>OV277351.1:33141151-34341151 GCA_922984085.1 Sicus ferrugineus
CCGTAATAGTTGTCTTCCTTTTTGTTATAACAACGTTGGAGGTTGTTATCCTGTTTTTGTTTCCCGGCAGCTATAACTTCTTTTAATTTTTCTTTTTGGATTAGACATGCAAACCAGAAATAATAAGTGGCAACAATGGCAGCACACTGACGAAGTATTAGAGGAAGCAACAAAGCGGAAAACTGAAGCTGTTGCAGTGGAAACAAGTTGTTATTCACAAGAATCGTTTAATACAACTGAACTCACTTCCTTAGTTGTTGTTGTTGTTGTTGATGACGATGATGATGATGTTGTTGTTGTTGTTGTTGTTGATGATGATGATGATGTTGTTGCTTTTGTTGCATATGGCGTTTACATTTATGAAGCTGTAAAGCTGTGCAGCAACTCGAATTTAGTTACTATTATTGTTGTTGCTGTTGTTGTTGTCGTTATTGTTGTTGTTGTATCTGTAGCTGCTGCTATTGTTGTTGTTGTTATTGTTGTTATTGTTGTTGTTGTCGTTGTTGTTATTATTATTGTTCCTGGCGTTTTATTCCGTGAATTAGCTTTGTTACAATTTTTCTAGCATACTTTTAGGCTTTTCGATAAATGAGCGGAATTCCACCGCATTTTCTATGATCTTTCCAACTGTTTTTGTGTGCGTGTGTGGGTGTGTGCGTGTGTGTGCGCATGTGTGTGTGTGTGTAAGTGCGTGTATTTGATTATAGCTTTCATATTTCTACAGTAATCTAACGTTTAACTGTCAACATTTTCGATTTTCTAAACGATTTCAATATTCTGCGCCAATTCATTGCGGTCACAAGCATTCGAATTTGAAACGCCACCTGCCGCCGAGCGAGTGTTCGTGACGATAACTGCGATGTGTGTGTGTGTGTGTGCGTGTGTGTGTGTGTGTGTGTGCGTGATGTATGTGCGGTTGCGTGTATGGCTGGCTGCACTGCCTCATTTCCGGCACGCTAAACTCTCCAAAATATTGCGAAAAATGGCGGAAATTGATTACGGCTGCAACTCTCCATCATAATTCATCATGGACAAGCAAGCAAACACACTGCACGTATACATGCACAGAACACGCGTACACAGAACTCAGTATCACACAGCATATGCACACACACGCACCCTCACACACACACACGCACCCTCACACACACATACACAGCTCAAGTACATTCACACGCAGCCCCAAAACATGCGTAATGCATTCATGCAAATTTTGTACCTTCCTCGCTACCCACAACCCTCCCCCCGCCTCCCACTCCATCCTCTCAACCGCCATTCATCATCCGCCGATAGCACAAAATATGCCGCGTCTGCCTCCATGCGGACTCAAATTTCTGGCGGACTTTTAGGCGTTGACGCTCACCCACTCAATAAATTCGCAATTTGTGTGCAGCTTGAAGATATTTCAAGTTTTAAGCGGCCTCCTGCTGTTAGCGATATTATTTCACCGACTGATTAACCGCCAGCGAACAACAAAATACCGCTGTTGTTGCCTAGTTTCGGGCGTTCAAATGCAAATTCTGTCGCATTAACGAGGACGCGAAGGTTTTCACTTAAATCATTTCGCCAGTGAAAGCGAGACGCCTATGAATGCAACTGGCATTGTTGTTGTTGGTGGTGGTGGTGGTGATGTTGTTGGTGGTGGTGATGTTGTTGATGGTGGTGCTGTTCTTGTTGTTGTTGTTGTTGTTCTTGTTGCTTTCCTGTGCTTATATGCGAGCAGGAACATTTCGAACGCAGAAGGAAATTAAAATGTCTCGCAGCCTGCATTTCGCACCGAATTATTTCCTCCAACCAAATGACTTCGATAGTTACTGAAGCTATTAAAGTTGTTGTTGCTGTTGTTGTTGTTGTTGTTGTTGTTGTTGTTGTTATGTTAATGCAGTGAGGCGGTTTAAAACATAATGCAGTACAAGGGCGGATCATATTAGCAACGCGGGTTAGGCAAGGGCAATGAAAACACTGGAATTCGCTGGAACTCAATGTGAATGTGAAACTAAAAATGCATAGACCCCCCCCCCGGCCCTCTGGTCCCTCTGGTCCCTCTAGACAGCCCTTCGATTACCCACTTCGATCCACTTCAGGACCGAAGTTAAGCTTGCAATATTTTCCCCCCAGCTGAGCTGCAACCTGGAAAATCTCTGAAAAATCTCTGAAAAATGTCTGCAAAACCATTTCAGTTAAGTAGGAAAATTTAAAATTTTCTCAATCATTTATTTCAGTGATGTTTTCCATATTCTTTCAAATTTCTAATCCACTCAGACACAGATTTCGTTTAATGCACTTCAAGAGCAAGTTGAAAAAAGAAAAACAACGAAACACAAAACAAAATGGTTTCTGCCTCCTCGGTGTGAGTGCAGATGCTGACGAGTAGTTGTGAGTGTGAATGTGAATGCATTAAGATGAGAATGAGTGCGTTGACGAGTCTAGCGAGTGCTGTCACTGCAGCGAAAGCGTTAAGAAAACTTTTCTCATTAAATCCTTGTAGTCTTTCATGCTTCATTTTGTTTAAATTACTTTTTTCCTTTCTTTCCCGTACAAAAGTGAGTGAAATCAGTTTTTCGTCGTAATTTTTGTTGCTGATGCTGCAAGGACAAGCGATGGAAGTTTTTTTTCGCTCAAGCTTTAGTTTTTCCTTTAAATTTTAGTTGCAGCAAAGGAGGGACTTTTTCTTCATGCCTTCGCAGCGTTGCTGGACGCAGATGAGTTGATGGAACTTTTCATCTGCAGTGAAAAGCGGTCGAGATTCAAACGGAAGTTGAAGTAGGAGTTTTCAGCTATCTGAGAAAGTTTGCCAAATGAAAATGCAATCTAAGGGATCCCTTTATCCTCTGTTGCACTGGATATCTCATTATATTTGCAAATAATAAATACCACGACGTGCAAATATTGGCACCGGCAACAGCTGAAGGCTGAAATAGCTGCTGCTGCTGCTGCTGCTGCTGCTCGGAGTCGCACATCAAAACAGGTCGTTTGTGGCCTGTGGTGCCCACTGAAGTCGCCAGTATATCGAAATTCATGCCATAAATAGCATATCAAGTGAAACTAATGCAATGCAAATCAAACATCAAACACTTCAAGTAAACAGAACGCGGTAGAAGCTGTACACGAATAAGCAAACAAGGAACGAAGTTGAACGAATTAATAGCCGATGGAGGGCGAAAACATCGCTTACTCATCCTGCGATAACAATAGTTAGAGCGACGATAATGAAATAATAATATTGATTCGCTTCTGCAGTAATCATTATTAACAAGTTGCTAACAAGGACGGCAGTGAATAAAGGCCGCCAGCAGCAAGGATGCCAACGACAACCGCAACGTGGACCGCCACAATTACGGTAGCAGCTTCGGCAAATTCGGTTGGATTTCATTTACTTCGGCCGAATCAAGTGTCCACAACACAGACCCACTTTAGGGAGCAGCAAAATTGTCCCGGGAATTTTAAAAGGCTTGAGTTTCCCTGCATTTAGCGTTAGTTGCAGACTGAAGCGTAGAAATGTCAGCCTGAAAGCCCCCCACAATGATACTCTCGATGAATTCCACGTGTTCGTTGTGTGTTCGATGCGAGACTCGAGACTCGAGCTCGATGAGAGAACACAAGCACTGTGATTACCCTGCTAATTACTTCGCAGGTTATTTGTTTTCCCCCTGCATGCCCCTGCCATCACATTCAATGTAAAGTGCAATTAAGCGCCCAATTTTGTGTCCCGCAACGAACACGTTTCCGCAAAAGTTCCATTGTGTAGTCTTAGGCTGGCCATAACCCCAGCCCACCCTCTTGGAAATGGTATTGCCGCAGAGAACGCCTACCAATATGCAGTGAAACGTGTTGTCTTGGTGTTCGTCTCAGGACAAAAATGGCCGGACGGTGTTCCTCGAGAAGAACACACATATTTTCATGAAGATCCCCTCGACAAGCGTCGCCTAAAACTGTGCGATGAAGTTTTAGAGAGCGCTGTTGGGTTCGTTCTTGTTGAACGACGCACAGCCAAGCTGAAAACCTGGCCATTAATTAGGATCTTTTTTGAGGTTCTGTTTTATTGCCTCGGCACGTACATATTTTCGCCTCTGTGTCGGCTCACTTGTTCCTGCTACTTCAGAGTTCCTTCCCATTTTCTCCGAAATGATTCGTCGTTGGTTTTTATCCTCGTGCCATACAAGGAACCTAAATCCAGCCCTGCTACAACTACAGTTGCACAACAACAAAATATTATCAATAAATGATGTCATTCATTTGTTGAAAGCAGTCAACAACAGAGCGAACAAGTTGCCTGTTCAATGCAACTGAAAACTGAAAAAGTTGCTGTGAAGACGGCGAATGGGGTTGGTTTTTCTTCATGTAAACTGTTTCCTGAGCTCCAGGTGGGAGAAGCCGACCCTTACCCCGATTCACACCCTCTTGGTCACCATCGGCTAAGTTGATTGTCTTATTTTTATTAATCGTTCACTTAATTTGTTCCTGATCGATTCTTAATACTCGCGAGAATCGAACTTTCTGCTGTATTGCAATCAGTCGTGCTTGCTACTCGTGGCTGACCCTGCGTCTGAACTCGGGAGGTCGAAGGACTTCGGCGCCGCTTGCGTGCCCGCCGCCTCCGCTGTGCGCGGCTGCCGCATGTACGTCTTGTAGTAGAAGTCGAAGAACAGCACGAACATGAAGAAGTTCTGGATGAGTCCCGTGAAGGCCACCAAGTGCGGGTAGCGGCACGTATTGAACACGATGGCGAATATGAAGTGCAGCTGCAGGTAGCCGAACTGCAGCAGTTGCAGCTGCGTGATGTGGCGCTTCCACCACAACGACTTCTTCACGGGGTGCAGGGAGGTCACGAAGTAGTAGCCGTACATGACGATGTGCACGAACAAGTTGATGACACCCAACATGGTCGCGTGGCTGCCTGCAGAGAGGGAAGGCGGTCTGTAGAGTTGTGGGTGTGGACCTGTGGGGGCCTGTGGACCTGCCCGAGGGTCAAACTTACCCGCCATGAAATTCATATGAACGTAGACAGCAAAAATCATTCCTGCGTGATGATATACATGTAGAAAAGTGATCTGGCGGTTTTTCTTGCGCAGCACAAAGAAAATCTGTAAAGAAAGCCGAAGTGTCATGAAGGGTATCATTTATGGACTTTATTATTTATGAAGGAAAACTTTTTAAGGAGTTCACTTCCGCGAAATATCGAAAATTAGTTTTTAAACCCGAAAGTCGTCTTTAATCGCATCTTGCGCCTTCAATGTCGACTTATTCCTCGCAAATCTTCGTTCCTCAAAAGCCGTCCCATTCTTACTTTCATTTACTCCACCCATTCTTACTTTCCCATTCTTACTTTCATTTACTCCACCCGTTCCGAACTCTTGTTTTCCCCATAAAGCGCCTAACTTTACAGTCACTCCACCACCGCCCCCCCCCCCGCCCAAGTCCCCTGGACGCTTACCGGTCTGTAATATCAGCTTCAGCCCTATCAGCTTAAAAGCTCAAGAACCATTTCATCTCTTAACTTCTCGCCCTGACAGCTTCGGCTTACCGTGTCGAGGAGATCCAGATATTTGGTTAAATAGTAACCGTAAGTCACCGTCAGCAATCTCTGCATCCAAGGCTCTGTGTTCTGGCTGTCAATGGGTTGGCATATCAGACTGAACTCCTTGCGCAAGTACGAGTTTTTGATACCCTTCGGCACCAGCGACAAGTAGAAATCGAAGAAGAGTCGTCGACAGGTGGGGATTGAGAAGGAGATTCAGTGAGTCAAACTCTGCTTAACTGGGAACAGATCCAAACAAACATTCAATTAAGGGGGAAACTTACGGACACGAAGAGATACGCGTTGGCAACAACTTGTATAGCGTTGTATATGCACATGATGTACTTGAGGTTGTAGGGTGGCCTCTTCTCCATCCACTTGGGACCGTAGTGCAGCACCACCGCCAAGTAGATGCCAATAATGCCGAATGCCGGCAGCGGAGAACCCAGCAATGGTAGGTGTTGTGTACGTGGGTCTGTAAGTTGATGGATTGTATGGGTGATTTGCGTTCTTCGTCTGTTTGCAGTTCGTCTTATTGTAGAAACCGAACAGACCTTTAAGTTCTTCGAATGCCTTTTGCAGGAGTCCGTATATGGATTTCGTGACGTAAGCCATTTCTACAATATCCACCTGGTAATACCCGCGCTTCTTCTGTTCACTGGCAGCTGCCCTTCACTGGCGGCTCTATATAACAGTTGATATTTCAGCTTTTCTCCAGCAACTACGATTATCTAACGATTCCTTGCTCCGTCAATCCATTGCCATGCGTTGCTGACACTGAAATGAGGCTTCACTGGGGTTTGCAGAAGAAACCCGAAAACTTTTTAATGATATTTAAATTTTGTGGCAATCGGAGATCGTTTAATGCAAATACTTGCCTCTCGTGCTACGCAGTGCTAAGCTAATTGTAAGCGCAGCAAGAAACAATGACGCAAATCAAACAATTGTTGTGGAAAAGTATTAACATTGTTACAAATTAACGGCTCTTCTGTAATCGCCAATTGAAGAACTTTGCCTGAGTTCAAATTAAAGCAGTGAATAAATTTCAATTTCTTTCTGCTCTTCATTCTGTTTCGTTATTGCGACTCATTAGTTCGCTCCACCGTAAGTGGATTTTGGAGTCGCGCATTAAAATGCAGGAATTCCAGGTATTAACAAGCGCCTCTAATTAGATTGCTGAAAGTCAAGCTCATTTGATTTTGAGAAGGTCTATGAACTTTTCAAAAAGAGCTCGGAAACAGCAAACTAAAAAGTGGTCGTCTGAAACGCAGGAAATTTGGTGCATTGATTTGAATCCCTCAGGGCATTCAGAGCTGTAAGTTCGTCTATAATGGGCGGTGCAGAAACACTGCGCGCATAGTCTCCAGATGCACCGATGTATGTATTGCGTTACGGTTTCAGTAGAGAATTAATGAATTCCTAATATAGAGAGTAACAACTCTGAACATATATGAGAATAACTAAATTCATATAGAAATATTTAGAATAATCAGCTCGATTTCGAGCAAGAGGGTCAACTATGAAACGCAACTGTGTGAACAGAAACGCGAACACACAGCACTTCGCGAAGTGTAAAGAATTGTAATCAGGTACAAGTCAATCGCATTAATTGACCCTCAAACCGGACGCAAGAGCATGGAAGCAATACAGACGCCACTGACGCAACTAGGAAACGGTTTGGGGAGCAGCCGTTCACAGGGCAGTTTGCTATTTAATAACAGTTTCATGTTCACTCTGAATAGTCAAATGCAGTTGTATCAGATACCGCTTTGGTAAAGTGTTTAATTTTCCTTGCAAATTTCAGTTCTTGTAGTTTTCTAATTCGAGCGTCTCCAGCCCCGATAGCCCTGTTCTTGCCACGCCACTGCCCGACATACTTCTAAATGTTACAGGTGTTCCCTCGTGACATCACACCGTACAACGAACTACCCTAAAAAACGAATTTCTCTAAAAATTAAAATTAGAAAGTTTAAAAATTCCTTATTTCTAAACTTCAGGTAATCAGGGAATACATGGTTCTTCCTCAAATAGATCTGACTGAACAATCGAATATCATTTCGTTCCTTGTACTTACCTTTCTTCATGGGTTTGGGTTATTCACGTGCAGTATTGGGACAATCACCGCTTTCGTTACGGTTTTTTGCTGTAATATCATTTATTCCTGAGTTAGGTAAACCACTATTAATAAAACCCACTATTAAAAATGTGGAGTTTCTCCTACATACTAACAAGATCTTCATCACCGACAGCAAGAGATATAAATAATAACTTAGTTACTCTCTACCCACAATCTGTATTGTTAAAACGAAAGCTTCAAGTATTAAACGACGTTTATTCAACACGTATATCGAGTATAAAAGTGCGCCCTATACACACTTTGGACTACAATCTTTTCGGTTTCATTATATATTCTCTAATATAGAAATTGATAAACAAGGACAACATGAAGGTTGTTTGTACGAAATTTACCCATATCCAGAAGACATCTAGTTTGCACCAGTTATTCAGAAGCGGCATCAACACATGAAGAAGCAAAAGGCAAAATTGCGCTATCTGCAGCTGCGTGAGGCGTCGTTTCCATGGCAGCAGGTCGTAGGACTCCAGTTTTAGAGCAGCCAGGAAGTAATACAAGTACATGCAGACGTGTATGAATGAGTTAAGCAGGCCGGTAGAGGTGAAGTGAGAGCCTAAGAGAAGGAGTAAAAGTTCGAAGAGCAGGATTAGCAACGGGCTGTATTCTGAGTCAGGAAGTGAGGAAAAGTCAATTTTGACTCACCAAACAACCGATTTCCGTAGGACCACACCCCGAAGATCATTAACGAGTGATGGTAAACGTGCAGGAAGCTAATCTGGTTGTTCTTCTTACGCAGGACGAAAAATATCTGCAGAAGACATGGATCAAGGACGTTGGGTCGAATAAAATCAAGCTATGAAACAAACAAACCGTATCCAAGAGATCCAGATATTTTGTCATATAGTAGGCGTAGAAGGGGTAACGCAGATTCATCTGATAGTAACTTGTGTCCTGCGGATTGTATTCCCCGCAGGATATCTTCAACTGCGGCTGCAGACACCAATACCTCACGATCTGAAAGAGGGAGCACGTCGAGGGTAGTGACTCTATAACTGCGCAAACTCCATACCGCGATAAATATGTACAAGTTGGTCGCTATCTGTAGCAAGTTGTAGGCCTGCATCACACGCGTAACATTGAAGGGCTTCCTTTGTGCCATAAATCGGGGTCCCCACCGCTTCACCACGAGTATGTAGAGCACAATAACGCAAGCCATGGGCCAGGGAGGACCGAGAAGTGGCAGGTGCGCGACACGAGCATCTTGATTCGTTATAAAGTGAATGAGAGTGGGTATTTTTTCTAGAAAACTATCACTTGTTACCACGATAGAAAATCTGGTTTGCCCTTCGTACTTCGTCTATAATTATCTCTACAACGCGTAACATGATTTCGGACGGAATGACACTCGCTACTCGTCTTCCAGTCCGGTCTACTTGCGTTAGGCTACTGCAGCCTTGCTAATGCTTACTATAAGTAGTTTCGCAGTATTACTGCGAAAATATTCTAGTTTTGTCTTGTAAAGTAGTTGGTATTAGAAATTCAAAATTACAAAATTAATTATTCTCCGACGCAGTTAATATTTACCGAGCTGTTTACGGAATAGGACTTCGTTCTTGTTGTTGTTGTGATTGTTATTAGCTTCATATTAATTTCAGTTGTCGTCCATATTTACGCTCAATTGCGCTCACCTTCAGCACATAGCGCTGATTACATAACAGAATACTAGTATATATACTCGCAAATACACATTCTTATATAGAGTATAGAAATTATGAATGTCAAAATTAATTTGAAAAATATTCCCTAGCTCGTTTCCTAAATAGGAAACTCCTTCACGAATATTCCTTAAGCTATTGGGCAAACTATTCCAGAGTCTAATGGTGTTGATAAAAAAGAATCGTCCAAGTAGTTATAATTTGGTAAGGCAAAACATTTACAACGAGTTCATTTGCAACTTTTGGAAAAGATAATGTAAGCAACCAAAATACATAAGTCGATATAAGAGAACACAATTCCGATAATTTAGATAACTAATAAGATTGCACCCCAGTAAAGAATATCTCATCGTGGATAATCTATCATACGATTTTAGACCACAATACGTGCTACCATATTGTGGTTTACCAAAACATAACGTATTAAATTATCGAGTAGGTCATTTAGTTTATGCGCTGAAATGGAGTAAAATTTCCAATAAATTAGTTCCGAATACGTCAGGATTGGGAGTATTAATTGTAACACTATCTTGCGACGAATAGATGAAGGCACAAATTCAGCAGAATACCGTGATTACGGAGGGTGCAGTAGGCCTTACGTTCACAGGGCCAGTATATGTAAGGGTAGAATTTAAGCAAATAGAAAATAGAAAATAAGCAAAACAAGAGATTTGGAGGCATTCAGTTGTAGGTAATTTCTCTCTGACCAATCAACAATGGACTTTAAGTCCGCCTCCACCTTGTAGCACAAATCATCCAAAAACTCAAACGGTTTTGACAAATATAACTGACATTATCGGCATAGGTATGTATGCGGACGGTCAGCACAGAAAATGTCATTAATAAATAAAGAAAATAATAAAGGGCCCTGAGGTACTCCAGATACTACGCACTTGTATTCAGAGAAACTGTTACCAATCTTCACCCTCTGATAACGCTCACATAAATTGTAAAGGGCGTAAAAGCTTACAGTGAGTAAGGTAACTATTAACTTGATTGAATATAAGGTACGATATTTCCAAACTTCTGACAAAGATGACAGGATGCTAATAGGATGGAAATCAGAAGGAGCCATGGGTGACATTATTTTAGGAAAGAGGATAACAGTTGCAAGCTTCCATAGACTGGGAAAGGAAGAAGTGATGGTGCTTAGAATAGAAGTAAACTGCGACAAGATATACGGTAAAATAATTTTCACCAGTTGAAGTGAATTTAGTAGAGTTAACCGACAGAATACTTCAAATTCAGTGACTCCTCTAAATTGGTAAAACAGGGTTCAGCAACTCAAAATCACCAAGATTGTTAACGTTCTTATTAGACCAAAAAAGTCCATATAAAGTGTCAGGACAAAAGGTAATGGGTATAGGATTCGCTGTCTCAACAACCTCCCAGCACATCCTATTGGGTTATCTAATTGGTGGTGCACATAGCATATCTGATGATTATACATGCCAGGCGATGCACCTTACCTAACCCAGCTTTTGTTGTTGCTTGGCCGGCCTTGTGCCACCAAAGGTCTAACTATTGCAGTGTAGATCCAATGCATCGTATTCAGGGAAATTCCCCAACGAAGTCTGCATATCCTTCTACACCGAAAAAGCACTATTTCAACCTTCCGTATCCTGTCTTTAATACGTTCCTCCCACTTAAGTTTGCCATCCAGAATCACTTCCAGATACTTAACTTTTGGGGACGTGTAAATTTCGGATTCAAAGATCCTAAGAGGATCCACACTCGGAACATTCCTTTTTCTAGTAAAAAATATCATATCCGATCTTGTAGCGTTTATAGTGAGGCCGTGCTCTCGCCATCTTCTAAAGGTGCAGAGCACACTACGCAGTACATCATGCAAGGTGTCCATTTATTTATCAATCGCGTGTATGCCTCCAGAGTCAAGTCGTTGGATCAAGGAGTCAACGTTGATGTACCAGAGAATGGGTGATAATAACCGCCCGAACATCCTTGAGGAAACCCCATCCTTGAGGACCTTGGGGTGTCCTCAAGGATGAGGTGTACCCCTCCTTGAGGACACCCCATCGTCACTATCGCTCTCAGACCGTGTCTTGCACATTGTAGATTAATTGCCCTGGGCCGTAACATGAAATCGAACTTGTTTGTTATAATCGAACTTAATCCACGAGCCTCAAGACAAATCTCAATCTTTAGAATCAAATCTTGTCAGAGGCACCCTCTGTATCCACAAAGATGTGTAAAGACTAGAATTTTCTAGTCCTTACAAATTCACGCTGGTGTAAACCGGCACCAAACAAAAAGAGGAGCAACAAATTCTTCAGCCCAGGTACGAAGAAAAGAATTTTGAAGAACTTCCGGCATTGGAAGGAACCGTTATTCCTAGTTAAAAGCAGCGTGCAAGGACAAATTCGCTCTCTTTTCCTGTGGTTCCGGTGTGCGCAGCGCAAGTCTAAAGTAGTGAAGAAGTTTTCTAGTTTTTTTTTTATAAACATTGTGAACTAAAGTACTAGAGTACAAATTTTGCATTTAAACTAAAATCGAGTGGTGTTGCTTATTCTCCGACAGGCACAAGAATCAGCAAGATTCCCTTGCGCAACGATTCTTTGGCTTGAAAAATGGTCACTCGCCATTAAATGTTTCGACATTTCGACTTGTTAGCAGTCGAGTACACTAGGTTTGAGTGCTTCTAAAGCTGACAACCACGCGTCCGCGCAGTAGTGAAGATCAGGGTACGCATGACCAAATACTGAGTTTGAGTGCGTACAAAGCCCCGGCGCAAAAGGTTCGTCACAGATGGCCATAGCGATGCCAAACACCCAGCGAGATAGCAACAGTCCAGTGAATCAAAAGCGATAATGGAAGCTCAACGACTCAGTGAAAACATAGCGATCTGTAAAATAGATAGATACCAACGACCAGTAGATACTAACAACCCAGCGAAACAACAGTGATCTTCCAAATTACTGTTGTTTCCCTGGGTATTTAGCGAGATAAATGTTTTTTTCCATCTATCTAAAGAACAACCAGAGCTAATCGACAAATTGAAAATTATTATTAATGAATGATATATAGAATGAGCACACATTTTATGTAGAAAAGAACTGAGACCACCAGAATCTTCCTTACATGAGACTCTTAAACTATAAATATGCCTAACTATACCTTCATTATTTCGTCTTAGAGGACCAAAATTTAAATAACTCTTAGAATGTCAGTTACGTTATTCTTAGAATTTAGAATATTTTTTTTACAAGTTCATTTCAAAAAGTTTGCAACTAAATTTACTGTGTCATTTAAAGATTATGATATTTCATCATTATCAATCTCTACTATGGTATAAAAGAGGATTTCTTTTTGGATTGGAAATACCTCCAAAATGAATTAGAGTTACTTTTTATTTTACCTTCTAAACTAAGAACGTATTGCTTATGAAGGAATTTGATTAGGAAGTTAAACTCTCGCATATAATGTAATGTTTCGGATTCAGGTCAACCAGTTAGTTTAAATTTATTACGAAAATTCTTTAGTTTAAAATTATTACATAAATTCTTTAGTTATTTTAGTCCACTTATTTTTTAGACAAATTATCGTAGCAGTGACTCAATCAGAAATAGTTTTTGAAACTATCATATAATGTAGCAACATTAGTTACTCTCTACCCACAATTTGTATTGTTAAAACGAAAGCTTCAAACATTGAACGACGTTTATTCAACACGTATATCGAGTAGAAAAGTGCGTCCTGTACCAACAATAGACTACAATCTTTTCGGTTTCGTTATATATTCTCTAATATAGAAATCGATAAACATGGACAACATAAAGACTGCCTGTACGAAAGTTACCCATATCCAGAAGACATCTAGTTTGCACCAGTTATTCAGAAGCGGCATCAACACATGAAGAACCAAAAGGCAAAATTGCGCTATCTGCAGCTGTGTGAGGCGTCGTTTCCATGGCAGCAGGTCGTAGGACTCCAGTTTTAGAGCAGCCAGGAAGTAATACAAGTACATGCAGACGTGTACGAATGAGTTAAGCAGACCGGTAGAGGTGAAGTGACAGCCTAAGAGAAGGAGCAAAAATTCGAAGAGCAGGATTAGCAACGAGCTGTATTCTGAGTCAGGTGAAATTAAATCAATAACTCACCAAACAACCGATTTCCGTAGGCCCACACCCCGAAGATCATTAGCGAGTGATGGTAAACGTGCAGGAAGCTAATCTGGTTGTTCTTCTTACGCAGGACAAAAAATATCTGCAGAAGACATGGATCAAGGACGTTGGGTCGAATAAAATCAAGCCATGGAATAAACAAACCGTATCCAAGAGATCCAGATATTTTGACATATAGTAAGCGTAGACGGGGTAACGTAGATTCATCTGATAATAACTTGTGTCCTGCCGATTATGTTCCCCGCAGGTTATATTCATTTGTGGCTGCAGAAACCAATACCTAAAAATCTGAAAGAGGGAGCACGTGGAAGGTAGTGACTCCATAATTGCTCAAACTCCATACCCCGATAAATATGTACAAGTTGGTCGCTATCTGTAGCAAGTTGTAGGCCTGCATCACACGCGTAACATTGAAGGGCTTCCTTTGTGCCATAATTCGGGGTCCCCACCGCTTCACCACGAGTATGTAGAGCACAATAATGCAAGCCATGGGCCAGGGAGGACCGAGAAGTGGCAGGTGCGCGACACGAGCATCTTGATTCGTTATAAAGTGAATGAGGGTGGGTATTTTTTCTAAAAAAACTATCACTTGTTACCACGATAGAAAATCTGGTTTGCCCTTCGTACTTCGTCTATAATTATCTCTACAACGCGTAACATGATTTCGGACGGAATGACACTCGCTACTCGTCTTCCAGTCCGGTCTACTTGCGTTGGGTTACTGCAGACTTGCTAATGCTAAAATAGTTTCGCGGTATTACTGCGAAAAAACTCGCTTGAGTTTTGTCTTGTGAATTAGTTGGTATTAGAAATTCAAAATTAAACAAGTAAAGGTGTTGTCTTCGGCCAGGCCGAAGTCTAAGTACCCTACACCCGAGCAGCTAAAAAATATAATAATGTCGCCAGTTGAAAACTTCTGCATATGTAGGCGGACCACGCCCATTTTTAGCAAACAATTTGCTAATGTCTCTAGGTACCCTGGGGTAAAATAACGTATTATTTGCTTGTACCGCTTATGAGATATTGATAACTTTTGTATGAGCCACACCAATTTTTTGCAAAAATTTTTGTAATGCTGCTATATGTTTCGGAATTGAAATATGCCTCACTACTTCATACGGTTTATGAGATATTGAACTTACAACATTTTTTAAAACGAGGTGGCTTTACACTTCTTATGTAAATTAGGCGTGGCTGTTAACCGATCTCTTCCATTTTCAATCCCAAACAGGCGTACGTAGCAAAGAATATTTGTGCCCAATTTCATCGCAATATCTCTTTTCGTTCTCCCATAATCGTGATTTGGACAGACAGACAGACAGACAGACGGACGGACAGGGCTAAATCGATTCAGGTGGTGAGGCTGAGCAAGAATATAAAAACTTTTCTATATCTATCGTGTCTCCTTCTCTGTATTGCAAACGGAAGAACAAAGTGAATATAGCTTACTCCCTCCGTGTGTAGGGTATAAAAATTAATTATTCCCCGACGCAGTTAATATTTACCGAGCTGTTTACGGAATAGAACTTTGTTCTTGTTGTTGTTGTGATTGTTATTAGCTTCATATTAATTTCAGTTGTTGTCCATATTTACGCTCAATTGCGCTCACTTTAAGCACATAGCGCTGATTACATAATAGATTACTAGTATATACTCGCAAATATGTGGTAAGTCGTCTCCTTTTGAAAATCGCACCTCCTACATTCCTATGTAGAGTATAGAAATTACAAGCACTGGGGAGTTTTTGACAGAAAACACTTCACGTAGCAGTCATTTTTTGGTACAGAATTTCGGCTATGGCAGGCTAGAGTCGGATATTTTTCTAATAAAGAATCAAAGATCTTCAGAAATTAGTGGAATGGTAATTAGTGTAAAATGCTGAGTCTGATGCCAGCTACCTGCCTTTCCCCACTTTGTGTACAAAGTCCGAGTATTAGTTTAGTTAAAATAAAATACGATATGATGATATGATATGCCCTTAATGTTTATATACAGCTCTACGATGCGCTTGTTTCACAACATCTCTCTTCATTACATGGCTTTTTTTAAGAGTGTGAATATGCGTCGTACAAAGGTCTGCCCGATAGTGTGGGACTCCAACCATTTTGACTACCCACTCTGGCGGGGATAATCGAAGTAGACCAGAACCAACAGGTCCCTTTCCGTCCCCTCCACGTTCCCGGCTACCGTGGTCGACCAAAAGAGTTGTCTCCCTTCTTATAAGCCAACTAAGACTCTCTCTGTTATAACTGAGAAGTCTACTGAGCTCCCTAGGAAGCCTTTTCTTAATGAACAACTTCATCTGTCGCCAACTGGCCCGTTCCTCACACCTGCATATGTGTTCGGAGTACAACCAATAGTCCACGAGGGTCCTAACCCTCTCATTACTTTTGAAGCAACTCTGGACCTGGGCTTGGAAAAATCGGCAGCAGCAAGAGAATCTTCTATCTCGGCACTCATTCTGCTCAGTGCCGACGTATCCTCTCACCCAGCAGAGTGTCACCGTATTTAGTTGGACACACTCATTGAACTTACGGACACCTTCCCAGCACCAATCTGGATCTGACGTTAGTCCGCTCCATGAACCTGATCACCGATATACCACCCATCTGTGACACGCACTCGACTTATATTTTCCATCGACATGCGCACCTCGCTGATTTCCTTACAGACGAGATCCAGAATGTGACCATGTCCTGTAACTGGTAACCCAATCCCATGCAAAGCGGCACCTAATCAAGCGCAATACCTCTGAAGCAAAAGTCGGTGTGGTGCACATAACACCACTGATGGCTATACATGCCATGCGTTGCACATAACCTAACCCAGCGTAACTCGGCTTTTGTGGTTGCTTGGCCGGCCTTGTGTCACCAGACAACTGATGCGTATCTCAGAAAATTACTAACCATTGCAGTGTAGATCCAATGCCCCTCATTCAGGGAAATTCCCCAACGATGTCTGCATATCCTTCTACACTGAAAAAGCACTATTTCACCCTCTTGTATCCTGTGTTTAAATTTTCCTTCCACGTAAGTTTGCTATCCAGAATCACTTCCAGATACTTAACAAGATTACTTCCAGAGCTAAGCGACATATTGAAAATGATCATTAATGGATGATATATAGAATGAGCACACATTTTATGTAGAAAAGAACTGAGACCACCAGAATCTTCCTTACATGAGACTCTTAAACTATAAATATGCCTAACTATACCTTCATTATTTCGTCTTAGAGGACCAAAATTTAAATAACTCTTAGAATGTCAGTTACGTTATTCTTAGAATTTAGAATATTTTTTTTACAAGTCGATTTCAAAAAGTTTGCAACTAAATTTACTGTGTCATTTAAAGATTATGATATTTCATCATTATCAATCTCTACTATGGTATAAAAGAGGATTTCTTTTTGGATTGGAAATACCTCCAAAATTAATTAGAGTTATTTTTTATTTTACCTTCTAAACTAAGAATGTATTGCTTATGAAGGAATTTGATTAGGAAGTTAAACTCTCGCATATAATGTAATGTTTCGTATTCAGGTCAACCAGTTAGTTTAAATTTATTACGAAAATTCTTTAGTTTAAAATTATTACGTAAATTCTTTAGTTATTTTAGTCCACTTATTTTTTAGGCAAATTATCGTAGCAGTGACTAAATCAGAAATAGTTTTTGAAAATATCATATGATGTAGCAACATTAGTTACTCTCTACCCATAATTTGTAGTGTTAAAACGAAAGCTTCAAACATTGAACGACGTTTATTCAACAGGCATATCGAGTAGAAAAGTGCGTCCTGTACCAACAATAGACTACAATCTTTTCGGTTTCGTTATATATTCTCTAATATAGAAATCGATAAACATGGACAACATGAAGATTGCCTGTATGAAATTTGCCCATATATAAAAGACATCTAGTTTGCACCAGTTATTCAGAAGCGGCATCAACACATGAAGAACCAAAAGGCAAAATTGCGCTATCTGCAGCTGTGTGAGGCGTCGTTTCCATGGCAGCAGGTCGTAGGACTCCAGTTTTAGAGCGGCCAGGAAGTAATACAAGTACATGCAGACGTGTACGAATGAGTTAAGCAGACCGGTAGAGGTGAAGTGAGAGCCTAAGAGAAGGAGCAAAAATTCGAAGAGCAGGATTAACGAGCTGTATTCTGAGTCCGGTGAAATTAAATCAATAACTCACCAAACAACCGATTTCCGTAGACCCACACCCCGAAGATCATTAACGAGTGATGGTAAACGTGCAGGAAGCTAATCTGGTTGTTCTTCTTACGCAGGACAAAAAATATCTGCAGAAGGACACAGATCAAGGACGTTGAGGCGAATAAAATGAAGCCACAAAATAAACAAACCGTATCCAAGAGATCCAGATATTTTGTCATATAGTAGGCGTAGAAGGAGTAACGCAGATTCATCTGATAGTAACTTGTGTCCTGCGGATTGTATTCCCCGCAGGATATCTTCAACTGCGGCTGCAGACACCAGTACCTGACACCCTTAAAGAGATTCACCAGGATAACTTTGGGGTAAAGTAGGGCAACTGCGGCAAACTCCGTACCCCGATAAATATGTACAAGTTGGTCGCTATCTGTAGCAAGTTGTAGGCCTGCATCACACGCGTAACATTGAAGGGCTTCCTTTGTGCCATAAATCGGGGTCCCCACCGCTTCACCAGCAGTACGTAGAGCAGGATAACGCAAGCCATGGGCCAGGGAGGACCGAGAAGTGGCAGGTGCGCGACACGAGCATCTTGATTCGTTATAAAGTGAATGAGAGTGGGTATTTTTTCTAGAAAACTATCACTTGTTACCACGATAGAAAATCTGGTTTGCCCTTCGTACTTCGTCTATAATTATCTCTACAACGCGTAACATGATTTCGGACGGAATGACACTCGCTACTCGTCTTCCAGTCCGGTCTACTTGCGTTGGGCTACTGCAGCCTTGCTAATGCTTAAGTTGTTTCGCAGTATTACTGGGAAAATACTCGCGTGAGTTTTGTCTTGTGTAGTGGTTGGTATTAAGGATTTAAAAACTAGAAATAAATTATTCTCCAGTGTTAATTTAGCGAACCGTTTACGGTGTTAATTTGTAGCGAACCGTTTAGAGAATGGAGATTCGTTTTTGTGGTTTGTAGTTCATTCCTATAAATTTCAGTTTCGAAATGTCGTTTTATAAATTGCAGTCTTGTGTTAATAATAATTTCAATAATACTTTATTGTATGTTTAGGTAGACTAATGAATGCATTTACAAAGTTGCTGAAAGTGCATGGCATTAAATGACTGCTTTGTCAAATCGCAATACCTTCAAGCTTAGTTCGAATTTTCAGAATAAATCCAGAAATATACGTAGCTGTTCCAAACTTCGGAGGTCTTGAAATTGTGACACGATCACTGAAGTTTACGAGTTGTTTAGCTTCGCAAGAACAAATATATGAAAATGCGATATAATTGATAACAGTTTAGTGACGATATACAGTTGGTCGGTGACTACAGTGACTCTATTCGCTCTATTTATGCAAAAATTTCGATCTATTTGAGTTAATTATCAGCTGTAAACTTAAAGGAAATTGAGTATTCTTCGGCGCAGTTAATTAATACCAAGTCGCTTACAAAGTGTCTATCTGTTGCCATTCCTCACTTTCGATGTGAGGTTGCAACACAGCGATCCAGAAATGGTCGTCCATGCAATATTGTTGCAGTTCTGAGCGTCGCTTGCTCGGAATAATGAATGCATTTATATAGCGAATATATAGGTGCGCGAGTAAACTTTTATTTATTGCTTTGTCAATGTGTATGGAGCAGAGTTTTCGGTATAGAAGGAGAATCAGGCAGCGGATTTTCTGATTTTTACCAGAAACGACGTGACGTTGCGTGATGTTTCCTAATATTCATGATATTCCCCATAACATGTGATGTTTCATCGCTGTGAGGCGGCCAGATTTCAGCCAGAGAGTAATTAGGTGCCACCTTCAGTCGAGATAGACACAATTTCTTAGTTCTCTCATGTGAGAAAATTGAAATTTTCGCCTCAAGGATATGAGATGATCAAAGCTGCGAAATCGATAAAATTTGCGATGGCAAGACTGCAGGTTCCTCCTCAGCCCTATTTATTTGCAAGCATGCTACGAAAGCACTGAGCAGCGTCGGAAGTGCTACGTGTGTGAGCATGGGTGGCCCCTCACCGGATGATGTGGCGTTCATCTTAATTGAATAGCACGCTCTACTTACTTAGGTTGCACACATACGACGTGTTTATGATAATGAAGGCATTTACAGTCTTGTCTTCACGTTCGAGTTTTATTTGAGTTTTAATTTTGTTTCAATTTTACAGATTAAACTCCTGTCACGTGCTTAACTGATACTTAACTGTGACCTATTAATCAGACTCCCGGTCGACTGTTGTCGTTGAGACGATGAAGAGAATGTTGCTGCTTCAGAACATTTTAATTATTAAGTATTTAATTAATAACTACTTGGCTAAGGGTGAAAATTAACTAGCTAAAGCGTTAAAATCTGAGTTGCATCCTGATAAGAAGTCCTGCAACTCTGTTGTCACGAGCTATTTTGATGAAGGCCAATTTTTGGGAAGACCTATTAGAATTCCGTGACCAGTAACTGTCTGCGACATCACTAAGTTTCTTATAAACCTAAAAGTTGCATGTTCTTTCCGGATCGTAGCTCCTTTGAGCAAATCATCATTGGGATTCTTTTCAAAATAGAAGTGTAAACAAGGTTAAAAACTTAAAAATTTAAATAGAATTGTCAGTACGAATTCGCCGTTCGTTTCTCGTTTCACAATTAAATTCAACTAATTTCACTGACGGCGGCGCCATCTAATGGCCGAACTCTGCCACTTTATTCAATAAACGCGAATCCCGATGGCCTCCTTGATGCTCATTGGAAACAACTGAATGGGCGGCAGAATAATAAAGGCCGAAATAATTTTATAAAATTCCACACCTGTTGCCGCCAGAGCGCTGCTGCGGTCCATTAAGTGTTAATGGCGGCTCATCGCTTGGCGGCTGCAGCTCCGCGCCGAGTTCTGCGGTCAGACCGATTCTATTTCAATCTGCAAACGGCAGACAAATAAATGCAGCGCGCTTACAAGCGATTTGCAGTAATCGCTGCTGCTACTATTGCTGTTGTTAAGTGTTTGCAAAGCTGCATTCAAATTGCTGCTGTTCGAACAAATTGAGCCATCCGTTGCTGCGGTTGTCGTTTGTGGTATTGCGAATGTTTTCCAAATCAATACAAACATATATCACTGCGTGGCTTAGATTTCTCTTAATTAATCTGATTTTTCCAAACAAGACCTGAATCAGTGTAGAATCGGTCGGCAGATTTACCATAATTCGCTGACGTATTCCCTGCTTGTACACCGCAACGTTTGGCGATGTGATCTTGAAATTGTGCCACGCTCACTCAATCGTAAGCTCGCACGATCAAGACAAAACATAATTGTTAAGCGTTACGATTAGAAAATATTTGTTATTATTAATTTTAGCATAAGACAGTATGGGCTGAAAATGCACCAACCCTTGACTAGACCCTCTTCGGCTTAATTATGTAATGCTTGATATAAAAGTCGACGAACAGCGACAGCATAATGATCACCTGGGCGAAATTCACCCAAGCCCAGAAGAGATCCAGTTTGCACCAGTTATCCAGAAGAGGCATCAACATATGAGCGAACAAGAGACAGAACTGCAGAATCTGCACCTGGGTGAGGCGTCGTTTCCATGGCATCAGATCGAAGGACTCCAGTTTCAGAGCAGCCATGAAGTAATACAAGTACATGCAGACGTGTACGAATGAGTTAAGCATGCCGGTGGAGGCGAAGTGAGAGCCTAACAGAAGGAACAAAAGTGCGAGGAGCAGGATTAGCAACGGGCTGTGTTCTGTGTCAGGAAGTGAGGCTAAGACAATTTGGACTCACCAAACATCCGATTTCCGTAGGCCCACACCACGAAGATCATCATCGAGTGATGATAAACGTGCAGGAAGCTAATCTGGTTGTTCTTCTTGCGCAGGACAAAAAATATCTACAGAAGACACGGATCAACGACGTTGCGTCCAATAAAATTAAGCCACAAAATAAACAAACCGTATCCAAGAGATCCAGATATTTTGTCATATAGTAGGCGTAGAAGGAGTAACGCAGATTCATCTGATAGTAACTTGTGTCCTGCGGATTGTACTCCGCGCAGGATATCTTCAACTGCGGCTGCAGACACCAGTACCTGACACCCTTAAAGAGATTCACCAGGATAACTTTGGGGTAAAGTAGGGTAACTGCGGCAAACTCCCTACCCCGACAAATATGTACAAGTTGATCGCTATCTGCAGCAAGTTGTAGGCCTGCATTACATGCGTAACATTGAAGGGCTCCCTTTGTGCCATAATTCGGGGTCCCCACCGCTTCACCACGAGTATGTAGAGCAGAATAATGCAAGCCATGGGCCAGGGAGAACCGAGAAGTGGCAGGTGCGCGACACGGGCATCTTGATGCGTTATAAAGTTTATGAGGGTGGGTATTTTTCTAGAAAACTATCACTTGTTACCACGATAGAAGGTCTGGTTTGCCTTTCGCACTACGTCTATAATTGATTCTAGGAAGCTCAACATGGTTTCGGATGGAAGTTGGTCCGCACACCCCTCCCGTCTGATGGAACAATAGTTTCACTCTACTTTTGAAAAAATTTCGATCTGCTTGCGTAAATTATCAGCTGCTGTAAATTTAAGGGAAATTAATTCGGCGCAGTTAATTAATACCAAGTCGCTTACAAAGTATCTCTCTGTTGATGTTCCTCACTTTCGGTGGAAATTTCTAAAAGTTATATATATAGCGAATTTGTGGGTGTGCGAGAAAAACGCTTATTTATTCTATATGGAGATTTCGCTATAGCAACGTAAGTCAGACAACAGAATCTGTGATTTTGTGACCAGAAATCATGTGAAATTGAAAACATGAAAATTTTATATCGAGTTTTTTATTTCGGGTTTTAGGGAAGAATTTAGCTTATTTTAGGGAAAAACTGCTGCAGAAAAACTCATTCGGTGGGCTTTTAAGTTAAAAACATATGCAACTCACGAGAGTGTCACACCAAACTAAAATTACTTACAAGCTGCAGCCTTCGAAAGCCGCACTAAAACCCTCTGCGCACCCATATGGGGGCTCAAATTTTAAATTCGAGTTAATTAAGATGAACTCAATAAAACGCTACGAAAGCAACCGAGTGCGGAAGCCTGAGCCGCAGAAGTGCTAATAAAATATTTAAAGGGCAGAAGGCAGATATTTTAATGCCACTTCTTGCCCCACAGCTGATGCCTGAATGCGAGGAGCGGCCGGTCCCGCCCACCGCACCGCTCTTCCCGGTCGCACGCTTTTGCTGCCTGTTGTCGCAATTTCAGCTGCTATTAACTCGCATCACGGCTGACGCTGCTGACTGATTCCGCTTTAAGCAGAGGAAAAGTCGCAAGAGGGGACTGCGGGCGAGGGCGAGGGCGAGGGCGAGGGGACAACAGCGGTTTAGGTTTCCAGCGTACAACCAAATAAGCTGAATTTTTAGGCAGCAGCTCTCGACACGTAGTGGTCGCCGGAGATTTGAAACCACGACATATGAGACCGGTTGTGTACGTGTGCGAAATGGTGCACGCGTGTGTGTGTGTGTTTATGCCTGTGTACTTCCAACACCCAAACACAAACACACACACGCGCTCCGAACGCCAATGCGTGTGCCACACGAGGCTCTTCAGTTTCTGTGCTCCGCTTTGTTGGCGAGCAGCAGGCGCTCCTCATACATACAGTGTTGTTGTTGTTGCTGCTGTTGACAGCCTGACGGCGACTCTTCGGTGTTTGAGGCTGCGTCTCAGAGACGAACGAATTGTTGCTGTTGTTTCCTCAGGATGCCGATAGAGGGAAAGCAGTTAACTGCAGCCAGCTGACTGCAATTCTCGATTACCGAAATGGCTGCACAACCCGTTCGAAGAATGCAATAACGAACAATTACAACACTATGAAAATTTCCACAGAAAACACACAAAATTGTGTGAAGTTTCACATTTGTTTGTCAGCTTTGGCCGAGTTGATTCGATTGTAGAAAATATCATGTGAACAAGTTGAAAAATCGCAGAGGGCTGAGTAGGGCAGAACAAAAAACGCTGCCACACGGCACAACAACGCAACAACACAACAACACTATAGTACAACAATACAACAACACGTAGAGCGTTTTTTGCCTTAGCTGAATTTCCGATTACCCTAATTAGGGGGCGGCTGAGCGAGGGGGTGGTAAACTCACAGATTTTTACCATTTCATTGTTAAGGTTTGTGTTTGCTTTTGGTTTTCTTCCAAAACATTAATGTTTCTTTCGAGTTTTTTCTACACCATTGAAAACCTAATTCTTTTTAATAATTAAATAGCAATTCGGACAAGCTGGCAACACTGGTTTTCCTCCCCTCGGTTGTTAAGCTCGTTGATTTTGTTTGTTTTTCGCTTTGTTTATAATTTGCGGCAGCAGCTGCCATCGAGTGCTCTTAGTGCACCGAAGCAACAACAACAACAACTCTTACAACCAACAACAATAATAACAACAACAACAGCAATAACAACAACAACACAGAGCCAGTGGATTCATTCATGTGCGCCCTCCACACGTTGATGTTTATTCACCTGAATTAGTTTTTGATTGCATTCTGCTTCCCAGGGCTTCACTTCTACTCCTCCTTCTCCTCCTCCTTCTCCTTGTCCTTCTCCTTCTCCTCCTCCTCCTGCTCCTCCTCCTCCTCCTCCCCCTCCCATCATCCTCGTCCTTCCCAATCTTCTGCTCGCTTCACCCCTCTCTGCGTCTTCATTAATCGTTGCGTTCATTCATTCAATACATTCGCAGATTTTCCGTTTCGGCCTTGAGGTTCCTGGTAACTCATTTTTCACTCGCCAGACTTCTCTACCCGCCCTCGCCCTCCATCACCCCATCGCCCCATCTCCTCCCCCGCACCCCCTTCCTTCTCAAAGAGAACCTACTGACGTCTGGTCGCCCCTGCGAAATATTTGCACTTTCTAGCGATCAGCTTCAACTGGCGATGGATTTACTTGGCAACCTTCAGCTACCCTCTTCTCTCACCCGTCACCCCCCCCCCCCCCCGCCCTGCAATTAAACCCCACTTGTGCGCCCTGCTGGCAGCCGCGCCACGTGCCTCATTCATTTCTGCCAGACCTCGCTGTGTGAACTCGGTGACATTTCGAGCTGCGGCCAACACGTGCCGCTGGCTGGCTGCTTGAGTGACAAGCCGGCTGTGGACTGGCCGGCGACTCACTCTCGCTCCGAACTGTTCATCCTAGAATTGAAATTTCTGCAATTCCTGCTGTTAGGTAACGCTATTGTTGTTGCTGTTGTTGCTGTTGTTGTTGTTTCTGCTGCTGCTGTTGCTGCTGCTGTTGCCTCTTCATGGAAATGCAGAAATTGCAAATGCAAATGCAATTAATTGGTTTCTGCCTTTTTCAGTGAAGTTATTTTGAGCGAAATTTTTCAAAGAACTGCGGCAGCTGAGTTGAGCGGCACATAGCGAGGCCTCAAATAGTTGAGATGCCCTGCAGCAAGCAAGCGGATCATTTGCAGTACTTTGCAGTCTGGTAGCGGAAATCAGAACCAGAAGCTGGTTGTGTTCGGTGGAGCGCCCTCAGCGACGGAAGCCCACTGCAGCGCATCCCTCTTGACCACGTGGGTCGTGCGGAGACGGGCGCCCTTTGCAACTCTACGAAAACTTCATTAAATCGCGTTATGCAGGACCATTTCTCCAGCTTAATAGCGAACATTTCTACTTCATCCTACAGCCTTCTGTACCGTCTTGTGTGTGTATGTGTGTGTGTGTGTGTGAAGGATTGTTTTTGTCACTCTTAATTTCGTGGCAGTTTCTGCTGCACTCCCCACTTGCCGCTCGGCTGCTGAATAAGCTTGCCGCATCCCGTGGCATGCAGCCTGCAGTCTGCGCTTGTGGTTTTGAGTGGCAGTAAATTTATTCATTTGCCTCTGATATCCGCCGCACACAGTGCAGTCAAGCGATGCAGCTTCTTTATTCATTTATTGCTCTGTCCCTCTCTTCGCGCCTCTCCGGCCGGGGCTTTCCTTCACGCTGCGAATGTTTTGCTTCAATTAAAATGAATTCATTTTCTTGTAAGCAACGACATCTTTAATAGGCATGGAATAAATTATTTGCAGCTGCACTAAATGTCGACTAAATAATTGATGTCCTTGCAGTGAGACTGGAGAAGTTTATTGAACGTTTCGGTGGTGAGAATAAATGTTATAAAGAATAAAAAGTCTTTAAATGTGGTGAAGAAATAAGAATCCCCAATTTGGGAGACATAAAATTACTGCATTCAGGGATTTCGATGTTCATCTTATAATGTTGTTGTATGATGTTGTTTTTCCATATAAATAATTATTTAAATAAAGATTAAATTTAAGTACCACATTTTTAAGACGTACTAAAGTTCGTTAAAATAATTTTTCCAGCCCTCTACAGATTTAAAACGAAAAACTTGGGGCGCATGCAACCTTCATGCATCATCTACTCCTCACTATTATTTTGCGCCACACGTTTTTCGTTTTAAATCTGTCTTTTCATCGCTCTTTAAATGTGTCTGTCCATCCCTCCAAGTCGGCCGCTTTTGTCTGCGGAAAGCTTTCTTGAACCGTTTTTTTCTTTCCCTTGTAATCAGCGCGTGTCACAGCATCCTCGCGCCTCATGTGCGGATTAAAGGCCATCCTCGCCTCCCTCCTCAGGGACTTCAGCAGCCCATTCCACCGGAGAATAGAGTCCTCCGCGTCCACTTTAGTCTGACGCTCTTCGAAAACAGAGGCCATGGCCGCGTTTAATCTCCTCGCCTCCATCTAATCAATGTAACTGGCCTGGAAAGTAATTCCACTTCTCGATTTAACTATATCCGAGTCGATATCTGTCGATGCGTGTTTCGCGGAGTCTTTTCTAACTTGCACACGTGGGTCTGGTCGTCTTGTCTCGTAGGCGACATCAAGCCGGATAGGCCTATGATGGTCACCTTGCCCTGGACCAGTTCGAAACTCTCCCCAGCATGCCAGGACTAGGCAAGGTGAGGCTAATAACTACAGTTCTGGCTGCATTTACAGAAGTGGGTTTCCAGCCCCCGTTCATGATGTGCAAGTTATGTTAGCCCACAAATTCAAGGACATCCTCCCCTCTACGGTTATCGTCGTCGTCGCAGTCAATTTCAAACATGTTGCTGAGATTATAACAGAGACAAGAAAGCGACCTAATAAAAACCTTTCAAAATAGATAAAAGTAAACAATTTAGAATTTACATACATAATTAATTCTTTTTCCCGCCTCATGCTCGGGGCAACGGAACATTAAATAAAGTGTGGGAACGAGTGTGAGTGTGTGTGTGTGTGTGTGTGTGTGTGTGTGTGTGTGTGTGTGCCTGTGTGTGTGTGTGCGAGTGTTTGTAATCTGTCAGCACACATTAATTATTACTTCCTTTTATAAAAATGGCTCTCCCGCAATTTCCGTTGCCTACTTCCAGGCTATCAATTATATGTAACTTTTAACGACCTGATCAGCGTGGACTGTCCGGCAATAAAAACGCAATTAACACCTGATAAGATCTGATAAGATGCACAACAACCCGCATTAAGCGACCCATCGACAACAACACTTCACATTCACCTTTCCTTTCTTCTCTTTCGCACTGAACTCTAACACGTCCACGAGCCCACGAGTGAATTGCTGCGAAACAAACAAGAGAAATGAAGCCGCGACCCAAAACACATTCAATGCTCTCCGTAAAACTCGAATAAATCAAAGCATTCGACGTAATTATTACAACTCAGTTCGCAGTTTAGATTGCTGTTGCCAAACAGCGATTGGCAACAAAGCGTGGCGCCGCCTCTCCCCTTTCCACCCACCAATAACAACAACAACAACAACAACAACACCTTCCCTACAGTCTTTAACGTATTGCGTGGCAATATTTTCTCCCCGAGGCAAATAAAAGTTGATTTATGCTTCCACTCTACGCAGCATGTTGGTGCTGCCACTTGCCGTAGTTGGCTGTTTTCGCTCCTTTATTGTTGTTGTTGTTGTTGTTGTTGCGCTTGTTTTCCTTGTTGTTGTTGTTGCGTTGCACTTCGGCTGAGGCCATTTTTGTTCCTGCCGAACTTCCTATCGATGTTGCAGCCACTTTTTCAGCTGTTTTAAAAATCGAAGGCATATTTTCAGGCGTCCTAAAGGAGAAGTTTCGACCCAAGGTGATCGCTTACGGTGGGAGGCGCAGCGCGCAGTATTGAACGCTTCCTGCTGTGCTCGATATTGCAATTTTGCGAGAGCTGGCGATTCTTTGTCACCGTGGCCGCTATTTTCCGCTCCGTTGCTGTTGTTGCCTACTTTCGGGCGTGTAAAGAAATAAAGATGCGAGCAGCCGATAACCAGCGCAGCCTAAAACTATGCAATAGAATTTGTGTGAAAGCCTCCTCTCGGTTCATCGTTAAAAGTGTTCAGCGTTTGAAGAGCACTGCTGGTCCTTTTTCATCCTTCACTTGCTACTCTGACAGGGAAAAACTCCGCAAAATATTTTCTTATTCCAAACTCCAGTTAGATTTACTTCTTCGGTTGTTTCTTTCACATTCAGTTTTTGTTAAGTTGAAGTTCTCGCAAGTTTTTAAGTTTAAAAAGTTGTTTCCATCAACATAATTTTCTGCCGCTTTGCTTTCACTGCCAGGACCTTCAAATGATTTACGATCTGCAAGAAGCAGAAAGGAAGAGAGAAAACAGATATCAGAAGCAAAAATTCACTACATTAAAGAGTTTCTGTTTTTGCCAGAAAAAAGAAGCAAAATAATTTCGAAACTAGAAAAGCAAACAAAAGTGCGTAAAATTATATTTTTAAAGAATAAATTTATTGACTTTCTTCTAAAAAAGTTCGCTTTTATGGAAAAACGATGTATGGAGAAAATATGTTATGTATTTTCTCAACGTTTTTCAACTTTCGACATTTCCATTAATAAGCTTTCGTCTCGTTGCTTCTCATTTTTCTCCTTTCCTAATTTTTCTATGTTGTCTTTCTAGCTTAACTTTTTTCTTCCACTTCTTTGCTCTGTGGATTTCGTTATTTGAAGCTTTAGTTGTTTTATGGCTCGTGTTTTCCCCAGTTTGTGTTGTTTAAAGTTGTTTAAAAAAGTTTTTATTGTTTTCAATGAAGCGTAAAAATTTGCTGCTCTCGGTAAACTCTAAACTCTCTCATTCCTTTTTATAATAACAGCGTTCTCACAACAACAACCACAGAAAATCACAAATAACAAAGCAAACACAATGCTAACAACAACAACAACAACAACAACAACAACGAAAACAACAATGTTACGAATAAAAACGGCTAAAAAAGATGATGAAACCAAAATAAGTAAGAAAAAAGTAATGAAACGGGTTAACAACGCCAACCATAACAACAACAACAACAACCACAACAACACCACCAACAACAACCACTACTACAAGGACTACAAACTCAACTCATCCTCGTCGTCGAGCACATCGGCCACCACACTGGCCACCACTTTATTTTCTGTTGGATTTTATTTAGCGATTCTTGTGTGCGTTACTGCCATCAAATAGCCGTTCACATCGATGCATTAGCAGGCCTCACACATACCTGTATACAATAACATCAACGCCATTCGCTCGCCAGCCCCCTCCACATCGCCTCTCTTGAGCCCAGGAAGGGTCCGTCCGGTGAGCGGTGAGCGGGTCCTTGCTTCGAATGCCTTTAAGTGAAGCTCGCAGTAAGGCCATCGAAGAACCGTCCCTAGTAAGGGGCGGCGTATATCTCTCTGCGTACCTTCTGCTGGGTGAACAATCGCTTTCCCTGCCTCCTCCTCCTCCTCCTCCTCCTCCTCCTCGCAGGCTCTGCCTTCCCTCCGTTCGAGCCACCTTCTGGCTCGATTCACTCAGATGTCCTCGCGCCTCTGCGCCGCGCCGCGCCAGCTGGAGTATTTTTAACGCGGCGCAATTAGGAATTCAATAGCGCTGCTTGTTTTACATCATTGCTATTGCTCGATGTTTGGGTCGTCCGTCGCTCGTCGTTTGATGTTTACGCAATCAGTGTTGGTAAAGCAGGCAAAGTGGTTCTTCTGTCGACGTCGTCCTTGAGCGATGATTTTCATCCTTGTCGCTGCCGTAGCGGCCGTCATAATTGAAGGTTGCTTTCTGTGCGCAGATTTTCTAGGCAAACAAAACCTGGGAATGAAGATCCACTTTAGAATGCACTAATTTTGGGTCTCGAGGAGGGAAAGTAGAGGAGAATTTTATCTTAGCAAATATTCGGCGAATCTTGCAGTACCTCCAGCTTTATTTAATATTGCAAGTTTGAAATCTCTTCTTCCAGATCTTAAAATTACACACTTTTAAGCCTGAAAGTTATGCTAATCCATTTTAATTCTAGAAATGGTAACCAATTTAGAAACCCCTGCTTAATCTTACATTTCTTCGACTTTATTCAACGATTAAAATTGGATTCGCGCAGCTTGTCGCGTTTTTAAAAGGTCGCCGTTGTAGCAAACTTTCCAAAAATCTTCAACGAGCAAACACGCATTTTTAAGTCGTCCCTTTCAGCGGCTTAAATAAATAAAACGCTCTACCGAGGCGCAACCGACGACTTGCTTGTGCAGGAAAAAGTGTGCGATGTCAGCAGCAGCGTTAAATTAACGCCTCTTGCACGCCTTTTTAACCGCCGCGCCGTTGAATTCCGCCGCCCGCCGCCCGCCGCGCTGCCGCCGTACAGTCGGTGCTCATAAAAAGCAGCGGCCGCTTAATTAAATGTGCGAAATGCGCTTGAAAGTGCGTGTTGTGCAAAAATTTTAATCTCAGATGCTGAGACGAGCAAATGAGCGCGTAAGTTGCGTTGCGGTGCCGCGTCGCAGAGGACGGACGCCGCGGAGGACGGCAGCCTTGCTGGCTTCCCAGGAAGTTCCTTGCGAGCAGATAACTCCGCTCACCACTTAACGAATATAACGGTCTCTCTGCATTACAATTTAATTGAGGTCCTGGCCGAGGACCCCACTGGGTTTGCAGTTTATTTAGTTTCAATTTGAATTTCCTTATCTTGCGCGCTTCAGCAGCGGCAGACGGCCACCGAGAGGTAGTTTCGGCTCCGCAGCCACGCAACTGCCAACGGAAACGGAAGCACCGCCATATCTGTTTATTGCGTGCACCAGATCAGCAGTTTCTTTGCGAATGAAAGCCGCGGAGTGCTGCAAGACTCGGCTGCGCACATTCCTGCTGCCAGCAACACCATTCCAGCGAGGCAAACATCCGGCCGAAGGATGCCGCAGGAGGAAACGCACTGCAAGTTGAACGCGCTACATGCATGCAAAGCGCTGCCAGCGGCAACGGCAACGGCCGTTCGTATCCTTCCACTGCAGACGCATCGCATCCTTTGCGTGGACTGGGATGTCGGCGGAAATTCCGCTTTATGAGTTCTACACAGCCTCTGATTATTTTAATTACTGTTCCTCATTTTTGCTATGAAAAAAATCGTCGCTATTTTAACTTTAGACAAATTTTCGAGCATAAAATGCGAAGATCACGGAAAATATTTGCAGCTTTTTCAGAATGTCTGGTTGTAATCGCTTTCTGCTCTCTATTTCTCTCTCTCTCTCTCTCTCTCTCTCTCTCTCTTATTCGCCCTCTCTCTGTCTCTCTTTCTCGCTCTCCCTCTCTCTCTCTTCCAATCTCTCCCTCTTTCTCTATCTCTCTCTCTCTACCTCTCTCCCTCTTTCTTTTTATCTCTCTCGCTACCTCCCCCTCTCTCTCTCTCTCTCTTTCTCTCTCTCTCTCACTCTCTAAGCATCCTTCCTCGATGCTTTCCTTGTCTTTAAATTATATGTTGAGAACTTATCCTTCTCACTCTTGACTCCACTGCTCTTTATTTACATTTACTCGTTGCTTTTAATTGATAACACTAAACCAACGGTATTTATATTGGTTAATACTTGAGAGATTACTCGTTACTCGTTATTAATCCAAATTTGTCACAATATAATTTTGTTGACTTTAATTTAAATGTGAATTTTTCGTTAACGTGACTTCAGTCGTCCTTCAAAGAAAATACTCAGCAAAATCAAAATTCAAGAGCTTCGAATTCTACTCGTTAGTTTATTCTACTCGTCAGTATTTTCTATGATACCACCACCACCACACCACAATTTTTTCAGTCAACCAATTTGCTCGTTAATTTCTGATATTCTTTCGCTTTTATTATTAATTGAAGTTTAATTTTTAATTATTCGTTATGATCTCATTTTTTCATCCTCTCAACGAAACTAGTTTTGGTTTATTAAATTAATAAAACGATATTTATTCAAACTTTTCTCTCTGCATCTACAAGTCAAATCCAAATAAATATTTAACCTCGCAATCCTGAGACACTTTCATCAAAAGTGGAAAAAGGAAACGGCAAAAAATGTACAAAATTCTTTTAAAAGAATTCATGCAACAAGATAAAACGTTATACAACGTCATCAACAACAATAAAAACAACACAAAGAAATGCAATTTGAAGTGAACCCAAAAAGTCCTGCCAGCCACTGCACCAACGTGAAGGACATAAAAAGGACGAAGAATACAATGGGAAATAAAATTAAAAATTTAAGCAACAGAAGTTAGTTTCCAGGAACCGAAAGAGTGCATTCGACAGCTGTAAAACGAGAAATTGCACAATTGTAAAAAGAAAAATACAGTCAATTTTCTGCACATTAAAAATGGTGGTTACAACAGCTGGCGGAGGGGAAAAAACTAACGAGTAGCGAGTCAAAGATCAAAGCGAACAGAATAAAGGGAAGCAATTTAGTAGTAAAATTAAGAATTTAGTAGTAAAATAAAAAAGAGATTGAAAACAATCTCGCTTATTTTATCTCGCAGTGAAGGTGTGAAATTTTTAGTAATCTCTCGAAACTTTGCGGTCCTCGGTTCGTTATATTGATGAACACCAGCAAGTTTAATACAGCCATTCTTAGACTTCAACCACTTCGATGAAAGGATTTTCATCGCTTATTTGAATTATTTGCATCCCCACGTGCGCTGCTGGCCAGCTGCTTGCAGCGCCACTTTCCGTTCGTGTCCGTCAGTTGTTGTCCTGGCATAATGATGTTGAAACAGCAATCCTGTTAAGAGGATTATGCGGGTAAGAAGCGAAAAACATGGCAAACAATGCAGAAAGCGAGGGGGAGGACGGGCAAATTCCCACAGCGGATTTCTTCATCGTAAGTGAACATGTGCGCCGCTTTAAACGCAACTGCAGACACCAGCTGCAAACATATGCATACAAGCGCACACCACACACACACACGCACACACACACACACGCACGCACACACACACACACACACGCGTGTAGTCATCCTCTTTATACATCCTCGTACAAATGCTAACAACGAGGAGCCCGAAAAAATTGGAAACAATTCAAAAAACACGCAAACAAGCCGACAAAAAATACGAGCAGAAAGGAATGTTCGCGGTGTGAATTAATGTGCGCTGTTTTTGCCCTCCATGCAGGCAAGTAAGTTGTCTCCCAACGGTGCACAATTGCAGTTGTCCGCTGCTATTTTGCGTGTTTTTTTCATAATTCCCGCGCTTGCTTGTAATCAGCTTTTGTCAGCGTAATTAGCAGTGAGGTTCGGAGAACATTCACGCCGAGTCCGAGGAACCGACACGTGTGCGTTTCTTTGAATGTCCACCGAAATCCACGGCGGCGTATATTTTTTAATTAATTTAATGTACTGGCTGATGGCGGGTTCGAAATGGAAATGCGTTTATTGCCATCCGGCGCAGCAATACAGTAGGCCCTCGTTTTCGTGTTTCTCCTTAAAAGCACAACATTCTTCGGTCTCCATTCTCAGAGCCACGCATTGCTGCGCATTCCAGCAATGAATACGCGTCAAAACAAGCTGGCTAATCGAAGCAAGCACGCGCTAATGTGGCGTTATAAGGGTTAAAGCCATTTGCCCTGAATACAGCGCGATTATAGCGACATGTGGTGCTTAATCACAAATTATGGACCACTTAACGCTGTCGTTCTGCGGGTGCGGCAGTCAAATATGCACTAAAAACTTATAATAATCCACTAATTTCAGTATATATATTGAATAACGTAGAACGCATCACTCGAATTGAATTGGCGGCGGGAGAAAAAACACGTTAAATAAGCAGAAATTACTCGAAATCTCACTGTTTTATAAAATGCTCGTCGAGCCCCGCTCAACGTGCCCGTGAATACCCGATATTTACAAAGTTTATTCGTCATTATTAGGAAACGCAATAATTTAATATGCACTTTAATGAATTCTATTAAATCATAACAACAATGCTGAGCTAAGATATAATGGGACAACACGAACAGAAGCGACAACAACAGCAACAACAACAGCAACAACAACTATATAGTTAGCAGTAACAAGGACAACCACTTCGCCACAGCCGATGCTATTTGCAGGTTCGAATAATTTATTGCTCTTCGACTTGGCCAACTGATTTGTTTTCGTTACGTTTGAATATTTGTACTACGTAAATTTATAGCGGTATCTGCTGTATTTGATTTACTTCTTCATACGAAGAACAGCGTCAAGGACGAGAGCTGGAAGTGAAACTGGAGCAGCAACGACGGCGACAACAACGAGAATGGGAACAACAGGAGCAGCAACAAACACACCGACTAACAAAAGAGATAAACTACTGCAACAACAACAACAACAACCAACAACAACAACAACCAACAACAACAACAACAGCCAACAACAACAACAGCAACCAACCACAAGGATCGCATTTGTTGGTTAGCTTATTGTTCGTCCTACTGATGCAGCAGCAGCCGCCAGGTATGGAACTCAGGATTCAGCTGAAGCGCCACACACGACTCACCCGCCTCCCACCATTCAGTCCCACCACGCCTGCTGCTTCTCCATATTTCGGGGTGTATTTCTTTATTTTTCCAGGTTCAAACCATCGCTGGACCTTCATACAAACAGCCACACACACACACACATGCACACACACATACACAAACGTCCTTACGTCCTTCTTCGTCTCGTTTTAAGAGCGTATTTAATGTATGTATTGATGTGCAAGGATGTGCAAGGATTCCTCTCTCCCTTGTGCGGGTCTCCATGAGTGGCTTCGGATTTCAAACGTTATGTTAATTGATTCCTATTGTGGTTGCTGTACCGACATCCCTTTTTAGTTTTTCTCTCTTCTTTTGCTTTGCTCGATTATATTTCAGTTGTTTTACTCTTACTTTCATTTAAGGCTGCCTTTGTTGTACTAAACGATTTGATGGGAATCCAAGAAGGAATGTGAATTTGTATGTATGTGTGGTGTGTGTGTGTGTGTGTGTGTGTGCGATGGTGTGTCATGAATTCCTCTGTCCTTTCAAGAATCCATCATTGCTCCGTGTGTGTTGATCACATGTTGGCCAAATCATTTGTTCGGATGCCATTTTCTGGAAACGTGTGTGTGAATATATCTGTGTGTGTGTGTGTGTGTGTGTGCATTTCTATATAGTTTTGTTTGCTTGTGTCCGGAAAAAATTTCTATATTCAAGCGTGGAATGATGTTTGATTGTTTCGAATTTAAAGCAAGCAAACTGTGGAAGAAATTTTTATTTGTGAAAAAACAATTTGTGAAAATATTTGTGAACAAAAACTTGAAAAAAAATTCGTTAAAAAACTTGTGAAAAAATTGGATAACTTGTGAAAAACTTGTGAAAAATTTGTGAAAAAATTTGTGAAAAAATTTTTAAAAAAATATTTTGTAAAATTTTATGTAAAATTGCGGACGAGTCTTAGAGTCATCATTCCTCACCCTCTCCCCATCTCCACCTCTGTCGCTCACCCCCCTCCCCCCCCCCCCCAAATATGCATTCACGCATTTAGTGGGTCAGACGTGGAATTGCAGAACTTTAATTACTTCGTTCATAAATAACACAGGCAACGAATACAAATCACAGATGCCAACGAGAGGATTGCCATCAGCTGCAGCACTATAACAGCAACAGCGACAGCAACAGCGACAACAACAACAGCGCCGGACACATCAATCGGTGTGTGACGTGCAACATATTCATCTGCAACCGCCAATCGAACCGCCTGAGCAGGTAAGTATGTCGGCCTGATTCATGGCGAACGGTTCGCGGCAAGCTATCGGTTATTGGCTTCTGACTGTAGATCTGCACGTGACCTTTTTCTCTATTTAAGCATTGTGTCGCATTACTGCTTTTAATCTTACACTCGCTTTGTATTCAAATTGCGGTCATCGCCGGTGCTCGTGCCACGTCCAGCGGTCTCGTCCTCTCGACTTCGCAGGAATTTCCACAAGCAGGACGGTTCTTGCTTGCTACCACTGCACAGAACTTGCATGAGCGGCTTTAACTCTGCAGTGCGGAAGTCTCACAAACACGATCCACCTCCACTTCGAAGGGTTGGAAAGGGAATCTTTTGAAAAATTAAAACTGAAAAGTGGAACGCAATCGCCTCGCACGCGTTCACTTTACTTTGTTGAAATATATCGTGTTTCTGTGTACGAAATCTATCTGCGTTCTATAAAAATAATTAAAACCTCTCTTCGTTTCTACTCCAGATTCAACTATAAGCTTGTGAATACAATATTTTCTAGTTTTCTCCGAATGTACATATTTCTCGTTTTACACACTCCAGTTAGCCGAGAGCCACACAGCCAAGTCACTTCCAAATACGTTGTAGAAATTGGGTTGTATCATCATGGAATTCATGGAATTCTCCACTCAAACTTCTGCAATATCCTCGGGTCTGTAGAACCCCATTCTTCTGGAGTCGCTTAATTTCTTTAACACTGAATTAAGCTCCTTATTCTCGAGTCTTTCGTCCACATTAGAAGAAAATCCCTACTCTGAAATGAAAAATTCACATTGTCATTAATCATGTCATTAAAATATTTCACAACTACGGATTTCGTACTACGAAACGTACACGCTTCCGTGGGAAAGCCATTTCCGCAAACGATTCTCTATTTCATAATCGCGATTCCGCATTTGCAAATAACTCGTATTGTCTGGAACTCACGGCTCCCTCGTCATTACCTTCGCCAACATAAAAGGTTTCGGAACCTTCATTGCCGTCGTTGTCATCGTAAATATCTCTGATTATTGATTCCTACATGAATATATCATTCGCAATCATCATCAAACACAAAGTGCACACCACCATCAGTTTCTAGCATCATCATCGCCTGCCTCAGCTACAGCAGCAGCAGCAGCAGCAGCAGCAGCCGCAGCAACATCAACAGCATCGACACCAGCTACCAGCAACTTCATTTCCGTGTGTCGTAAATTCATTTTATTTCGATTTCAGATTTTATTATTGGCGCAATCATTTGCAATTAGATTGCAGTGCTATAAAGTACAAGTTGATGTTGTCGATGTTAGTGTTAGTGTTAGTGTTAGTGTTGGTGTTGGTGTTGGTGTGTCGCTGTTGCTGTTGCTGTTGCTGTTTTTGTTTCTGCGGCTGTTAGGTTGACAAACGATGCCATGCTCGCTCTGCTGGGCGAGCAACTCAACGAATGCATGTTGGATTTTGTCATTTTTTCCATTTGTCATTTTGGTACGTGTTTTGGCTCGCTGATATGTGTGTCCCTGCGGAGAATCCATGCGAGAGTTCTGTTGTATACGTATGCAGCTGTGTTTAGGTGTCTGTGTGTGTGTGTATGTGTGTGATTCTGTGTGCTTGTGTGCTTTCACATTCACATGCGATATATTTACAAATAACTAACTAATGATATTAGCCAGCCATCAGGTTGCACCTACACCATCAGATCCTCACCGCCCCACCCCCTCCCCCTCAACATGCCTCTTCCGTCACTCAGCCGCCCATCTCATCTACCTGCAACATGAAACCGCTGGCAACATGAAGCCCGGCTGGGTAGCCCACCGTTGGTATGCTCGGAAAATATTAAATTGAAATGCAATCCGTTGCCATTATTAATCATGCGCTCGCCGTTGGCCGTCCCAAGGACTATTTGTTTGTTTGTATTTGTTTACAGTATGTGGTTCGGCGCTGTTGATGGAACAGCGAGCGGATGCTCCTGTGTGTGTATGTGTGTGTTTGTATGAGAGCAGAAGCTGTGTGTGTGGTCATTAAAAAGAAATCATAAAATCAAGGCAAGTCAAATTAATAACTAACGACTGCGACAGACAAATGAGTGGGGACAAATGGAAAATGGAAATAAATAGGATTTGAATAGGCGAACCTATTTTGAAATGCACCGTTGAAATAGCTGCTGAAAGCGCTTTCTAAACAAATCCCAGAAGTAAGCAAAAAAAGCCAGTTAACAAAAAAAAATAAGCCAGTAAAAAGCAAAACCTGTAAAATAATCACAGAATTGTTTGAGAGTCCCAAAGGATTTGCCGCGCATTTTTAAATTCCCTTTAGGCGGCTTATTTTCATAATACCGTATTTATGATAATCCATTATTTATTCGCAAGTATTTTGTGAAGGTTGAAATCTGCGTTGGCTTAATCCGCCACAGTTGCCAACCCACTTTATCGAGTAATCTGAACGCCTTCTTTGGAAACCGAGGAAACGTTTCTTCTTTTTCAATTAAGTCGGAGATTTGGTGGCTTCGACCGCCTGAAATAAGTGTAAAATGAATGCAAAATAGCCACGAGGATGAGCAGAGATTCGTAAAATAAATAAAGAAAGGAAAACATGGAAAGCTTACACAAAAACTTTTACATTTACACTTGATGTGTTGGGGAAAAGTTACGAGTTCCCCACCTGACAACAGTCGCTGCAAAAGGTTGTCGATATTTAATCATCAGTCGACTCTTCTCGAAATCGGATTGTTTTCTCAGCTGTAAATTAGTTGCGGGCGAATTATTACAACGCTTTCTGGTCAATTCATTAAGTTTTTTATTATTTACAAGCGAAATGGTCTTCCGCTTCAAAGATTAGCGATATTTTCATCACGCAGACAACGTTTTCTTCAACGTTTTCAATGTTGCTTTCCATTTCCCACCAAATATTCATCGATATTTTCAACCTCCAGCCATCGCCTGCTCACCAAGCTACCAAACCAATTAAGTAACAACATTAATGCCGCAATTATCACGCCTAACATTGTGACCTTCGTCATTATCTCGGCCATCCTGCCTCGTTGCCAGGCATGGAACTGCTTAATTAGGTTAAATAATGCCAAAACACGTCTGTTCTACAGCAGCACGCAATACTCTAGAATCCCTAGCAGAAACACACACACACACACGTGAAGCATAACGGGAAACTAGGTTGCCACCCTCTCCACCAACCGCATGACGATAGCGGAATCCTCAGCGGTCACCGAACTCCACAGACCACGCAGACACGTGCTGAAGTTTAAATGATTGGCTCTGCAAACAAATCCGGCTGAGGGCAGTTATGTTTTAGCAGTCTCAGTCCTTAGCGCTCACTGAAGCCTCTTTTGCCCTTTTTTGAGGGGAGCAAAGAAGGTCATTGAAATCATTTTTAAGCATCAGGAAACCAGCGGCCGAGGCAAAAATATGATGGCAAATAATGGTCCAACTTTTGATAAAGCTGCTTACATTAGCTGGGAGGAGTATAAGGGTGGGGGTGTGTGTGTGTGTGTGTGTGTGTGTGTGTGGGTGTGTGTGTGTGTGTGTGTGTGAATCACTGTGTTACACGTTGACAGAAAGTTCATTTTATAAAGTTGTCATCATTATGCACACGTTTTATGTAAGCTTCTTTCCTCGAGGCGGTGTTTCGTACCCTCTGTCTCTCTGACACACACACACACACACACACACACACACACACACTCTCTCTTAGGCAAATAAATTCGTCTTAAATCGCTTTTCACCAACATCTATACGTACAAAAACACCAAACAGATACCAAAAAGTTATGAAAAACTTTTAGAAGCAAATTATTACGATCAAATGTAGCAGGAAAAAAAACGAAAACAACAAAAACTTGTCAATTTTAATTCACAAAACCGTCCCTGATGCCCGAGAACCCTGCTACACAAAACGTTTCTCTTTGCATACGAAAATAATCGCATTTTTTAAAATGCCTCCAAATTTTCGAGAAGTTTGTCAACTTTTATTTTAATAACTTTTCTTACTTGAAATGAAGAGCCACGTGAGAGTATCGCGCGTGACACTCGGCCATCTGCGGCAACTCAACTTTCTCGACTCCGACTTTCATTGCATACTTTTAGGCGGCAATAATTCTTCCGCTCGTAAAGAAATAATAACGATCCAGTAAGCGGTGTGAGAGTGCTAAAAACGGTCAAAGGAAGCGGAGAAATGATGAACGGTAGCCAAAACAGGACATAAAAGAAGTCCAGGCATGAAAAAAAATTTCATAATATCGAGGAATGAAGCGAACCATGAAGATCTGCATTTGGAGCTGGAAATTTCAGTTTAATCTTGAGTTGAAAACACTATTATTATTATTAACTACAGACGAATAAAGTGGAACTTTCGTTTGTTAAATCAAGAATCGTTGTATTAATTTAGATGTGCATTGCAAGGAACGCGCGGCGGTTACATTTGAAGACTTCCCGCAAAAGAAACCCCTAAAACGCACATTAAATGTACGCCATTTTGTTCGGTTTTGCAGCGCTAAATGCTTTCAATAGGCAACGTTTAAGAGTGTATTGACCTCACGAAACACTTGCTTCCAGTAAAATGTTTCGCACAACCCATCTCCAGTCCGCCCCTTCTCCACCATCCACGCCATCGATACCATCCACCCAACTCAGCGTTCGCCTTGGCTTTCCCTTCTAATATTTCGCCTTCATACGTCATTGAGCTCCTCTTTCGTCTTTCGTCTCTTTACGGAAAAGCGATGCCGACACTAAACGAATTTCAGCAAGCGTAACTACAGCATCCGTGGCTACAGCGTCCTCAACACTAGATTAGAATATTTAACGTCAGCTAAATGTTTTGTGTGGCTTGTTGGCATGCAGAGGGGAAACACTAAGCGGAATAACATCAACATCAACATCAGCAGGAACAACAACAGCTAGCACAACAACAACAACTGCTACAACTACAACACCAGTAACAAACAATTTATGAAAATAATTGCTAAGCGTAACAAAACGCAGCGTGCGTTGCTACGATAGGAAATCAAGGGAAATCTCGAGGATATTCTACGAAGAGCTTTATTATTTTGTTAAGCGAAGGATGTTTATGCTGGTGTGTGTGTGTGTGTGTGGTAGACTCTTGTTTGTGTCTGTGATAGAGTGTGTTTATCGACTCAGTGATGGAAGGTAGTGAGGCGCTGCTTCTGAGGTGCAGTTTTTGCCTGTAGCTGGTCGTGACTCTTCTTCACTGATCTCGGAGGAGGACTGTGTACGCTGTGTAAACCAGAGTGAAGTTCCCGTTAACACACACACACACACACACACACACACACACACACACACAACAAAGTTGCCGCAACTTCAGCGGCCAATCACTGCAGCAAAACTGATGGATTGAGCAATCACAATCAGTATCCACGTGCATCTGTTTGACTCGATTCACATTCAATGGAAAGTTTCTAATGATTACGACAAACAGTTTGCCTTCTCTTGTTTTTTTTTCGTACTGTGCTGAACTTTTGGTAGAAGGCCACCCTACAGTCGATCCTCGTAGAAAGCGGAACGAAATGTTATCAGAAAAAATCTTGTGGATTCTGTTCAACGGGACTCTACTTGACTCTGAGTTTGATTTCGATTTTGATTGTGATTTTCATTCTCTGACCTTGAATTTGACTCTCACTTGGCCTCCTAATTCGGTCATGACTTCGACTTTATTTCTGAATTTCTAACTTGAATTTTGACATCGATTTCAATTCTGGTTTTGTTACTTTGACTTCGAGTTTGAGTTTGACTTCGGCTTTGACTCTGACTTCGGCTTTGACTCTGACTTCGGCTTTGACTCTGACTTCGGCTTTGACTCTGACTTCATCACCGACGTTGATGATGACTTCGACTTCATTTCTGAATTTCTGACTTGAATTGTTACTCCGGTTTGAGATCCGATTTTGTGATTCTGACTTCGCGTTCTAGTTTACCTTTAATTTCGCGTTTGACTTTCCGTTCGACTTTGATGATGTCGTTCACTTTATTTTGGATTTTTTGGACTTGACTTCGAATTTAATTCTGATTTCGTGACTTCTAGTTTGACTCTGGCTTCGAGCCTGATATTGAATTCGGTTTTTACGTTGACTTCAACTTCAGTTTTGGTCTTGAATGGGTCTTGATTTTGACTGTAATTTTGCCTCAAATGCGTTTTGATTTTCCCTCCGTACCGCCGACTAGAAATCCAACGATGCCGTCGCCTTTCCGTTGGCTTTCCCTCGTTTTCCCAATTACGTTCGTTAATACTGCATTTCCGGTGTGTTTCGCCTTTGCAAAGTTTTTCATTTGAATGTTCGTTATTTTTGTCATCGTCGTTTCCTATGAGACGCTTTTTCCTCTCCGCGAGTTCTGGTTTTCCACCGATTTCGTACTGAAATTTGTAGACAAAGTTTGCGCTTGCTTGTCTTACGCTTTTGCGACGCAAGGCATTTCAATCAGCCAAAAATTGATCCGTTTTCTGCTGGTTTGTTTCGCCTTCGGGAAAAGTTGCAGTTTGTTGAGCGACGGAAACCTTAGTGATTCCATACTTTTGATTATATGACGAGATTTCATCGAGAAAGTGAGCAGGAAGCGAAGTATTTGTTTGGAAAAAGCAATCAAAAGGAAGAAATAATTCAAGTAGTTTCGAGATTTTTTATTCTAATTTCAAATATTGAATTTTAATTCTTTTTTTTTTCAAGGTTTCAATGCTTCGAGTTAGATTTCTATCTTCAAACTTATTTACATAAAATGATAAGACAACCATAATAACTACAACAACAATACATGCAACAACAACGCCAACATATGCAACAACAAAAGTTTACTAAAGAAAAAATTCAACAAGCTCTTCGTTTGAAAGGAAAACTTGGAAGCTGGCATCCTTAACAATTTAACACGAGCACACGAGATAAGCCACACAAGCAAGAGAAGGCACACACACACGCACACACACACGCGAAGGAGACACGCGACACACACTCGCTCTCCCAGCTTCTCGCACTCCGTCTTCTAGATGCTCCCTCTCCTGGATTCTCCATACGAAATCGTTTTCGCACCTTTTTTGTATTCGCTCGCTGACGTCGTTTAAAGTAATAAATCGTTAGAAAAAAATTAAATAAATTTTGCGTTCTCCATGTTCTTCCTTTTTGCGCTCCTTAGCTGTGTGTCGCTTATTTATAATGGCTGCTTTTTCGCGGCTCTCAATTTTTTCCTATTTTGCTGACGGCCTTAAATTGCAAACGCTTTGCTGCAGCGGGTCCTTATCAACTTTTAGCGGCGTTTAACAGGAAGCCTTCGGCGGCGAAAATGATGGGTGCAGGGGGCGTGGTGCGTGAGGGGCGTAGGTCGTGTGTTGGGGAAGGAGGAGGAGGAGGAGGAGTAGGCTACTGAGCGATGCGTCGTCCCTTCTACATGTGAAGCGTGTGCGTGTTACCAGCAGTAGGCAGCAGCAACCCTGCAGAAAATCATTTTGTTTAATAATTTTTTAGTTTTAAAATATTTAATAAATTTTTAAAATATTTAAAAGTTATATATATGGAGAACACCATTCATCTAGAAAATAACAAATTAGATATAAATTTTAAAAGACTTGTTTTCTCGTGAATTTAAAATTTTAGTCTCAAGAACGCAAGCAATGAAAACTTTCATCCAAAAAAGTTCTTTTATTAGACTAAATATGAGAAATATTAATTTAGTTAATTTAGTATAATTCGTACCTGCAATTTCAACACTAAATCGGTTTACTTCCAGATACGCAATTATTTGAATGTCAGTATATTCTTTGATTTATTCTATTTATTCTATTTAGGAGTTAATTGTTATCAATTTATACAATTTTATAAAATTGTCTATTTGTTTTAGTTTCGAAAGTCTATTGATTTCCAATAAAGCCGTTTTTTGAGTGTGAAAAATCTTCGAAAGCAAATCTTCCAAATATGCAATACGAACTTAAATGGTAGATGAATTTTGTCTACTAATTGTTCAGCTGGGTTTTCTCTTCAGCAATTAGTTTACTTTTTCCGACAGGGTCTACTGCGTTCCTTGCTCTGTGCGTTCCTGTTGTTACTTTGCTGTTAATGTGTTGTTGTTGTTGTTGTTGTTGTTGTTGTTGCTGTTGTTGTTGCTGTTGTTGTTGTTGCTGTTGTTGTTGTTGTTGTTGTTGTTGCTGTTGTTGTTGTTGTTTCTGTTGTTGTTGCTGCTGTTGCTTATTTGCTTTGTCTGGCTTACAAATTTCTGCAAATTTACAATGAAAAATAGCTGGAAAAATTTTAGAGAATATAAAAAATTATTGCAGGATTTGCACACTATTTTCGTTCTCTTGTAAACTGTAGAAAAATTTCAAACATCATTTTCGTGTTCTTGTTTACCATGTTGGATGTTTTTAAACTCTCAATTCGAACATTTTTCGCGTTCATACGGAATGAGATAAAATAAAAATGATTAAATATACTAAATAATTAATAAAACTGTACAAGTTTTACATATAAACGACGATGGAAAAGGATGGGAAATTTTTGCAAAAAAGCTCAGATTATTTGCGAAGTGGACTTCACTGATATTGATTACCGAGAAGTTAATAATATGAATTCAACATTCCATTGCCTGCACATGTTTTCGAATGGATTTCAACTCGGGCAACCTTGGAAACATTTCAAGAAATTCACTGAAGCAGAAAATTAATTCGAATCCTTCTTCCTGGAACGCAACTTCTCAGCGCGACGACTCACATAAAAGGTCTTCAGTTCTGCATACGAGCAAACTTCTTCCACAAGGAGGAAACAATCTGTAAACACAACCCGATCCGGACCGCAGGCCATCGCCCGGGGACGTTGAACTCCGTCCTCTGCGCCGCCTGCGACAGCGCGGTGGGGGGGGGGGCGCGAGAACTACGAGGGTTATTAAAACTGTAATGAGATTCCACCTACAGAGGCTCCACCGCAACAGCAGAGACCGCAACTACCACGCGGCAACTTCGAGGGCGGGAGAGCTCGATTTTTGGACGCCACCTTTAGTGGGAAGCGAAATTATGCAGGCTTGAATGACAAGATGACTAGTGAGGGAGAGAGAGAGGGAGAGGGAGGGAGAGGGAGAGCTTAGCAGATGAGGTTTGCGAAGCTTTCGAGTTCCATGCACTACAAAGAAACCGGAGAAATCCAAATGGAAATTAATTAAACGTTTCTACTGAAAAGCTTCGAAAGAATTGCAAAAAATCTTTATATCTGAAGAAGCCGCGTTTTTGTAAGAAAGTCCATGAAGCCAAAGAACCCCAAATATTGTAATTGTGGAGCTTCTCACGCGCTTGAAGTTAATTCCACTTGACCGGAGCGTCAGGTTCAACCACCTGAGCTGTCGAAGGCGTCCCGCCCACCTTCTGACGAAAGCAGACGTTGAGTGAACTTCATAAATGACGCCAAGCCTGCGAGGCAGCCTGGGAAGTCTGAGGCTGAATGAGAGGCTGAATGAGAGGCTGAATGAGAGGCTGAGTGAGAGGCTGAGTGAGAGGAAACAGAAGCAGACGCGCACACAAACACACACGAGGTGCCTTCTAATCGTACGCGAGCAATAAACACGTAAATACATCCACGCGTGCAGAAACGCACCTACGCACACTTCTGAGGCACGAAGCTAAAATGCTTAATTTAGTAAGCCCCTCCACCCCCACCCCCTCCCACCCTACCACCCAGCCTCCCTCTCTCCCTCCCACTCAGCCAACCGCCACGCTCACCACTTTTATGACGTCCGCGCGTTTTCCCGCGTAATTTCGTACTGCTATTTAACTTAATTTCGTTTGCGAAAATTCGCTCCTTACATCATTTTTCCATATCCGCTCGTTTGTCGTCGACCCGCTTCGTCCCCTCCGCTCCCACGGCGCGCTTCCCGCAAAAGTACTTCTGCAACAATTTTTCGTTAGAGTTTTCTGAGCATTTAATGGAAATTAATGGTTACCAAGTTGCCGCCGAAAACTGTCCAACTCAGCCGCCCGCTCCGAAACCCACTTCTTCCTCGCCAACCTGAGTTCGTGGCGCGGCATCCTCGAGTGTGACCAGCACTACAGAGAAGGAAGAGAAAATCACAGAGAGAGAGGGAGAGAGGAAGAGAGAGAAATGCAAATGCAATAGGAAACGGAAACACAAACTACAAAGAAGAATTAGGCGCCGGATGCAGACAATGAGTGACCGTAAATTACATTCCACGATAAAAGCTTTACGCCAACATAAAAACTCCAGATTCCCCCGCAGGAAAGGAATTTGTTGAGTTAAGAAAAAAGTTTCGTCTGAAGTCACGTCAAATGTTGAGCCGCACAAATCAGGAGAGAATCTGAGGGAAGAGAAACTATAGCACACGCAAAGATATACACACTCCCAGCACACTAACACACACACACACGCACGCACACACCCACAGGATGACCCTTGCGTTAACCCCTAACAACTGGACGAGAGTACTTTGCAGACATCATAGAAAATGAAAAGTACATCATTTCCTGAGTTGTGCCAAGAGGACGAACTCAGAAGCACAACGAGCAACAAAGTTGTGTGGCTTTTGACTCTTTCGACATTGTTGACGTTTACACACACACACACTCACACACACACACACACACCTCAAGCTAAAAGTTTACTTACTGTCTTGCTAAGTATTCTGGAAGTAAACCAAAATCGAAGCAACAATCCTTACCAACATTTCAAGTTTTATGTAATTTTATGCATTTTATCAACGCAGAAGCATTTCAAGTTCTATATAATTTGAAAGTTTAATTTTCAACTGCAAACCGCGTGGATTCAAATGGAATTTGAGGTTGACACAAATACAATCACACATTCTACAGAAGTATATGTAGTAGTTGTGAGTTCAAAGTTCGCTTTACTGTTAACCATATTTAGTGGTTACCTCTGTGATGCGAATATCTAACTCGACATTGTAGTTATGCAATACTCGTATATATATATTTTGTGGTTACCCGTAAATTGTGGTTGCCTCTATAATTTGGTTGCATCTGCATTGTGGTTGTCTGTATATTATGGTTATCTCTTGTAGTTGTCTGAATGCTGTGGTTTCCTCTGTATTGTGGTTTCCTCTGTATTGTGGTTATCTCTATCTTGTGTTTATCTCTTTATTGTGGTTACCTTTCTTGGTTACTTCTGTATTGTGGTTACCTCTACATTGTGGTTATCTTTCTATTGTGGTTATCTCTTCAGTGTGGCTTCCTTTGTATTGTGGTTACCCCTGCGTTGTGGTTATCTCTATCTTGTATTTATCTCTATATTGTGGTTACCTTTTGGTTACCTCTATATTGTGGTTACCTCTCTGTTTTCGTTATCTCTATCTTCTGCTTAACCCTCTATTGTGGTTACCTCTATATCGTGGTTATCTCTCTATTGTGGTTACCTTTATATTCTTGTTGTTTTCCATCCTAGTTTCAATTTTAACATTTCTATTTTTCAATAACATTCAGAAGCAACGTGGCCTTAACGTTCACGCTTCCTCGTCAACTTCGAATCCAAGCTTTCGCATCAAATCGCAATCTCAAATCTAAAGATTCGCGGTGAAAGAAGCAAAATCGTTCCATTGTTTGTTGATTTTCGCTTCTCCAACTTCTTTCAGCCGTTTTGTTGTCTTGGCAAATCAACGTCATACGCACGAGTAGACGACTGTCGTTGTTCTGTCGTTGGCATTGTTGTTCCTGCTGACATTTTGCTACTTTTTGTCGTTGTCGCTGCTTTCCTGCTAAAAATATATCTATTGAATGCATGTCAGTGGAGGAGTCCTCTTTCAACTTTAGACAGCAAAGGGTGGCTTGAATTTTTCATGCTTAGCTAGCTTAACAATGAAAGCAAAAGAGCAGCAAGCACATGCAAGCACGACAAACAGCAACAACAGCAACAACAAACAACAACAACAGCAAGAACAAACAACAACAACAGCAAGAACAAACAACAACCAACAACAACAAACAACAACGATGAAAGTCAAGTGCTTAAGTAGATAGAAAATGGAGTAGAATAGCATTTGCAGCACGTTTCCATGTAGTAAGAGAACGCTTCCGGTTAAGCACGCCAACGACAACGACAACGAAAACAAAGCAACAATAAGGAACGACATGCACACATACACGAGCACACCGCGGCCGAGGAAACACTCACACATGTGCACTTCGCAACAATTACAGATGCAGCGCAACAGCGAAAAAGTCTTAGAAACTCTCGAAGTAGAAATAACGTGTTTTCAATTCAATTCACTCAGTTGAGCACACACACACTTAAATTCGGTTGATCTCGCTTGTTGTTGCAGCCGTCGTCGTTGCTATTGTTGTTGTTGTCTTGTGTCCTTTCTTGATTTTTTGAAATTTCTTTCTAACTCGATGTCGATATTGTTTTTTCATCAAATGCCAGAATATGCGGACAAAGATAAAATGAATCTAGTAAGAAGTTTTCTTTTGCCAGACGAAAAATCTGAATGATCTGCACCTGCAAGGTTGAAAAAGCTACTTTAGAGTGAACCTTAAAAACGACCGGAGCACGAGACACCATATAAATCTTCCGCATTCCATGCAAAAACTGCAATAACAGGGACAATATCGTGCCTTCCGAAATCCTTTCGAAGCCTTTTTTGAAGAGATATTATTGTGTTCCGACATCTTCAATTGAGCTGCAGTGTTTCGTTCCTTGAAAGTCTGAGAAAAGTTTTCTCAGTTCCTTCTTGAGTCCTTCGTACTGCATTCCTTCTTCTCGAATTTTAAACATTCCGACTTTCAACTACACTTTGCCATGGTGATTTTTCTCCTATTATTGTTTCAGTGCTTTTGTTCCACTCCCGCTGTTGTTGTTGTTGCTGTCCTTGTTGTTGTTGTTGTTCTATATTTTCTACTGCACCATCATTATGTCAAGTTCAGCTTTGTTTCCTTTCGAAGAACTGCAGCTTCCGCATAAATAAGCGAGAGATCCTCTTTCCACTGGAGTCCTCTGCAGCTGGGACTCTCCTCTTTCTCCTTGAGGAATCTCTAAAACGGTATCCTGTGATTATCCTGTCATTAAAATGTATACAGCTAAAATCTTCTACAGCTGGAATTCGTAGAGGTTTTCTTTCGTTCGAATCACTGGCCGCCGGTCGTCGAGTCGATGGGTGAGTCGCTTGGTGAGTCGGTTGGTGAGGGTAGTCAGTCGACCGACTTGACAGCAAGATGGGTCGGATCGAGTAGATTTCTTCATTATTCATTAGATGTCCTGTGTATCTCTGCACATCTCTTTTGTCTCCTTGACTGTTTGAAGGCAGGATGCGATTCTTTTTCAGTCTTCACCTGACGCACGACTGGTCTGTTTTTAATTCTACCTGGATTTTCGGCCAACGCCAGCTGCCGTTTCAGAAAAGCGGACCACTGAAATGGTCTCTGAGGAGCAATTTCATGAGCAATTTATTCTTCATTCGATAAAAATCACTTAAGTGAAGACCACGTAAAATAATTATTCGCCATTTGAGTCGAACATAAATAGATGAATGGGAAGTAAATTCTGTTTCCTCAACTAATATTTCGTGTTCCTCTACGATTGCTGGAACTCGTGTGAGAGTCAACAAGGACGTTTTGCTAATCAGATGAGTTTGGAAATTATAATTGGACTTTTCTGAGCGATATTCAAGAGATATAAATAAATTTGTTTTTTTTTTTTTTTTTTGTTTACTTTTCCGAATGAAGTTTTAGTTTGCATATGAAAATTTCATCGATTTTGCTTGTATTTGTGCTGAAAAGAAGCGATTTAATTTTGGTGGCATCCTCAACATCTGCTTGCGAACATCCGACTTCAGACCAGACGATGAGTGTTGCAAGATGTGGGAATCCGTCTGCTGAGTGTGGCGGAATTGATAAGAATTCAGAATTCAGTCACTTCTTCAAAGTTGTTGCTATCGCAAGTGAAAAACTTTGCAGCGAAGTATTCGTCGTGCCTTCCAGATCTTGACGCCCTTCCTCCACCCCTTCGAGGGGCGCGCATCCTGCAAATTGTTCATTTTATTGGCTTTTCGCCGTCTGCTCGATGACTGCGAAGCAAGTTGGTTGAGTTTCTTCAGCAGAATTCTGATTAAGCTTATTCTGAACCCAATAGCTGAACCCAAAACGATGAGCTAAATCAGCGAAAAAGTTCTTCAAAATTAAGGAAAAAGTCGTCATTTCTTAGTTAGCAACTTAATAATTTGAAATGGAAAATCTTAACCGAAAACCGTGATATGAAATGAAAGCGTGAGTACAACTAACTTAGTTCGTTGGTTCGTTAGTTCGTTAGTTCGTTAGTTCGTTGGTTCGTTGGTTCGTTGGTTCGTTAGTTCGTTGGTTCGTTAGTTCGTTAGTTCGTTAGTTCGTTAGTTCGTTAGTACGTTAGTTCGTTAGTTCGTTGGTTCGTTGGTTCGTTAGTTCGTTGGTTCGTTGGTTCGTTAGTTCGTTGGTTCGTTGGTTCGTTAGTTCGTTAGTTCGTTGGTTCGTTGGTTCGTTGGTTCGTTAGTTCGTTGGTTCGTTGGTTCGTTAGTTCGTTAGTTCGTTAGTTCGTTAGTTCGTTAGTTCGTTAGTTCGTTAGTTCGTTAGTTCGTTAGTTCGTTAGTTCGTTAGTTCGTTAGTTCGTTAGTTCGTTAGTTCGTTAGTTCGTTAGTTCGTTGGTTCGTTGGCTCGTTAGTTCGTTGGTTCGTTAGTTCGTTAGTTCGTTAGTTCGTTAGTTCGTTGGTTCGTTGGTTCGTTGGTTCGTTAGTTCGTTAGTTCGTTAGTTCGTTAGTTCGTTAGTTCGTTGGTTCGTTAGTTCGTTAGTTCGTTAGTTGGTTAGTTCGTTGGTTCCTTAGTTCGTTAGTTCGTTAGTTGGTTAGTTCGTTGGTTCGTTAGTTCGTTAGTTTGTTAGTTCGTTGGTTCGTTAGTTCGTTGGTTCGTTAGTTCGTTAGTTCGTTGGTTCATTAGTTCGTTAGTTCGTTAGTTCGTTGGTTCGTTGGCTCGTTAGTTCGTTAGTTCGTTGGTTCGTTAGTTCGTTAGTTCGTTAGTTCGTTAGTTCGTTAGTTCGTTAGTTCCTTAGTTCGTTAGTTCGTTAGTTTGTTAGTTCGTTGGTTCGTTGGTTCGTTTGTTCGTTAGTTCGTTAGTTCGTTAGTTCGTTAGTTAGTTACAAATACACGCAATATTCAGTGCATATTAAAAGCAGCCATAACGTCAACAGTGTTGCCACCTCCACAAAATAACAGCACGGAAAACTTGAAAAAGAGGGCAGCAAAACAAGAGCAGCAGGGGTAGCAATGGACTGCAGGAAACACCAGCATTAGCAATGAAAGTCTTTCAGAACCAATAAAACAACAACAACAACAACAACGATCGTTATTAAACCCATAACAACAAGAACTGCCAATAAAAATCAAGCATGACGACGGCACGCATGCAGAGCTATAAAAGGTGAACGACGGCCGCCTACGCAATCATAAAATGCTCGGTCTGCAATCGTATGTTGCTGCAACAGTTGCCGTCGCCGTCGCCGTCGCCGTTGCCGTTGCCGTTGCCGTTGCCGTTGCCGTTGCCGTTGCCGTTGCCGTTGCCGTTGCCGTTGCCGTTGCCGTTGCCGTTGCCGTTGCCGTTGCCGTTGCCGTTGCCGTTGCCGTTGCCGTTGCCGTTGCCGTTGCCGTTGCCGTTGCCGTTGCCGTCGCCGTTGCCGTTGCCGTTGCCGTCGCCGTGTGCTGCTCGATTTTTGTTGTTTGCTGCTTGTTGTCGACTGTTGCCGCCTCGTCGCCCAGCGTTACTGCAAAACACCCACAACAACACTTTTAATGGTGATACTTTTTTGTTATTAATTCAGTTTTCGCCCTCGTTGACTGCAGTTTGTTTTGTTGTTCTATTCGTTCGTCTCTTCGCAGTTGCACGTTTTTAAGTGCGACATTTACGTGGAGTCCCTCGATGGCGAATTAAGCGCCGCCATGTAAACGGAAGCGGAAGTGCGCCTGCTAACGAATGCATGGACGCGTTTGTTTTTAACACTTTTTTCACAATCTATTTTCTAATTTCTACAAATAAATTAAATGAAATACAATTAAGTTAACTTTCGTTGCCATTCTCCGATTTCATCCGCACGAAGACGAAACTAATTCAGAGGGCGCAGATGAGAGAGAGAGAGTGTGTGTGTGTGTGTGTGTGTGTGTGTGTGTGTGTGTAACCCAGTCGTCAGCAGCGGGATCTGAACTCCGAATCCGCTCCAAATTTATGCACTCACGCACGCTAATACACGCACAAAAACGCACACAGCCGCACGTGGGCGCTGAAAACAGGGGATTTATGGGTTGGTACGCCATAAATTTGAACCCCCCGGCCCTCCTCTCCCCCTCCCCTCCTCGAGCTGTCTTCGTGCTGAATGTTGAATGTTGCCGAATGAAGCAAAGTAAATCCACGGAAAATGAATGCGTATGCGAATCGTGGAGTCGACGCCGTATTTCAGCGAGGGATTCGAGTTGGAACGGCGGGCGGACGGGAGCGCGACGCGAGCGAGCCAATTACTGCGAGCGCGATAAACGCGGAGTTATTTGTGAGGACGCGCGCCGGCTGCCAGATTCAAGGATTTCCTTGAGCTCGAGCCGCCCATTAGTTGCTACTTAAGGCGAGACAATATTTTGTTCTCGTTCGCGAATGTTGCATGTTGCTCGAATCCCTTATTTTTTGCTACCCTGTGCGGGGGTGAGTCAATCCCGCTTATTCGGGCGAGATTTCCGCGCTCCCCTCGCCGAGCGGCACGAAATTTCCTCGCTTCTGACTTCGGTCAAATTAATTTCAACAAATTAATTCAATACATTCGAGTAATTAAGTTTGCTCAATAAAGTGGCAGCTTAAGCTGTAAAAAATTAAACAAACACTCCGAAACACACCCACGCACACACACACAAACTGTCTCCCTAACTGTCGTTGTGTTGCAACGCAAAATATTTAAGCAACAACGCATCAGTAAATATTTCTCCACCACCCGACCACAAAAATTACACTCTAGCGACGCCAGGGGGCGCCCACGTGTGTATGTGTGCATGCTATATTCACCTATGTGTGTGTGTGTGTGTGTGTGCGTGAGTGCATAAGCGCATCGGTGTATTGAGCTCAATGCAGCATTTGAGGTTTGTGGAAAATCACCATAAGGGTCAAAATTACATTTAAACGCATTTATTTGCGTCAACAGAGGCAACCCAACACATGCGCGTGTGGTAGTGTAAGCAGATTCCTGCAGGACTGCAAACGCAGTCGCGAAGGGTCGGCCAATATTTGCGTCGAGTGCAGCAAAGCGCACTCGTCACCGAACAGCATGGCAGCAACCGCAAACTCCAAAAACCAACAATAAAACACACGCACACATACACATGCCCATCTGGGGATCTACACACACACACACACGTATGTCAACGATAGCTGACTTACTTATGGCGAACTTTCACCTGGCGTCCTTCAAACAGCCAACAAAACTGTGAAAATTGTGCATCACTATGACACTAAATCAACACATCATTAGATCACTAGATCACTAGATCACTAAATCACTAGATCACTAGTCCACTAGATCACCAGATCACTAGATCTCTAAATCACTTATATGACTTTATCAGCTATTAGAATTCCCTTCTGCTCACTTCAATATTATTCTAATTTTTGCACTTTCTGCTTCGACACAACAGTCGTGAAACGTGTGTCAGCATGTCCGCCGCTGATATATTGAGGTGGCAACAATCTGTCCCGCTAGAACTGCACGCGCCCGCTACTCTGCTCACCAGCCACCCGGTGTCACCACTCGCCACAAGAGACTTACTGAGTTTCGCTTTGCATTTTAAAGCGCTTTGCTGACAATGTAAAGCACACTTGGAAGGAGAACAAAAACCGCTCCCTCTCTCTCGCGCGCTCTCTTTCCAAACTCTGAAGTCTAGCAGAGGTGGGCGAACTTCTGGTACGAATGTGGGGGCCAATTTACGTTGGCCAATATCGAAATTGGTGAAAAAGTAATCTCTCTCTCGTCTGTGCTACTTAAAATTTATTTCAATTTCTTATTCTTATCTGTGCGCTGCAGCTCCTCTGCAGATATTTTCACTAGCGGTCCATCTGCAATAGTTGCCCATCCCTGCCTCGTTTGGAGATCCGCACATTAAAAATTAACAGCTCATTTCGCTCTTCCACTGCGCACAAGAAATGCTCCGCCGCTTAATTTAATTGAGTCATTACGTGGTCTCTCGGAACTCGGAATGCAGGAATGTGTGAGTGGAAGTTCTACAGAGAACAACAAGAAGGAGGGAGAGCTTGCATTGGGAGCGCTGTAGTGGATATTTTTTTGCTACTACTTAATTATCTCGTCGCCTTATTAATATTTCTGGCTTATCGGAAAACCAAATTGTGGTCTTTTTTATTACTTTTACTATCGTGGCAGTTGTTGCTCTACTTGCGGTTGAGTATTATCATTCAAGTTGAAAACTTTTAATAAGAAGATAAGAGAATTGCAATTTGCTAAGTGTCTGCAACAACAGTATAAAATAAGAGCGCACTGAGTTTTTATGAAATAGTTGTTGTCAATCATCAGATCGCTGAAGTCTGCTCACTTTTGTTCTCCGCGTCTCTGTGTTTTGCAATTCTATTTAAACAAAAGTGAAATTTTTCGGTGCGTGAGTACAACCTAAAATTCGGGGACTTCAAAATGGTGCGCGTCGTGGAAGATGTTTTCGGTTACGCCGTCAATCCCTTCACGCAGGAGAGGGAGGAGATTCGGCGATTTACTTTGTCGAACGACATGCAGATGTCAGTGCAGGTGAGTTGTAGAGGAGTGAGAGAGCGAGAGAGCGAGCGAGGTGAGATCGCGAGCGAGCGAGTTGAGATCGCGGAATGGTGGAATGGAGGTGATGACGGAAGATAGCAGTCGCTGATAGCGACGAATTCGAAACAAAGTTGAGAGCAGCAGTTGAGTTGCGTAACCCATAACGAGAGAGAGAGAGAGAGAGAGAGAGGAAGAAAGGAACAAAAGAGAGCAGAGAACAGAACACAGAAGAGACGGGTGGGGAAGAGCGGCTCAAATAACTCTGAAGGCCAGCAGATGTCGTCGCAGCTTGAAGTGCTGAATCGAAGTGGAAGAGAAGAGGAGGGCAACCCGTCGCTCCCCCCCCACCACCCCGTTTCACCTCAAGCGGGAAGCGCAAATTAACATCCGCAATAAAGTCAAAAGGGCGTGGCTATTAAAGCGGAGGGAGAGGCCGCGGATATCACGAGGGCAACGAGAAGACCGCAAAAACTACCACATCAGCAGCGTCTACATCGGAAACCCGCGCCGCCCCGCCCATCGCTCGAGTTTATTGAACTCCATTGTTGTTGTTAACGAGATTCGCAGGAGGAAGAAAATCCTGAAGCTTGCGCTCAACATCCTTGGAGCAGCGGGAACCTGATAAGCGTATCCTTGATTGACACTAATAAATCCCATGACAGAGAAGAGGGACTTCGGGGACTCTTTTGTTTTTGTTGCAAGTTCCTCGTGCTTCCGCTGAACATTCGAAATGAAAAATCAGCTTCCATTCCCGCGAATATTTATCGTCTTCCTTCCAATTCTTGTTTCGCTTTTTGTGGGATTTCTATTTTTACTGGCTGAGTTTGACTTTTATTTCATTGTTAATTTCTTTTGTGGGTGTTAGCAAATTTTTGTTGCCGTCTACTTTCGTTATTTTTGTTTTTCGAGATGGATTTCGATTTCCTTCTGCTCCTCCGCCTCCGCCTGCCCTTCCCACTCCTCCCTTCCCGCTCCTCCCTTCCATCCTTCCTTCCATCCTTCCATTCTTCCTTCCATCCTTCCATTCTTCCTTCCTCTCCCGCATTCCTCATCCTGGCGTCCGTCTCTCTCATTTTGTTGCTTTTTGTCGGTTGTCACGCAACGCGGGAACGACAAGTCATTAAATGAACCGTATAACAAAAACAACAGCAACAACAACAGCAACAACAACAGCAACAACAACAACAACATTAACAACCCCCAACAAAAACTTCAAGAAAAATAGCATTAAAAGATAAAAGGAGAAAAAATTAAGAACAACAACAGCAACAAGAAGAAGAAAAATGCTGCAACTGTTGCTACTTTTTTGAGGTGGGTGGGGGGGGTGGGGGGTTCAATAATGTTGCTCGCCTCCTCTCCGCTGCTTCATTCAGCGCCCGCATATCCACCACAGCAAAAACGAAAATGGTCAACCTTCATTTTCACCACTGGAAGCGGCAACAATAACAACGACAACGAAAGCAAAAACTGTAGCCAAGCCGAAAAATCCCTCGCAAACCACCGTCGACACAGCAGCAGCAACAACAACAACAAAAACAACAAGAAGAAGAAGAAGAATAACAATTTCAACAACAACAATGACAATGACAATCACAGCGACAACAACAACAATTACCATTTTTCAACGGATTTCTTATACTTTTTCTTCTCTTCTCTTTTCTTCTTCTTCGTCACCGTCTCCGCCATCGTCTTCGTCGTCGTCGTCGTCGTCGTCGTCGTCTTCAAAAAGGTCGTCACACTGGGCGCCACAATCACGAGCCTCCGAGTGCCGGACGCAAGCGGCACCGTTGATGACGTTGTGCTCGGTTACGAGGATGTTGCAGGTTAGTGAAAAAAGCCGAAATAAGTGAAGCCGATGAATGCAATTACCGGCAACAACAACTAGGTTTGATTTTCTATTTGAATAAACAATTCAATTCGGAATGAAATTTTAGCTAGTTTTCAATTTTCTCTCTTTCTAAGCTACAGAAATGTGAGACTTTTTCGGTTTCGTAGTGCTGTTTTTTCAAAAATTACACTTGCAAATCGTTTCAAGTGCACTTTCCTCCCCCCGCCCCCCACCAGCCACCCACCAGCCACTCGGAAAGGATTCACTTACACTCTCAAGTGGTTTCAAGAGGCTCGCAGGACATCACTGCAGCTAGAATTTTTTTGTCTGCCGCTTTTAACACTCGTTACACCCGACTTTTTTGCCTGTTTTGCTGCCCAAATGGTTTTCCCGCTTCTCATTTTTGGTCATCTTTATTTCCGCACCACCAAACAACGCCAACAACACCGCCGCCACACACCGCCACCCACCGCCACCTCAACACTCACCGGGCGCCGCGTCATCACACACACACCCACACACCCACACCCACACAAACAGGCTACCAAACGTCAAGCAACCCCTACTTTGGCGCCACCATCGGACGCGTTTGCAACCGTCTGGCTTTCGGTCGCTTCACGCTGGACGGCCGAGAAGTGAGCGTCAGCAAGAACTTGGACAACAAACATCAGCTGCACGGCGGCTTCACGGGCTTCGACAAGGCGCACTGGGAGGTGCTGGGCACCTGCGGTTCCGGTGTCAGCATGCGGCACCGCTCGCCGCACGGACACGAAGGATATCCGGGCGAGGTTGCGGCCACGCTGCACCTCACACTCACCGAGGACAATTGTTTGCATGTGCGGATGGAGGCGAGCGCAACGCAGAGGACGCCCGTTAATCTGACCAACCATTCGTACTTCAATCTGGCGGGACATGTAAGTGAAGGGGGTTGGGGGGGGTTGGGGGGTGTGGGGTGGTGGGAAGTCTGAAACGGGAAGGGCGGTGGGCAGGGGAAGGACGAGAATGGGGCAAGAGGGCCGCGGAAAGGGCTGCGGAAAGGGACGGGCATGGGTAAGGAGAGCGGGACGGGGACAGGGACGGGGACAGGGACGGGGACAGGGACGGAGACAGGGACAGGGACGGAGACAGGGACGGGGACAGGGACGGGCATGGGTAAGAAGACAGGGACTGGGACGTGGACAGGCAGAGGAAAGGGACGGGCAGGGCAAGGGACGGACATGGGAAAGGAGACCGGGACGGGGACAGGGACGGGGACAGGGACGGACATGGGAAAGAGACGGACATAGGAAAAGGTACGGGCATGGGATGGGACGGGCATGGGACAGTGACGGGCATGGGTAAGAAGACCGTGACTGTGACGTGGACAGGCAGAGGAAAGGGACGGGCTGGGCAAGGGCGAGCAGGACGGGAAGAGCAAGGGCGAGTAGGACAGATTGTAGGCGGGTGGGCGACGGGGGAAACGGCTGGGACTGGGGAAGGAGCAAAGGCCGGAAAAGTGGAGTGGACAAGCGAGCGTCCAGACGGAAGGTAGGGAAGGAGGAAAACAGCGGTCAGGGGAAAGGAAGGGGTGGGGAAATGGGACAGAAGGAGGGCGACGGGGAATGGGCTTCCCTTCTCCAACCCCGAGGCCAACTGCTCCTGATTTCACTCTCTATAGCGCGCCCTCTCCACCAGGCCGCCGGCAGGGATGCCCTCTCCGAACACTCAATTATGATTTGCGCCGACAGCCGGACCGAAACGGACGCCGAGTCGATACCCACCGGGCGGCTGCAGGCGCTCGACGGCACCGCGTACGACTTGCGCGAGCTGGACAATCTGGGTGCGCGTCTGCGCAGGTTGTTGCCTGCAAGCGGCTTCGACGATAACTACTGCGTGAAGCTCTTAAATAATGCGACCACTGTCATCGCCAAGTAAGTATATTCGTACAACAACAACCGAAACAACAACAACAACAACAGCAGTAATCAAAAATGACAATTCAACTAAGTTTGCAAATTGGCAAATGATTTTGAAATGAACACTCAATTGTTGGTAGAATTTGCGTAGCTCATTCGGTTTTCGAGATATTCGGGGAAAACACTAACATTTCTGGCTTCTTCAAATGGAAACAGTAAAACACTCGAAATAAATATAAGAAATACATTTAGATTCTCAATTTTAGAAAAAATTTAAAAAAAAAAAAAAATTTAAAAAAAAAAATTTAAAAAAAAATTTAAAAAAAAAAATTTAAAAAAAAAATTTTTTTTTTAATTTTTTTTTTTTTTTTTTAAAAAGTTTATTTCTTTTTCTCTCTTTTTTTCTTTCTCCTCCTTTCCTTGCTTCCGCATTCCAGAGCATTCCATCCACGCTCAGGCAGATGGCTTGAAGTCGCCAGCAACCAGCCGGGAGTTCAATTCTATACAGCCAACGCGCTGCCGGACGCGGCCGCAGGAGAGGTAAAGCGGGCGGGCCGTGGTCACCCCGTGTGTGAGGAGGGAGCGCAGGAGGGGGGGGGGTAGAACGAGTGGCGGGTGCGAGCGTGCGGGGAGAGCAGAGCAGAGCAGAGCAGAGAAAGCCAATTTTAATTAATTGCTTATGAGTGCTTTTGAAAAGTTTTAACAAATCGTTTAAAGTGCAAGAACAGTTTGAGCGAGCTGAATGCAAAAACAACGTGCCGAACACAAGGGAACGCAACGAGAGAACACAACGAGAGAACACAAGAGAACAACCGGCTCTCAAGTCTCTCTGATGCTCGAGTGATTCTCGAGTATGCTGTAGTTTTTGTGTTGGCGGCCGTTATCCTTGCTGTTGTTGTTCTGGCTGTTGTTGTTGTGGCTGCTGTTGTTGCTGTTGCCTCGCCTCGATAAACTCCCATCGAACAAGAAATTAATTGCGCCAGCAAATCCAACGCTCAGTCGAGCGCGCATTATTAAACAGCTCGAGCGAACGCACCGCTGCGAGCTGCGAGCTGCAGGAAGTTCGAGCGTCCCGGGATTCATTTAGCAGGCCGCACAAAAACTTTACCCTTGATTATAATGAATGAATTTATCGCGAGTTTGGTGCGCTTCGTGTTTGATTGTTTTGCACGCTGTGAGCTTCGGATTTACTGGCTTTTCTATTGCATTTCGTGCGCAAGTTCAACACCTGCACGGAATCCTCTATTTTCATCGATCGCATCAAGTTGAATTTATTGGAGTTTTCCTTTTAATTTTCAGTTCGCTTTGCGATTAACTTTCGCCTCAGCCTTTATATAGTATTTTCCCACTCTAGCTGCTTTTAGCTTACTTAATTTCAGCTGGTTTGAGTTCATTTTATTTTATTCAATCTTTCTTAACCGTCTGCGAGGCAATTCGGATTTTTTTTCCAATTAAATTTTCAACCCAAATTGCTGTGCTGGCAGTCTACGGCAGCGGCGCTCTGCTTCGCTGCTGGGCAGCACGCACGACTCACTCCGCAGCGTGTGGAGCAACTTTTAATTCCACTCACAGCAATTTAACACTCATGCGCTCGGCGCGCGCTGATGGCGGTGGCGGTGGCGGTGGTGGTGGCGGTGGTGGTAGTAGTGGCTGTGGTGGCGGTGCATGTGCACGTGCACTTGGCACGCTGCCGTCGTAACTGAGCCGACCGACTTGCCAGCCAGCCAGCCAGCCAGCCAGCTGCACGCCAGCAGCGCGCGTTTAGCAAGCCAGTGAGCAAGATTCTGCTGCGTTTTAGTAAAGCGCGCCGGCAGCAGCAACAAAACTCACAACAGCACAGCATCACGAGCAAACTGCAGCGGCAACAAAGGCTGCTGCTGCACACCAACAGTCGTACAACACGACGATTTCAAGTTATTTATTTCCCTACAAGCGCAGGTGGGGCAACAACGTTCCGGCCGCGACCACAGAGTGGCCAGCGGCTGCAACAGGGGACTCTGCAGGACGACAGAGTCTCCTGTTGTCGGGGGGACGGCGGGGGGGGGGTGGCAGTGGAGGAATAAGGAAACAACCAACTTTAGCTGAAGGCAAACGACACGGCAGAAGTTAATTAAATGAGCTTGGCAAACAGCATTTAATAAATCCTTTGAATTTTTTCTGTCTCTTCAATGCGTACGCGATCGAGCGAAGTTGAGAAAAACGAAGCTTTTTTTCGAAGCAACACGCAGTTTCAAAGCGCTACGGATGCCGCTAATGTGATTCCTCGAAGTTTTGCACAATTATTTCCAATTAATTCGAACGTAATCTTGTTATTTCGATTGTTGTGTCGCGTTAAAGAACGAGAAGCAGGCAGAGAAGACACCTGGAAAAAGCTCTTCAAGATCTCAAGCCATTCAAAGAAATTGCTAATCTTTCCATATTATTTTCATACGCTGTCTGACACCCCTTTTCACCCCCTACAGACCCCCTTAAGAGGCAAATCGGGCGCTGAATACGTGAAGCACGGAGCTTTCTGTCTGGAGACTCAAAAATATCCCGATGCAGTCAATCACGTGAGTTTCTTTATCCTTTTTTTTATTATTAGTTTCGTAATTTAAAGAAAAAAAGACGGACTGCTAATTGCTTCTTCAGTTTGCAACAAAAACCATCCTTTCTTCTAATTATTATTATTATTATTATTATTCTTATTATTATCGCCTTCTTTTCTAATCCTCTTGCAGCCGGACTTCCCATCCATCATTTTGAATCCCGGCGAAATTTATTGCCACGATGTGATTTACAAATTCGGCGTTTGTCGCAATGACGGCTGTTGAATGGCGGTGCGAAGCGGAGCGGAGGCGTTCACGTTGGCCAATTTGTGAATGTAAATAAATAAATAAATAAATAAATAAATAAATAAATAAATAAATAAATAAATAAATAAATAAATAAATAAATAAATAAATAAATAAATAAATAAATAAATAAATAAATAAATAAATAAATAAATAAATAAATAAATAAACGAAGCCAAGAAAAATAAATGCAATGATAGAAGCTTGAGAAAAGTTAAAAAGATTTTATTGATTCAATTCTACTTCATCATTGATTTCCTCTTCTACTTTGCAAGGACTTAAATTTTTAAGAAATTTTTTAAGAAATTTTCAAATGCAAAAAATAAAATAACAACAAATTTTGCATTGAAGAGACATCTGAGTTCACAAAGCAAAACTAATTCACTTGAAAGCTCGCAAAGCTGTAGATTTCGTTTTTATGTATTGCTTGCATATTCGTTCGTTTAATCTGAATCGTAATTTAAAAGCTCAAAAGCTCAGGAGTATTCAAGCTCAAAAGCATAAAAGCTCAGAAGCCAAAAGCTCCGAAGCCAAAAGCTCAGAAGTCAAAAGCTCAGAAGCCAAAAGCTCAAAAGCCAAAAGTTAAAACCTCAAAAGCCAAAAGCTCAAAAGTCAAATGCTCGAACGCTTAAAAGCTTAAAGCTCGGAAGTTTAAAATGCTTAAAATTCAGAAGTTTAAAAGCTAAAAAGCTCACCTACTAAATAAAGCTTGTTGAGTTTTCTTTGTAGTACTGAAAAGCTGCTAAAAACCGCAGAATTCAACCAGCCGCAGAATTCAACCAGCCGTAGAATTCAACTAGGAACGGCATCGAAAGTTTTGAAAAGTACAGTCATACGAAAGCTTCAACGTAAGGCAGGCAAACGAAAATTCAATTTCCTGATATTTTCTTAAAAATTTTAAAAAGCAAAAATATTATTTTAGGTTTTAAATATAAAATGAAGCATTGAAACTAATTTTCGAGTTTAAATGAGAATTTCCACGCAGTTCTAAGATGAAAATTCTACAGCAAATGATTTCAAACTTTAAATTCCACTGATGAAATTTTGTTGTAATAACGGCAGCTGCATGCCAGACACGTTATTCGACTCTGTTGAGATTCGCACACGATTAATTCAATTAATTAATATACGATCGGCAATAATTGTGGAAACTGAACACTTTCGCGTGCAGTGAATTGAATAAGTTGGCCGATCTAATCGTTTGAATGCTGATGAATGAATGATTTGATGAACTACGTGAAATATAAGATGAAGATATGATGACAGACACGTGAATGCTAAAAGAAAATTCTCAAAAAAATTCGAAAGCAACAGAAAAGAAGGGAATTTATTAGATTTTTGTGAACCGACTCATCAACAAATTTTTGTTCTAACAAGATCACTAACAACAACTATAACAACAACAACAACAGCAGCAACACCACCATCAGCACCAACAACAACAACAACAACAACAACAACAACAAGTGAGGATCGAACAGTGGGATTCTAAAATTATTACGTTGTCATTCTAGTGTCGCGCCTTCTAAATTTCCACGCGTTCTTCTGATTTTCAAGATCGTTACAGTTAAATAATCGCGTGTGTCATCAGCAAACGATGGCTATTTTTTCGGTGCTTCGTTTGACAGCTGATGTCACTTTTTCACTGCTGTTACCTGTTGACAGCACTGTAAATCACGCTGTTAACCTTGAAAATTACACAAAAAATATGGCATCTCTGGGACTTTAAATCGCAACGTAATAAAATTCCCTTTCTGTTAGTTTCGAGAATGTAGAGAAATACGCATTTTATTCGTGTGACTGTTGTGTGTGTGTGTGTGTGTGTGTGTGTGACTTTTGGAAATCGAATCTTGCTGGATGCGTGCCAGAAAACCAATTTTGCTGACAACACGGGCCAAATTTTGAAGAAACTTATTTACATTTTAGTGTTGTGTTTTGTAAATGAACTCGAGTCGCTGATGACTTATTGACGACGGATTTGTTTACGTATGTTTTTGCAGCTTCAGAAGAACTTCAGTATTTATTATTTGAAATGTAATATTTCTGTTATTTGGGGAAAACTTAAAAAAACGGCGAATAATTCAATAAAATTACCAAATTAATGAATTATTAAAATATAAAGGCGGAAAATTTCCACGCAACACTTTGCAAATTCACACAAATTTTCTCTCTCCATTTAATTTCTAATTCTTGAATGGAATCGTAGAAATTTTTCTTTTTGTTCACCACCACCGTACCGGCTTCTCACCCACACCACAAAGCTCACCACAGCCCGCGCACTCAACAGCTTTGCAAGCATTAGCAGCTTTTCGCACGCCCTCTCACTTTTTCGCAAAAACAACCGTCACAACGACAACAGAGAGAGAGAGAGAGAGCATAAAAGGTCTCCCACATCAGTAACAAGAAACAGAAGCTGGTTGATTTCACCGGCAAAGATTTATTTCGTTGACAAAGAGCAAAATTAAAACTGCAGTAGCGAAACGTAAACATGTTTGCGGTTTTTTGGGACTTTACGTCGCACTTTTGAAAGCATTTTTCACCACAGCTCAACTCTCAGAAATAGCGACTCAGTACAATGATTAGAAAAAAAAACAACAGCAGAATAGCTGTAATCTTTCTGTTAATTTGTTGTTTTCTCGGTATTCACTCCTACGCTGCTGCGCTCCTACGCTGCTGCGCTTCTATGCTACCGCTGCTGCTGCTGCTACCGTTCACGTCGTTTCTTTGAAGGGTTGTAGCGCAACGCAGCGTAAACGATTTTCTCATAACAGATTCGTACGTTGAGCGCGGCGCACGTTGTCGGCGGTGTCGTTGGAAGTGCCGGTAAAAAAAGAGATTCGCTCCAAAACTGTTGGTGTGTGGAACTTGAGAAACAAATTAAATCATTTAAAAACGGAAGAAAATGATGTGAAAAAATTTCAATTTAAATTACATGTTTGCAACAATTGTTCGGATCAAATTATCTCAAGTGTATAAAAAAATGTCAAGTTGCGTGCAAAGAAACGGAAAATCATTTCTTTCGTCGAGTACTGGGGAAAAATGAAGACGTAAAGCAGAGATTTTTTTAAAAGATTTTAATTATCTGGCGAAGTAACGGAAATTTAAAATCTGCAATTTAAATTAATTAGCAGACACGAATAACAACACTAATTAATCAAGAAATTTTTCAAACGAAAGCCGACATTTTGTGTGGAAGGACTTTTTATAAATTGTTGTCATTAATGCAGAAAAGTGTTTGCAAAATCTATAACAACAGCAACACCAACAGCAACAACAACATTCAAATTGCACTCGTTAAAGAAGAGAAGCAGCAACAACGAATGCAATCCTTGTTGCCCTTCCACTCTTCTTCTTCCTCATGTTCTCCGCCTTTTTGTGAATTAATTAATTAAATTAAGTAGTTCGCGTTAAGCCTGCATTTCACGTGCAGCTTATTACAGCAACAACAACAAGGACTGCAACTACTTACAGGGACTGCAACAGGCTGCAGGGACTGCAACAGGCTGCAGGGACTGCAACAGGCTGCCGGGACTGCAAAAGCTGAGCGAGCGCCCCTCGTCCTCGTGATCACACGGATGTCCTCGCGCCGAAGTGTGCCATGCGTGTTGTTGTAGGTGTGTTAATAAGTTTTTTTACTGTAGTGAGCCGCTTTTACTCGTTGGTAACAAATATTGTTAGTAGAAGAAAAATTTTTTAATTCAAAACCTATTGAAATTGCAAAAAGTTCTGAATTGAATTCAAGGGAATTCAGTTTGAATTAAAAGGAATTCAATTTCACTTCACAGAAATTCAATTTCAGTTCAAAGGAATTCAATTTCAATTCAAAGAAACTCAGCTTCAATTCACAGAATTTCAATTTCAATTCAAAGGAATTCAATGTCATTTCGAAGAAATTCGAATTTCAATTCAAAGAAATTCTGTTTCAATTCACAGAATTTCGATTTCAATTCAAAGGAATTCAATTTCAGTTCTAAGAAATTCAATATCAATTCAAAGAAATTCTGTTTCAATTGTAAGGAATTCAATTTCAATTCAAGGAAATGCAGTTTCAATTCAAAGATTAAATTTCAATTCACAGAATTTCAATTTCAATTCAAAGGAATTCAAATCATAGGAATTCAATTCAAAGGAATTCAATGCAAAGGAATTCAATGTCATTTCAAAGGAATTCAGTTTCAATTCAAAGGAATTCAATTTCAATTCAAAGGAATTCAGTTTCAATTTAAAGGAATTCAGTTTCAATTCAAAGGAATTCAATTTCAATTCAAAGGAATTCAGTTTCAATTCAAAGGAATTCAGTTTCAATTCAAATGAATTCAGCTTCAATTCAAAGGAATTCAGTTTCAATTCAAATGAATTCTATTCCAATTAATGGGAATGCAAAGGAATTCAATTTCGGTTCGGAAAGGAATTCAATTTCGGTTCGGAAAGGAATTCAATTTCGATTCGGAAGGAATTCAATCTAAATTCAGTTTCGTTTCAGTTCAGTTTCTGAATTCAGACTTTACTTTCAGTTCAAAGCAATTAAATGTCAATTGAAAGAAATTCATTTTGAAATAGAATTCAGTTTGAAATCAAAGGAATTCAATTTCAAAGGAGTTCAGCTTCAATTCCAGGAAATTCAATTTCAAAGTGTTTATCTTGTTTAAATGTTGAATTTCCGCAACATTTTGCCACAAATTCAATTTTAGTTTCTTAGTAAATTAAATTTCTAAATATTGTAGATGTTTTTTATAACTCAGATAAAAATTTTATAACATCCTCTCATTCTTAATATCATTTCTAAGAAAGTTTTTCCGCATTCCGATTTTTTTTTAGCTTTATTTCTTCACAAACGTAACAATTTTCACATCAAATTTTGCTAAAACTTAGAAAAATTCTCATCTCTTTCATACCAAAAGAATTTTAATATTAAAATATAAAAACCAAAAATCAACATAAATCAAACTCAAAGAACAACAAAAAGCAACGAAATCGAAACTTTGTATAAATAAAGAAATTCCGAGTTCAGTTTAGAAATCAAAAAATCGAAAATTATTTTGTCGATCCATGACGATCGTAATTCTTACATGACAACAACAACAACAACAACAAACCTATTGACTTGTTTTCCCAAATGCCAAGTTTATCAGACTCATTTAAGCTACCAACAGTTAAGAACGCTTCTGCCAAAAAGCGTTCATCACCTCGTCATCCTCAATCCATCAGATTACGTGGAAGCAATAAATAATTCGAAGCCATCGATTTACAATAAATTGCTTATTAACTAAATCACTTGTTGTTGATGCGAATTGTTATTCTCTGTTGCTGCCGCTGTTGTTGTTGTTGTTGTTGTTGTTGCTGTTCTTTTTATCACCTACCTAATAAATTGTTTAAATACGAATAGATAAACTGAAAATCATATTTTTGTTGATACAACTTTTTATTGCCATTTTTAATTTTTTTTCCCCTTTTTTTTATTTTGCTTCTTTTTGATTTTTGTTAGCCGCAAATCTTTAATCTGTTCGATGATCGAATTTTAATCTGTTTTTCTTACACCCGTCATGATTTTCTTTTAGATTTTCTTTTCGATTCTTAATAGTTATAAAAAGTTTAAACTTATAATATCGAAAAATATAAAAAGAAAAAAGTTTTCCATGCCAGATTTTCCAAGACTTTAGTGATTCCGATCTCTCAATCTCGATCGAGACCGATCTCAACTGGAAAAGTTCATCTCGATCTCGATTATCGCCCCGAATTCAAGGCGAGAAGAAAGCTGCGTCGCGATATTGGTTCTCCTTTCATCTGGAAATCAGTGTCGCGATCTCAATTATCAACTCAAATTCGAGACGAGAAGAAAACTGTATCGATCTTGGTTCTCGTCTCGACTGAAAATTGCTCGTTCGATTCGAATTCTCCTCTCGCCTGGGAGCGTCTCAATCTCAGCTCAATCTCGGTACTCGTCTCGAATTTGGCACTTGAATCGTTTCGTGTGTGTGGGGGTTGTGTGTGTGTGGGGGGGTTGTGTGTGTGTGTGTGTGTGTGGGTGGGTGGGTGTATAAACTTCCCTGAGGAATAACGGGACGAATACTCGCGTAACTCACATAAAACGTTATTAAGTTTCCATGAAATTAAAGTGGGCGGCTTTCCTTGCAAGCAGGAGTCGCTTTGCACACATGCGCACTCACACACACACACACACACACACACACACACACACACACATACACACACACACACTCATACGCGAGGAGATGTGTGTAATACGCCGCCTTAACATCTGTCATTCGCACATTGTAGCTGTCAAAATATAATTAATACTTGCTTTCAGTTAGTTTGACAGGAATAATTAGGTTAAACGTGTCGAGTGAAGCGAAAGAGACAAACGAAGTGCGTGCAGGAGAGACAGAAACACGATAAGCTGAATAATAAGCTGGAATAAATATGTTGCGACTGCAACTAAAGCCAAGTTTAGGCAAAATGCAGCTCTATTTTCGTTTCAATCGTTTTCCATTCAAATCTAAGTTAATTAACAAAAATCGAAGCAGTCTTCAACCTTCTAATTTATCTTCAAATCGAAAATCGACAAATTTCACTTACGTTTGTATTCTACGAACTACTAAAACTGACTTCGAATCTTCATCGAATCGTTTCCACGAAAACTGAACTGTGATTGTTAAACTGGTAAAATTGTTTGGGAATGGAATTTAACATTTCACTGATCGCGAATCCATTAAAATTTAATTGCTTGCATCGCCCATTCAGCTGTGCCTCGCGTACTTTCTATTTGCTATCTAATTCTGCGTCTAATTTTAATAAATCAAGAAGAAAACGCTGAAATGCGCTTGCAAAGGGTTGCATGAGGAAGTCGCATGCAACTACCGCGCGTCTTCTCGGCTTCCCGGCTTCTCGGCTTCCCGGCTTCTCGGCTTCACTGTTTCTCTCCCTTTCACCAAAAAACTGCTTCGTGGCTGTCAGTTGTCAGTCATTTCGGAACACCAATTAATCGCACAAACAGCGCGTCAGTTATTCTCAAGGTCACTGCGAAGTATCAGGGATTGAAGAATTTCGATCGCACCGTCACGGTCAAGATGGCGGCAGGTTTAATAACGGTTAATCTGTAGTGTGGACCTGATTAGAGTTGAAATCGAGCGTCTGTTAAACCGAAGAAAACAATCTGCTAAAATCTGTCGCTCCCTTCGGCATTTCAGAAAGTTAAATCTGCATGCAATTTAATATTCACAGGAAATTACGCATTTCAAGGAATGAATGAGTTAATCACTTCAAATACTTAGTAAATAAAAGCAGCGCGTATTAAAAGTGACAATTAAATCATAGCAAACAGATGTGATTCTCAAGCCAAACAAATTTAAAATCAGCAAAAATGCGCCATAAAACAAAGCAATCGTATAAACGAAACGAATAGCAGACTTTTTCCTTAATTAAGGTATTTTTAAAATTATTAACTCATGCGATTTCATAGAGAGAAACACTTAATTTGAAATACTAAATCATCCGCAAAACTAAATGAGTGACAACGTTTTACTAGAAAAGCAAGCAGACAAATAAACAGACAAACAAACAGACAAACAAGCAGACAAACAAGCAGACAAACAAGCAGACACACAGACAGATAGACAAACAGACAGATAGACAGACGGATGTCAGGGAAAAATCACGAAACCTACGAAAGATTTCAGAAGCTGCCAGTTTTCAGAATCACTTTTGTAAGCATGAATGAAGAAAACAAAATATTTGCATTCATTTCACATTCAAATGCACAACAAGTAGCAAGCAAGTGCAATTGACAGATGAAGCGGCGACAACAACGGCAACTGCAACTGCAACAACAACAACAACCACAACAACAGCCACAGCAACGCATTCACAAATAAATGCGCAACAACAAAACTCAATTAATGTACAATTGTTGTTAGGAAATCCAAATGCTTACAAGAAACACACGCTGCAGGGTGTCATTTAATCAGCGGAAATTTGCATTTCGAAGCTTTTGCAGCTCGTGCGTGTGTGTGGGGATGTTAGGGTGTGTTGCTGTGTGTACGTGTGTGCCTTTGTGTACGTGTGTGCCTGTGTGTATGTGTGTGTGTGTTCGTCTGCGTGCGTGTGCAAGTGAATTTAATTCTTAAATTGCTCCACCAGCATCGCCTGACATTGAGTCGAATTTCTTGATAGATGAATCATTTATGCACTCAACAACCTCAAAAGGAAGTGCTAACGGTATCAAACTGATCGATTTCTCGAAAATTCATATTGTTACCATGGCAAAAACTGCAGTTTTCAAAAAGCCATTTCGCCTGAAAGCCATTTAAAGTGCCACAGGAATTTAGAAAAGAAAATTCGAAAAAATCATTTAAAAAATCGACCTCATCGTCATCAGTCAGTTTGATGCCTGTGTGTGTGTGTGTATCTGTCTGTTGAAATATTAAACGTTCTGCGAGTCTGCGCTCTGAGATTCGCAAGATCATTATTCCAACTCGGAGGTTAAGTTTTCCTTCTGCGATTGACTGGACAGGATGCTCGTGATCCCTTCTAAAGGCGTCTTCAGACTTCTCCGTTTTCTTGTTGCCAACGAGAAGAATACTACTGACTTCGTCGCCTTTCACAGGCACGTCTTCGTCGAGGATGGATGGAACGTCTTTGTCGAGGCTGAGTGAGGATTGCCTTCACTTTGGCCTGCCTTCAACTTTTAATCCTTTAAAGTAAACTTCAGATCTTTTGTCTTTTTTAAGAGATTGAATTAAATTGAATTTGGTGATTTGTGTGAATTTGCTATACGTCTGCATAGATTTGAATTTATTTTCAACATTTGAAAGTGTGTAGACCTATTTATTCATGTCACAAAATCACAAAACGAACCATCATTTAATTATGTCTAATTCAGATCCAGACAACCTGCAGATAACAAGAGCAACAAAGCAGCACAACTGCTGCTCGCATTCCCATTCCCAGCAAAACAAAAGCCAATCCACGTGTTTGCAACAACTTTTGACGTTTTATTTCACTACCTGAAATATATAAAAAATAAAACGATTTGGTGCGCAGCCAGACTGTCCGAAGTTGCTGAATTTCTCAATGAAGTGGGTGGCTAATAAAAAGTATCCTTGTTGTCAACACGTACTTAATTACGTTCCCGGGGGGTTGGGGGGGGGAAACCGACTTCACACACACACACATAAATTAGCCACACCCACACACTAAACCGAGTTTCTTTTACGACCCTCACTGTGTTGTCTTTGCTGTTGTGAAGGCATGATGAAGTTTCCGAAGTTTCATTCACGTCACGCGCGTACAGACTTCGTGGCATCCCTTCGTCTCTAACGCCCCCGCCAAACGCCCACTTTTATTTCGCGATGTACGATTCCTTCGTCATCTTCAGGTCTGCATCTTGTGGTTCGCTGTTGCTTGTACTCCATCTTCGCATTTTGTGCCTTTCATCTTGCATCCTGGGCCTTGTATGCCGTATCTTGTATGTTGCATCTTGCACCCTGTATCTTACATCTTATATATTGCACCTTGTAGTCTTACCTCTTGTATCTAACACCGCGTATCCTCTAGTTAGTCTCCTTGTATCTTGTCTTGTATCCTGCATCTTGTACCTTGTATCTAGTAACTTGTATCTTGTACCTTGTATCTAGTGACTTGTATCTAGTAACTTGTATCTTGTACCTTGTCTTTTGTACCTTGTATCCTGTACCTTGTATCTTGTACCTTGTATCTTGTACCTTGTATCTACTAACTTGTATCTTGTACCTTGTCTTTTGTACCTTGTATCTTGTACTTTCTATCTTGTACCTTGTATCTAGTAACTTGTATCTTGTACTTTGTATCTTGTACCTTGTATCTTGTACCTTGTATCTACTAACTTGTATCTTGTACCTTGTCTTTTGTACCTTGTATCTTGTACTTTCTATCTTGTACCTTGTATCTAGTAACTTGTATCTTGTACCTTGTATCTTGTACCTTGTATCTACTAACTTGTATCTTGTACCTTGTCTTTTGTACCTTGTATCTTGTACTTTCTATCTTGTACCTTGTATCTAGTAACTTGTATCTTGTACCTTGTATCTTGTACCTTGTATCTTGTACCTTCTATCTTGTACCTTGTCTTTTGTACCTTGTATCTTGTGTACTTTGTACTCAAACCCATCCAGTCGTCTGTCCAACAGCTGAGTAAGCAGTACCAAGAAAAAGGCACTTTTTTCACTCCTTCTTCTCTTCTTCCTTGTTCGTCAGGTTAAACTTTTCCTGCACCACACGCAGTCACACTTGCAAACACAGATACGCACACAGAATAGCCAAATTGATTTTATCACGATAGATTTGTGGTATTTTTCCTTCTAGCCACTCGATCTGTTGCCATTTTTCCACGCGGATGCGTGGATATTTAATCCAGATTTGCGTTCTCGCAGTTCAGCCTGTTAAATTGCTTTCCAGCTCGCATCCTTACTGCATATAAAGTATTTCAATGGAATAGAATAGCAAGATAAAGGGAAAATACATGGAATTAATTGAGGAAAGTAGGGAGATTGTTATTCTAGCCGTTCTGTTAATGGATGCCGTCGAACACTTGGCGCAATTTTTGCTACTGGACTTTTGGAAACATTTGTGCTTATTTGCAACCTCTTTGATTTCTTTTTACCATTATTGAAAAAGTTTTTTTCTTACACATTTTCTTTTTCGGTAATAAAATCAAATGAATATCGCTAGACTATTCCTCTGTTCTAATAAGCTGTCGTTCAATACATTTTAATCAATATTCAAGTTAAATATTTTGTGCTCAAGATAAGCGACACCCCATTAAAAACGACAACAGTAATAACAACAGCAATAACAACAGCAATAACAACAACAACAACAACAACTACAACAACTCTAACTCTAGCAGCGGCAGCAAGTCAAATAATTAATTCAATTATGTTTGGCGCTCAGCGCTTAATTGTTATGTTATTGTCATCAATTTCTTATTGCATCCATTTGTAGCCGTTCTCATTGTTGTTGTTGTTGTTGTTGTTGCTGCTGTTGTTGTTGGTGTTGTTATTGTATTGTGGCTGCTACTGTTGTTGCTGCCGCTTGTTCTTTAATTATTTAGCTGTTGCCGAAATAATAACGAAATAACGAAAACAAAGGAATCCAAAACCATTAAAAGACTTTCTGCAGCTCATTTCAACTCAATAACCTAGTAGGAAAAATTGATATTTCGGAAATTTGTCAGCGGCTACAACGAAAAGTGACTTCAGACTTCTTAAAATTTCAAATTTAATGATCAAATTGGTGAAGAACTTTCGCCGAAGCGAGCTTCTTTGACACTGAACTCAATGCTGTTGTCAATGTCGGTGCATTTTGGGGAAAATAGGCACCTAAACGTGCCACCCTCACAAACGTGTCACCCACTTTTTCCCCCAAAACGAAAAGAATGTTTTAGTACTGCGTAAATATTGGGAGCCTACGTGACTCTGAAGATGTCTTACCGAAAAGTTCTTTCTTCGCCACCTTCTCGTCATTAGAAAAACCTTCCCTTCTCCATGTCCTTCCCTTCTTCATGTTCTTCCCTTCTCCACGTCCTTCCCTTCTCCATGTCCTTCCCTTCTCCACGTCCTTCCTTCCTTCCTTCATTCATTTGATTCCCATATCGAGTTAGCTGCAATTTGTTAATTTTATTGCTTTTATATTCACTAAGTTACATTTTAAACGCTCTATAATTTTACGTTTCTCAAAATTTTGCACGCGAACCATAATTTTTCGATTATTTTGCGCATTTTCGTACATTTCAATTGATGACGATAAACATTTTGGCGTGTCAGCCAGCAGAATAAATACTTCAAAAGTTGGCCAATTGATGATGTCAATAAATTGTGACAAATGAGGAATTTTAGTTGCTCAAATGGTTGAGACTGGACATAAAAATAAACGTTACTGTGGAAATAAAGTTCTTATTTTTATTATTTTTGACGTCATATATTGCATTTAATTAAATTCTTTCCATTTCGAATCGAATATTTTATAATTCTCATAAAAAGTTAGGGATTTTTTAAGTATAACATAAAATAATAGGCAAGCAAATACAGAATAAGATAAAAAAATCATGAGATATTTTAATTATAGTCGTATAAGCACGAAATTAAAGAAATTACATGTATTATTTAATTTTTGAAAAGTGCGATTATTAAGTGCGTTACTTTTTCCACCCAGTCTATGCAATCATTGCTTTAATTTTAAAATTACCTTTTAAATGCGTTCTCTCTCTCTCTCTCTCTTTCTTTCTCCCCCTCTCTCACTCTCCTGCTTCCCCACTGTCCACCCAAACTGTCTACCGTCAGATCATTAATAATAAAAGTGAAGTGAAGCCAATTTGTTGATAGTCAACGAGGAGACGGACAGGAGTCATTGTAAGCTAGGAAAAGGCAGCGCCGCGTCCTTTGGCGCGAATGAAACAAGATAAAATAACTAAAAACAGAAAAATAGCAACCATTTCTTTGCGGAAAAGATGTTCGAGATAAATGGTGTTCGAGATATCAATGAGGAATTCGAGATATCATGTTCACATTCGCCCCGCTGTGAGAGAGTGAGGAAGAGAGTGGAGTGGAACAAATAAGCCACTTAAAAGTTCATTTCAAGGAAATAAATTGGGTCTGGGTGAAAAGTAATTTTCTAAATGATGTCAAATATCTTTTTACACTTTTGGAAAATCGAATAATTGACTTTTCTCTATTTTCTTCGTATATTTTTAGGTTTTTTATTTCATGTTATACTTGAAAACTCCACACTTTTTTAAGCGAATTATAAAACATTCGAACATGAAAGCTAACACGTCCTGGTATTCAAAGTCCATTTGAGAGAATTTATAATCCCAAGCAGTCCCAGAGTTTGTTCTTCATTTCATTTGAGGATATTCAAGTAGTTGTTATTAGCGAATTATTAGTGAAAATAGCTTGTTATTCTTAGAAATAAGATTAAAGTGGAATGAATGCTTTTGTTTGAGTCTTTTACTCCATATTTTTGCCACAGTTTTCCCAGTTTTCTCCTTCGCTTTTCAGTTAAAGCCGTTCTATTTTCCTTTTTGTTCACATTTTCGTATCTATCCGTACTTATTAAGCTCTCACTTCGTCTGTCTGTGTGTGTGTGTGTGTGTGTGTGTGCGTATTTCTGCTGTTTTCTTACTTAACCTGACTTTATCAAGAGAAAATATTAGTCTTGGGTTATGAGAGGCAATAAAATGGCCACTTTTATTGCAAATAAAAACGAGTGCGTCGGCTGTTTCGTCCGATTTTGTGGCACTTCTGCCTATCGAAATCCTCGCTTTCGGTCAAAGGTCAACAGTAGAGGTCAGAGAGAGAGAGACAGAGAGAGAGAGAGACAGAGAGAGAGAGAGAGAGAGAGACGAATCTCGTTTTCTAAAACTGTTGTATGAGTTGATTCTAGAATTTGGACTAAATTAAAGTCAACAAAAACTTTTTCTTCATTTGCAGATGATGTCGCTGCACAGGCTGGACCGCAATTATAGCCGAGGAAAAAATTAGAGCAACAGCAGCAGAAGCCGAACACCGACTAATTGAAAGCGCCAACATATGCTGCAGCATCCTTGATGCGTACAATCGTCACGTATGTGGACACTCGTCACTAACGAGGCCATTAAGCAGCAGCAGCAGCAGCCACTGCGACAGCAACAACACACCAGCGCCCACCTGCGATGCCCGACATCAGGATGGCAACATCTTTGCAATGCCATCGGGAGCGAAACAAACAAAACCATTTATTGAAACTGTACACGAGTTGTATCAGCAACTCTCGCCACTGCCTGCTCGCGAACGTTAGCTGCGACTTTAACTAACGACTTCGCGGAAATACACTTAAATGGCAGGAGGGAAATAAAGCGAAAAGAGAGCAAAATTCTGAAGCCAATTTTCTACAACAAAGGGGCGTCTTTTCCGGTTTCAATTGTTGGAAGGGAAAACGTCTACAACGCAAGCAAGCAAGCAAATAGAAGCGGAGGCAGAGAAGGCTTCCGTAGTAGTCAATTCAAATTCAGGTGGTTGCACAAGCCAATTCCTTCTTCCGTCGTGTGTGTGTGTGTGTGCGTGTGCCTGAGTTTGCAGGAGAGTGTAAATGTTGACACATTGAATCCGACGAGCATTGATTCGATTAAATTCGATTAAATTCGATTGATTCGCCTCTGCTGCCGATACGCGTTTGGTATTCCAGCGACTGCAAAAAGAGTCAACAACAGCGCTGCCAGTCAATTTAAAAGTGAAGGAAAAGCAACTTGAAATTTTGTAGTAGCGAAGATTGAAATAACAAACTTAACAACGATTTACTAGAACGCATTCGCCCACCTCTCCAGTGAACCCACCTCCTCTCCCGTGAACCCACCTCCTCTCCCGTGAACCCACCACATCCACAGTCAACGCCGGCACCGCCAACACGATCGGTTGATTTACGCGCACCATCATGTCCGAGTTTCGTTTCTTTGCCTACACCGATTTCGAATATCATACCAACCGTTCAGAGAATATTCTCAATTTGCCAATCGTCCCCTTTCATCCCACCAAACTCACCACCACGGATGAGATTTCGCACGAGCTCAACATTCCGTACACCGTCTTCGAAATCCTGGTCGCCACGTTCGCAATAATCGGAAATCTCATGGTGATCATTGTATTCCAACGCGAACGCAAGCTACGACGTCGTACCAACTTCTACATCGTCTCGCTGGCTATAGCCGACTTTCTCGTTGGCTCGTTGGGCGTGCCCTTCGCCATTATGGCCTCGATTGGTATGCCGACCAATTTGTACGCCTGCCTGTTCACCGTCTCGCTGCTGGTGGTGCTCTGCACCATATCCATCTTTTGCCTGGTGGCCGTCTCTGTCGATCGCTACTGGGCGATACTCTACCCGATGGCGTACTCAAGGAATGTCCGCACCCGAACGGCGATTGGTGAGTATTAAAGCGAGCTCAGCTTCTATTGCAGTAAACGTTTTTAATTAATATTATTGATTTACCAAAAACTGACTTGACAAAAATAGGGTATTTTTATCAGAACCTTTAAAGAATCCAGGACCTCATTCGATTTTCGATTCATCTCATGGTTGCCTGGTAGGGGGGGGAAGATAGCTGAGCTGCCTTCATAAGATGATAAAAATAAGGTTGCTGCGTTTCCTCAGCACGACGCTCTATCCGAAAGGACATGAGAATCCTGGTACATCCGTCTATTGCGCTCTTTTTCTTCTGTTTTGCATTTGTATTTTTACAACCGAAGACAACAAACACAACCGACGCATTTCAATTGGTTCTTCCGATTCGGAATTGTCTAGTTTTCCATCCGCGTTTCTGTGAATCCATCTAACCGACTTTTTCTCTACCTACCTCGTCTGTATCTAATATTCACTGCGGTTAACTATGGCTTTTCCATCATAGCTTGCCTCCCTTTATTGCTCCACGTTGCTGTGCATCCGCACAGTCGTCCCATTGTAGTTGTTATCTGTGGGCTGTTGAAAGGATGGCCGTAAAATACAAGCGTACGAAGGAGTTTAGAAATAATAATAGCTTCAATTACGCACGATGTGTCGGTGTGAAGAAGGGAACCTTCTTCATTTACACCAAAGCTGGCAAAAGAGGGCTCGTCTCCGAATGACGCACTTCTCTGCATTTCCAATTTATTATCTGGTGCAAGAAGGAGTCCGTTGTTTTGTATCTGTTTCATCAAGGATAGCTATTTTCGTTCACATACTCGTAGTCAAAAGGGTTCTTCCTGTAGAATCATCATAAATGATGAGTATATGAAAACTATTTTGATATCGAGCTGCAGTAAGCCGCCACTCAGACGTCCCCCTTCCATTTTCCTATGGTCCTCTCGGCTCAGAGAACTTCACCACATTGGGAAGTTTGGATGGACGTTAAATGCCGCGTTCCAAAAAAGTTCCAAAAAAGTTAAGTGAACCTTCAGAGGACATATGTAGATTAAAATCCTTAGAATACTTATAGGATAATCTTAAGGAAACTCAAAAATTACTTAAAAAAAGGGCAAAATGTCCCAATTTATCACCTGTTTTTTGAAAACTTTCCTTCGTTCGCAGTAATTATTTCAATGTGCTGGGCGGCTGGAGCCGTCGTCGGCTTTCTACCTCTCTTCGGGTGGCACGCTGAGGTGGGGCCAAATCAAGCCTGTCTCTTCGTGGAGGTCATGGACTATAACTATCTGGTATTTCTGTATTTTGCCACGATTATCACACCAGCGCTAATAATGTTGGCTTTCTATATGCACATCTATAGAGTCATCGTGAAGCAGGTGAGAACCCCCACACGCTCCAGATGAATCGAATGCACTTCTTAACTCGTCGACTCATCTCGCCTTACAGGTTCGGCAAATTGTTACCATGAATCCCATAGGCGAGGGCAGTCGCCGCTCCTCTACGGCTCAAATTCACCGTACATCAGCCGGGCATGGATGCCACGGCGGTACCATGCTGAGGGTGCTGGGCGCGGCACGTAAACGAGACGTCAAGGCAACGCAAAATCTCTCCATTATTGTTCTCTTCTTCATGGTCTGCTGGATTCCCTTGTACACCATCAACTGCATCAAAGCCTTTTGCCCCGCCTGCGATGTGCATCCGAAGTTGACGTTGTTTTGCATCATTCTGTCGCACCTGAACTCAGCCGTCAATCCCGTGCTGTACGCCTACCATCTCAGGGACTTTCGAGCAGCGCTGAAGAGTCTCATCTTCAAGATGATGGGCGTCGAGGTCGAACCGCGTATGGAGGCCATACATCGCTTCTCGCTGGCCAGCCATAACCGCCTACAGTCGTTGGACTCAAGCATGCGTCGCTCATTGCAGCCACGCGTCTACATAGGTAGCTGCCACACCTCTCGGCAAACAGTTGTAATTATCAATTATCGGTATTTTCCAGATTCGCCCGTTTGGTTACGGCAGCAGCAGGCGCTCAAGAAAACGCAAACCCTGCCGAAGTGTGGAGTCCTTCTGCCGTCCATACGCAACAGTAGCGGTCCGAAGCACCAAACTGCAGCTCAGGTAGCTTCTGTTCCCGCCAATATGGCGGCTGGGATGTGGAAGATACAAGAAGCCTCGTCCAGCATCGCGGACAGGGCAGTCAGTCATTCCAGCCCTTCCGCTCCCAGCGAAAACGCCAACGACAATGACGGCCACGCCGCCAAGCGTTGCCATCGCCGCTCCAGCACAGCAGTGGACATCCTCGAGAACCTCGAATACTATGAGAACGACAGCTACTACGACGCCACAGCGGATAATAATAATGCTGCCGGTGCGTACGATGATGTTTTCGCACAGTCACCGGCAGGCGAAAATACAAGCGGTGCTTCCGAGCAATCGCTCCGCAGCGCAATCCGGGCGTCTATCATGCGCGAGAAGCTGCGCTCCACCGACATCGAGTACCAGCAACGATTGCATTCGAGCCAATGCGGCCTCACTGACTCATCCTGCAGCGACCGCGAGTTGTCGACGCCTGGCAGTCCTACACCGGTGGCGGCGGCGGCCAAGAGTACTCGACGCGAGCTTGCATCCGATCACGGGCCGCCCGATTTCCAAACTCCCAAGTTGGTGCGCTCCAAGTCTTCGTCCAATGCAAGCAACGCTGCAATGTCGATTTTCTTCATCGGCAGCAGCAAACCACCGCCTCCAGCGAGGAGCGGTGGGGGTGGAAAACGAAGTCTTTCGAGTAGTTCATCGTCACCCAACAAGGAAGCGCCGACATCCCATGGAAACAGCAACAACTACAATTTGAACTCGAATAGCAGTAGCAGCTCACAATCAGCTCACGTCGCTGATGACAACTACGCTGCCAACATCAAGAATGCCAGTGGCTCCCACTACTACACAATTCATCATCATCACCTATTTCACCAGCAACAGCAGCTGCCGGAGAAGTTCAGTCCTCTGCGCGTGATGAGCAGCTTCATATTTCCGCCCACGGCGAAACATTCCAGTCTTTTCCAGTTATTCCAACCGTTCAGCATTTCCGCGCCTAGCGATGACAAAGCGGCGCCGACAGCCGCTGCGCCACACAATGCGGCAACAGCAACGATGAAGCCGCAGCTAAGCAGCAGCTTGGAAGCGGATGAATCAGCCTCGACGGTAGCTGCAGAAGCGAGTGCAGTGGCGGCAGTAACAACAGCAGGAAGTTGACGATAAATTAAGATTAAGGTTTTGAAATAAATTGAATACTCATTACAGCTTAAGTTTACAGTTGTGTTTAAGAATTTCTGTTGTTTTAGTTAGCTAATTATATTTATTGATAATTATGTAATTCCCAATTTTAATTGAACGAAATTCAAATTTCGTATTAATCTTTTATTTAAATTTCCCTAAATTCCTTACTTTAAATTAAATTTATTATTTTATTTATTTAAAAGTCCTCAAACTTTCAATTACACTTTTAGTTAAATTCCTTCGATTTAAATTTGAAAAAAGGAACAACTTTAAGTGTTGCCAACTCGAAAGACGAGTTGTGGAAATGTGCAAACATTTTCGCGAGGATCAACAAGTTAACATATCTCATCACAGATGACCGTTACTGATCGAAAGCAGCCGTCTTCTCTCGAAGGACGGCCTTTCCCGAGTCGAAAGCAAGAATCCAAATCATGCGTAACAACCTTATGGAGGAAATGGGTCAAACACAGACCAAATATTGGGTCAAACACAGACCAAATATTGGGTCAAACATCAGAGAATTTCAAGACAAAGTTCGGTCTCGTCTTTTCTTTTCTTCCCTCTTATTTCTGTAAGGAAATGGACTTCGAAACAAGGGACTTCCAGAAAAAATAAAAAGCTTCTTCTTTATATAAACGCATTTATAAACACTAAAATTTGTAACCGAGACATTGAAAAGTTGTTTGTCTTCTAATTATTCATAAAACGCCTGAGAAATCTAGGAAATAAGTGAAATTTATGTACGACTATACCAAATATTTGATACGAGGATGTGTAATTTTATAAAACATACATTTTGTGTAGCTGCTCGCACACACACACACATTGCACCTTCGGGTACAAACACTACAAGATTCTGAATTTTCATTGTTCGATTGAAGATTTCCGAATCAGGTCACCTGTATCAATCATATCGAGTCCCATATAAGATTTAGGACGCCACGTCTTGGCTTCAAGAGGTGGTGGTACATTTTATCATACAAGACCAACAGGTTTCACACCATGAAAATGGAACTGGAAGAAGCACAAGGAGAGTTGCAAGTCTGTCATAGAAGTAGAACGTTCATGTTAATCCCGATCATGGTAGGGTGTCGACTAGGAAAAGATTTTTGTCGCAGTGCAATGCAGCGAGCAAAGTCCTCTCGAATGTCTCAACAGTAATATAGGGAAAATTAAATTACATTCACCATTTTATACATGTTAAGATCGAGCATTTAGGATTATCTAAACTATTTCAGATCAATCGCATGTGTGCACTAACTACCAAAAATGCTGAATGTTTTATTAGATATCACACTTGTGTATATTTTGAATATGTGGAAATAAATGTTGAATATTTTTGAATAAAAAACGTGCATTTTGTTATATCATTGCATTAGATTTTGCGTTCATCGCCACTACAATCGACTCGTGAAGCATATGGAGCCCCCAATCAAATAAATCTATGGAAATGCGACTATCATCTATTAAACTATGAATAACTGCTATTACGAATAGCTTTCTCCAGACTATTCGGACGACCGATAGGATTGACTGAGAGTGCGCTGTTGTTCCGCCCACATAAATCTGTTAAAATGCAGATATCAACTATTTCCACAACAGCTTTCACCAGACTTATCAGGAAGATTTTTAAGTCATATATTACGCAACAGCAAATAAAGGATTTTTTTTGTTTTATTCAATGATTCTTTAATCTAAATTCAGCTGAATTACATTATTAGGACTTCAGTTAGTCTTTGATATAATAATCGTATGTAATTTAAATATAAGGGAGATTGTTTAGTCTAATTCGAATTAAATATGCTAGTGGTGAAGAATTGGTATGTATGTCATTTATTGTGTTGCATAAGTTATCGATATACATGTAGTTTGTATTTGTTGCTGTGCACTACAATACAACTGATTGCAGTATGCAGTTCTTGTGTTAAGCTAATTGTTGAATTGCTCGTATTTCTGTTAAAAACTAGTACTTCTGCATTAATTAAAAGCCTATTTAATCCTACAAAAAGTGAATATGTACCTCCAAATTCTCTCGTACATACTCTCCCTACTTAATTGCACAGATCTTATCATTTTCAGTTCTATATAAATTTCCAAATTTAATTAGCTCTATACTGTTAGTCATTTAGTTTTAATTTTAATTTGCATATGCATATAATAGAATATTCTGAAATTTTCAACTAACACAGTTTCGAAAAATTGCCGAACGTTATTTAAAATCCTACTGAATTACAAAACACTACTGATATCCGTAATTAAAACGAACTAAATACTCAGTATATATATATATATAATTTAAAATCTAACTGAATATGCTTGATGGGTTCATACAAATCCGTTTGTAAAATTCTAACTTCTTAACTTCGAAGGCGAAGAACATTGAATAAACAATTACAAATTGGACTAAAACTACGCTAACGAAATGGTCCACATCGTTGGCAGACGCGAAGGAAACACATGCCGAAGCACAAAGTGTTTTTCTCCATACAAGTATTAATGTGCACTTGTGTAAGTCCAGAACGTTTACCTGCTTTCCGTGCAAATCGCATGCATTTGAAACGCTCGCTTTATGGTTAAATTGGTATACCTTTTTTAGCCAATAGCTCTTTTTAGCTACTTAAATACCTTGGTAGGTTCTACCGAACAAAAGTCGAGTCAAAAATAGTCGAAGGTGGTATATAGAAATATATCGATTAACCTATCAACCGTTGTTCGATTTTGATCGAACATTACTGGTTCCGAGTCGATCGAGCGCGATTCCTAACATACAGTTACATAAAGTACTAACTACTTTCGCGTTACTTTTGTAAAAGTAGTAAAACTAGCTTCGAAATCATTCAGTTATGATTTCACGGGTGTGTGTGTGTGTGTGTGTGTGTGTGTGTGTGTGTGTGTGTGTGTGTGTGTGTGTGTGTGTGTGTGTGTGTGTGTGTGTGTGTGTGTGTGCATGAGCGTTCACAAGAGGAAGGGGCGGAGGAGTGAAACCCTGGCCAAAATCCTGTCTACGCTCGTGTGTGTTGTTACTGCATCAAGGCGTGCATTAACTAATGTGCTTCTGCTGGAGGATGTGGTGGGCTTTGTGTCATCTGGCGATAGGTGACTTGCGCGGACAACAAGTTTAGAAGACGTAATTTTCATCAGCCATGTGTATGGCCCAAAGGAACTTGTCCCTCTGGGTTTTGTTGAAAATCTTCTCGATGGGCACGCCGTGCTTCTTGCACCAAGCGACCGTAATACGTGGATCCAAATAATTCAGCTTTGACGTACCCAATGCAATGGTCTTGTTCTCATCCCTATCAGTCTCTTGCAGCTCCAGCTTCTTTAGTTGCTCCTTTAAACGATCCAACTGCTTCGCCTTTTTGTCCGCCATTATACGCTCCCTAACTGAGCCACGTTTAGCAGCCTTCTTAAGATCCTGCAATGAAATAACAATTTCAAAAAATTGGAACACAACTGAAACCGAAACTCGTCTCTTGCAAGAAAACTTACATTGTATTCAGCTTCGCAATCATCAATGGCCTCACGCTTAACACGTATTTTCTCCTTAAGGTTCTCCATCGACTTCTCATGTCCTTTCGGAACGGAACGCTGATGGTTACACAGGATGGCCACAGCACGATTGGCGCGGTTGTAGGCGAGCAACTTCTCAGGGATGGTCATATTTTCGTCCGTTAGCAGACTCAGCTGATTTTGTAGAGTAATCGAAGCGTTGTACGTACGGAACACCTTGGCTGTGAGACCATCCATCAACTCCTTCAAATGTTCGTTTAGCACCTGAGTATTGAGGCGGTCGAAGAGATCATCGCCGCCTTTCTTGTTCTCCATGAAGAGCTCCAAATTCTTGAACACACGTTTCTCCACCTCCACTTCATTATAGTAGCGTATGGAATCCTTACCTAGGAAGTCAAAAACGACCACGTTCTCCTTGCCGTTGAGCTGTTTATGCAGCTGCACATGCTCGACACGCAACGAACAGCAGCCCACGGTATCTGCCTGGTCCTCATCCTTCTCATTGCCCGCTCTCAGCGCCAACTTGTCAATGAAGTAGAGCGCAACGGCTCGCTGGCGAACTCGCATCTCTTTCGACTTCCACTCATCACGGTACGTAGAACGTATTTTATCAATTGACTTGGCCAGTCTGCGTGCCGTCTCGTACTTGACGTGATCCTTCTCGCCCTTTAGCTTTGACGAAGGATTCAGCATGATATATTTCACCTGTCCCTGTACATTTTCCACCCATGAGGCCAACCAAGTCACAGTGTTGTCGTGGCGAACCTCCTTCCAGCGGTGGCCCTTTGGCGGTTCAGGAATCTTCGATTCCTTACTGCAGTTGATCGACACATCTTCCGCTTGTATGCGACGCTTTATCATTCCCATTTTTGGATGCTCGCCACGACCACGGAAAAGACCAGGTGGCTCAAGACGGAAGTTTCCAATCTTCTCCTTGTGGCCGTCGATTATGCAGTAGCCGTATTCCTTGATCACAGCTTCATTTTCCTGCTTCTTTTTCAACTTCTCCTCCTTGCTGGCGGCCTTGCGTTTCTCGGACTCAGCTACAAAGTATTGGTGCATCTCCTCAAAGTTACACTTGTTGAAGTCCTTGATGATTTCGCGCTCCTTTGAGTTCATCGTTCTGCGGAAGTCTTTGAAGAAATTGTCGTTGAAGATCTGCTTGGTGCAGTAATCGTGATTCAACATCTTGGCGTAGAAGGTGGCAGCCTCCTCCGTCTCCTGCGACAAGCGCATCTCTCTGCCATCGTAAAAGAAGCGCACGTTCTTTGGCAGTGGCTCGTAGGCAGGTGCAAAGACCGGACCCTTGTGTTCCAAAGTATTCCACTTAACTCCATCGGCACGTTTCTCTTCCTCCCACCTGGAAATTGGGTCAACAGAAGAATTATTGGTTTTTCGGGATGAGAGCTCTAAAGAATTTTGTTGCTGCCCAAAGGGACTGCCTTGGCGTACGTCTTTCAGCTCTCGATTTACTTCAGTTTTATAAGTACGTGTCACGCACGAGCTCGTTTTTGCGAACGTGGCTTTTGCATTCTGTATTTGTGGAAAGTGTTTAAAAGTAACAAAAACTTTTTGTCGTAAATTAATGGCAATCGATTTTGCCATCGACTAAAAATCCTGAGCATTACGCAAAGCTGTGGATATACTCAAACTAACCTCAATGAGAAACGTCAATTCCCATTGCTCTGCTACTCAAACTGTTGCAGCATTGCCAGGCCGAATTTTTTTTCGTAACCACGGTTGCAGTACACGGCCGAATTATATCACTCCAGATTCGAGGCAGTTACCCTACCGCGCAAAATTTTACCCACACCGAAATTTAAAAGACCGCTGTCAATCTACATTACGAAGCGACTGCCCACTTATTCACATTTATCAGTGTGTGTTCTAAAATACACGTTCTAACGATTGCGTTTGATCACGGATGTGATAATTCGGCCCAGATTACATTTTAGCGTAACTTACTGATTAAATATATTAATTACCATTTCCAGACTTCAGTTTCTTCTTCAGCTTTTTTCTCTCTCTTTCCACCCTTGCTATCTGATTTCTCCTCTTTGATTTCAATATCAGCCTAAAACATGAAAACGACCGATATGTATACCATCTAAAAAAGAAAACAATGAAAATGCAAACCTTCCTAGCCTTTTTTTTCTTGGGCCGATCAACAGCATTATAGTCGTCCTCTTCCTCCTTAATTTCACGTTTCTTTTTCTTTTCAGCCTTTAGTTTCTCTTTTTCTTTTTTGATCTCCTTCTTGGATTTCTTGCGAGCAAGCAACGGTACATCCTCCTCACTTTCTGCTTCCAGCTTGACCGGCTTACGCTTCGCCAAGGGCACATCTTCCTCATCTGCCGAGAATTGTGTAACAGCATGCGACTTGCGCTTGTTAAGAGGCACATCTTCCTCATCCTCGTCGTCCATTATCGTTGCCTCTTCTTCGTAGGAAGCTTCCTCTTTTATTTCGAAAGGAGGCTCATCCTTATTAAATTGGGACATTGAGTAGTCACAGGAACTGGTTTGTGAGATGTTGAAGCTCTGTTCTTCAGATTTGACGATGTTTAGCTCAGACTGACTGTTGTTTTGGCTGCCACTTTCGAAGCCAGTGCAGGACTCATCGTAATCATTCCGTGGTGGCTCAGATCTCATCACATCCATTGCAAGCGCATCACTTCCAAAACCGTTTTGTTGCATCTCGTTGCTGGGCGGAGAAAGTGGCTCCGGTTTAACGAACTCGCCGTCAACAGTAGTGGTCTTCTCACGATGCTTATCCTTGGACGAAGACTTATGAGATGAGCTGGAATGCTTATGTTTGGACGATGAGGAAGAAGAACTCTTGTGATGACGATCCTTGTCCTTATCGCGCGAGGAGCCAGACGATGATGAACTCTTGTGATGGCGATCTTTATCTTTGCCAGAGCTGTACGAACTCTCTTTGCGATCTCGATCTTTATCTTTGGAGGAGGAAGATGATGAACTCTTATGGTGGCTTGAACTGGAACTGGATGACTTGTGTTTTTCTTTCTCCTTATCACGATGGCTTGAGCTATTGCTGCTCTCATGTTTACTACTGCTGCCATCTCGTTCCTTGTCTCGATGCTTGTCCTTGCCACTACTGCTGGAAGAACTGTGCTTGTCCTTGTCCTTGTCGCTAAATGACAGAATAACAGCGATTAATAAAGACACATTTATGGATATTTTTTTACGAATACTTTTGAGTTTTTTATGTACTCACCGACTACTACTTTTATGATGTTTAGAGCTGCTGCTGCCACTGGAGCTTTTGTGATCCCTATCGCGATCTTTATCTCGGTGTTTATCCTTGCTTGAGGATTTGTGCTTACTGCTGCCACTGCTGTGATGGCCATTACTAACGCCATTCAGTTGCGGTAGTTGGAAGTCACCAACACCATTACTAGCTTTGATTTCCTAAAGAATCAGAGATATATATCAGATAAATATGTATATATATACATATATAAATATAGATATATATATATACATATATTAATTTTCTGAACCATTTAATTTTTATTTTCATCTGCAGCAGTCAAGTTTGGCTACGGCAACCACAGTTTTTCAGTGCAGGTACTTGAACTCGAATAGATACGAAACTGGTTACAGCAAAAGTACATATTTTCTAGGAACACATACACGCAAAAGCTGCCAACAGAAATTTCTACTACCCTGTTTCAAAAAAGTTTGCATTCCCTGTTTCCCCACACTGGTATTAAAATTTTCTGATAAGAAGCTCATCATTAAAAACTGCTTGCATATTTCGCTTTCTTACATATCACACAGAACGCAGGCATACGTAAAAATCTTGAGAAATGGATATTAAACACTTCATACATTTTAATTGTGTTGGATATTTATCCTTACAAGAATCCCTATGAGAATCTGCAACTAATTGGTCGGGGATAAATGTGGATTTCAAATGGATTGTGGGTCGCACTTCGCAGCAGTCATAAATGATAAAAATCCACAAGAGGCGCCAGGCGGATAAATAAATATTGATGTTTTGCACTAAAACCTATATAAATAAACAATTTCAATGAACAACATCATTGACGATATAATTGATTAACGATGAAAATCTAAACTTCCTAACAGAATGCAGAAATTATGGTATATATTCTCAATTTACAAATTACAGAAATAGTAAGAAATCAATCAGGGTAAAAAGTATATGTTATTCTTTGGCAAGAATTGGATTAATAAAATTCTGAGAAATTCGCTAAGATTACAAGGAAATAATAAAACGACACAGAAATAGTAAAATAAACCAATTAGAAAAACTATACGTTAATCTTTGGCAAGAAAATTAATAAAATTGTGATAAATTCGCTAATTGTAAGGAAATAATGTATTAAGTTACAAGTAGAAATAACGCAACAGCAACAATTTGTTACCAACTCCACATAGCTGATCACGAAGCTGCCTTGAAGGAAAATGAAAATAATAGAAGAATTGATGAATGCACGCATTCATGTGCATAGAACACATGATGGTAATGTATAGGTAGCACGTGGTGCAATCGCAGTGTATTATGAAGTCCGTCATAACATGATTTATTTTAAAGCCCTTCATCAAACAGTTTGGTTTTGTGTGTAAACATTTGATACATATATAGTAATGATAATATATTTTTTTAAAAGCGTTCGTTCTCCTCTTCAATAAGTGTGCTATTCCTATATCTTTTCATTTACACTTATTTCTTTTCATTTACACTTTCTTACGTTAACAATAAAGGGAATCCTAGGATTATCTTGAAATTCTTATTACCATTCACGACCTTTATTTTGGGACAGAATTCACGGTTAATAAAACTTACTAGTTTACAATGCATAAGCAGTTTAAGATTGCAATATTGTATTCCACAGTCACCTCAACATATTGCTGCCAATAATTTTTCTGTTGCCACCTTAAGCCGGGTTATCTTTGGTGCTTTTTTTATTGACAGCGAATAACAGGTATAAAAATAAATAATAAAAGTCTTCCTCAATTCATTAAGCCTTACATTAAGTTGCTTTGTGTTAATTAAGTTACTTGGGTTGCTTGGGGTTTCTTTAGAGACTACTTAGCTGGATACTTCAGATACTGTTAGGCTGTTTAGCTAAAGTCGTTGCCCTCGGCCGTCCGAAATAAGTTTATTTACCAATGCAATGAAATGAATACTGTACTGCAGTATTTTATGATATTGTTGATGTTTTTTGACGATAAATGTAAATTACAGCGAATACTTTTATTAATATACCCTCCCTTACTAAACAGGTTCACTGCCTAAAAACTGGAATTCGTAGAATTATCCAAAGTTCTTCAACATTTTAACAGATAATTTGCTGAATTCTTTTAACTGTAGTTGATTTCTTGGTTTGAAAACTTCCCTTTTATAAAACTAATGATTAGGTGATCAAAAATTCATTCACAGATCTCTAAAATTGCACACGCATATTTTAATACACCTAATAAAATATACAGATGTCTGTACGAGAAATGAAACGACTATGAAATAAAAAGCCCGACTCATATAAACAAGAAATTATTTCTTGTCTCATGCTCTGATGTGGTCAAGAATTCTGTTATGAGAATTTTTTGATCATACTAGGGAAAAATATATTTTATGTGGCAATGCAAGTTGGCAACATCGTACAAATGAAGCGAGAAAAGTCTACCACAAGAAGTATTCTTGTTTCAGTATGTTCTGGAAAAACTGAAAGTCGAACCCACACCACCATACGATGACCAACGTGGTTGTGGGCACACCAGATACTTAGCAGGCGCAATCAAAATTATGCACCCTAGAAGTGTTTTGTTCGGAAATTCGTCGGCCCGAGTGATCGAGGTTTTCTAGATTTTTACTCGTCTGATGCAGGCTGCAGCTGGCCCAACCTGTATTTTTACAATATGGTTGACAACATGTGTAGAAATGTTGCCAACCTTTTCTAAGCGATAATGGTTCATCGGCTTAGCTCGTTTTAGGTGCACCCTTTTAAAGATGGGAGCTGAAGCAGAGGAATATAAGTGAAATTTCTACAATCGGGGAATCTGAGGTTGCCAGTTGATTTGTGGAAAATCCCACGTGGATATTTTTGTATGCATATTAGAATTAAGATCTCCATGCGTTGAGAATTGAGATTTACTCTTGCTCTCAATTCTTCTTCCCAAGGATTGACCTACGCTTTCTAGCTCCAAACTATGATTTTTCAGAAATTACATAGAACTTTTTTGATGATTTCCAGGAATTCTGTTGAAAAGTGTTCAATTTTAGGGCACATTTAACAGTTTAAGCAATTTACATTATCTTAAGCGAAACTGAGGAACGAGAAGAAGGAAAATCTTGATATACGCGATAATATTTGAGCAATTTTTATCGTTGTAAGAATTTCTGATATTTTCTTCGTGGAAACATTATTCCATTGTGAAAGCAAAATGGGATTTTTAAGGTATACATACAAATTCGAGCTGGCAGCGCTGGTGGGGGCGACGACGTGGACGAAAATTTTCTAAGTCCCCAGTTCGCCGATGTGATAAGCAGCACAAATAAATAAAAGACTGATTTTTATTCAACGTGGTCCGGATGGCTGGCTAACTGTCTGTTTGTTTGTCTGCCTGTCTGTCGTCTTTCTCCACATGCACCGCAGTAAACCAACCAACCAGCCAGCGATACTGGATGCCTGTCACAATGCAGAAGCGAGACTTGGACTTGTCGCCATTTTCACGAGACTGAAAAATGCTCAGTACAAGGCAAAGACTTAGAAAAATTATGGATGAAATTTTAACATGTGTATGGAATACGACGGTTTTCGAAAGCGAATTTCTTCGCGATTCGCTTTTTCTGAAATGCAAATTAAAATAAAGGTCTGTGAAGAAATACCATTTCCATGGATGTTCGCAGTTTTTGTCTGACCAACAAGAGACGAAATTACATAAAACATAAAATCCACTAAAATATGTATAAAAAAATTAAATTTTCTACTTACAGTGGTATTGATAGCTGGTATAATGTTCCCTTCCACTTCAACACTCATTTTGTTCGTCTTTTCTTATGTAAACTTTTGTCACAATTTAATTCGCTGGAGCGAGTTTTGCTGATGTGTATAACTGCAGATATTTTCTAAGTCGAAAAATTGGAACTTAGAAAAATTTGCAACCTCTGTCTTCGGCGAACAGCATTCGACGAACGACCAAGCAAACACGTCTGTACAGTACGAAACGCAGAAAAAGACAAGTCGCTGAAAGGCGACGACTACGGGCAACGCTCGCTACGGACTTCGTCAATGTGCGAGTGAACCACCGAACGAATCACAGAAAACGTTTAATGTTTTCTCCTTGCTTGAACTTTAGGACTTTACTTTTTATTGTTGGCAAACGTATTGTTGTTGCTTGGTGGATGTTGCTGGTGTAGACACAATTTTCAAGTCCCTTTATATGCGTCGAACTGCGTTGCTGCAGTTGGGAAATGCGTTGAGTGCCGGCAAAGTATATGAAAACGATGTGGCGAACGCGTCAAGACCGTACAAACGAATGCGCCAAAATCAGAGCCGGCGAATGCGTTGCACTTTCGAAGTTCGCTAGTCGGGCATATATCTAGCAGGAACTACATTCAAAGCTAGTTAATTTACCTACAAACATCCAAGTAAATCCAGTGGATTTAGTTTTCCATGTTATGCTGTATTTGCTTTAATAACTATTACGCGCTGCAACTCCACCTCCACTTGCGATTTTCAACGCACTGTTGTCTGGTTGATTATCGTAAGTCGGAAGTGGCCAGTGGCTTTCAAATTGTTAGAAGGTTGCAGTTGCTCTCAAATTTTTTCGGGATGTGTTTAATTCTATATATACACAAACTGGCCATATTGAAAAGATTTTTACACACTTTATTACTTATACTATGTTTCTTTATCTACTTTGCTAATATCAGATATACATTAATATACAAATAAATTGTAAGGTTTATTTTTCTTTATACCCTGATTCGAACCAGAACTAAATTCTAACAAGGTCTCTTCTATCTGTTTTTAAAATTTTTTTTAGAAATTCTATTAAAAACAGTGAATAACTCAAAATATTTAGCACGCTATGTAGCGAAATTATATAAAGTGCATAAAGCGGTAATTTCAGCAATCTCAGGCCGCTACGCATGCTGCCGATTTTTAATCAATAATCGGCTAAGTACTATTATTTGGCGCCGAAATCAACTGCTGATCACAAAGTGTGCCGATTTTACATCAATTTTCGGCTAAGTACTGCATTTTTTGCTCCGAATTCTGCTTCTGAAAACAATTTGTTTTCATCTGCGCTGTTGCAGGTTTTTGAGAAATGTTACAGTATTAAGATAAAAGATGTTGATGGAACTACATGTACCTGATTTGTTACTTATACGAACCATCTGAAGTGGCAGGTAATAGAACAGCACCCATACGGAAGTGGAGGAGTAACAGCAACTGCAGTTACAACAGAGATGGAACGACATGAACTACGTTGTTTGTTGGCGAATTTGCGGAAGTCCATTGCATTATGGCTTCTTATGAATCGTGAAGTGGGTGTATTGGAACATCCCATGTCACATCGTGCAAATGTTTCGTTTAATCAGATTCAGACAGACGTAGCGGCCATCCTCAAGCATGGGCAGAGTCCAGCTGCAGAAAGGGTAAGTCGCAAATAAATCTAGCTTCAGGAGTCGATTACTTATAATATAAAGATTTATGAGGTGTCTGAGCTGCATTAAAGTGCAGTTTTAGTGTCGCTGATAACATACGGTGTATTGTTCACGTTATCACTCCGCAGTTCATAGGAATCTGCTATAAGCCAGCAAATGAAAAGGATGGGAAACTATCCAATCAAGAAAATGATAATATAACACAGATACATTAATCTAACTATGAATTAGTTATGTTAGTCACAATATGATCTTTACTGATTTGCAATCGCACACCAAAGAAAAGATCAGAGTACTCTACATTGAAGTAGTAAATTCATCCCAGCAAGAGCTGAGACTGACAAAAACACTAGATCACAGTGTGGTAACCGTGTAAACTAGTGAAACTAGTAATCAGTTTATATTAGAACACTACGTACACTCTTCACTGCTGACAAAGGAAACATATAGCTTGGTTCCATGCAGCTTTGATTCCACACACAAAAATATAGGTGTTGCCTAGCGAAAGGACACCAGTCTCATAAACAGAGCGGGCGGCGAAACTAAACGCCAACTAGTGAACATTTTCGCTGGGGTATTAAATGCTAATATTAAGTAAAACTGAAAGCATCACTTTGTTCTGCTTAGTTTGCAGTAGATAACAGTGAACTATTTTTATGCGCCCTTGTGGTAGTTTGAATTGAGGAATTTTAAAGGCATCATTTAAAGTTTCAGTTCTGTATTAAATCTGACTACTCAAATCAAGCCAATCAATCAGTTTATACGGTCTGCTGTATACTAATCAATGTTTCAGGTGGTTTATTAAAATACAGATACCAATCAACTTAAGCCTCAAAATTAATTTAATTGCTTAACTATTGCAAATTTTTCTCAGTTTTTAAATCCACAGAAAACGTAAGTATGAATGTTGAAGGTATTTTTTTTTTAATTTTCAATACATCTAAAAGTTTTTTTATATTCTCTACAGCAGTAATTTTTATTTGCAGGACGTTTTTGAAGGTAAAGATTTCCCCTTTACTGCACTGCAATCGACACCCAATGCAAGAAATTCGTTACTCAAATTAGTGGATGACTTTGAATGGGTCCGTAAATTTGTACAAATACAGGATTCAATGCAATGCGGAGACAAAACCGCAGCGAAACGCCACTCACTTTCAACCGATACCATCACCACTACCACCTCGAGTATAGCAACGGTGTCTTCGGAACAATTTCTCTCAGCATGGACGTTACGTAATCTGAAAGCGAATAACTTATGCTCGTGTCTCCAAGCATTGGTTGCAGATAAAGAGCTGCTTGAGACATATTACCGACCAGGTTCATTTCTAAGAAACGAAACATATTCGACCGCATTATTTATTTGCTTGTCTTCACTTGAGCTGCGACAATACAGTCTGTTAAGCCAAGTGAAACCTGAGCTTTACAGAGTGACACATACGATAGTTCAACCAAGACGTTCAAAATCCCACCCGAATATATCGATATCGCTATCGCGAAAGTCATTTTCGAAAGAAGTGACGTCGGTGGAGTGCACGCAACATACAGTTAAGCTTTATTACTTTCAGGTGTTTTCAGTAATTATAAGAAATTATTTCTTGCAGTTACAAACAGATATATCCACGTCAATCTCACATCATCAACCCACGATGATGTTTTCACCTTTCCGTAGAGTCAAGAGCCTCCCAGCGTTAAATTATAGTTCGTTCAGCAGTGCTATGCCACAAACAAATACACGGCCGCGCAGCAAAACTATGGCAACTAATACCATGAAGACGACAGGTCCCAAATCTTTACTAAAAGAAAAGTTTCAACCGATGTTAAAATCTGATCTAAGCTTGGCTATGTCGTCGTCTTCCTCATCCTGCAGTGGTGAAGTAGACACGCAACCATCTACTTCAGTGACTAGCAGACATTCTGAGTCAACTTTGTCATCCTTCGTTAGCAACAACTCAAATACAAAGCCAACCGCGTCCTCCACTGTTCGTCCAATAGAAATAATAAACTGCGACGATATAAAAATATGGACTGATCGCGACTGGGAACAGCAGCAGCAAAACCAGCATCCATACTCACCAAAAGAAACGACAGCGTCCTGTGGCATACCTGAGAGTGATAAAACGGTGAATAGACATCATCTAAAGAAGCAGAAAAGTAGAAGTAACCCCTCCATTTACTATTCTAGCCCAAAAGCATCAGTCCCATCAGCAGTTTTCTCTCGAGCCTCTTTAGCACGCCACCTCCACCCTCTAGCACTTGCGTCAGTTGGTCGTATCATCATGCCCGCAATGCAGATACCAGAGATTCTTCTGGCCACTGTGTGTTTCCTTGCAACTCATGCCACGAGTTGGACACATCCGGCTCCAGTGTATTTGCTTCATTTCTGCCGACGTATGGTAAAAAGTTACGGAGACGCAAGTCGCAAAATCTCTTCGAAGATGGCATCAGCTCTGTGGATCAAAAATTTTATCAATGCTCATCAGCTGTAGTTACTTCTACCAAAGTTAAAACTGTGGAAATTGATAAGCCATCGACGCAACGTATAGTAAAAGATGCTCAAAGCCTGACTGGCTTTCTGCAGATGGCACAGCTTTCGCGAAACAACACCGAACTGGAAAAGGAAAATGCGCACTTTCGCATTTCGGAAGCAATTATATCAGCAATCGAACACATAAAGTGGGCCAAAATAGAGCCGGATAAACTGCGACGGCAAAATGGTAATGAAAGTGCGAAACATGCAGAGTTCCTTTGAGTAAGGATAGAATAATTTTGTATGAGAATCGCGAGTGGGAATTGTGATTTTAATAAGGTTTTTAATTGCTGTTTTTGCTCTTCTGTAGAAACCACAACTGCTATGGATTGGCTGGAAAACGAGCAGCTACAAAAAAATGAGGTAAATACTAACCTTCTTATTGATCTGTAGTCTGCAAAATATTCCTATTGTAAAATATAATTTCAGTCACAGCCAAAGGACTCGCAATTCACTGATCATATTTCCTGTGCTGAGGTTGGTGAGATTTGTTCGGACTCGCTCTCCGCCGAAGTTGTGGGTCTCTGCTTGATTTCGAAATTCAATGACCAACATCTGCCGAAAGTGTCCGAATTGAAGTGGTTGGTGGCTGAGGAGGATACACCACAGCAGCTGCTGCCAATGCCTGAAAATAGTTCCTCTCGCAATCCAGATGACAATATTTTGCCTCCGGTTATACGTGGCACTAAATACTGGGCTCCGCCAAGGCAACAAATCATATTCACAGATCATCCGGCGCCCAAGTGTGTATTTTATTCTCTACAAAAAGATTCCAGCCCACAATAAAAATTGTATCTTAAAGCCGCAAAGAACTGATACGGAAGCAAAACAACCGCTGTGCCGGCTGTGGCATGCGAGTGTCGCTGCAGTACCTGAGCAGCTTTCGTTACTGCACTTACTTGGGAAAATACCATTGCACAGGATGTCATCGAAATCAAATGTCCGCCATACCGGCAAAGATACTGAATATGTCAGTCGCTCAAATGCCAATAATGCGTACATTTTACCAATTCGGCACTTTACTTCTAGGTGGGATTTCAAGTGCTACCCCGTCAGCGTCTTTGCCTATCGTTTGCTCGACCAAATGTATGCTTATCCACTTTTTCATGTGGCTGATTTGAATGCTGAATTGTATACGCGCAGCAAGTTTCTACTAGCGGCGCGTACTAAACGCGTTCAATTAAAATTTGTAAGGGATTTTATAAAAACCTGTCGTTTCGCTACAATGTAAGTTAAAAGAAAACTAGAACCAGGGTGAGACATGTTTTCATTTTCTTTGTTTCTAGAGAACAGGATTATTTCACTTCCATACCTGATTACATCTGCGCCGATCCAGACATTTGGTCAATGTCAGATTTTATGGATACCAATAATAGAAGTCTGGAACGATATATTGCCGAATTAATACTCAAGTGCGAGGCGCACATTTTCAATTGTGTGGTAAGCTACTCCTCCCCTGCCATTTAGTAGCCGATTCTGACTTGTCTTTGCAGCTCTGCGTTGCTCGCGGTTTTATATGTGAGCACTGTCGAGAAGATAAAGTCATCTTTCCATGGCAAAAAACGGTATATCGCTGCGATTGCTGCGGTGCTTGCTTTCATCTAAATTGCTGGAAATCTATAAGCGAAAACTGCTGCAGATGTCAAAGAATAAGAACTCGTCACGATGAAGGCAGTGAACACTTCTGCTGAAAGTTTATTAGGTAGAGAATACACACACAAAGTATACTTGAAGTTTTTAAGGTTCTTCGATTCGAAGACAAATGCTGCTTCGTGCAGGTGCAACAGAGTACGAATTTGCTTTTATTCTACGAAATACTTGATGTTTTTTGAATTTTTGTATAAAATTTCGATGAATCGAGAAATTCATCTACAACGTCACTCACAATTTTGCTCTTAATCGCGAAGAGAAAAAATGCAATTAGGAAAAACAAGGGCAATTTCTAATTAGCTTAATTAGATACAAATATTGTTTTTACAAATATAAGTAGCAAGATATTTAAAATGATACCTGAAACAATTTTTTGTTTTGTTTTTCCACATACAATACGAGATTATAGAAATGAAGGCTAAAATTTTAAACTGTTTCAAGTCATCTATTTTATGATATATTCTTTCCTTATGCTTCATTGAGGTTTTAAATTAAAGTGATCAAATAACTGATGTCTTGTTAGATTCCTTGCTTCAGCGAGAGGCTTTAAAATGTTATAGAAAACACAAAATGTGTTTACCCTCGAGGTTTGTATGCGTATAGTTCTCATTGAAAATTCAAAAGAAACTATCAGTTCAATAATCAAAATTAAATTTATTGAGATAAGTTTGTAGTTACACAGTACAGATGTATGATTGAAAATACTCTCTTTTTGTTCCTATATAATTTTTTTACAATTTGCTAGAATCGAACATTATTCAATTGTTTGCTATAATTACATGTTTTGTATACAATTAAAAGAAAACTATTGGAATTTATTATAAATAAAAGATATTCTTGTACATAATAATTCGTATTGCTTTTTTAATTTAGTTCTTGTTGTATCAACCAAATTAGTAGATTTACAAGAAAACCTTCAGTGACAACGCCTGAACTTTCTCTGATTCTGATTTCACATAGCTTTTGTTTTTTAGAAATACAATATATTATTCCAAAAGTTTATTATTTAAATTGTATTAAAAAGATGGTCACCTTCTTAAGCTCAGCTCAGATTATTAATTTCTAATGAATGTATCAGGAATAGCACTTTACTTCTTCCTTTGAAACATTTTAAAGAAAGAGGTTGTATTTTGATTTTTACAAGAAAATAATTGAACTGCATAGTAATTTCCAGTCTACTCTAAGTTTTCTTTAGCATAACGTAGCAAAAATGCCCCAATTTCTGGTAGCATGTCAATACTTTCCACTTCCATACTACACTAAACAACGGTCCGGTCTACTACCTCAAGGCACACTACTTGCTTAAAGCTCAAATGGGCTTGTCAAAAATACTCATCCCCATCACTCCTGCCACTGCAAGCCAAAACGTTCCTCAAAGGTGGTCCTTTTAAACACGCCAGCATCTGCCAACAGCTTCTCCTCGGTTAGATGAGCAAAGCTACGTATTTCTGCCATACTAGCATCGAACATTTTTTTCCAGTAAGTGAAATCTGTGACGCTCATATGTATCGGCAGCTGTGGATCCGGTATATCGATGGCACTTTGCAAGCGATCCAGCGCCTCGGCTATAGGACCAACGGACAGGTTGACCCAGTATTCCTCAGGGAAGCGTTTGTTTTCACAAAAAGGTGCGCGCTTGCGCATGATGAACATCAACATAAGAACTTCGTAACGTTCCGACGGTTCGTAGAAACGTTTCGTACGTGTCTTATCAATAAAATCGATCAGCAGTATGAGCGGAGTGAAGCTTTGTAGATGCAGTAGCATTTCCTTGTCTTGCCACACGACATATTTGCCCTTGACACTGCTGGCAAGAACGTTGCTGGCCGAGTGACGCAGAAGGGTTGGTGCTGTTGCCTCCTCGACCATGATGGCAAGGTCAAATTTGAGTTGCTGAAGTACTAAAAGGGAAATCTATTTTAAGAAATTTTAATTATTGTTATTATTATTTATCCACTTACTCGTTGCAGAGAGACTTAAACGCTGAGAAAATTACTATATCGTACGGATTTCAATTATATTAGAAAGCACTAAATCCAGTATATAAGAAATATATTTATTTTGAAATTAAATTCTCAATATGAATTAAAACCAGTATTAAAGGTGCAGTCTGAAGTCAAGCGTTTGCTGTGCGAAAAACAAAACCCTAAAAATAACTGGCAATCGATACCATGCCATACCATCCTTGTTGGAAATAGAATGACGGTCGAGGTGTGGGGGAGATCACAGCAGTTATGCGCAGAAACTGCATGCAACTGCAAAAATTAACAGACGTAGTTTGTATCGCACGAAAAGCCTTTCTCTTGTTTAGCCTAATCGTATAACCATAAATCTAATTTTTACTTAATATTCCTAAACAATCGTGAGCGCAGAAAGGATATCTAGGAGGGAGGGAAATACTTCCCAAAAACGAATCGATGGCCGCAAACTGTTCTTAACACCGATTTTGCACGTTAACGTAACGAATTGTAACCATTTTGAGTAAAACTTTGTTCGCAAAGCTTTTTCTGATCTTTGTCGCAAACAATTACTACGAATGTAACTACTAATCCAAGAGTAAAGCTTTAAATAATCCGCAAACAGAAGGCATTTTGGGTATTTAATAACATCAGTGTGGAGAAACAATAAGAATTATAAGCGACCCAAACGGCTGCCTTGTTCAACATCCAACGTAACTCCAATTGGGGAAAAAGCAACGTTATCAATCTTTAATTTTCGAATATATTGAACAGATAAGATTCAAACACCTTAGAAAGGGGGAATCAGACCACAGAGATTCAGACTTAAAAATTGGAGCCCCATGTAACACTTTCCAGTCGTCCAAAAATATCCCGAATGTAATTTTTAAAAATTAGAAGTAAAGGTAAAGCAAGAGATTATAACCAGCGGCTAAAAAGCAACTGGGATTGCATTTATTTTATAACCGAATTAATGTGATTTCTTCTTCATATTGCTAAAAATGCCCATATATTTTCCTCGAGTCATTTCCTTGGCTTCGCTAACTCCCACATGGTAGGCATCGTCGTAGATTTTCTTAATTTCCATAATCATACCATTTGTTGACAGAGCGCTCAAGTCTAGTAAGAAAACAAAATTGACCGGTCAGACATACCAGGCGTAAAACTATTCCAGCCGCACTTACGTAGAATAGAGGAGATATCTTCCTGGCACATACCACGAGCCCAATCGTGAACTTGCGTATTTACTGGTGTCTCGCTCATAGTTACAAAATCGTGCAGTCCTGGAACTGTAAATTCAGGTGAACCAAATTAGCACTTTATTAAAACTCAGATAAGTGAAAAAAGAAAAATACACCGTTTTCACTAAATTCTCTCGTTTTATTAGTTATATATGTATAATGCAAAGAAGTCGGTATAATTTAAAATACTCGTAATAACGCTTCAAAAGTGTCAGCAATGTCATCAAAGAGTTGCCACGTAGAAAAAGTAGGATTTTGATGTTATGTTCGTTGATCATTGAAATTTACGCATATAACACGAATTACTGTGTTCAAATCAACATACAAAAACCTGTACCGTGCATTTTTAAAACTTTCAACTTTCTAACGATTTTTAATCAGACTTAATTTGTATTATAATAAGTAAAATAAGTAGCGCATTAATGAAAGAACGTATTTTTGCATGGATATGCATTTATACATTCTTCAAGTTTAACGCACATGTAAAGCCAACTTTAAGCAGCGATTACGCTTCAATTACATAGAATCCGTCTGCGTGCGTGCGCCATTCTCCGGCCGCGCATAAAATGTTGAAATGTATGAAAACATATGGGATGAGTTACATGGGGTCCGTACTTCACGCGCGTAAACGAATAGAAGTTGAAAATTTTTTAACTTTTCTGTCCACTAACTCTGAATCTGTTCATTCTATAAATTTAGCTTTCCATTTAAGCAGATAATTATAAATGACTTTAACTTTAACCACGGGATCAATTTTCTGTAAAACCTTAACAGAGGTAGCATCCCTGTGTATACGCGGCAGCTGAACGTATTCTATGTACTCGTAAAAAATTCTGTTCCGTCGCCATCCAACAGTTGTAAAAGCTTGCTGACGCGTACGCACGCAGACGGATTCCATGTACTCCTCCCATTACAACATAGACTTTGGGATTTCGAGAGATCTTAGAAACTTGGAGACTATAGATTTGTGATGTTAGTACCACCACAAATATTATCTATATTATCACATTAATATACTATACACAGAATTTAATATTATATTTAGTTGATCTAAATCAAAAAATGTTTAGTAAGCTTGCAAGACCATAAATCGACAGCCTTGTTTATAAACCCATTTTAGAGGCTGAGCGTTGCGTAAATGCTAAGCAATGAAACAATGTGTAATTAAATTTAACGAAGTCTAATAAATAAGAATTTAGAAGTGCACCAATACTTTTTTGGAACAAATTTAAAGCATAGTTTTTGATTTTTCAGTTCACATTTCAACATTTTCTTCTTTTTCCCCTTACTTGCTGGAAGAAGTAAAGTAATACGATTTCAAGCAGTTTACAGCTTACTTTAATTGCGCGTGGGGTATAGGGTTAATAACGCTATACCCCACACGCATGTGAGGTATATAAGGTAGTCCTTCTTATATGGTACAAATATTTAAAATGGCAACACTGATTAAAGTATTCTCACCTGACAAACGGACAACAACAAACACTTCCTGACTTTTAAGGTATTTTCGTTTAAAATTGTTTAGATATGGTACTCACTTTTCTCTTGCCACAGGTCTGGCGAAGACCTGTCCATCTTTTCTAACGACATGAGTCCATCTTCTCGGCCCTCTGCTTCCTTCGTCATTGGATTTATCGTGGATAATATGTTTCTAATAAAAACTGAAATGACAGTGTTTCCAAAGGTAACGATTTTTAGATGGAAATTATGATTTGTCTGCACCTTTGCAGAAACGCAGCAGCTGACGTACAATACAAGCAGCTGATAAGCAAGGGATTATCGGAACCCTAGTTGGTTACTTGCTTCTTACGCCGGGAGCAAGCGTGTACATACAAAAATAATAGAGAAACTAAAATCCAAACATATGATGTCAAATGTCAAACTAGCTAGCAGCTCTATCGCACCTTTGTTAAGCTATTAGAATAATACTATAATAGTTCTAAGTCTTTCTCTTTTAGGCAAATATAATCCAAGAAATTTGTAGATGTGTCCATAACTTTTCACTTGAGTCTAATAACAGAGATAAAGAGACAAAACTTTTAATTTCAACGTTCCTCCCAAATAGAGGATTTCGCCACTTCTAGGCACCAAATAGTATAAAATAAAACAAACTTGCAGGAAACATCATATAAATTTTCTCAGTGTTGCTTAACTCGTATATATTTCGTTTTAATTTAAGTGTTTTTAAGGACTTTACTACTAATACCAAATATACATTTTAGTATTATGTTGAAAAAACTTTCGATATAAAAGCAGTGCTGATATATATTTATATGCTAAATACAATTATTAGTATAAAAAAGTTGTTAGTATGTAGTTGTTTTCTATAGAAGATTTTAACTATTTCAATAATTTTCAGGACTTGCCAAATTAAACAAACCGCCTAATATTTTTAAAAGTTTTAATGCATTTCTTTTAAGCATTAATTAAACAAGCTAGTTTCCAAGTTTGTTGAGTTTGATGATTTTTTACTAACCCATGTAAATTTTTGACAGCTGTAAGAGGAAGTTTCTGCATCTGCTTTTTGGAAACAATAACTCTTGTACTTAACTGGTTTATAATGGTTTATATAATTATTATCTTTCCTTTCTTAGTTCGTTATCGTCAAACAAACTCGAGCGCACAAGAAAATTAAGCTATAATAAATTTATAATAATAGGTCATGGTCAAGTTCGAGCTCAAAGAACGTCTTCTTCAGACAAATTTTTTCCTCTAAAGAAACGACTTTGGGGAACTTTCTAGCCACTTTAAATGTTCAAGAAAACGAAACTAATATTTACATTAATTTGCGAACATATTACGATATTGCTCTCCTCGTCATGCTGCCTAATTTTAGATTCCTCTTTACATGTGAATAGATCCATTTATTTTGAGAGATCTCCAATGTTTAATGGTATCCACAATAAACAGAATTTCTATTCATGGTTTGCTTTCCTAAAAATTTTTTTCAAGAACTTAAGGTAAATAATTTGTGGAACTTTTCAGTATTGCTAACCTTTTATAACTGCGATATTTTTGCCTGGAATTTAATTGGCGTAAAGATTTAGTTAAAATTGTTCTTATTCTTTAGTAAAAATTATATGACAAAAGGAACTCTCTGCGGAGAAATCATCTGATAAGCTGATCAGTGCTCCAGTAAATTATATTTATATTTATATGTAAATAAAAATTTTTTTGATTGGGAATATAATACACCGCGTCCCGTCGTATGAACTTGTATTTGTTGTTGCCTGAGAGCTCCTGAAAGCGAATTCGCCGCTTTTTCACTGTGTTCGATTGGGGAAAATGATGCATGTTTTGAGCTCGCCTCACATGCAACACAATGGGCTGAGTCGCATTAAAAGAGGTGGCATGCATGAAACATACAAATTAATAAAAAACTTAAAAATAACAGAAAAAAGGCAAATATCTTGAACATCAAAGTAATAAAAAGGTTCTCATACAAACAAAATTTTATGCGAGAAAAGTGTAGTCACACTGTGTTGATAAACACTTTAACCGTAATATTTGTCAAAGCGAAAAAAGAATAAACTACGGCGAAAGATGCATGCGACTAGACACCGTATAATATACCACTTGGCGCGAAGTTTTACAGACAGTCAGCTCAAATATTACAGCTTTCCTAACAATTGTTTATTTACAGTTTTGAGCAATAACAATATGTAATAATAAATTTCAAAGATTTTGGTGCTCATAAAAATAGAATCTTATTTCAACAGAAATTATAAATTACATATCGGGAGATCAGGTTGCACTTCACACGGAAAGTCTAAAATTTTTTTCATTCTTACATTGCAAAGAAAAAGTACTAATGTACGGAAGTTTTAGGAGTTATATCTCGGGTGGTTTTGAAGATACCACCTTCCGGATGTTTTTTTGGATTATTCTGAATAATAGCTAATGAAATTCGTAAGGTTTTGGCTAATTTTTTTTAAGAGTAAACATAAGCAATTTGAAAAATAAAATTAAACGTGTTTAGCTCCTATCGGTCAAAACCAAATTTAGATATGTTATAGGAAGTAAAATTACCTCTATTCCTCTTATCCCATACCATTTTTTGAATACGCCTGTTGCCGTTTGTAGACGCTATAAAGCAAAAAAACGCCTATTTGTAAAAATTTAAGCAAACCTGCTATGACTTGTTCCTACATTTGCACAAATTCTCTTTATTAAGATAACAAATCTTTAATTTTCCACAAAGAACTTCGGAACTTACAACCGTTTAACTGAAAACACATCTGACTCAGATATTTCTTCAATATGTTTCCTCAATTGCAGTACCACTGGTGACACGAAAAACTTGTTGCATTTGGTTTGGAAGAAGTAATGGAATATAAAATGTTTACCCCATCCAAGGGGAGTGGCACCTCCAAAGCGGAGGCAGGTGACGAAGCTTCTGCAGAAATTTAATTTTTGTCTTTCGTTTTTATAGATAAAATTTTTTTTTTTCAAAATACAGTTTTATCGATTCGCTAGAGTTTTCTAACGAAAAAATATGGCATCACTGTTCCTGATATACAAGTCAACGTGCTTCATTGCTTCTTGACATTCTGGCTAGTTTGGTCTAGAGTTTTATTTTTATTTTCATAATTTGTAGGATATTAAGTGAAGAATTAGTAATAAATGGCAGAAAGCAAACAATGCATAAGCAATATTTTCTTACAGAACAACAAACGGTCAACCCTCCCTGAAAATACTATTGCTACAGAGTCGCCAAATGAGACTTTTGCAAAAATTTCCACACTGCTCTTCGACTTGGATAACACTTTGATACCAACAAGAGTGGGAGACGCAAAGGCCTGTAGAAAGGTAAGTGAGAGTTATTTGGTAGATTTTAAATAAATAAAAATTAAAATAAAAATGTAATAAAAAAAGTATATGAAAAATATTTGGAATGTTCAGCAATTCATCCAAACAGACACCTCTCACCATCAGCCAGATACACCACGTGCCAAAGTGCTGATAGCGCGCAAGTCGACATGTATGTACATAATATATGTATGCATATCTGTTATATATATATATACATCCCTACTTTCCACTATCCAATCATATTTAATAATTTCCGATGAAAGTTCTGCTCTGCTCTGCTTTGAGCTTCATTCTTAATTTCATGTAAGGTAGAGACTAGAAAACATTTCTTCAAAAATTCTCTTAATCGTTCCCAAAATCACCAGATATTTATTTTAGAAATGCTCGAATTTTTAAAAAATTTTTGCCACTTTAGAATAGCAGCAGAGAGCCCAACTCTCCCCACAAAAAACACAAACTCTTCATGCACAGTATCCAGAGTCTCAGAGTCCACAAAAAATTTATCAGAATCTTATAATATCTTGAGAATCTTATAATATCTTGAGTAATATAAATGTTTGGGGATTCTGATTTGGTGACTTTGCGTTTGTAGATCATATGTTTGGAGTGATTAAGAGTAGCTAATTTATTTATTTATTTTCCATTCTAATTTATAAAAAAAAAATCAAAAATGTCCACATTAACATTGAAAATACTACTTCAGCAAAAATTATCTAATTGCTTTAGAATAATGAATAGATAAAATAGTTATCTCTTTTCTAAGAACTTTGCAATAATTTTTAGCATAGTTATTTTTTTTAGAAAAACAAATGTTCTAAAAAAAATGCGCCAAAATGTCTGGAAGCATTTGTGTAAAGAGGAAATATAGTTTTGCATACTTTTAGCTCGTTGATGTACTTGAAAATCAGTTCGGTTTCACCAAGGAGGAGTCGACCACAGCAACTGCCAGCTTTTTAAAATCCTTCCGTCGCTGTCCTGACAACACGCTGTCCTCGCTTGACTCTTGGCGCATCTACCTGTGGCATGAAGCACTTGCCAATCGCCACAAACACCTAGCTAATGACATCTACGGCAAATGGTTTCAGCTGCGTTACCGTCACCTGGCTCTGTCGCCGGACATCGTTCGTATGCTGCAACGTTTTCGTGAAACTGGTTATGTCCTAGGGTTGATTACAAATGGTCCCTCGAATGCACAGTGGGAGAAAATAAAAATACTTCATATTAGCCAGTACTTCGATTGCGTACTGATATCGTCTGATCTGCCGTGGGAGAAACCGGATCCCAATATATTCTATGCAGCTTGCAACTCTCTGAATGTGAAACCGGCCGAATGTGCGATGATCGGAGACAAATTGACAACTGATGTAAAAGTAAGAGAGTAAAAGATATGTTGTATACAAATGATGGATCATTAATATATTTATTTAAGGGCGGGCGATTAGCAAACCTCGGCGCAACATTTTGGTTGCCATTAAATCCGAACGAGGCAGACTTATCTGGCGTTGAGTTTCCGCCGGATGTAATACTCAGGAACATTTTGGACTTAGCAGAACTTTTTCCTGCTCTCAGTACACCCTGCTCGGTTGGCAGCTCAACTCTAAATTCTCTAATATCAACGAAACACTTGCCTAATCGAGGAAGATATAGTCAAATTAACTGTAGCGGATCCATAAGTACCTGCGGAGGGGAAAGCTACCCGCAACAAAAGTTGCCTTATGACAAGAACCGTTGTGGTGGCTCTTTACCTGACATTGAATACCTAAGTAGCGAAACAGAAAGTAGTTTAGATAGCACATCTAGCTGAGTCTAAATATGCGTGGTTGTAAACTTCAAAATATACGTATTGTACAAAATTTTTACCTCCACAAACAGTGTTAAATGTTTTTTTGAGAATTTATATAAACGTGTATCTTTTTTAACACTTTATATTGAAATTTAAAGTTATAAGTGAACGCAAATGAATGCTTGAAAGGTATATATATTCTTTTAAATAAATTGAGAAATACAGAAATACATTTTTTCAAGAATATGCTTGCAAACATAGTGGAAAGGGAGGGGATATTCAAGAAAGAGAAGATTAATCGAAGGCGTTAATGAAATTTTACTACAATTTTAAAGTAGTTACTTTTGAAGAAAATCATTAAAAAATTCTTTGATAGTTTAAAAAGGCAAACATTTCCCAGCACGATAAATATTTCCACAAAACTTTGCTACATGCGCATTCGAAAACATTTTACCTATTGAGTCGTCCGACAATCGTATGATTTGTCTGGAACAGAGAAATGATACAGACACTTGTCTGGAACAGGTAAATCATACGAACGAGTAGTACTAGGTAAAAATATTTTTATCAAAGGCCGACAATTTTCAATAGTTTCGGTAAAGTACCAAATTTGTCAAAAGTGATGCATACCGCATCGTGTGAAGTTTCAGTACAGACTCAGTACCAGATTTAACTCTTATAGTGCATAAGCGGTTATTTATTTTCTTTTAGTCGATCGAATATCGTATGCATTCACAAATATCTATACAATTTTACTCGGTCTTGATCGTAGGATCAAACGCAGCTTATCGCCTCAAAATACGTAAGCAGCTTGTTATAAAATATTTAAATGTCGAAATGTGAGAAAGTTAATTAAGAGAAAAGCTTCGATTTTTTGGAAGAATGCATGTTTTTATAATATACTGTTGCGGTATCTAATTTTCTTGTACCATAAAAATTACTTCAAGTGCAGTTTAAAATTATCATCCCATTTTTCGATATGACAACACCTGTTGTCAATAATTGCATCTTCAACTACTAACCACTAGAGCCCGCCTGAAGCGAATTTTTGACATTTGCTTTTAAAAGTCCGGAATGTTGATGGAGAGAACTGGAAAGAAAAATAAGAGCGATAAGTCTGTGGAGGAATGTTTACCTTCGGATATTAGAAATACATGAAAAAATTTTAAGGAAGTTAATCAAAAAGTCTTCGTTAAAGTACTTGGGAAAGTGGAGACGAAGCGGTAACCTTTCGGACTACTATGGGAAGCAACAAAATGTTCGCCGAGAAGGCTTTCGAGCTGGTCAAGGAACTCGAACGTTCCTCCCAAACGATACCACCATTCGATGCAAGTAGTACTGTTGATGCATGATTCTCAAATTTGATAATCTAAAATTTCAGGACGATGGAGTGCGCCAAGTATTGGAGGAGATCAAAGCTATATTTGAAGAAAATTGCGCACAAGCGTGGGTTCTAACGCTTTATGATCTATCTGTCACAAATTACCTGGAATCTTTACAGTGCCAATTATTCCACTTCTGGTGACCGCACACTGTGGCCTCTACTTAACTTTCGCCACGCCGCCTTGCAACGCAACAAACGCTGCCTACTAACGTATTTGCATCAGAGACTAATAAAAATCCGAGCTCTACGTTGGGAGTTCGGTCCAATTCTCCCCGCTGACATTAAGAGGTCACTTTGTGAACCCGAAGTCGGGTTCTTCAACACGTATTCGAAATCTCTAGCCTCATACATGCGCTCCATTGGTGACGGCCAGGGTCTGGACCTCACGGGCGATTTGCGCCCGCCAAAATCACTGTACATTGAAGTGCGCTGTGTCAAGGATTATGGTAAATTCGAGTTGGAGGATGGTGAAGTCATACATTTGAAGAAGAACAGCCAGCATTACTTGCCTCGTGCACAGGTGGAAACTCTGGTTAGACAGGGTGTATTACAGCATATAGCTTGAAATTCAGTTCGTGGAATTAGATATCTATTTAGGTAGCTATTTATGTGAGAGTAGTTATTTATATAATTTAAATACAGATAATTGTTGTTACGGTATAATAAAAATAAAATGAAAAATACGGAAGTGCAAAACTTAAAATTGGGGAGCAGAAGAGCAGAAATTTTTAAATAGGTATTCAAAAATTGCGGCGGCAAACGTAATGAAATATTGGGACAGTCAGCTGCTTGAGTAGCATCAAGGTTACCAACCCTCATTACACTGTAGTGGAAAATGCGAGCTCATATTGTACATGGCAAATTCGCCAACTGATCTTTAAAATTATCAATTTAATATTTTACTCCGAGGGGTCTTTATAATTTCGGAGTAAGATATATTCTAAGTTCACCAATAATTTTGTGAATAAAAGGAATACAAGAATACTTTGTCGCCTGTTAGAAAGCATTTAAAATCTGACAATTTGTGTAATATCCTGGGAGCCTTCTTATAACATTTATCCTCATGAGGAATCAATATATACATCGGGGAGCTATGAAATCTAGGTGAGAATTTATGGACAAAACAATAAAAACCTTTCTAAAACTGCTCAAGCTTCAACGCTAATATTTTGTCATAGATATTTTCTACATTTTGGTTTATTACGTGCATTAATTTTTTGAATTTTCCGAAAGTTTAATTATATATTTCAATATGAAGTTTTTGAGAATTTTATATTGACTCGCCATGAACTTTTTGTATACGGGAAGAGCGATTTTTCACTTAAGGTGTATGAATATGTTGGCAATAAAGGCGAACCACGTCACACATATTTATATATATACATACATATCTATATATATGTTTACAACGCCCTCTGTCGCAAGCACAAATCTGTAAAACAAAAAAGGAAAAAAATTCTGAACAAATGGAAGAAGTATCACACACGTTTGCATTGCAAGATTTTGACAGTTCGTTTCTTGCTTTTGGATGAGGAGGTCGCTTGTTGTACGAGTTCATAACCGGAGTGCGAATTGGGAAAAGAGAAAACAGTGCTCGTGGTGGTGATAACTTGTTGTTGTAAGCATTGACAGGTAGTAGGAAAACAGGGGAAGCAGTGGAAAAAGAAACAGTAACAATGCACACGCAGAGATGTGCGCTCTTCACTTCTTTTCGCTCTCTCTATCTCTCTTTGCGATTTGGATTCCTTTGTTGCTTTTGTGCGTCGCATAGTAGTTTTGTTGTTGGTATTTTGATGCGGCCCACCCCACCCCGACTGGGACTGTTTTTTTTAACTGATTAAAGCGCCTTTTTAACCAGGCAGTGTCACATTTCTTTTGATGGGGTTGAAATTCGATTTTCAAGCAGGCATTTTTAGGCGGACAGACATTGTTTATCATTCGGAAACCTGTGAAGGTTCAAATAGTTCTCACGCTCATCTTTCCAAAAACGTATCAGCTTCATATGTTCGTTAGCGGGCGGGAAGTGTTCCGCATAGCTTTGTTTACGAACACTATTAAGAATGGAATTAAAAAAAGAAGCTGGCTGCAAGGATAACTGATATAACTCGTAGTCATGAGTTATATCGCTTTCTGACAAACTTATATACCTCCATTTATTCTAAAAACCAAATTAAACGATTTTATTTAAGTGAAGATTTACTGAACTAAAAGAACACCGCGAAATGGAGCTAAAGAAGTGGCGATTTTCCAGCACACCAATTTCTTGTCTTTTTCAAAGTGCTTCAAACCTGGTTGCCACCTTAAAATGTGGTTTGATTTCTGGTGATATTTGCCCCCACATCAAACTATGGTAAAAATTTGTTCAAGATCAAGAGAAATTTCTTGAAATTCAAAAAAATTGTGCTGTATAACAATTAGCGGGCAGATTTTTTCATTTTAAAAAATTTTGCCATACACCAACGCGCATAAATTTATAAAAGATATTTTCCTAAAAATTTAGCTTTAAAAAGAAATTAAAATGCGAAATACATCACTACGTGTTAAATAAAGAAAACAATACTGGATTAAATTAAAAAAAGAACACAATCTTATATAAATTGGTACAGTAAACAATTTCAGTAATTTATTAAAAAACATTAAATTAATTGATTTTAATTAATTCAATGTCTAATTCCCCTCTAAGGATGAAAGAAATATCGTTTAACTTATTAAACACTATCCATTACTCTACTGATCTTAACAAAATGCATCAATATGTTTATGTGATTTTGTTGTGTGTAAACGATTGAAAATTGCATTTCATTAAAATTTTATCTAAATTACCGAATACGATAACTCATTGAAATTATGCGACTAGTACGTGATTTTCCCTTGCGAAATAATTTTATATCGTTAATATACGTATTACGAACGACTTCGTTAACGGCTAAAGCGTAACATCTATGAGGCAAGCTACATTTTATGCTTTTTTCCAATTATTCTTTTTTTATAGTAATTAATTATAAATAATACGAATTGTATTAATTGAAAGCGTTGTATAATTATTAACATGTAAGGAAGTATTATATATATATTCTAATTGCTTTATTCGGAATTAATATAATTTAAAATGGTTTCATTCAATATAAAAGGAAATTTTAAATAATGCACTTTAAGGTGGTTATCTATGGAATTCCCCAATATTTTGTTTTTCGGGAGGTTGGCAACTCGCGCGTTAAGCATCTGTTTTTGCAGCATGTCAAGTCCACCTTATTTTCTCGTTCACCGTTCACATTCAGATGTCAAAATTTCTGAAGAAAGGAAAATGTAGACAGCCTTGTGGATGGAAATAATAAAGAAAAAATAGAGATCTAAAATTATTGCACCATTCAGGTATTTTATTTCGTGCTAATTTTTACTAATTAGGTGGATGATAACTTTCTCATGCTTGCCTGCCCTGATAAGAGATATCAGCAAAGCTGTTGATTTTATCTCCCCCCGAGGGGTCGATCCTAAGCTTCATCCTTCTTGTTAGATGATTAACAGCGCCATCTGTTAAGGGCTAGTGACATGTAATGTAGCATCTTCATGGCGGTCCCTTCTACTTGGAATCATCATCAAAATTTGGGCTGTGGGGGATTCAATTTAAAAAAGTGGATTGATTCTTTTCAGCTAATTCGCTTATTAAGTAATTTCATTAATGCCATTTAAGGCTTTTATAAATGTCTTAAGTTAAATATCGTAAATTATGACATATAAATGGGAGCGCTATAAATTTGAGAAAACTAGCAGTCGTTAATAACGTTGCATTGTAGGTTAAATATTGCTTTTTCTCAAATTTTTTTTTACATTTGATTATTTAATAGCTGGTATGTTTTACAAAAAAAGTTTTTATTTAATTTAAAGAAAAAGTAAAAAGAGATAATTTAGACTTTTTTAGCAAAATTGTTTAAAATCGTCTCAACACTTAATTCAATTTAGCTTAAGTAGGCCTGTAAATCTCTCAACATTTTCAATTTGCTCAAATCCTTTTTTTTTTTTTTTTTGTTTTTTCATTTAAAATTTATATCTAACACAAGTTATGTGATTAATAATCAGTTACTATTTTTCTTGCTTATTTAAATTTTCAGATAATTTAAACAAGGTTTTTTATTATCCTGATGACAACGGGGATAACGTAATGAAATTGCAAAAACTTAAACATTAGTTAAAAATTAGGATTCAGAAAGAGTGTATTTTAATAACTAAACTTGCACGTCCGCAAAATCACCTCAGCAGTCAAGATTTTAAATAATACCACCCTCACATTGGAAGGATGACGATCATTTTGTTCTTGGTCGACACCTCGTCGTCCATGTGCCAGAAGGCCTTCGTAAATGGAGTGCAAAAAACATACCTCGACATTGCCAAGGGTGCGGTGGAGACCTTTCTCAAGTACCGACAGCGAACACAGGACTGCTTGGGTGATCGTTACATGCTGCTCACGTTTGAGGAACCTCCGGCAAATGTAAAAGCTGGATGGAAGGAGAACCACGCCACGTTCATGAACGAACTGAAGAATCTACAGAGCAACGGACTGACCACGATGGGAGAGTCTCTCAAGAATGCCTTTGACCTGCTAAATTTGAACCGCATGCAATCGGGCATCGACACATATGGTCAGGGTCGATGCCCTTTCTATCTGGAGCCTTCAGTTATCATCGTGATCACAGACGGAGGCCGTTACTCATATCGCAACGGGGTGCATCAGGAAATCATTCTGCCCTTAAACACTCAGATACCGGGCACGAAATTCACGAAGGAACCCTTTCGTTGGGATCAGCGCCTCTTCTCGCTGGTACTACGGATGTCAGGCAACAAGGTAGATGAACGCGTGGAGGGCAAAGTGCCGTACGATGACTCGCCTATCGAGCGCATGTGCGAGGTGACCGGCGGTCGCTCCTATCGCGTACGCTCACACTACGTATTAAATCAGTGCATAGAGAGTCTCGTCGCGAAGGTCCAGCCCGGCGTGGTGCTGCAGTTCGAACCTTTGCTGCCCAAGGAAAGCATGGGGAACGAAGTGCTACAGGATATCGTTTTCCAACCCACAAAGAAAATGATCTACGTGCAGAAACACATCTCACAGAAGACCTTTCCCATCGGCTACTGGCCGCTGCCGGAACCCTACTGGCCGGACCCGAAGGCCGTCACTCTACCACCTCGCGACGCACACCCCAAACTGAAGATCGTCACAACAGCGGTGGATGAACCGCAAATGGTGCGCGGCTTTCCGGTCGACAAATACGAAATCGAAGCTAGTCCGCTGACGCTGCAAATACTGCAGAAACGCGAGATGAACAAATGCTGGCAGGTAATCATTTCGAACGGCATGCACGGCTTTGAGCTGCCATTTGGATATGTCAAGGCTGCGCCTAATTTCAGCCAAGTACACTTGTACGTGCTGGCCTACAACTACCCGGCTTTGCTGCCGCTGCTGCACGATCTGATACACAAGTACAACATGAGCCCGCCCAACGACCTCATGTATAAATTCAACGCCTACGTGCGCTCCATACCACCCTACTATTGCCCGTTTCTGCGCAAGGCTTTGCTGAACATCAACGTGCCCTACCCGCTGCTCCAGTTCTTGTTGCCCGAGAATGTGGACAATTATTTGTCGCCCACTATCGCGAACCAGCTGAAGCACATCAAGAGCACCGCAAAGCAAGATCAGGAGAACCTCTGCATGAAGGTCTACAAGCAGCTGAAGCAGCCCAAACCGCCCTACCGCCAGGTTGAAATGGCCAAACTAAATTCCGGCGTGATATTACGCCGCGACCTTGTGCGCAATCCTCTGTTGCGTGAGACTTTCGCTAAGCTACACGCTGAAATCGAACCGGTGGAGAACTACACCATCGTGGTGCCGCAGCAGACACGTCAACACTCGGCAAAGTCCTACCGCAACCCTTTCGATATACCGCGTCGCGATCTGATAGACGAAGTCGCGCGCATGCGTGACATACTATTTCGACCAACGCCCACGAATCTCGTGGGGAAGGACTCGGGCCACTGCTTGCCCATTTCCGAGATGGGCAACTACCAGGAGTATTTGAAGAGCAAGGACAACCCGCTCCGTGAAATTGAGCCCACTAACGTGCGGCAGCACATGTTCGGAAACCCCTACAAAAAGGACAAACACATGGTCATGGTGGATGAAGCCGATTTGAGTGACGTAGCTGCTCCAATGAAAGTGGCACACGGCATTCATGCTCCACACGTTGGCCTCTTGGGACCAAAGAAAATCGATGCTTCACGCTCACGCAAACGCAAAGCTGGCCCAATACGCAAGGATTTCGTCTTTCGACGCACTTCTATTGATTTGCGTCCATGTTCGCCCACTTCAAGCCTCTCTTCCGTCTCCGCCGCATCCTCAGTGTGCTCGTCAAACGATTCATCTATTGCTTCGCTGACCGACTTCGACGATGATAACAGCAACGTCAGCACCGACTCCGCCCTCCCGAAGATGTCTACGTCGTCGGCGGCGAGCTCGTCGGTCGATGCTGACTCTGATCGCTTGGGGGTCGCCTTCGATTTCAACGAGGAAGAACCTGCCGATCAAGACTTTCCATTGAATGGCTACGTGCGGAATTTCATCAACGGCATCAGCGACGAAGGCAGCTGCGATGCAGATTTAGCGACATCAACATCTGGCACAGGTGGCAGTATCAGTTTTTCAACACCGAATGCTGGCAGCGAGAGCTTGGGATCTTTGCCCGCACTTTCTTCCCCATCATCCCTGCTAAGTCTCGGCAGCAATGGACTGACGACTGGCTCCACAGTGTCGCCACATTCGTTTATAAGCAACTTCGCGCAACCGCATTTGGGCGCCACCGGAGCGTTACCCCAGCCCGGTCACCATGCATCCCACAATCACACCAATGGCAGTGCATTCAATAGCATCTCTGCTGCGTCTGGACCTGCGCCTGCACTCGCTGCGCAAACACCAACGTCCAACGTATTCCACCATCATCACAACGATATCAACGACGCACAAGAAATATCACGCATCCTGCAGCAGTGTCATAACGGCCACAACAGCGGCACGGGTACCTCCAATACTGCGGATGCTGCGCTGCATGAGGCAAAAAGTGAAAGTGAAAGCGCACTTATGCCACCGCCACCAGCGCCGAGCGGTGCGGTCCATTCCTCTTCACATCCGAGCAGCTTCGACACCCTCAAGCGCGAGTCTGGAAATCCCAACAACCTGCACAATAGCATCAGCCTCAGAAACGGTTCTACTCTGACCGAGGAACAGCGGGAAGCTGCGCGGAAGCACAATCTGGAATTACGTGCGCAGTTATTCCGCGATATACGGCGTCCCGGCCGCGATTATAGCCAGCTGCTCGATCATCTCGATCTGATCAAAGGCGACCTGGATATGAAGTCGAACTTCATAAGCATGTGCATCAGCGAGTCGCTGCGTTTCCGTCGGAGACAAATGGTCAGCAGTATACAGGCGTGGTGGGAGAAGAAGCAACAACAACTGACGACGACCGCGAACAGTTAACGGTTACTTTTTTCGCACTAAATACTACAAAGTGAGCTCATTCAGTAGAGCTCCTACTAATCGACGAGTCGATGAAAACGGCAGTGTTCGACTAGTATTACGACGATTACACTTGACCGATGAAGTCATCGATCGATTGACCAACAACTTTGGATTAATCGATTAGTTTTGGAAGCGGTTGAATGATTGAGAGTGGTCGATGAATCAATCGAAAACGGTCAGTGAATCGATTAACTTGAAGTGGTAAGTTATTCAATTTTATTGGTCGATTAATCACTTGATCGATTAATACGATCATTAATGGAAGACGGATTTTTCAACCGACACGTCGAATAGTTCTTTAGCCGTAAAGAATTCAGAGCTCTACTGGAAAAGCCAGCTGGAATGTAAGTTTCCATATTTAACGTTCTGAGGATAGCACAAGGGAACATTTTCTAAGGGAATAACCACCAACGGGAGTGTAACGAGACCAAACCATAATGAAAAACATGGGGCATTGTAAAATTCCGCTTTAGTTGGTTTAGTTTGAGCTGGAAGCTGGAAGAAACCGAAACTGTCGTTTCTCTGTCCAGTCGATTCAGTCCAGTCCAATTCAGTTCAGTGTCGAGCATTTTAGGATTAACAAAGTAAATTAATTTAGATGTGTGCAGGTAATTACGGGCTACAGATTTTCGGTGGGTAATTGCGTTTTAATGTTCAGAATCGAAATTTGATAAAGCTGTTTTTTAAACAATTACGATCGATCTTCGAAACGTATTGTAAAAGTGATATTAGGTAAAAATTTTTTAACTATTATCTTAAACGTAATATAGTTTTTATATAGACGCCTACTGAAAACAAATAACTCGGAATTACTCCCACTCTTAATGGGGTGGACCTCCTTCTTTACACTGCCTCTGACATTGAATCCCAACAGCGATTTGAGAATTTAAGGATAAGGTTTAGAAAGTTTCAGGCTTTCTGAACAATGGCATGGGTGGAAATAGAGATGTATACGCCTTATGATTTATTTGTAAATAAAGTATGTTTAAATATTTATTGGAATACCTAGTTTCCAGTCAAGGCCGGACCCTCTTGCATCCATTTGTACTTCGGGGTCTTGTCGTAAGTAGCGTATAGTAAAAGAGGTCTGCTTGCTTGCTTACCTTCCTTCTTAGTATGCTATTTTAGTTTTAATTTGGCTTAAATAGCGCGAGCTTTAGGAAGTACGTAAATTAGATACGCCGCGAGGACCGTATTACGTGACTGACTGAAACCTCTACGAGTTTAGCTGGTTCCAATATTGTATTTATAGCACGGGAGAATATTAATGCGTGATATTAGATCATTTTCCCGACCCCTCCCGACCATTTGTAAATAAGGAGGAATTGAACAACTTTCAAAATAGTTTTTAATCTTACGCTTTAACAAATTATTAAAATAGTTTTTTCTTTCATTATATGCAGAACTTATTTTGTCTTAGCAGCGATAAATAAGATAGTTCAGATCTAGTTAATATTTTTAATCCTGATTTTAACAGAATGATAAATGAGAAAGAAAAATACCTTTAAAATATAGAAATGTTGTGTAATGTGATTATCTTTTCTTCTGAAATTTCATCACAAAAGTAATTACAAATATTGAAGTATTTGAGCAATGACTTTTAAAAAATTCCTTTGCTTTTGATTTGCATTACAAAGCAGATGTGTGATAAAAATGTAATACTTCAAATACATATGATAAAGTATGTTTCGGTGTATTTGATCTTTACGGCCCCGAATGTCCTCACCCACCACTTTAGTCTTGTCGAAACCGGGCTTCGTTCTGTGGTTGAAAGAAGCCCAGAAATGTATGCAACGCCCACCTGATGCCTGAAAAAAATAAATGACCCTATCCCTTGAAATCTGGATTCCCCCCATTTCCGGCAGTCGGCAACGGACGCTTGCACGAAATTGAATTTCGTTGCATTCTTCACGGTTTCCCAAAGGTAAGAAGCTGTGGTTTTTATAGCAAAGGCTTTCAAGAACTCCATGTAGCTGAGAATGCGTCTGCTTGAGTAAGTCAGAGTAAGTCTAAGGAAAGGGAACTCAAAACACCTACAATTATAGTGTCCCATTCATGAATAACGCGGTTGGTTTAAAATACTATTCGTTCATTGAACAGAACGAAATCAATTGCAAATACGGGGATTATAAAACCAACATAAACGCTATCGAATCTGTCTTGGTAGTCATCAGTTATTGGCAACTGTAAAGTCCGATGCAAATCTCAACCATTTGGAACGGAAAAACCACGCTATTCAAAACTTCCGCACACTTAATCGATTTCGCTCACGAACAGAATGCCGGACGGATTTCCGCGGGAGTTCCTCTTTCTCCTCAGTAACCTAGTAATTATAAAATAATATAATTATATAATAATACATTTCTAATAATACATTTCTAAAATGTATAACTTGTAAAATAATTTAGGGATCAAAGGAAATCTAGAGAAAGTTCGGACTGCTTATAAAACTGACTTCGAGATGGATCGAAATTACGTACAGTGCAAAACAACTCGACTTTTCCTATCACGACTTGATAAACCCTTCCTTCCCCCTCCTTCCCCCCCCCCCAAACATTTTAACCTTGCTGAACTAACAAATGCTTTTGGCCAACTTTTGTATGAGTGGACTACGCCCATTTTTTGCAGAAATTTTAGTAATAGCGCTATATGTCCCGGCGTAGATTCATGCCTCAATATCTCACATCGTTTATGAGATATTCACCTTATAATTTTTTTAACACGAGGTTCCGTATGCAAAGTAGGCGTTGTTGTTAACCGATCTCGCCCATTTTCAATCCCGAACTGTCCTACATAAAGAATATTTGTGCCAAATTTATATTTGAGATATCACCGCGATATCTCTTCTCGTAATTGTGATTTCAACGGAGACAGACAGACGGACGGACAGCGCCAAATCGATTCAGAAGATGACGCTGAGGAAGAATATATATAATTTTTCGTTTCTTTCTCTGCACTACAAGCGGAAGCACAATATATCCTCTCCCTTCGGGTGTAGGGTATAAAAATCATAATGATGCCTAAAAGGGATTTTCGTACGCACTTCGGTTAAGACCGACTTTAGTGTAATTAAAATGGCAGCCTAAAAGTATGCACTACTATTTGAATATTATCAAAAACTTACAGATACAACAAGTGTTATCTTCGGCCTGGCCGAAATCTAAATACCCTACACCCGGAATAAAATTATATAATCAAATTCGATTCAGGAGGTGACGCTGAGCAGGAATATAAATACTTTTCTATATCTATCTTGTCTCCTTCTCTGCGTTACAAACGGAAGAACAAAGTACTCTACTCCTCTCGGGTGTAGGGTATAAAAATTGGATTAGTTTCAGTCGGAACTTTGCTGCTAGCAACGTTAACTTCCGTTATTCCGTTTCGAGAAGAACCAAAATGACTCTCACTCTCTCCCTCGAACGAAGGTGACGTCACTCTTTAAATATGCATGCATTTCTTTGCAAATTAACGCAGCCTTTTATTTTATCGCGGAAAGTATACGCGAATACTTGCTAAAAATAGTGAAATTATTTAATTTTGAATTCCATTTATATTAACCAGCTCGAATTTTGACGCATGAATGTCATTGAGTAATGAAAGTTGCTTCTTCTTCTTTTAAATATGACATGAAGACATCTGAAAACGCAGAAAACTGTTAAATTGAAAAATTAGTTCTTTAGCTGATTTATTATTTATTCACAGCAACAATTAGCAAGAATACTTAGAGCTTTTATGCGTTAATTATGAAGCTGAATTGAGTAGAAATTATTTAATTTTGTAATTTTTCTGCCATTTCTCTTCACAAGATATTTGTGAAGCAGCAACGAGTGAGTCGCCTGAAGGTCGCATTTGAATTCAAATTCACCTTTGTGATTTCAAATTTCATTACGCTTCTTTCGTTTGTTTCGAAAGTGTTGTGTAGGCTTAAAGCATTTGTTGTTGTTAAAGCTGATGATTAAGATTTTTGTAATATTTAACAATATTTACACCTTTGCTGCCTTATAAAACTCAGAAAACTGTATAAACGCAAGCAAAGTAGGAAACGAAGTTAAACTTCTCAGATTTGAAGATTTCATAATTCGTTCTTCGCTACAAACAAAAAAACAAATGTAATTTTTTTATAGCAGCGGCTACCGATGATGTTAACGACAACGCTGATGAATTAATTTTCTTCGAGAAAATCTATTAATAGTTGCTTAAATCACAGCTTTAAAAGTCACAGCTAAAATTATGAATTGTTTAACTTTCCAGAACTGTTATTGTTGTTGTTGTTTTTGTTGGCGCCTATTTATAGAAATTTGTTTATAAACAATTTCATTGTTTTGCTATTTATAACTGAAAGAGAGAAATTTATATCGAAAAGAAAGAAATATTTTTGAAAATATTTTTGAAGATTTAATTGTGTCATGATTTTTATTATGAATCTCATTTATTTACAATTTTTGCTTACTCATGAAAATATCAAAACAACAATTCTCATTTAATGCGAGGTGAGATATGAAAATCAACTCGCTTCAGAATCAGTTTTTTTACCATAATAGGTGAATAATGACCCTCAGTCACCCACCTACACAACAAAGTCCAGTCTCACCTTAAATTGCACTCAAATATTAGTATTCTCTATATGAGGTTGAGTACGAATTGCAGCAGTTGATTATATAAAAATGAGAGGGGTACGCAATTCTCTCTGTAGAGAAGAGCAAATGTGAATATTGCATCTGTACGTATTTTAGTACTCTCAGGAGGGTATAATTATTTTATTAAATTTACTAGTGACATAATTAAATTTACATTTATTATGTAAGATTTATAAATATATATATATATATATATATAACAGCAATTCCATCTCATGTTTCTTTACTCTGCGGGAAATTTTAATTCGTCCTGGGAGTTTCCAGTTATGCCCTAATTTCTTCTTCTTATTCGTGTCGTGGGCACAAAAAGTCGGTGCTGTAATGATCCCTATTTTCAGTTGCTCTAAACATTTGCATCAAAATGGTGTAGAGCTTCTAAAAAGTCTTCTCTCTCTCTCTCTCGAGAAAATCACATTTTGTCTTCTTCAGTCATTACAAACGGCAGAATAAGTTGAAGAAAAAAATAATTTCGAAAGTATGATGGAGAAATTTTGTATTTTAATATTATAATTTATATGGATTTTACACTATGTTAGAATTGCGTCGTAATTCGCTCTTTGTGTTATTATGTTCTCTTCCATAATTTCAGTCTCAATAAGGATTTTAAGAGAGTCATCTAACGACATCATGTGATTCGATTCATAATACAAGCTTACATATTCTTTTATTTACAAAAATATGTCCAACTTTTAACATAGGATATTCTAATTTAAAACTAAATTTAATCCTTATTTAAAGTTAAATATTTAGTTTAGAATTTTCATTGTGAGTCCACTAAAATGCCCTCCGTAGAAAACTACAGACTACACTTGTAGTTTGCGAGAGAGAATCTAAAAGTACTCTCGTGAGAAATGCTAGTATAAAATCACTCCTTGTGATTCAAAGAGTATCTGACACAACGAACGACAGCAGCAACTAGTTCTGATATAAATACAGATATTTGAGTGGAATTCAAAACAGTCTGAAAGATACCATCGAAGTGAGTAATTTCGGGAACTGAGTGCGCGAGAAGAGCCTATAGAAACTTGTGTTCATCGAGAAGTAAAAAAGAGGAACGCGCTGTTTATTACATTGTGAAAGCATTTGAAATTCAAAGCAAGGGAAAGCAGCAGAGTAAAATGGCTGAAACTAACAAGAGGAACATCCCTATCAAATTGGGCGACTTCAGCGTTATCGACACCGAGTTCTCCAGCATTCGTGAGCGCTTCGACTCCGAGATGCGCAAGATGGAAGAGGAAATGTCCAAGTTCCGCCACGAGCTCATGAGCCGCGAGGCCAATTTCTTCGAAACCTCCAGGTGAGATCGTCTTGCAAGGCAGTTTCGCCGCCCGCTCGAGTTGCCTTCACCTTCCCATTTGCGCTACCAGAGTAGCGGTAGCGAGTAAAACAAGAAAGATACTACTGAGCTATATAAGCAAGTGAAAAGTAACGATTAATAGCAGAAAGCAGAAAATAGAAGCGAAACGAATACACATCGTCGTGGCGTTGATGGCGACCACGTAAGACAGAGCAAAGTTTGGCAACCGAAATATTTTCAGCTTCTTCTGCTGTATCGAGACCAAAAGCACAGACACCTCAAGCGATAGTTGTGGGTAGAGGAAGAGTTGGTGGCGTCTGGTTTCTCATCCCTCATGCATAGCGTAGCGTGCGTGGTTCTGGGTTAAATTTGGCTACAGTCTTGCTGTAGATATCAAATTTCCTCTCTTCCAGGCGCTTGTGATCCAGTTTAGTGACCATTTAGGCAGCACGATTTGGTGTCTCTCCCCGTGTACGGAGTGAGAAAATAGAGTTTTTAGATGTGCTGCATTATTCATCTTATTTTTGTATTTACTTAAAAGTACAACATGTAATGAAAAACTATATATAAAAATAGACTTGACTGAATGGGTAAATTCGCCTGATTGATTGTTACGAATTTTGAATGACTGACTTGTTTACATTAACTATTACATTAACTATTTTGGAATAGTATTCAATTATTTCAATGTTGTGTCGAACCGATTATCTCGGCTCAGTCGGTTTTGACTCGACTAATTCAATCCGTTGGTCTTCGAATTAAGTATTCAGTGTAGATGAGAATGCACTCAGATTATCGATAACGAATATTGGGATTGATCTCAGTGTATTCGTTCGGTGTATTCGTTGTTATCGAATTTCATACTGTATTCGCTGCATTCGGAATCGAGTAGTACTTTTATATTCATTTGAGTACAATGAATACTTTATTAGTATCGAATACCATCAATATTTTGTATTCCTTCTGTATTCACGACTGTTTGTGTATCTACGAGTAATCGAACCTAACTCTGTATCTGCTAGATTACTCAAGTATCTGTCCGATTAGACAAGATCAATGGAATACTTAAGACTAAATAAATATATGAGCTTATCTTCCAAAGATAAACCTACTCGACCGAATTTCACTCTTAGAACATAACAAGCATACAATTAGGTATTTCTTAAATAACAAATCAGAGTGAGAGAAACGGAGAGAGAGGGAGAGAGAGAGAGAGAGAGAGAGAGAGATAGAGTTTCTACTTTTTGTAGCTCCGCGTTGTGGAAAGATTCATATTAAAAACATGTTTTGTGAGGTAGACCAATAAATGGTCTATCTAAAGATTGAAATATACAAGCGTATCGAGTCTAACACGCTCTTTCAAATAGAATTCTCAAGCGTCCTTACGATCTTTGGCGTTCTACTGTTCTGTCTGACGGTCTATCTGTCTATTTTCTGTTTCGGTAAATTGATTGATTGATGATTGATTCATTAGAAGTTTGTTCGAATATATGCTTGCCTCCCCCGAACAAAGTCATCCACTTTTATTCACAGGTGAAGAATTCCGCTTTTTTTTCCTCTCCAAACTAAAGAAAAGTTTAAAAATAGCTGCATATAAAATTCAGATGTTTGTATCTATTTTAAAACGTTTCCATTCCAGTTCGCTTTCTCGTCTGTCTGTACGGGTACAAATTTTGTAATTGATTTTAAAGTTTAAATTAATTACCCGATAAGCTAGAGACTTGAAATTTTAAACAGCTGAAAACTGGATGACATTGCAATATTCGATATAAAGTGACCAGCGACGACCACTTTCGAGGCAGGAAATTTTGAAATGATAATTCGCGCCTAAAATCGCGCTTCACAGCATTTACACACAAAGTTCCGAGCATTTCGGGTCTTCGTATTGACTAAATTGCTTCGTGATTAAGAATTTAGATGAAGAAAAACTGAAATAAACATGAAATTTATCACATGTCAATGTTATATTTTCACCGAAATGTTTAAAATCGATTGAAAAACTTCACACACACACAGGACTACAAAGTCACGTTTTAATATCACATTTTTAAGACGGACTAAAGAATTCAAAATAACTTTCTCCAACCCCATAAAGATACAGAACGAAAAACGTGGATCGTAAGATGATGGTAAGGAGTGTAGAGAGAGAGAGAGAGAGAGAGAGAGAGAGAGAGAGAGAGTAACTGATGCGTGAATATTGACTGCGCCTCACGTTTTTCGTTTGAAATCTGCACGGGGCTGGGAAAAATTATTCTAACCCTTCAAGTCCGTCTCAAAAACGTGCTATTTAAAAATTTATTTTTATTTAAAAAATTATTTATATATAGAATGTTTGTTCATTTCATGATTTTTGCGTGAATTCAAGTGAAGAGCGAAAATTTTAAAAATTAAATCAAATAGTGGATTCGTGCCACATCTCCTCAGCTCAGGACCGAGTTAAACCGAACTTGGCACGACTACTACTACACTTGCTAACAGAACAAAAATACTGACACGTGTGGGCGGGACTGATTAAGGGGCGTGGCATCTCCCTATCTTATCTCCATACAAACGAATCTCTAAAAGCGTCATATCTGGGAAGCCATCATGTGTCGTAAAATCTTGATATTTGGTACGACCCCCAACTTGGATTATGGATTTTGGGACATTCCACCCCTTAACAGTAAGAAGTGGGCGTGGCGCGAAAAGATTTCAGTGTTTTTCTTCTAGTGGTTGCATTGCACGGATGACTGCACTCAGTTGGTGTCCCTCCGCCAGTTGTATCGAACTTAATCGTGCCACAAACCGACTTTAGTAGGCCTAAATACGTCAATCGCACCAACTGTGCGGGAACGACAACCACCAATCGTTCTGTGCCAACTTTGTGTTTGAAAAACTTTGTTTTGTGTTTCTTTTTTTTGCTATCGATCGATTTGGATTTGCGTGCAAGTCCTACTTAGCCGGTCCTGCACTTTCTGGCGTGCTTCCTGATGGACTTGCGTTTTCAGAACTCCTTTCATGAGTCGAAGTTATTGCGTTTCTTCCTTATCAAAGTTTCACGTCGTTTTAACTTCGGCTTTTCCAATCCGCTCGCGTTAAGGAGCTTCTTTCGTTCTGGATCTCTCCATCTGTGTGTTTGAAGGAAATTCGATTTAGTTAAAAATAGTTTAGACTTCAAAAACTTAGCTAATTTAATTAGGCTCAGTTAAAATCTGGTTTACACTGGAAACGTACATGAAATGGCGCTGAAAAAGTGGCTCTAAATTTAAAGTGGCTAAATATTATACAGCAAAAAGGTTAAATTTAAATTTCAGAAGAGAAGCGAAGCGAAGAATTCATTTCACAAAAATTCAAATTCTGACAACTTAAATGCATTTAATTCGAGTGATTTAATTATTAATTTCAACATTTCATTAGCAAAAACAATTTTTAACGAACGGCAGGCAGCGTAAACAACTCGTGCGGAGGCGGCAGTAATCAGTTGTTTATTTTTTTGTTCAATGATTGAGAAACCGTTTTTCCCATTACTGCATCATTGCAGGAATTTCGACTGTTATAAAAATAGCATACACGTCAGCCAATTCTCTCACCGTTTTCTCTCACAACCCACTACTGGAACCTCGACGCTCAAGTTCAACCAACCAACTCGAACCGTAATGTGGATTTCGCTCAGTTTTGTGATACTGAGTCGTGTTTCAACACTTAACTGGTTTCGAGCGGCAATTCAAATGACGAGTATTTCAATCCATTATTGATTAATTTAGCTCAAGTTCAATGTTTACTCCAGTCCAGTCTGAGCTCTGATCGTCGTTCCAGTTTTTATTTTTTGTAACGATTCAGTTTTGACATTTTTTTATGCAAATTTTAGCCATTTATTTATGCAAATCTGTAAAATCTGTTGGTTTTATTTTCTTTTATATTGTATGTCGTGATGAAAAGCGATCCTTATATGGTTGCGAATGCGTTTTTATGATGAGATACATTCGGTTTTCGATTTCACGTTATTTATATATGAAAAACAGCAAAGAAGATCTCTTTATTTTATTTATTCGTAATGAAAACTTAAAATTTCAAGCTAAGCAGAAATTACGCTCATCTGTTCTCTGCATGAACTGCTGTCGGATACAGTGATTTTGACCTCCTAAAAATGAGAAGGACGAAGTTTTGAAGTATTTTAGTTAAATTAGTGAGGTATTGCAAAGTAATAATTTGTGAAAACTTATTTCTTGTACGAGTTTTTTGTGTTCTATGCAAATTTAGTCGTTTTTGTTCTGTACAAATACACACTTTAAAATGTATTGCATTTACACGTGATTATGTGTACAATTTTTTTAGATTGTGTTGGTTGGTGTGCGACCAAGCAGTAATCGTGACCCCCGTCGCGATCACGTTGGGTGTGCGACCACCGAATGTGTGTGGAATTATTGATTTGAGCAGAGAGCGGTTATGTAGAGAGTATGCAAAGTTATAACGATTACGAGGCACACTCGTAAGTGTCTCGTAACCATGGCTTGGCAGACCGACTGCTGAGAAGCCGGTCAACATTTCGAGCATGCAATACGTCAAAAAAAATGTGAGAATTTATTGAAGCTCTGTTACAATCTTGGCCGATCTTAATATCTCTCTGTTAAGAGTTCACAGTGTTAATTGATCTGTTTTTCCTAATTTTTCCTGGCCTTTATAAATATGATTAACTTTACGAAAATTTGAGAATTTGAAATAAAGAAAACTAGTATATCTTGATCTTCTTTTTCCGCTTTTCATTTTATTTATATAACTTTATTTACTTCTTGCCTATGTGTTGTAATTTAATTTTGGTTTTTTCTTCTCTCCAACGAATCAAGCACACACACACGAAATTTCATATTCTCAACGATGATGTCATTCCTTGTGTTAAAATTCTTATATGTATGTATATAGATTTCTACTTTCTTACTTCAGCTGCGTTTTTTTAGTACAGCCAGCAATAGATTCCCGCGCTCCTCACCGACGACCAGAAGTGCAAAGAAACTTTGCAAAACTAAAAAAAGCTTTGCTGTGGAGAATTTCGATTGAAATTTGCATGTGTTTCTTTAATAACTCGTCTGAAATCAAGTCTAATAATTGAGTCACATAATTTTTTCCTGTCTTTCGTAGACACATTTCTATGTAGGTATTAATAATTATACGCAGTTAAAAAGAAACTCTCAACTCTTCATTCCTTTCCTACGCATTCAGCTGAAGGAAACTGGTTTTCGTGATTTACAGTTCCATATTTGTCCACAAATTATGTGGGTTTATTAATACGGCTTGAGTACTTCCTCGATTTTCTTTGCTTTGCTGCTTTCAAAGCCTCTCATTGCCCACTTTGTTGCATTCTCAACTCTCGCTCTATTTGGCCGTACTTGTAATCTACTTATTTCACTACTTCCTCACTTGCTTTCGGCATCGGCTAACATTAGAAATATCGTGTATTAATGTTGTTTTACTCCTTCGTTGCCACCAACATCTTTCGTTGCCACCAACATCTTTCGTTGCCACCAACATCTTTCGTTGCCGCCAACATCTTTCGTTCAACATTCCGTGTGTTAAAAATGCCTTTCAGTCAGTCCACCTGGAAGTTGTGTAGGCAGCCCCTCCGCCCCCAGAATTATATTAAAGCTCCACCTTTGCTGTGGCTGCAAAAACGAGTCTGTAATGAACTACTTTGAACTCTATTGAGGCCTGTTTGTCTAGCAGTAAAACAACGCTTCTCTACTCTCTTCTTGCTCTCTGGTACTCATAAAATGACAGTATGTTGTGAACTCAGAGTTCAAAAAGATTTCTAGATTCTTATTATGCGAGAGATCTCGCGAAGTCAGAAATTCTCAGTATATTTCATTGAAATTGTAACAGGGAGAGAAAGAGAGAGAGAGAGAGAGAGAGGTAAAATAGGTTATTGGCCTTTCGTAAGAACTGGGTAAGGAAATACAACAGTTTGCTATATTTAACGTTTGATTATGACGATTACGTCATTAAAACGACAATTACAATACAATTAGTTAGCTTAACTGGCACTTAAGTCCAGAACACTTGGAAATTTTAATCCGTGCTTACGGAGAAACTGAGAGGATTTAAGAATTTTAAACTGAATTTAAAAAGATTTTCATAAAATTTAAGTTTTATTTCATTTCGCAGTGCTGAGCTCTGGTTATCTTTCTTGTTAGTTTTGTGTTAGTAGAGAACAAAATATCTACTTGTTGACTAGTTATTAAGTAATAATTTGTAAGGAAACATGTATATATAGTATATTGTATTATTTCAAGAACTCTGTATTGTTTTGAAAATCATTAACGTGACGATTTTCTTTCTATCGCATTTTCCACATGCTGCTAAAATACTGAATTGCTTACTTAAAAAAAAACACTATTACGTCATGGATTAAAACTCGCCTGTTTCCTTTCTACAATACCAACAACATTAAAAACAACAAACTTAAAACTCCGTTTTGCTAAAAATTACTTAACTGCGCTTTATATTCTTAACTGCTTTCCTACTTTCTCGTTCTTCTGTACTGCATAAAAAAGTTCTTCTAAAGAGACAACAACAACCAGGTATATTTACTCGTACCTAGTTTAAATCATATATGTATGTAATTATGTAGCTACTCCTTTTTTGTTAACATGTCATTTCTCTTTCGTAAACAAGCCTGCTAATAATTCCAATATATTCCACTTATATATTCATACTTTAAAATGTGCATTTTTTTTAATTTTGAATGTATCGTAAAATTGAGTTTTTTTTAAGCCTTTCGTGCTTATTTTTTATTGCTTTATCTACTGAAATGCACGTTATTTTAACCAAATAAGAGGTGGCCCTGTTTTGCCCCCACTTAAAACTTAAAAATCCGTGGCACAGAGGAGATTCGAGTTCGCATCGATAATATTTCCTCTCTTCTCTGTAACAATTCATAAAAATGTTGCAGTTTTTTTCTGTGATTTCCCCTGAAAAACGATGTCAATAGTGAAGGAGTGTTTAAAGCAGAAAATCACTTGTATTTCAGTGGGGGGCCTCTTATGTACCGTGCTAAACGCACGCTCAGGCACGCAATTATATAACGGCATGTTGTGATACAATATATTTAACATTTCCAAGTTGTACTTATATAACTGTATCTTTGTAGCAAGTAGATTTTATCACGTTGATCAGTTCATGTTGAGTTTATTCGTGCGTAACTAGTTGTCACTCAGAATATCGATTAAATGGCGCAAAGCGCAGGGTTGCAAATTAACTTCCATGCTGTTTGTCATTGATGTTAGTTTTTCTTTAGACTTTTTTTTCTAGAAATGTATTATATATCTTTTAGATATTTATGTGTAAAATTGTATTTTTGTTTTTTCACGTTTTGCAACTAAAACGTTCACACAAAACTTCTCTTGTAGTTAAAATTTCTACAATAAAATTTTTAATTCACGTAGTTATTAACGATTAAAATCGTTTTTTACAGCTCAGCAGCAAACTCGGCACTACCTGCGAGATCCAAACAGAACTATATTTCCGATATTAGCTCGCCCCTAATTCAGGTAAGTTGATGAAAGCGGTTAAATATCACAACAGAAATTAGTTTCACAAATTTAAAGTAAAGAAAAAAAAAAAGGACAGTAGATTCGAACTGACCATAAAATCAGTCGATCATTATATCCAGCAGATCGAAAGCATTAGCTTTGCACTTCTAATTCCTCCTCCCATCGCTTGCTTGCAGGAAGACGGCGACAATAAGGTGTTGAAACTACGTTTCGATGTGAGCCAATACGCTCCCGAGGAAATTGTTGTCAAGACTGTGGATCAAAAGCTATTGGTGGGTATAAAAAAACTGCTTAAAACTGACCTGATAAACTGATCTGAGAAGACCAGTAAATTGGGGAAATAGCATCAACATTTTAAGAAGCTAAAAATTCTATCCACAAATAAAATCATTTAACGAGTGTTTCAATTTCACATTTTATGAAATTCCGAAACTTCACATACCAAATGTTTCTTCAAATTTGTATTGAAAATATTTTTAGTTTAGTGATGATCGTATCCCGAAAATACTTAGCTTTTAATTATATCTAAGTAAAATTTAGCACACTGACTCATTTCTAGACTCATCCCCAGTCGCCGCGGATGCTGCCGCGATTTCAAGTTTTTTTCGCATTTCTATTTGTTTGCTGTGTAGATGGCATTATTTTCTATATGCAAAAATATCTATAAGATTTCGCCTTGAGTGTGTATTTTAATTTTCATAAATATTTCAATTTGCTAATTCGCAGCATTTAAGCTGTTTTCAATTAGCAGTTCAGCGTTCAGCGCACAAGACTACAAAACCAGACATCAATGCGAACGCAAATGCAAAATGTTCGCTCTTGAACACTCTGATGTTTGCTCGCCGTGCGACTGCAAAGATCACATCAAACACAGCGTTTGATTTTATTTTTATATTAAGTAGGCAGACGATGGATAGAATTTTTCGCATTTTCTTGCAGAGTCTCGCTCGACCTCATTTGTTGGTAGCAACCGTGTGTTGGTTTATATACAATAATAATTTTTCATTTTCATAGTTGAAAGAGATGTTTGTTCCATGTCAAACTCAGACACTTTAAATATTATAAATGTAAATAACTTATCTCTTATTAATTTGGACTTTTTCAATTCTCTAAACTGAGTCTATTTTTCTGAGGCTGACAAGGTTTTTTTGAGAAGTGTTATTTACTATTTCAATAGTTAATTCCAAGCTATTTTTAGCTGAAAGATATAATTGTGTTAATGTTAACTCCGTCAGCTTCCATCAACCGATTTGCTCTCACAGTACCTGTATTACCAGTGAGAAGGGATTGCCGTTATGCAGAAATGTTGCCAACACTTTGAAATAAAAAAGTATTGGTGCCAAATATTCGAATTCTTATAATTTTCACAAAATCCTTACTATGTTTACAAGGTTTAAAAGATATAGGCAAAATTTGATCACCGTTCATGTAAGTGACACTGGAGGTAGACGGGTTAACGTTCTCTCCTACTCCTTCTTAAAGGACTAAAACCAGTGGCGTAATCGCTAAGGGACGGTATGCGGGATCCGAACTGTAATTTCTGATTGCGTGGCCCTCTATTAACTCCCTCCGCGAATATTCCATGGTTGCTCCACTGATTTAATGGTTATCACAGAGTGAGAATATTTCTTGAACGATACTAATTTTATTTTCTCTTTTCTTCTTCTTCTTTAGGTGCACGCCAAGCACGAAGAGAAATCGGACACAAAGAGCGTCTACAGGGAATACAATCGTGAATTCCTCTTGCCCAAGGGTGTCAATCCCGAGTCGATTCGTTCATCGCTCAGCAAGGACGGCGTCCTGACCGTCGATGCACCCTTGCCCGCCCTCACTAGCGGCGAAACAATGATTCCTATCACACACAAATAAGACGTTGTTCTCAAAATTTGTCAATCTTGTCTTTTAACAATTACTACAACACTATCGAACGTAACTTTTATTTAGTTTACACAATTGTGAATGAATATATTTAGTTCATTCATTGATTTTTTTAAACAATTTTGTGTTTCTTTAATTCTTTTATTTAATGTAAAGCTAACAAAAAGTTAAACCAAATATTAATTTTCTCAAAACGACGATTGTAATCAATAAATATGTTTTCTATTTAATTTGATATGAAAGCCCAGCTGGTTTTATTTAAGTTTAATTTATTTCTCCTTAAGTTGTTTCGAATTTAAATTTGATTTATTGTTTCACAGTTTACACAGTTAAAAGCAAAATGACTAAACAAGAGTAAAAAGTTTGATCCTTCGTAAATATATGGAAACATTTTAGAAGTAACGCACGATGCAGAGCTTTTTATTCTATTTGAAAAATCGAAATATCTCAAAAAATGCGATACGAATCTCGATACGAATTTTCAATTTTTCAAATTGGATAAAATATAATAAAATTTTCATCTCCATTGATAAATATCTTTTTCGATCCACGTGCAAAAAATAAATGTCGCTCAAGAGCAAAATACCGACTTTCAATCCGACTTTTATGGATTTTATGGTGATGAAAATTTTTTTTCATGGTTTTCATGCGAGGGATTTGAATTGTTCTGTTCTTATAAACGTTATAATCCGAATCCTGCGGTTAACACCGGAATTATAGGAATAAGAATTCTCAGAGCGCTTTGATGTTTTTATAGCCGGTTTGGATATTTTTACTTGGTGTTAATGATAAAAATCTGTAATTTATGCAGAAACATGTATGTTTATGTCGTGTATATGTTTTCGATGTATATGTAAAAACACAAATATAAGGACGAAAACTCGTACCGTTTATTGCATTAATAAAACGTATTTTGGAACAGTATAAGTTCGTGGTTTTCCTGCAGCTTTTTATATTTAATTAATCAACAGTTCATACCACTTTTTCGAAGTGGGAATAATACAGAACATGCGATGATTATAAGCAAAATAAGGAATGAACAGTTTTCAACTGAGCGATTGTGTTTTCGCTGGATTATTTAGTGTTCATGTCGTTTTTTTATGATTTTTAATTAATCAGTAACAATGTTAAACGTAAATTTTGGTTTATATTTATGATTTGCCGAAATCTGAAGAATTGAATCACTTGTATTTTGTTCAAAAATAAGTTTGTTTTTATTTCGTTACTACAAATAATGATGAAACCTCAAGAAAATAACCGTAAACTCGAAACGAAAATAATTATAATTCTTGGAGATTAAGTCGGGCAGAAATTCAACAACTGTACGGATTCGACCCAATTTAATTAAACTTATATAGAAAATATTATTAAATTAAAATATAAGAAAATATATTAACTTAACTGCAACCATCCCCTCACACCACCTTCAACTGGCTTAAATCCCTTTTCTCTATCATACGCATCTGCTTGCGTTTCATGCGGCGCAGCTTCGAGGTATTCTTTATGACCTGCACCACCTCGGAGCGCCGTTCATTGGCCAAACGCCGTTCAGCGTTCTCGACGCGCCGTTGGTGCTTCTGCACAGCTGCCTCCTTGCGCTGCTCCTTAATGCTTCTGGACAGCTCCTTGATGTGGCGCAGTTCGTTGCGTAGTTCCACTTTCTTTTCAAAGGGCAAACGATTCACAGTTTTCTTTATACTCGCAAACCTGTGACGAAGAAAGGAATTAAGAACGCCCCCGTTCCTATTAATCCAATTTACTTTTTCTTCGGCGTCTTCCAAGGACGATTTGATTTGGGTAAACCTCTGGGCACTTGAGGCGTCTTGGGTTTCACCTTTTTGTTAACCTTCTTAGAGTGTGTTTCAGTTGGTTTTGTAGCTTCCTTTTCCACCTGCGGACTACTTTCAGCAGTTTCTTTTGGTTGGGCATCTTCTTTATCGTTATTTTCAGCCATAATTTCACTAAATTAAATCACAATTTAATGCACCAACTGAAATCCACACGTGTTGCTACGGCGCTTCTCTTCTTCTTCTTTCGGTATTCTATTTTGACATTTGCGGTGTGTGAATGTAACAGATGCAACGAGGAAATAGGAGTGTTCGCGAAGCGTTGTAATTTACCATCGCTATAGTATAAAATTCTTAGCATAATCAAAGCTACATTAAATTATATGGTAAAAGTGACTGTGATTTTTAAGCATCCGCGAAATTTTCAGATTATATGAAAATCCAAAAGACTTCAGATTAGGTTAATTTAAAGCTTCATATTATGATTTTTGCACACGAGATCGCGCAGTATTTTGAAATCACGTGACAGGTTCCATGGCCTTTTTAATGAAGCCTCACTCGAATTTTATATATCTTAAAACAAGAAAACAGACAAAAAAGTAGGATGAATGCGTCCACGCCATTAACCATGGTTTGGTCTTATCATAACCATGTAAACCAAGCCTGAAATAAATACTTTTTACTGAAACACAATCATATCTAGAAAAATAAACGTTTTTATTGAGCCTCCTGTCATATTTCAGCCTATGAACAATGTTGGTCGTAATGTAACATTACAGATCATATTACAATTTTCCTGAAAACATTACATGTAGATATTACAAATGTAGAGTTACAAATCACACAAATTTTTCAGGAAAAACTAATAAAATGGGAAGTCGAAATGTAGTCGATTTATATAAAACAATTATAAATGAAGATTATATTAATAACTAATGGAAAATGTGCATTTAGCACAAGCGTAACTTGTTTTTTAAGGATTTCTTTGGTGAAATTCTATTGTCAGCACTTGAAAGATCTCAGCAAGTTGAAAGTGGCAACAAGAATTCTAAACCTTTGAGGCGTTCTGCCTCTGCATACGTACGTTGACCGCATTTGCCTCATGCTGAACGACGTTGTATTTGTAGAAGAAAGACTTGCTGTACTCGAATGTAGAAATCATTATGGCACATGCAGGTGCCACTTTGAACAAGCGTGGCACGAGGCCCGCGAAAATACCGCGCACTCCACTTCGCTGATATATGGCGGTAAGGCGTTCACGTACAGTGCCAGTAGGATAAGTATTAGCAGGTTTATCTGGAAGAGCGGCGAAAAAGAAACGAGGATGATAGATCTATGAATTTCTTTGTGAACGCAGTTACTTGCCTGCAAAAATAACTTTTTCGCCGAACTCGATCTGCTCATGGGTCTTAATCACATCGAACGGAGTTGTTAGTGTAGCAGCTATCTGTGGTCAGAGCATAAAATGAAATATGTGTTTAGCTAATTATATAAGGAAGCATTACTTGTAATATATTTCAAATATAAATATATATGACAGAAATTAGCTATATATGACAGAAATTAAAGCTTTCAGATTTTGAATTTGGATATTTTCCCTTGGGGATTCTTCTACTGCGCTTCTTTTAGGTTTGAAACCATTAGAATTTTGCTTAGTAGAACACTTTTGTAGATATTTCAAGCGTCACCCCATAGCTTCACTTACCGATCCCGAGCAAGCGCCAGCAAAAAAGCTAAATCCAAACGTTGGCTCCTGCACTTTAAAATAACCCTTTATAGATTCATAGCATGTCCAGTAGATTCCAGAAAACGGTACGTCACGCAGTATGGTGGGTGGCAAGCCACGCCACAATCCTCGCACGCCCTGCGTGCTCACTACATTGCGAACAGCCAGGACTATGTCCGAGTAGGACATCTTCTGTGACTGCATTTTCGTGCGTATCAATTCTACAGGACTGACGAAAGTCACGGCACAAATGCGCGCCGAAACGCCGGACAACAGTGGGATGTGGAAGGGAATATCGCGTCCACGCGGCGAACCCTTCTTCTCAGCCAGGTACTTGTAGTGAAATTCTAAGGAACGCGCCTTGATCTGCTCATATGCCACAAAATATATGATTGTGGAAGGCAAGGCAGACACGAGTGTCGGACTTAGCCCAGACCACAGAGCTGATAAGCCTTCGTTCCGGCTTATTTTAACAAAGGCATCCTTTGCACGCATGTGAGAGGAAAAATTGTTAGCAAATTAAGCGAATGGTGGTGCACCTGCGAGGGAGAGACTTACCAGAGTTCCCTTTAAATGCTGATTTTGTTTAGCTGTTGTTGTGTTCGGCGAATTCGGATTGCATGGGCAGAGGTGGTCCATGAGTCCGTTGCAGTATAGAAAGCACTTATTGGAGGCCAACGCAGACTGTTGGGCTTGCAGACGGGTCTTGATCACATCGAGTGGCGTCACTTTAATAAAAATGATCATTCGAACTCTGAACTTAATATGCGTCCGCGCGCTTTTCAGCAATTAAGGTTACTTACTAAAGCACGCTGTAATGAGGGCCCCGGTACACGCCGAAGCAACCTGCTGGATGGGCCTTATGTGGAAGCGCGGATCATCCATCAACGGTTTAGGTGGTATTGTTTCCATAGTCGAAACGGGAGACGGCTTCATTTCGGCTGCTCAATCCGTTTCCCTATAATAAAATCAGCGGCTCAATTTTGCCCTCTAGATTCTGTGTTGCTTCAATCTCGACTGAATTTCAATTATTTTTCAATAATTATTTGCTTGATTTTTTTCAATTTCATTTCAAAGGCTACTATGATTTTACAAATACATTTTCTGATTTACAAAGTTCTCCAGAAAGAAAATTTATAAACGATAAATTGTTTGAAAAAACTCGTGCAGCTCTGCCCAGCTTGCCACCTTCTTGGATAAAACTAGGGTAAAATTTGTTTGCCTACTGGGGTGAAAAGAATTTTGTTAATTCCTGTTCGGACGTTAAGTAAGTAATTTAGATTTGATAATTTTAGAATCTATCTATTGTATTGGGATTTTCACATATTTAATTGATGTGCTTTTTTCACGTTAATTGTTATTCTCACTTCATTTTTACATATATCTTATACGTATCTGAATTATCAATTATAGACTTAGACTTTTATGGTAATGTGTTCCACAAAACGGAGTTGTCAATAAAAAACAAAACAGAGATTACACAGCTTGGACAAAGTAAAAGTTTGGCTGTGTATCAATCGGAATTATTACTGAACATTGATATGCAACTGAAATTTGTAAAGATTTGGTTGGCTAACCAAATAAAACACCTATAAACTTTGACCGTTTGACATGACAATAATATTTACTTCTTTAAAACCAACAAATTATATCGCATATAAGTCACTGCTATCTTCTCTAGTTGTGGAAAGTTTGGCTGAAAATTATCCTTCAGCTTCTGCCAATATTAAAAAGACGCCGTTATTTGCAAAAATTTGCAGCGTAGTCTCTGCGCGGAGGTGTTCTGCACTTGAGTTCATTTTTACCGGGACGGTCTTGCGATAAGTTGTAATTCGCTGCTTGTGTATTGTAGGTGTATTGTATATAGATGATTTTGACTAAAGATACTAAGTAAATATTCTTGTACTAATTAAATAGCAGGAATCAACTTCTAATAAATGGCCGGTAAAACATTTTCTCGGTTTCTCCTGCTGCTGGCGATGATGCCAGCTCAATTGCTTTGCGAACCCGATGCTGGTCGAGATGCAGAGGAAAACTTTGCGGTTGAACTGACTGCAGAGACCTTTGAGGTCGCAATTAAAGGAAATAATCACTTCGTTATGTTTTTTGCTCCATGGTAAGGACATTGTTATAAAATGTCGGTATTCGTTGTCGGGCGGTGGGATAGCAATAGGGTCCTTGACTCCCCAGTGCTTGTAGTTGCCACCTTGAGTGTCTATAAAAAAAAGTCCCAAAGTGGTGTACGAATCTCGATTCCTCTTTGATAGAATCGTAGAGTCCTTAATAATATGGCAATTACACGCAAAGAAGCAATTGCTAGCATGTTGTTATTATTCTCATGCATCCAAAAATAGCCCCGCAGGTGCTTGTAACTTTCGCACTAAAATTAGCAATAAACCTAAAGGGGAAGAAGGTCTTCAAATCTTTCCAATATTTTTTAATTCGTTAATTTTTACACGCATGAAGTCAGATAAGCGGTTTGGATTTTCAGTGTAATGTAGAGATTTCTTCTTAATTTCTTTAAGTGTCTGTTATCTTAATTAAATATCTTTTAAAATGTTAACTGATTACAGTAATTTGTGCGATCCGTTGTCTAAATTAATATATTCCTGTAAGCTCAATTTATCAAACAATATATTCTGTACGTAACACATAAAAAAATTTAGATTTTGCTCAATTCAAGTGTCTCAGAGGTCTACTTATTTTCTTTCTTAACTTTCTGGAAAGTTGAGCCATTTAAGTCATACTGTATATAAAACTAAAGATATATAAAATTAGTCTAGACTAATCTATCTAGATCTAGAAATATCTTAAATACAAAACTATATTCCGAATTTGAACAAAATGTGTACTGAAGCAGTTTAATGCAATTTAACAAATATAATAATTGTCAACTTGCTAAAACACCGTGGCAGAAATTATCGGTGTCACAAGTTAAATATGCAGAAATAAAAGTCCTCTCAATGAAAACAGGTGTGGTCATTGCAAAAGATTGCATCCGTTATGGGAGCAATTGGCCGAATTGTTAAATGTCAAAGATGAACCCAGAGTTGTCATCGCCAAAGTGGATTGCACACAACAAAAGGCTCTCTGCGGGGAATATGAAATATCCGGTTACCCGACACTGCTGTTCTTTAAAGTTGGTGAGAAAGAGGGGGTTAAATTCAAGGGTGCACGTGATATGCCAACCCTCACAGAATTTATCAACCAACAGTTGAATGATGAGCAGGTTGGTGGTTTTCATTCGGAGCGGTTTGACTTCTGCCTCTAATTGAATAATAAATACTTCAAATTTTAGACCAATGAAATCCCAACAAAAGAGAAGACTGAAGGCGAACCCATTGCAGACCCCCACAGGATGTTAGAACTCACCGAAGAGAATTTCGCCAGGCACGTTTCAAGCGGAAATCATTTTGTCAAATTCTACGCACCCTGGTGCAGTCATTGTCAAGTGAGTTTGGTTCTCTGTAACTGCAATTATTGTTTTAAAAAACTCTTCCAACACTTGAACACAGCGTTTGGCTCCAACATGGGAGCAACTCTCGGAAACTTTACGAGCTGACAATAAAGTAAGCATTTCTAAAGTTGACTGTACCGTCTATCGTCCCCTGTGCCAAGATTTTGAGGTCAAGGGCTACCCGACGCTGCTGTGGATTGAAGATGGCAAGAAGATTGAGAAATACTCCGGTGGTCGCGACTTGGACACTTTGAAGTCTTACGTGGATAAAATGCTGGGCAACGCAGCTGAAGCACAGGGCGCACCTAAAGCGGAGCCTGAACCTGATAAGCTTAAAGCTCTGCAATTGAATGGCGAAAACTTCAGTTCAACCATTGAGTCTGGCGTCAACTTTGTGAAATTCTACGCACCATGGTAAGTAAGAATCAGGTTTCGAAAATAGCCTACGTTAGAGTATATAAAAAACCGAAATTTCCACAGGTGTGGCCACTGTAGGAATTTGAGCCCTACATGGGATCAATTGGCAGAAAAGTTCCATGCTTCTGGAAAAGCTGTTAAAATAGCAAAAGTCGATTGCACGGCCTCGGAGAGCAAGGTTCTGTGCGCAGAGCAACAAGTCGAAGGTTATCCGACTTTATTTGCATATAAATCAGGTCAAAAATTGCCAGAATATGATGGTGGACGATCTCTGGATTCTTTGGAAGGATACGTCAACCAACTGATGGGACATGATGAGTTGTAGACTAAGACGAAAGAAAGATGAAAGATCTAAAAACCAATTTACAATCTACAATTAAGATATAATCCTGATGTAAATTTAATTTTCTCGAAAACTTTATGTCTGTTAGTCCAATTTTAATGCATTTATCTGATTGTTTAAAGTTTTTTTTGTATTAAGTCTAATGTTTTTAATTTTACATATTGGAAAATTCTTCCACCTTAAGCAATTTATGTAAATGGAAATCACATTATAGACATTTTATATTAACGATTGGAAAATAAAGAAGAATCGCATTTTAGAGCATTTAAACACTAAAGAACGTCTCGGATGTGTTTTCTAGACTTTATTCTTAAACTCGTATCTCGAACCAAACGGGAGTCGCAATTTCTTTTGTACCAGTGTTAATATCAAATTACCTTAGTTTAGATGTTTTCCCCAAATTTTTTAATTCGTGTAATCTCCACCACTATTAACAGATGTATATTATAGTCTGGAAATACCGCTGTTGATCACGGTGTCTGCAATTCTGTTTCCAAAGTTCCTTTGACGGTTGTCGAAATTTTATTTCCGACAGACGTTTGACAGCAATTTTTTAGCCTGCTTCTATTTGCTTCTAAATTAGTTTTTAAACAAAAGTACGCATAAAACAAGTAAAAGTGTTGTTTTCCTGGCCGAAATCTAAATACCATACACCCGAGTAACTAAAAAAAATATAATTTCACCACTTAACAACTTTTGCATGAAGACCACGCTAATTTTCTGCAAATATTTTTGTAATGTCTACATACATACTGCTGGATAGAATCACGTATTAATATTTTGAACCGTATATAGGATATTGACAACTTTTGTATAAGTGGTCGGAAAACACCAATTCTTGGTATACAAATTGGTAATACCTGTAGATACCTCGTAATAAAATTACGTGTTAATATCTTTTACCGTTTACAAGATATTGGCAACTTTTGTATGAGTGGGCGTGGCACGCCCATTTTGAGCAAGCTTATTGGTAATGCTTCCGGATACACCGTGGTAAGATTACGTCTCAATATCTTATACCTTTGATGAGATATTGCCAACTTGGTTGTGAGTGGGCGTGGACCGCCCATTTAAAACTTTAAAAACTCATAGCGCTATATGTTCCGGAATAAAATTATACCTCAAAATCTCGTACGGTTTATGTGATATTCACAATATAAAATTTTTTTCTAAACGAGGGTACTTTACCTTCCGTATGTAAAGTAGGCGTGGTTGTTAACCGATCTCGACCATTTTCAATTCCAAACGGCCCTATATAACAGAGAATATTTGTGCCAAATTTCATTGCGATATCTGTTTTCGATCTCCCGTAATCGTGATTTCAACAGACATATAGACGGATGGACAGAGATAAATCTATTCAGGAGGTTACGCTGAGCTAGAATATAAATACTTTTCTATATTTATCTCGTCTCCTTCTTTGTGTTACAAACGGAAGGACAAAGTGATATACCCTTCGGGTGTAGAGTGTAATCAAATGCAAAACTTATTTAATCCGCCAACACAGCTACCACCTGTGGTGAAATCTCAGTCGGATGGATTTTTCCTTTGGAAATGTCTGAACAAAGCTTAAAGTTTCGAAATTGTGAATTGCTAAATTCGCCTGAAGTAGTACTTCATTGTAAATGCTCCCCACATTAGTTTACTTGACACTTCTAATTCAGCCTGGCTACACGATTCTTCTTTTCTTCTTTCTTCAAAAGTTTTTCGAACGTAGTGGTTAAGTGAAGAGAAAAGTCTCCACCCATTCTTCTAATGTAGAGATTTTTCGAAGCCCAAATTCTGTCGGATTCTACGTTTTTCTTACGCACACAATTAAACAGTTGCCCGCACGAACCGGTTTTGCAACGCAGTTCGCCGAACGTAAATTTCACTCACGCAAATTGAGGTATCACAGGTATATGAATTTTAACAACAAGGAAGAAACTATGTGTAACCACGTTTTCTTAAATGCAAGCTTCAAGAAGCCTATGCTAGAAGAAACTATGTGTAACCACGTATTCTTAAGATGCAATCTTAAGAAATATCCGTATTGTAGTGAGTGTGGTTCCTAGTGCATTTTAGGAAAATAAAAAAACATTAACAATTACAAAACGAATGAAAATGCAAGTATTCAATTTCTGGTGAAGTTTGTAAATTTCAACGCAATAAATAAAAGAAGCCTTTTGGTTATCATTCCGTGAAAAATGCATTCGTATTCTGGACAAAGCTCTGGATTTCCAAATTCTAGTACTGATTGCAGTGGGGCAGGCAATAAAATTAAAATGGAAGATATCGACGATCACAGTCAGGACTTTAGTCTGGTATATGATAGAAATAAAACGACTATAATGAGTTATTAGATTTTTGTTTTGTATAAGTAGATGAATAACTCCCAAAGTGTGCTCGAGAAGATTGCCAACTTATATGCGGAGCAGCTGATGTCCGATATCATCCTGGTGGTGGGCGACGAGCAGTATCCCGCACACCGCGTTATTCTATGTGCCAGTAGCGAAGTTTTTCAGGTCATGCTGATGAATCCAGAGTGGAATGAGTGCCGCAAGCGTGTCATCGAGCTAGTGGAGGAGCCGTGCTGCTCTGCAGTGTTTCCACAGTTTCTCAAGTACTTGTATGTGGGACAGATAAATGTATCGCTGCAGAGTGTGATGCCGATGTTGGCACTGGCCGATAAATACAATGTAAAGGTGAGGAGGCAGGTGTTGACACTTACACGTCTAATTACAGAAAAACAACCAAATTAAATTTCTAGCCTTACGTTTGCTTGTTTATTCTTTATTAAGCATAAGAACCCTTCTTCTACATTTTAGGACTTAGTAGAACTCTGCGTCGACTACATGATGAAACATATCGCCAAAGCTGCTACACAAGGTTATCTGGTCTCATGGTTGCAGTACACCATCGCCTTCTCACCGAATCATCAAGATCTCACTGAAGCACTGAAACGTTTTCTCAAGTGGAATCTAGAAATGGTCAGCGAGTCGAAGGATTTCGTTGAATTGGATTTCCAGATAATGATTTTACTGCTGCAGCAGAACGATATTGTTATCACAAACGAGTATCAATTATTTAACATTCTGCAACGTTGGCTGCTGCATCGCAAAGAGATGCTGGACGCAGAAGATCATCTATCGCTGGCGGAGAAGAATGCTTGCCTTAAGCAGTTAATCGAAGCGACGGTGACGCACATACGGTTTGCTATGATGACTCCCCGTGAGCTGGCGCATCTGTTGATCTTCCCACTACTTTCCTACCATAAGGAATTTATTGTGCAGCGCATGGCAATCGGCATGAGTTATCATTCAGGTCAGGAGGAACGTGTGCAGGAGGTATGCAACTCAGAAATCGGGAAGCTGCAGTTCACACCGCGACTTTATTCCAACGATACGTGGAGTGTACGCGTCGAAGTAAAGGAATTCGATCAGATCGAGAAGTATTCGAATTATGTGACTTGTTTCTTCTCACAAAGAAATATCGCCGAGACGGAAGATGGTGAGTGGAATTAAATAGAATGCCTTGCTGACTTTGAAGAAAGAATATAACTAATACATATTTTTAATTATTTAACCGGCCTTTAAATCCGAAAGAGGTTGTGTGGACGCATTGATTCATATTGATTTCTACATCTCCAAAGCTCTTTCGCCCCGTAATGATGCTCTCCATTTTATCTATTGAGTTCAAGAAACCTTTCGACAAAGATAGAAAAAAACACGTTACATTAAAATGTATCAAAATCGGCCCAAAAATTTTTAACTTCATTCTGTCCTTTTTAAGTAACAGCAAATCTAAAGTTAGAATAAATAATTATTTTCCTAAAACAGTAACTCCGTCCCACGGCATTCCTCAGGGATCAGAGATGGTCCGATTCCTCTGGAGCCCCATGCAGCTTTTCTAACTATGACATTTCTGTTTACAATATCTGTATTGAACAGTTTAAAAGTCCTCGGTATAATATTTTTACATGGATATAATTGCAAAGATCACTTTCAAGATCTAAAAGAATCACTGGATACCAGATTAAATTTAATTTGTTATCTCTCAAGGAAAAGTTTTGTTTATATTATGCGTCTAACTTATTTAACCAGAGTATTAGTTTGAAGTAAGATTGACCACGAATCATTAAGCCACTTTATCACCAGGCTCTTCGAGTAAAAGTAAGATTGACCACGAATCATTAAGCCACTTTATCACCAGGCTCTTCGAGCCTGTGTATGCTTTCTGGACAACTCCGATATTAAATTTACTATTTGAAACAGGACTACCATCTATAGAAGAAAGATTTTTTTGCTACCACAGCTAAAATCCTTCCGAAACTTTTGTTCTCTAAAAGTTCGATGAATGAAGTTAATGATGTTACCACGCTTCTTATTAAGCATTCTAAATGATTTTATTATCGCGTAGTAGCCTTACAGAGATTTTCACACTGTGATGAAGAGAACCCATCATTCACCTCTCTACCATCACATCTGGTACTCCGCATGTGCTATCAGTCTCAGCAAATTTAAAAAAAAGTGAAACTCCAGGTATAAAATTCAAATCGCAATCACTCAGCAGCTACATATAAACATCTGTTAGAAGAGCGAAACTATACCTTTCTTTACCTGCTGTAGTAGTGATCTCACCATTAAACACATTTTAATAGACTGCTTGTATTTATTTAATTTAAGACTGTTATATTTCGAAAATAACGCCTCACCTGAACTACAAGTATAATTTCGTCTCATAACATTGGAGGTCCTTTTTAAATTTATAAAAAAAATGTGAATTGCATATTTACTTAGCTTCGATATTCTTTCTGCATTCCTCACTAGTCCCGGTTTGCCCAGCTTTAATGTCATTAAATTTTTAAGTTAAGTATAATATCATTTCTCGCTATGTTTTAAATCGATACTTTATTATCACAAATTTTTAGTAGTATGCGTACAACTAATTAATTAATACAAGTAGTTAATTAATAATTTCCATGAAACTGATAGCCCTGGCAGCTGGTGTTCCTTTTGTTATTTTAATCTTGAAACGTGTTTGTAAGATTAAATTAAGTAATAGAAATTATTTGACCTGATCTTCAAAATTTACTTTCTGATTTCCTTTAAATATTCTTTGCTTTCATTTCAGATCATGCTATAACTTGGGAAATAGAATTCTTTCCACGCGGCGTCAAGTATAATAAAGCCAAAATGGTTTGGGGTGAGGATGTGCCAGAATTTTCACTAAAAACAGTGCGCCTACGTGTCACCTGCAAGTATCCACACATAGGCGAAGAACGTTTCAAGGTACCAACTTCGTAGCTCTTCAATTGAAATAGCTAGCAATAATATCTTCTATTTCCTCAGATTGCTGTGCTCATAACAGGTGTGCAGAATAAAATAAATCACATCCTCACTGTTCACGAACGCACCGAGTACTTTTCGAATCAGGTGCGCGTGCTTAATTTGGACAACTTAATACCATACGATGAGCTGGCATTATCTTCCATTAAGCTGAGTCCACATCTGATAGGCCCCGAGCGCAATAATCTCTCAATACAGGTTATCATAGCACCGATGGGTCCCCATACCAGTCGCGATGCGCCATTGTTTGTCTTCAAATGAAGTGACGGAAGGAAGTTGCAACATTATTGCAATACAGGTTCGAATTGTCAGCAGTAATGGAGAATTTCTGTCGTATGGAATAGTATTGCCGATTCTAAGCTTTTTAGTTTGTTCTTTTGCACTCGTAAGTATAATATCTGTGAGAATAAGTTGGTTTGAGTGCTAAAACCAAAAGAAATGTTATGACCAAAAGAAGAGTTGTACAAGAGTTTATACTAATCAAATGGGTTTCCTTATTTACAATAATAATGTCCTTATTTACAATAATAATGTCCTTATTTACAATAATAATTTCCTTATTTATTTACCATACAACTCTGTGGGATAAATATTTGTTGTTTGCGAAGAAATAAGTCTTAATTTTGGTTCGAAAACAAGTTAATATTTTGCTAAGCATGTAAATTCATAGATTAAAACGTTATGTGCGACAGCTGACGTATGTTTCACCTGTCAGCAGTCACAGATGAAGCACACCCCAGTTGTTGACGTAGTTCCACCAATTCCAGTTGACGTAGTTTTTAAGCGCTAGAATTGAGAGATAGCATTTCTCCCCTTAATCAGTTATGTTTATTCTGTGTACACAAGACCAGAATAATTTTCAGTAGAAATGCGAGTTCATTATAATTATGCAGAGATAAAACTCCGCAAACCAGAAAAGAATGAACGTTTGGCGTAAATACTCGAAAAGAAATCGTATCCTCCGAAAGCCTTTCGCAAGTGCATTCTGTGATTTTCCTTATTATTCAAAAGGTTCTCTGAGAGATCCTAATAAATTATGTAAAATGATCGTAATTCCTTTTTTGTGTTCGCTCATGAAAATATTTAGAAACCTTAAAATTTGCTCTTTTTCGGTATTTTGGAATACCGAAAAAGTCTATTGAAAAGTAAAAAAGACTTCACGTTTTCAAGATTTCTAAATTACACTCTGAGACCGGAATTCATCAGTTTTGAACTTAAAATTTTATAACTTGTATCACAGCAACAGCGAAAACTAACAAGATAATTAGCATTTTTATAGCTGGGTAAATAGCTGACTTATCTAAGAACGCAGTAGAAGAGACCCTTTTTTGTACCGTTCTGGCTTTGTTTGAAAATGGGAGAATAATTTTATGACTTAAACATTACTATAAATTAATGCGAAAGACATACAACTGTGCCACATTATAACTTCAAAACGTCATCTAGAAGTGTACCGGGTTATTTCAAACGCGAGGTGTGTTATTTTCAAATGCGAATTTACGCAATTTAAAAGTCGAAGAGTAGTTGTCAACAGTTAATTTAAGTAAGTAAAGAACGGCAAAATACAAACTGGCAGCAGCAACAGGAACGACAACAACAACAACAATGGAATGGGCATGTGTCATTCTTAGATTTGGCAAGACTAACCAAATTTCTCTGAGATGGAAATCTCATAAAAGAAATCAAGAGCAGCAGCAATAACAACAGTTATAGCAGCAATAAAATTGTATAAAAAGGAGGGAAAATAATGTCAGACGATATCAACAACACTATAGTATTTAAAAAAGAACAGCAATAGAAGAAAACTTATAGTAGAAAGAAAAGGAGAGACTAAATCGTGCCAAAAATCATTTCGTCAGCCGTAATTACATCATAAGATTCATTTAATTTTGAGTGACAAGTTCAAATGAAATACGAATACCGTTCAGTAAATACCTACCGTTGTACGTAGAAGACAATTCAACGTGTTTCGGTGGTTGTTGCCGAGATGAGATCTTTTATCGTTTGTTATCTAAAGCCTTTTATGACGCTTATATTAGCGATACTCGTAGATGTGTCGCATTAGAGTGGCTGTTGAATTTTTCGGTAGCTCTTAATTTCGAAGTAATCTCGAAATGATTCTTCAAAATCTCGGCCGGTTCAAGTGAAGACGTTTTTAAAGGGCTGCGGCAATGTGTTTGAGTTTCAGTGGACGGCGGTAACTCACTGGGCGATGTTGGATTGCGGAGCGGACTTGCGCCTCCTACTCTGCCGTGGATTCAAGGGAACTGAAAACAGGAATTTCTCCAGGAGTTGAATTGAACTTACAATTCTAAAGGTGGCTTGCAACTTATATAAAAGCAAAAAAAATTTTGTTGTGCAGAGTTTCACGAAGGAAAAAAATCAAAATATATTTCACAAAATTTATTTTTCCATCGCTTATTTTTCTAACTATCAGACGTTAGTAATTAAACAAAAAATAATTGCTTAAGAAATAATCAAATTAACAAAATGAAGATATTGATTAAAAAACTAAAAGTGATCAAAGAATAGAGCGGCAGAAATAATGCGCAACTAGTAATAAGAAACGAAAGTAAGAAGTAAATAAAAAGGTAAGTGAAATAAATAAGTGACAAATAAATAGTTAAGAAGACATTAAATACGTAAAAAATGAGAAAATAACGAGTAAATAAACTAATAACATTGAAAAACGCATAAAATGAATTCATTCATTAGTATTTGTTACTAATTTGATTTGAATTGAGAGAAAATACTAATTATTGAGTACGTAAATAAAAGAAAAACAATTTTGCTTCGTAGAAATTTAAATTTGTATTTCTATCATTACACACAGTTTTAATTTGAATTTTTAACCATTTTCTCCGAAACAGATTTGTACTCTCTTTGCAAATTCTACAAACTCTACAAACAGTATGGATAACCCAGCGTACGTGGTTGAGTTGGAAAAGGAAGCAGGTAAGTGTTTTGCAAGTAAGACAGCAACTAAGATGCAGAAGTTAAATTTCTCACAAGTTAAACTTATTGGTTTGACTGTCATTTAATAGATTTTTTCGATTTTTATATAAATACTCGTTTGTCCTCTTTAAGCTGAATAATTTTGTAGAAAAGAAAAGAAAAATCTCAAAATTCACTATTTACAACTTTACTGTAAAAGTTTAGAAACAAAACCAATTAACTTCTGCAATAAAATTTTCGATTCAGTCCAAACATTTTTCAGTAAGAATTGAGAAACGAGTATTTTAATGTTCGAGTTCTTAGCAATTGGAAGCACCAATTGAAAAGCTAGTTAAAAGCGCAATTTATACAAATTTCCAATCGAAATTGATCGGGTGTCGAATTTGGTGCAATCGGAATGCAAAAAAACTGCAATTCAACACTAATTTGGGAATGAGAAGGACATAATTCGATCCGGAATGAATAACAGAAGTGAATATTAGGTTCACTACTTGCAGAATCAGGCTGTACTTTTCTAGTTCTGCTTCTCCCTTCATCACAATCAATCAAACGGTTATTCTTGAGTTGGAAGAGTGAAATGAAATGCCTTTTACGAGTTTTTGCTTTCGTGTACGCTTTATTCCTATAATTATTTGCATTATGACATTTCTTTTAGGTTATCGCCGCCTTGTCGCCGTCACTGTTATTATGTCTTATTTTGCTTGCCAATTTGAATTATACATTTAACACTAAGCTAATCGTCCATCCGGGGACTGCGTGACAGGCGCAGTCGTGGACTTCGTGGTACAAGCGGAACATTTAGTAGTTTTATTGTTATTGTAATCCGTAGTAGGTAGTTAGGTAGGTTGGTAGGTAGGTAGGTAAGTGCAATCTAAATGCGTTGGTAGTGAGTGGTGAGGCTTGTACGCCGACGCAGTAATTGTGGGGAGCGGCGAAATCATAACTACGCGACCACAGAAACGTATTGCGTATAATCAAGCTACTGTTTGAATGCGTTTCGTATTCGAGGTCTCCGCAGGTGCTCGAGAGCTGATTTCTGTTGCTTTCAGGAGGGACCCTCCTGCTGCTTCCACCCCCCGCCGGCTGATTTCTGCGATATTTTGCACTATATTGCGTTTTTGCGAGTATATGTACGAATGTAGGTCGATATTGTAGAATGTTGGCGTTTGTTGGCGACGTTCACGGTTACAGGATGCAGCTAGACTGGAATTCACTAAATTCTTTCTACACGGGTTCTTCTGTTTGCGAACAGCAGTGGCTTGTTTCGTTCTTGGTTCGTAGTAAGTAGTAGTAAACATCCCCTCCTCCTCCTCCTCCTCCTCCGCCTCCTCCTCGCTTCGATTAAACTCAGTTCACCGCAGCTTTCGATTCGCTTTCGTGCGCAGCAACATGAATGGCGGCGCTCACTCACTTCTCGAATATCAGCTCGCCCGTCAGGAAGGGATTCATGTAACTGGGTCGCTCGTACACCGAGGTGGTGCGTCTTCTGGGCTGCAGCGAGGAGGCCGTCCTCGCCGAGTGGTCGTGGTGGTGAGGGCGCTTCTCCTCGCGCGTGTTGAGTATCAAGGGAATGGGTATCGGGGTGTAGTTTTGCTCCATCACAGATGTTGCCGCTTCCACAATGATGTCTGAGCTGTCAATAAATTTCGGCTGCTGATGCTGCTGTTCGGTAGCCTCCTGATTGTTGAAGTTGTTGTTGTTGTTGTTGTTGCTGTTGCTGTCGCTGTTGCTGTTACTGTTGCTGCTTGCCGGCGACAGCAGCAGCTTCCTGTGAGCTCTTCTCGTATTATGACGATGATGATTGTAATGTTTACGATGTGATTTCCGCTTGATATGTGTTGTTGTTGTATCCAATATTGGTGGCATCTGTTGATGTAGTTGCTGCTGCTGCTGTTGCTGTAGTTGCTGCTGTTGCTGTAGTTGCTGCTGCTGTTGCTGTAGTTGCTGCAGCTGCTGCAGTTGCTGCAACTGTTGCTGCTGCTGGTGCTGCTGTTGCTCCGCTATTGTCATTGGTGGTCTGGGTTGCAGTAAAAACGTACCGTTAGTCGGCGTCACCTTCTTGAGGTGATCATTGCGATTGGCTTGTATTATTGTTGCTGTGGCGAAGACTTCCTGAAATCGATTGGCCGCCGCCAACTGTTGCAGCTGCAGCTGTTGCTTCTGCAGGAACAGCTGCCGCTGCTGCTGCAGACGGTTGAGTATCCGGTACTGGTCGAGGATGTGTTTGTAGAACTGTTCTGCGCTCACTTCTGATGAGTTGAGAAGGCGTATGGCAATCTTTTCGGGTATCACGATTTTGTCTGCGAAGGGAAGAGGAGAGAAATGAAGAGAAATTACGAACAATCTTTGCTACTTCTTATATTTTTTATCTCAATTTTTATGAAATAATCAGCGACTACGATAAAAATCTTTGGACGGAACTTTGCAACAAAATATGGACGGGGAAGATTTTGCTTTTGTATAACTTGAGTATTTGCTTGAGTCTTTATTTTTCTAAGATTTTTTATGACTTCTTGATGAATTTTAAATCCAGATATGGCTACCGATTCCAGCGATTCATTAGTCGACTTGAGAACCATTCGGTGCAAGAATCACACACAAACACACACATATTTTAAACCCAAATCAGAAAATTTCAAACCCAAATAAATTTGGAGATGTCTTTTTTCTATTTAGCACTCCATAAATGATGAGTAAAATTAGGAAAAATACAAATGAATGGCTCGCAAATTCTACGTACACACAAACGTAGGCACACACACACCCACCCATACATATGCAACTTCAGTATGTAGTGCTCTAGTCCATTGACCCAATTTTGGAACTAAGGCGTTGTTGCACTTCTTTCTGCAACACCACACACACACACACACACACACACACACACACACACACGCACATTCTTCGAGAAGAGTCAACACACAGCAAGCTCCAATTTCTCTCAATCGACACCCCACAGCAAGTAGATTCGCTCCCCTTGCCAGCTTTGCGCCCCAAAGCACTGCACAGCAGCGAAGCGAAGAAGCAACAACTACTTGCTACCCGCACGCATACTTGCAGGAATGGCACTTGTGGTTAAATGGCTGTGTGTGTGTGTGTGTGTGTGTGTCTGTGTGCAGAGGAGTGTCATGAAAATGAATCCACCGAAGGGAGGATTTCGTACTCTCCAATTGACACAAATTTTTCAACGCCACTTCTACTGCCACCCACTCATTCGCCGCAGAGAAGAAAAAATTATCGAATTGTTGCAATGAAGTTCAGCTAGAACTAGATATAATTATTACTGTAGCAAATTCAATTGAATTACGAATATAGAAAAATCGGTTCAGCTATTTCTTGCACAATAACAGTTCAGACTCTTCAATAATTACGGACTTTCAGAATGAACTTCGTTGAAAGGCGCGTTGAAATTCATATCTAAACCTTTCTTACTGATATACGCGACATGATACATATTAAGATTCCTTCCTTTTTTACAAGTGATTCAAAACGGGGACAGTTTTCTGGATGTTTGGGAAATTGAAGAAGTTCCCTTCCCTTCCCTTCCCTTGATACGGTTTCATTTCATTGAAGTGTTCCTCTCCAATCTTAAAATGTCCAGTGGTTTTAGATTAGAAGAGAAATCGAATCTGTTCAGATTCATTTGCCCATTAGACTGGTGTATGTGGCCGGTTATGGTCTGATCTCTGGTCCAATGGGGTACCGGACTCTTTGAGTCAATTCTATAGATTCCAGTTCAAAGACCTCTTTTCGCCGGGCCTTAATATCTCATCAAAATTAACCAATTAATTGATAACTTCGTCGATTATTTGATAACTTCGTCGATTAATTGATAAGTTCGTAGATTAACCGACAACTTCATCAATTAGTCGATTAATCAATTATTCGCTTCATCGATTAGATTCAATCTTTACTCGCAGGCTGTTTTTCTAATCGATAAGTCGATTACTGAGAACTCTTCAAAATATAAAACTATTAATTCAGACCTTTCAACAGTTTTCTGCCTCCAAACAGCGAAATTGCTCTCAATGAGTGACCCACTCGCAGACGCACACAGACACACACGCACGCACACACACACACACGGACACACAGACACACACACACACACACACACGCACGCACACACACGCGAACTGTCATGCTTACCGCAATTGTTGCCCTTTGTCGCGAAGGGTCGTATGGTCGGATCCCATATGAATATATAATACAAGGACAGCATAATCGCTGCTAATGACACGCACAACACATACACAGCGACAGTCAAAATACGGATGACCTTCCGGTTGCCCTGCGGCTGATAGCATCTGCTGATGGTCTCGGTGGGCGGCAGTTTCACTTTTTCCTCCAGTGAGCCAACTTTGGAATTCATGTTGTTACTAATTTCTTTTGTTGTGGCTGTTGTAGTTGTTGTTGTGGCTGTTGTTGTTGTTGTGGCTGTTGTTGTTGTTTTTGTTATTGTGTAGATATTTCTTCTTTTCTGTATTTAATACATTCTATAAAATCTTTTTAGAAAAACAGCCTCTGCGAAATAAAATGAGTTGTTGCTCAAAACTGGCTGACGTTGCTGCCAAAGCGGCTGCTGTGGCTGGTAATAATGAAGGAGACGATTGTTGCTGGTTAAAAGGTGTGCTGCTGCCGCTGTTGCTTTTACTGCTGCTTGGTCGCTGATATGTAGAAAACCTTCATCGACTGAATGTCCAAAATTGTGTGCTTATTGTCGTCGCTGTCGCTTGTGTCGCCTGTGCCGCCTCTGTCGCTGTCGCCGCCTCCACTTTCGATGGTCGCGTTTTGGCCGTATTTCCGTCCGTGTACGTTCTGCCGAGCCAACTAACTGCAACTAACTGCATCTGAACCGCGCCGAGCTGAACTGAAGTGAGCTGAATGCCATGGAATCGGATGAAGCGAATGCTGGCTGACGGCAGGAGAATCCAGTCAGTCGCGTCGGGTGGCCGCTCGGTTCGTCGGCGGCTGGCTGCTCGGTCTCCGGTTAACTGGGTCGTCGAGTCGAATTCCTGGCGGGGGGTGTTGGCCGGCGTTGGTGGTGTTGATGGCTGGTGCGCGGCGGTGCATGCTGAAGGTGCTGGAGCGGAAGTTGTTGTTGTGGGTGGAAGTGGGTGGCGTCAGCAGAGCGGAGAGCAGAGTTAGGAATTTAGTGCAGCGAATGGCAATATCAAAAAAATTATGGAAACACGATGGACACATGAAAAAACCGACTATTTTGTGGATAGAAAAATTTTACAACCGATTTTAACATAAACTCTCAACCCTCCGCGAGAACCTCTAATTTTTCGTAACGAAAAATTCTTATTTCTCTCGATATTTTCGGTTTTTAGAAGCCGCCACTTGAAATTTGTATTTAACTTAAGTAAATAAATTCTCAAATACAACAATCGAAATCAAATTGCTATCAAATCTTAACTACACTCAAACGAACAAAGTTTTTCCTCCAGTGTTTACTTCTTCCGATGGCTAAAAATAAGTTAAAAATATTGTACATTAAAAAACTTTTTTTCTCTGTTTTTTACCTTGTATTCAAATTTGTTTTATCTTTTTTTAAAATAGATTTTCAATATCTGGAATGTGATTTTACTCTAAAATAGAACAAACTCTCTCCTCTCTCCCTTTCTCCCTCCCTTTCTTTATCCCTCTCTCTCTCTCTCCCTCTCTCTCTCTCTCCCTCTCTCTCTCTCTCTCTCTCTCCCTCTCTCTCTCTCTCTCTCTCTCTCTCTCCGTCTCCCTCTCTATTATTCCATCTCTCTTCCTTTAGCAGTTCCTAACTCTCAAAATGTGCTAACATCGCTCAACCCTAGAATTTGTTGCTTTTTAAAATTTCAGTTCATTCTGTCTCCCCTAAGGGTATCCTTGTTGTTGCTGTTGCAACAACATAGAGATCTCCTCGCTGGTGTGGCGGTTGGCGCGGGGCGTGGTGTTGAGATTCGGGTGTCGCCGTCGCTGGTGGTGGCGCTGTCGGCTGAGGTGAACAAACTGAAACCAGGTCACTAGGACGACATGCAATCTTGAGTGCAGTGTTGCCACCGAGCCAGCGCTGCTCGCAGCTGACAAGGATACTCATAGAAACGAAGCAGCAGAAAGTGGACGAGACAGCGAGCAGGAGGCTCAGTGGGGAGTGCGAACCGAAGCTGTTGCAAGAGTGAGAGGGGAAACTCAGAGTTGTGGAAGTGTATATTCAAGGCATCACACTGTCCAACTAACTGACTGACTGACTGACTGACTGACTGACTGACTGACTGGCTGACTGGCTGAGTGACTGATTTAGCGACTGACTGCTGTTGTAGGCCGCAGCTACGTTGCAAGGTGGTGTGCACCAGATAGCATTGAAAAATAAATCCATATTTTTCACCTACTCTAGGTAACCACAAATCGCATTTGACGATGACATTTTTCAAGTGTTTGTTTGTGTTTAGTGTGTGTGAGTGTGTGTGTGTGTGTGTGTGGGTGGGTGGGTGGTTGGATGGATGGAGGTGCCTATGAATGTGCGCAGGTTTGTCCTCCAAAAGCGTTGCCATCGCTGCAGCGCGCTACCCACGATTAGATTGAGGGTGCGGACGTTAGAGGAAGGGATTGTGGGAAGGCGGCCGGGGGGGGGGCGGGCGGCGATACGGTCGGTATTCTGCTGGACTGATTTGGTGTTCCCATTGTTCAAACTTTAAGATTTATGCTTCGACCTGACGTGAACAGCAAGATGCACCTGAATTAATAATGGATCGCCTCGGCATGAATGAACGCTGGGTGTGGAAGCCGCCTGCCTGGCTTGGTGTCCGATAAAATATCACCGTCCTTTATTCGCTAGATGCTTCATAATGACCCAAATTTCAATTATGTTGCCTAAATTATTTAGCAATATTTCGTTCAGAGACATTCAGTTCAGAAATATTTCTCTATAGTTTAGAAACTTTATGGAAAATGAAATATGGGAATTACAAAATAAGTTCATTTAATTTCATAAAGACAACTTTCGTCATAAAAATGTATGGAATTGTAAGGTTTCGTCTGCATTATGAATGAGAGCAAAAATATTTCTTCTGCCGCGCGTATTCTCGAAATGGAAAAACCGAATTTTTCACAACTTTTCTCCAAAAGTCGGGTGTTCATTGTTAGCTGTGTTTTTGAACAGAAATCTCTATTGATTGCTTTTTATGGGGCTTCACTGCGTATGTTAAAGGAAAACAGCAACGAATCGAATATATTAAGAGGTTACTGGGGCTTTTAACAGCAGTTAACATCGTGAGAAATGTTCATATATATGCATGCTTATTTTAATAAGTAATTAAATGTGTAATTGGCAATAAATCCAAGAGAAAAATCGCAAAAGAGATAACATTTCGATTTATATTTTCACATTCAAAGAAGTTTTTACACTTTTCGGTTTATAAATCGGTGGCATCCGTGAGTCCCAGAACACGATGTAGTAGATCGAGAGGAAGAACCCCAGGCCGCAGAGACCGCACAGGTAGACGGCCACCACGAGGTAGCGCAAGAAGCGTTCCTTGAAAGTGGGCGTGGCGAAGAGGTCTTCCTCACATTCTGCAGCACGTTTCCGGGGCGCTGTAGATGATGATGATCTGGCTGAGTCCGCTGAACCACCGCCAGCTCCGTCCTCACCAGTCACTTCGTGTTCAATAATATTGACCAGTTTCGGGACTTTTGTATTCATATTAAGGCAGCACAATAATTGACTGAATTTAGCTTATTTCCGCGCTCAACCAAAAAAAAAACCACTTTATATTTTTTTTTATACTCTTATCGTGGAATCGACATTAAGAATTCCTTTCTTTCCTGGCAGTCGCTCACTGTCCACTTGAAGTTGTCAATGCAAAAATCAAAATCAGAATCGCCAGCCGGCGAAAGTAACACTTTGATAGCGCCAAACGGAAGATTGGCCGTCCAGTAAAACGTAATAAAGCAGTAAGTCGCACTTAGCCAACTGAGAAATGAGATTATTTGACGTCGCATTGCGTTGTTAACGAGTTTATGAAGTGACGACAGTTCGTTGGAAGGAAGGTAGGAAGGGAAGGGAATCCAGTGTATTAACGTGGATTAATTCGTTGCCAATGTTTTGATGGAGAAGGGAAGGATGCACGTGGGATTACAAGTAACGACGAACAGCTTTAAATGCCGTCTCACTAGAAACATTCTAGAAATCCAAGGCTGTCGTTGAAAAGGTCAGAAAACAATTTGGTCAGAAAATAATAACCCTTTGAGAGGGATGTACGCATTGAGCGAACACGCCCACAACACAATATATAACACAAGAAACTAAGTTGTACACTTAGCTTTCCACTTTCATTTAAGAAGTTTAACTAGATTTTCACTTCGAAAAATTGATCACACTGAAAATCGAATAACGAATCATGGAATACATGAAGCGATTAATCAGAATTGAGACTTTTTGCGCCGTATTTAAGTCATCAAGGAGACATCAGAAGGGTTTGATGTACCTTCGCCCCTCCATATTACACACACACACACACACTTTAAGAACGCCTAACTTACCGATTAAAAAGCGATTAATTCGATTAATTATTAAATTTTCGCGCTTTTCTTCTCCTAAATTTAACCAGCATGATGCGCATGCTTATATTCGGGCAACGGGGGCATTCGCGAATCCCAAATGAACAAGTAATACATGGCCAATGTCATGCCCATGCCACTCACTCCGGCCATATAGAGTCCCAGCGTGAGGAGCCGGAAGGTCTTCGTCTCGAAGAAGCTATCGTTCTTCGGCAACGGGACCTCTTCCTGCGGCTCAGGTGCGGGTGCAGACATTTTCGCAGTATCCGATACGAAGACGCTCTATACTTTGACCCGTGCCAAATCGGACGATCACTTATTTCCCCGACTTTCGTTTACAATTCGTTCTGAAACGTAACTAAAGTGCTGGAAGAATTTCTGAAGAGGCAGACCTTGTTTTGCGGTTTTCTAATTGCTCGCATATTCGTGTGGTTTTTTCTAATAACCCGCTTAACAATTAGTGAGTGGGCGGGGGGCGGAACTGTGGGACAGATTGAATTCGCTAAATCGCGACCGTAATTTGGTGCCACATGTACAGCGTCGTTTGTAGTTAACAGTTTCGTTGAAAAGCATGGTTCTTCTAATACGAATTAATTTTATTTTCCTTTTCTTTACAACACCTTCAAGGTGGAAGTCAATGTAATTCGAACAAACAGAATTCAGTGAGTATCTAGATCATTCTTCAAAGATGTCATTTGATCCCTGCCCAGGGCGTAAATGCCTCGTGATAATTGTTAGTCGACCACAAATTGAAAAGTTCAATCAGTCGGAGTGATTATACGTATATTTGAATGAGTCCACGTCTTGATTTATCTGTACCTGACTCCAATGAAACAACAAAGATATTGTATATAAATACATCTTAAATTCTATCCTTCCCGTAATTATTTTCGTATATACCAAGTTTGTAAAAAACTAACCTCCTTCCGATATACACAAATATCTATCACGTTTCCATTATCACCATTTTTCACGTACTTTATAAATAAGAGAAAATTGGTCTTTGAGAAATCTGCCAGGACTATACAGAATAGAACTTCTGATTATCAGTAGCTCTCAACCAATAGAACTCAACGCACACTTAACAAATATCATCCGGGACTCTTAAGAAATATCATCCAATCTTTAATTAACCAAAGTTCTGGATGGTGAAGAGTTTCTCTCGATATATATTGGCCAATCGTTAATAAAGCTTTACTAATTTTGAATTGATATTGAATTTATATCCAGATACACCGACTAAGCCCCAACAGACTCAATATGCCTTTACAAATTAATTAACCAGAAGGCCTTTGATATGCTCACCTCTATTATAGGCCTTGTAAGTTCCGTACAGGCTTTCCGTCAATGGAAACAGGAAATTTCAGATGTATATCTGGCAAGCGTGAGTCGAAGAACAATAAGTAGTACAGAGACAAAATCAGGCCTATTCCGCTGATTCCACCCAAATAGAGAAGCATCGAAATCCAACGAAACAGTTTGGAGTCGAAAAATGTTGTCTCATCCTCTTCCAACTCATCTTTAACGGACTCGCTGAGTTTGGTTTGATATGCAGACATGTTTGCGCCAAGAATGTTTGATATAGACTGATTACTAGAGAATGATGACTTATAGAAATGAAAAGTTGAAGACTCAGTTGAAACAGTTGAAAGACAGCCACTTGACTGACAAAGTAAGCTTAAGTAGTCCCCTTGTCAGCCTCTAAGACCTTTCATATTGCGAATGACATGTTGCGATTGGCATGTTTCAGTCGTGTTTAGATGAAGATTAAAAGCAAATCAAAGAAATTGAAATTCTAATTTCTTATTTCCGTTAACTTTCTAGGTCTGAAGGGAAATGAGAAACCTTTAGTGCGCACCCACACCTTCGAGGAGGCCATCACGCTGACCAGAGTGGGCAAGTTCCACTACAGTCTGCTCTTGATCTGCGGCATCTGCTTCATGTCGGTGATGGTAGAGATCATGGGCATCAGTATCGTGATGCCTTCCATGCAGTGCGATCTATCGTCGACGATCTCCGAACGAGGTTTATTGGCATCGGCTGGCTTTCTGGGCGTGGTGGTGAGTTCACATGCCATGGGCTTCTTGGCGGATACGTGGGGACGAGTGCGCACACTGCGCTATGCACTGATGTTCAGTTTTCTGGCCACGATCATCTCCGCATTCTCTGTGAATATCTGGATGCTGATTGTGTTCCGGTTTCTGAATGGATTCTTCATGTCCGGCTGTCAGGCGTGTGTGTTCAGTTTGTGCGGCGAGTTTCATGGCAATCGTACTCGCGTACGTCACGTCACATTGTTATCGGGTTTCATGACGATCGCTTTAATGTACTTGCCCAGTGAGTAGCAGCAATGAGGTAAACAGGACTCTGATCGTATTACGCCCTTATCTCTGCAGGTGTGGCTCTTGTTATCCTTCCGCTACGCGTCGATACTGTGATTCTCGGCATAAAATTCTCCTCGTGGCGTATATTGCTGATGGTCAATTCAACATTGTCTTTATTGGCTCTGGCGGGTCTCCTGACACTGCCCGAAACTCCCAAATACGTGCTGGTGCAGGGTAATCCCGAGGGAGCTTTGGAAATATTGCGCTACATCTTTAGGAAGAATACCGGCAGACCCATCGACGAGTATCCTGTGCAGAGGATCGAGCTCGAAACAGGCGGTGCAAGTATACAAAGCATACACGGCGTCGGGGATGCCTTGAAATTGGTGTGGAGACAAACTACTCCGCTCTTTCATAGAGAACGCTGTCTGCATACGCTCAATATTTGTGTGATCGTGTTTGTGATCTACTTTATATCACAGGGAACCTTTATGTGGTACGTAATGCGGATCGCATGATAGCATTGTGATTTGTGGCATCTGTGAGGACCTCTTCACCTGCATCTTGTAGGTTCCCAACGATACTCAGCGAAATGGTCGAGAACGAAGCTCAGAGTTCAGAAGTCTGCAGGATCATCGATGGCATGCAGTCCGCATCCAGTCAGTCGGGTAGTGTTTGCGCCGACGGAGGCGACACTTTTATGTTCATGGTGTTGATCGTAATCGGAGGAGCGTTCACTGTCTTTTATGTGATCTTCGCATTCACCATTGACAAGATCGGCAAGAAGAATCTTTTCAGTAAGTGTTCGAAATTGCTCACTCCCGATGAAATCGCTTAATTCATATTTTTTGCAGTTGGTTGGATGGTTATATCGGTCAGTTGCTGCATCGCTATACACTGGACTTCGAACTTCGCCGCTGCGGTTATCGAGCTGACGCTGATCATGGCTGTTGGCAACTGCGGTGGCCTCGTCAACACAATTTCGATGGAATTCTTCCCGACCAAAATCAATGCGATGGGTATGTGTTTCGTTCTGATGATGGGACGTTTGGGCGCAGTGGCTGGCAGTAATCTGATCGGTCAAGTGCTGTTTAGTAACTGCAACAACGTATTCTGGGTATTTGGCGGCACTATTTGCGTCCTATGCTTGCTGGGTCTCTTCCTGCCGACCCGCAAACGTCAGAAGGAGTCGCCGACCGATAAGGTGGTACAACAATAGTAGAACGTTGCTTCTTAGGTTATACATAACAACGAATTGTTAGACTGTATATAAGATTATTGTAATTAAGGCAAACTTTTGCAAAAAGACAGAAGCCTCACTAGAGAAAAGTAAGACTAAAGTAAGCTTCGACGTAATGACCAGAGCGATATGGTCCACTTTATGTCCATAACTTCAGTGTAATCTTTACGGATTGGTAATTCATGTAGTTCAATACTGCTAAATAAACATTTGAGTGATTTTGTACATATTGTTGAAGATTTTAAGAGTTTCCGATTGAGAGCATGAAATCACGCAAGTTTTTATCGTCGCCTTACGTGGTAGAATTTCAAACTCTTCTACCACGTAAGTCGCCGATTATCAATGAGTATATAAAGGGTTTGCAACCCTGTAGGCTGTGAAAACCACACGGTTTTTAAAATCAAATCCATCGATCTGGTCTCTGAACTGCAAACGTGACTAGAACGATTCTAAATTCTGATGAAATGAACGATGAAATGAACGATGAAAAGCGAAGATGCAGACCAGACAGATCAGATAAACTTATTGGTTATTGCCGATGTTGTTGCTGTTGACAAGCCTGTTGCTGTCTGTTCTTTGCCTCTGCGGCACAGCGGCAGTGCGACAGTTTGCAGCCCGTCGCAAGTCAAATAACAGCATGTACTCGTATGTATGTTTTTCCCTTTAATATTTCTTATTATATATAATTATTTAATAAAATCGCTGTTGATTAATTCTAATAACAAACAACAGTGAGTGGTCACGTAGTCGCGTCGCTCAAGACGTTTTAAAAATGTATTGTCTGCCCATCGCTGAAGGCTGAGGCAGACGTGAGAGGACGAGCGGTGACTACATTCGTACTTACATAACACACGCTGTGCAATTGTTATTGTTGTTGGTGTTGTTCCTCAATTGTCAGTACTTGATTGACAGCGTAATGCTGGCGATCGTGCGGCATCAACTGAACGCCGTCGCTGTGTCGCCTGCCTGCCTTCCTGGCCTGATCAACGGTCATTGCACGCAAAAGCAGTTAAGCGTCTTTAGCATGAATTCCAATAGCCAAGAATGGATTTGCTGCTGCCTCTACTTCTGCTGTCGCCTGCTGCATGTTGCTGATGCGGTATTACACGGCTCCCGCTGCAGTTGCATCCTAATCGCAGTTGGCAGATCAGCTGCTGCTGTACAATCGATCCATAAATGATGCGTCGCGACGCGCCACGACACGATGCAATGTTGTGTGACGTTTGGTTTGTGCTGCATGCTACGTGCAGCATGTGCACCGGACTCTGGCTGCGATTAGAAAAATACGTATAAGAGAACGTAATGGCAGTCAATTTATGACCCTAAATGGACAAATCGCATCAATCGGCATATTATTCTGGCCGAGTTCGTCCGATCGGACCGAATGCTTCGAATGCAGCGTGTGGCGATGGCGGTGGTGGCGATGGTGGTGGTGGCGTTGGTGATGGTGGTGAAGAGGCCTCGCGTCTGTTTATTATTTCCAGCTTTTTGTCGCACTGAACTCGTTGCTGCACACTGAAAATCAGCTACAGATGGGAGTCACTGGTCCTCTGTGTGGCAATGAGGAATTAGGAATACGACTGCGAACGACATAATAAGTTACCTGATGTGCATGCGAGTAGGACGATCGGTGAGCATATCTATCGGTGAGTATGAGCGATCAAAGTCCCCCACTTGTGCTAAAGTTGAATTTATCGCTTCACGTTGCACGGCGCATTCAGCTCTTACAACTTTCTTCGAGTTAGAAATTGAGATGCCCAACTGGCCAATCTGTTCGAACACCAGACAAACTCAATAAACATCGCTATAACATCATTAACTACCTCATCACAGACAACAGGTCAGGTTACGGGTGATGCGTCGGTGTGTGGTGACCACGATAATCGGAATCGGGGTGAGCTGGGTTTTTATCGTTTAAACACGCATATTTTCCACTATTCGATCGTAGGTCCGAGAAGTCTGATGTTGTCCTCTTTGTTATCACCTTTCGAGCGACTTTTTTCCCCAACTTTTTGCATTAGCGAATGATCAATGCTAATTTCTCCTCATTGAAATGCTTGGCTCGTGATGTGCGCTCAATTATTACCTCGCGAAAGCAACGAGATGTACTGCGAAGTGAACAGAACAACCAAAATTCTGCAACATCTAACTGAGCAACAGCATCTGTCGTGGTAACAAATTGTGCATGAGTGCGAAATCCTCAAATCTTAATGGCGCGACTGCTGTTGGCTTCTTTCGAAAGCCCGCTAATAACAATTCGTGTGTCGAATGTCAAATATGATGTCAGCTACAGGCTAAAATACCGTTAATAATGCCGTTCTGACGTACCATTCTGAAGCTTGGCGGCGAGTTTTTAAGCAATTATAATTATTTAGAAAATAATTTAAATTTTCTCTATAACTTGTATTTTGAGTTAACAAAAATGTGCGTTTTTTTTGTTACTCTATTATTTTTTTAATTTTTTTCTTTTGCTATAATTCTATATTTTATTTTTTTCTATAACAAATTTATAATAATAATAATATTCAATTCAATTCAATAGCTGTGTAGTAGTAGTAGTAGCTGCAGTAGTGGTACTAGCAACAACAACAACACCAACAATAACAACCACAGTAGTAGCAAGAACAACTCCGCCACCAAACAAACAACAACTTCACAATAGCAATACTTTTGTTGCCAACAATTTATGTAGGTGAGGGTTTGGCCAGCACTGTTACAACGACGCATAAAAAAGGCATAAAACGGCCAAGAGGCAGAAGCACTTGATTCTTCGTGCGAGAACGTAGCCGCGAAACGTTTAAAGAAATACAGAAGAGTGCAGCAGGTGCGGTGGGGAGGGGGTGAAATAGCACAAATTGTATTTCTACTTATGCCATAAAAAGTAGTAAATAAAAACAGTGGCAAAGTGGTAGCAACAACAGTAGTAAAGAAGAAAACAACTAAAACGACTCAAATAAAATAAAAGAAGTCAGATCTAAATCTAGAAAGAAATCAGCAGAAAACGCAAAAATGGCTAAACCGTGGGACGTTAAGGGGTTTGGTGGGGTTGGGAGGGGGCAGGGGAGGGGAGGAGAAGAAGAATTCGAAGAAACAAACGAAATAAGAAGAAGCAGAAGGTGGAGGAGGAGGAGAGGAGTGCGACGAAGAGGAAGCAGTTTGGCCTCATATGCGAGTGTGAGGACTCATTTGTGGTTGTTTGCAAATCTTCAATTCCAATTCCAGTCAAGAACAAGTGCTAATTTACGCTTTAAGGCTAAATCCACACTGACAACAACAACAACAACGGCAACAGCATGAGCAGTTGAAAAAGTGTTATGCGGTAGAAAAGAATTTAAAGCTGTCAGCACAGACAGATGCCAAATTCCGAATCTCGGCTAATTCGTGGAGTGAGTGATGTGAACTAAATACAAATGAGCCTCGTTTCCTGCAAGAAATTAAATATTTCGTGCACTAGAAAGCTCCTCTCTCTCTCTCTCTCTCTCACTTCTGAGAGCATTTGACAGCTGTCAGGTGTCAAATGCTGGCGATACAATAAAGTGAAGACGAAGACGGACCAACAACTCCGGAGCAAAAAAACTGGCGGCGGTTTCAGCAACAGCCGACCGCGATACAAAAAAATATCTCAGTTGAAAGAAAGGAAAGAAATAAAAGCGACTCTCCAGCGACTGTTTGTTGGAGCGACAGGACAGTTGGTTGTTGTTTTTTTTTCTTTTCTAATTTTTACATACTCCTGCGATGAGTGTCATAATTTTGTTCGCATTTTTCCCTCGAATGACCATCCCTGGAATCACCAATCAATGCAAATCCATCGCGACCCTGTTCGTCGCTCCGCCGATCGTCGGCAGCAACACAATGTTGACACTTTACTGCGGCTGCAACCGCATAAAGTGCGCAAACATGCCCGTCATGTTGGCCGCCGGAGTGTCGTTCAGGGTTTTATTGATCTTGTTGAAGTGTAAATTTGCCGGGTGTCAACTCAGCGAGAGCAAAGAGCAACCAACTCAACCGACCAAACAAACCAAACAACATCAACAGCAACAATAACGACGACAATAGCAATAAAATAATAGGAATGCCACATCAGCTTACATTTGTAGGTAATCAATTGCCCGCACCTGACGAGACGATCTCGTTCTCGTCTCGTTCTCGTCTCGTTCTCGTCTCGTTCTCGTCTCGTTCTCGTCTCGTTCTCGTCTCGTTCTCGTCTCGTTCTCGTCTCGTTCTCGTCTCGTTCTCGTCTCGTTCTCGTCTCGTTCTCGTCTCGTTCTCGTCTCGTTCTCGTCTCGTTCTCGTCTCGTTCTCGTCTCGTTCTCGTCTCGTTCTCGTCTCGTTCTCGTCTCGATCTTATCTCTCGTGTTCGAAACAAAAGTCGAGATCGACATGGACTGAGCGCGTGGATTTTTGAGTGCGTTGGTTGTCTAAATTGAGAGAGCCGCTCTGGTTCGAAGTGAGTATCAAGACCGATACAACTTTTCATAGCCGAAAGAGTACCGAGATCGAGACGATCTCTTCGAGCCGAGATAAGAATCGAAATCGTGCCTGCTGCGAGGCAAGAAAAACCATCTCGCCATCTCGATGTTCGTTTCGAGACGAGATTGAAGCGATGAAGACAATTCTTTCATGTCCTGAGCACCACAAATCGAGATACAACGACCAAGAAGCAACTACCAAAATCGAGTCAACCGTGATCTCGTCTCCAATTTATGACGGAAATCAGGGAGAAGCCGATGCAGGTGTGGATTTCGTAGCCAATCCATCTTTTTAAACTGACTCCGAATTGATTATCCATCGATGAATGAAGCGATTGTTGCTCATCAAACTGCCGCGAATCTCTTCGCCATTCGATCGGAAGATGGCATTGGACGAAACTGTGGCGTTGCGTTACTTTTGGCTATAAGAAATTCCAATGGGCAATGAAAAAATACCGCAGAGTCGCATGATCGATTCCAGGAATCATGAAGGCATTCTTGCGCGCGATTCGTCCCCGTTTCCGCTCGATCGACACGATCGTCGCAGTCTGTCTCTGGATAAAAACTGCAAGAGCAGAGAGCATCGCTCGAGCTTCCTTCTCAGTTGATATCGAGCGCGCGCGCGCACTCACTGCACGATCACCAGGCGATCGCGCGCGCTACGAAGAGCGGCCGGAAAAATTGGAGAAAATCGGTTAAGTAAATGGAAGAAATGCAAAATGCAAGCAGACAGCAACGAATACACGCGAACAATTGCAATGCGAACCACTTTTCAAAACACCGACATCGCACCAGATCAGCTCACGGCAGACCCAGACCAAGTTAAGTCAAACGAAGCGGGCAGCGGAAGGCAGCCGGCCCATGCCGAGGTGGGCCGAGGGAACGGGGGCTGGTAAGCCAGCCAGACAAGTTAGCCAGCCAGACTTTGCTTTGCTTTGCTTTGCTGCCGCAGCAAACTTGTAATGAGCACAAATCAGCAAACAAAGAAACGACTTGCAGCCGACCGACCAGCCGGAGAGAACCACGCGAGGACCACAAACAGTTAGACGTGCCGAGTGCCGATAGACGGACCGAGAAACGAACCTACTTTGAGGCGGCGCAACAAGTGAAGGCAACGACGACGTCAGAGCGCAGCTCACTAATCGTCGATCGTAAACGCGTCTCGACGATCGCCAGATCGCCGCTCCACAGACGATCGTCTGGCATACGTCGCCGTCGACGGCGTTGCTACTGCTGCCGATCGCGGAGTTGGTGTTGGTGATGGTGGCTCTGCGGTGATGATGGTGGTGGTGGTGGTGATGCCTCATGCAGAAAATACAGCGCGGCGCGAAAAATAGCGGTTCCCAGTTATGTATGTATTTACAATGCAAGCAGCAAGAACTTCGAAGCGGATCGTCAGAGCAGCAACAGCAACATCAGTTGCCGCGACTCCACTGCCGAGTGGTACTCATCGTAACTGGCCACGCGTGATCGTTTCTCGCCAAACTGCCGAAGAAGGGAGAGCGCGAGAGCGAGAGCGAGAGAGAGAGAGAGAGAGAGAGAGAGTTGGGACCAGCTGAGAAACACAGCAAGGTACGCTCAAGCGGCTCAAATCATGGCTAAGCGCAGATTCAAGTTCAAGATCGTCCAGTGATTGTTGCGCTCTGAAGTGCACGTCTCTCGCGAGCTCCTGCCGAGGGTTTCTCGCTCTGAGCGCAGAGGTGCCAGCGATCTTGCATGTTGACAATTCCGAGATAATGCGGTAATACGTTCAGCTGGAGTCGAACTCGAAGCCACTGATTTACGGGTTGATTGAAACAACAGCGTGTGGGGAGGCTGCCCGAAATTCTTTGGCCGAAATGTTGAATGGCGAAATTATGCAAGAATGCTGTAAGTTGGAGGCCTCGTAGGACGAGGGTGGACCGGGGGAGGGGGAGGGACGAGGGACTAAGGTGATGGTAAGAAGTTTCACTGTAGAGAAGAAATAAAGGTTTGCGTCAGTCGGGAAGAACGCATGATCTGGATCTGATTTGGTTCACGTGGATTCCGACCATTTTATCACGTAGCGTGAGGCAATCTGCAGAACTCAAGTGAGATCTGAGATCTTTTAGTTGAGTAACTTGGGAAATCTCTTGAATCTCTAGCAATCACAGAACCCAGATAGTTACTCAGATATATGCGTTCATTCCAGAATTTGCCTACCAAGCTTCCGGAGATCCTTCTACAGCATTTATTGTGTGATCATTTTTTTCCAGATATCGGAGAATTTATTGAAATATTCTTCAGATATTTGCGGTGTTTTGTAGAGGAGAATCGCAGAATGAGAAGGAATCGCAGAATGAGAGGGAATCGCAGAATGAGAAGGAATCGCAGAATGAGAAGGAATCGCAGAATGAGAAGGAATCGCAGAATGAGAGGGAATCGCAGAATGAGAAGGAATCGCAGAATGAGAAGGAATCGCAGGATGAGAAGGAATCGCAGAATGAGAAGGAATCGCTGAATGAGAAGGAATCGCAGAATGAGAGGGAATCGCAGAATGAGAAGGAATCGCAGAATGAGAGGGAATCGCAGAATGAGAAGGAATCGCAGAATGAGAAGGAATCGCAGAATGAGAGGGAATCGCAGAATGAGAAGGAATCGCAGAATGAGAAGGAATCGCAGGGTGAGAAGGAATCGCAGAATGAGAAGGAATCGCAGAATGAGAGGGAATCGCAGAATGAGAAGGAATCGCAGAATGAGAAGGAATCGCAGAATGAGAAGGAATCGCAGAATGAGAAGGAATCGCAGAATGAGAAGGAATCGCAGAATGAGAAGGAATCGCAGAATGAGAGGGAATCGCAGAATGAGAGGGAATCGCAGAATGAGAGGGAATCGCAGAATGAGAGGGAATCGCAGAATGAGAGGGAATCGCAGAATGAGAAGGAATCGCAGAATGAGAAGGAATCGCAGAATGAGAAGGAATCGCAGAATGAGAAGGAATCGCAGAATGAGAAGGAATCGCAGAATGAGAAGGAATCGCAGAATGAGAAGGAATCGCAGAATGAGAGGGAATCGCAGAATGAGAGGGAATCGCAGAATGAGAGGGAATCGCAGAATGAGAAGGAATCGCAGAATGAGAAGGAATCGCAGAATGAGAAGGAATCGCAGAATGAGAAGGAATCGCAGAATGAGAAGGAATCGCAGAATGAGAGGGAATCGCAGAATGAGAGGGAATCGCAGAATGAGAGGGAATCGCAGAATGAGAGGGAATCGCAGAATGAGAGGGAATCGCAGAATGAGAAGAAATCGCAGAATGTACGAACGAATCTTCTGAGTGACCGTGAGAAATCCCCTTCAACTATTTCGTCTTACCCGGAGTGTATAATGAATTCGAATAGAATGAAGGCTTCTCCGCAAACTCCGATTTAGCTTGAGCTGTTGTCGCTAAAAGGAACGAAGGTGGGAATAGCGAGTGGATTCCTTGATAGGTTCTGCTAGCAGGACCTCTCGCCAGGTGGGGTCCCGAATATCAGCTACTTGCTGCGGAGTTTTAAGCGGTTTTAAGCGGTTGAAGGCGTCTCAAACAAATAGCAATTCAGCACGACCGTATTGGGTGGGCCTTCCTATACCATTTCGACCCTTTTTCGGTGCATGTTGTGGGTGAACAGGGACGGTCTCTGGGCAGGGAATGCAAAGAGAGGTTCCACTGCAGTCTGGTCGTATGCACGTGGTGGCCCGACATGACGAATGACCCGACATGACTCATCAAGTAAACTAATGAAAATGGTTGTGCCATCATGTCGGCCAACGCCAAGGTTACGAAGCCACATCGAAATAACAGTTGGAAACGAGGCAGGAACGACTTAAAGATGATCCACTAAACGACGGGGAATTGGAGGAATTCGTGAATTGCATGCCACCAAAACCGCCGCAACGCTCGTGCAACAACAAGCAGCGCGCTCGGAAAAACAACCAGAAGAACGGTTTAAACCACTCAACCGGATTGGAAAAGCACGGCATTCGGAAAAGCGCGCAATTGAGAGGAGCAGCAGAATTGCCGGACTGACAACTTTTCTTTGCGGGCAGCGCGCAGATGTCGGTGAGACGATCGGCGGCAGCGCCGCGTGAGCAGCGCCATCGGGAGCAGCGCCGCGCCGCAGCTTTTCAACTTTAATTGAGCACAAGTTGAAGTGGTTTGAGCGCCGCTCCGGCCACGGATGCGCACCGCAAACGACGACGTGACGACGGAGACGTCGTCGTGCTATGCACTTGTCTTCCCCAGTTCGCTGGCGCAGATCGGACGATCTTCCAAGCTTCCAACCGCCACAAAAAGGCAGCCGAAGAAAAACTTTCAACTCAAATCGCGAAAACAAGTTCTTCACACTCAATGTTGCTGCTGCTGCTGCCGCTGCTGTCGCTGCTGCCTCTGCTGCTGCTCATGGCTCACGGCTCGTGGGCTCGTGGAAAAAGCGGTTAAACGTCGAACTGGCGGTGAAAGAAGCGGCTGCCGCAGCACCAGCACCAGCGCCAGCGCCAGCACCAGTAGCAGCAGTGGCAGTGGCAGCAGCAGTGGCAGCGGCAGCGGAAGAATCTCTACCAATACGAGGCCAAAGAAAGTATCGCGCCGAACGGATTGCAAGTATTTTACGTTCGACGCTCGTTGAGGCCGCACGTGTGCGTTCCTGGCTCCGATCTTCGCTGGACGGACACACCGAGTGTAGCATACAAATAAGAAAAAAGTCTCAACCGAAAAGAATTCCTTGAGCTCCGCTCCAGAGAGACGGTTGAGAGAGAGAGAGACCCGTGAAGTGCTTGGAATGCTGATTCTTGCAACTCAGCTCCACAAACACTGTTTCAGAATAACTGTAGAAATCGACAAACAAGTAGAAAATAACGTTTTTTTCTTGAATTTTTAATAACAAAAAAAAAACCCAAAAAAAACCCAAAAAAAAAACTAGAGCACCGAATAAAATATTTTGACAAGAAGAAAGTGATTAAAAGTGTTGATTCGGATTCGTAGAATACCAAGTGTCTTTCGGCTGGAACGAGTTGTGTAAACTGCGGCGAAAAGTTGTAGAATCACAAGTTAGAGGTGGCAAAACGAGGATTTAAACAACGTTACACACTTTCACTCGGCTAAGTATGTGTTTTTATATGGAATTTAGACGTAACTTGCAACTTGTATTCGTAGAATCGCAGAGAGAAAAGAAAACTTTGCTTTGCCTATCATATTTACATGCAGATCAATCGGTCAGTTTATGATCAAACTCGGATGAATTCTGATTCAGTGAACGCGTTATTAATGAAAATGGAGAAAAACTTCTCCAACTCAACGAATTCCTTTCACATATAGAAAATATCTTCAGTCTGCTTATTCTGACGGCAGCATTCATGCTGGCCAACATAACTTTTGTAGCTCGTCAGGTTTTCGATATACTCGGAGTCATGGTCTCCAAACATTTCGCTAAACATTTCAAACTTCCAATATCTGGAGAACTTGAAAAGCTACAAAATTCAGGTTTGCCCAAAATTGGTTGAAAATTCAGCACACCGAAGTGAAATCCCTCCATGCCCGCGTGTGATTTTGGCCTCGAATATATGACCAGAAATGACAGTTTCATATTTTGTAGTCGAATAACTCGAAAAATGGACGTGCTACGAAAATTCTTATAGAACTTCTGGATTTAGCACACCGAAGTACACAAGTACCGTTACGTACTTATAGGCCACAAAAAAATTGCCCACACATTTGCAGACCTATAAGATCCTCCGTTTTCGAAATCTCCAAAATTCAACTCTTCCTATTCCTTCCCACTTTTTTTGCACTTCCTAGTTTGGTAAATTTTAATATACATTTTCATATATTGTGGATTATTGGCTAAATAGTTCCGAGGCTATTAGCCATCTCGTGTGGGGAAACTGTGAACACTCGCACCGCATAATCGGGTCCTTAATGACAGCGTAAATAAGGATATCGTATCACTTGATCGCCCCGAAACAAACACACGAAGATCATCGAGAACTGTAACGCGGCTATTGAAATTCCCTCATAGCGCATCATATCCGACAGATACACAGTAACGACGACTCTATTCCACCGACTCAATAGATACAAAGTTATGAGCCAAAAATTTCCAACAATGAGTTAAGATTTTATTGTTGCAATAAAATTGGTACGAAGCAGGTGATCGCGTTGGGGATCGCGTATGATCCTCAAAGACCGCCAAAAGACGTCCGCCGCCGCCGCCGCCCGTCCATCAACGCCGAACCGAAGCGAGCTTCACTTTTAAGTGTGATGTATCGCGGTGGACGTGAAATGAGGACGAGCAGACGAGAGCCGCTGGTATCCGAGTTATGATCGCACATTTCACAGCTCGCGTACTCAATGCCAATGCGCTCGGCATGTGAAGCCACCGTTGCCGGCTTAGCTAATTGATATCGTCGTAAAATCATTTCGGAGAGTTTCAAATCAATCCAGAACACACAGAACAGCTGAGCGCTCGTAAAGAGCCTATAAAATTGCTGTAGCAATAAAACTCCTCGTGGATGCATAGAGCTTGCCAATCGTGCGCACTTATCACCACCGAACTGGAGTACGTATGCAGTTCAAGTATCGTAAAGATAAAGTTTGGCATTCACGGACAGGCTTTCTCACTTTTTGCGCAGTTTTAGAGGTTTTGGGAAAGAAGTTTCATTAGAAACTTTGTTGTTATATAAGTTGCGATGTGGAGAATTTCCAATTCGCAAGTAGGATTTTCCACAAAAAGCTCAATAGTCTCCAGATTTTGATTAAACTCACGATTTATATAGTTATTTTCAAGTTTAAACTTACGATTTTCCATAGCAAGTTCGTAGGTTTTAAACCAATTTTATAATTATAATTTACATTTAAGAGAAAATCTACCGAAAAAATTATATATTGTCATTTGATGGGTCAGCCAGCTGAAGTGGAATAAAAGTCTCTTCCTCTAAACGAGACCAGAGTTTCCAAGCTATCTAAACGTGGAAATCTTATAGGAGTCAGTGCAAGTTACGCAAGAGTTTCCAAAGACTTTCCCCAAATAGACTTTTGAAAAAGTTCTCGAAGTCTCTCAGACTTGCCTGCGAGGGTTCCCGCTCATAAAATCACTCAAATTCGCTCGCTAGACATAGCAGAGCGTTGCATTTGCTGCTCTGCTTTCCTCCAATCCTTTCGTCAATAATACTAAAATTTTCATTACCTCAAGTGAAGCTGGCGGCGGAGTGCGATGCCTACCTGCCAATTTCACGGTTACTCCACTTTAAAAGGCACGCTAATAATGCGCGAGTAGATAAAAATTTAATTACGCTCTACATTGTAACGCAAGTAGACAGCTTCGAACTCTCTGCTCTCCTCTACTATTCTTCCTCTCCTCTTGCGGTGCCTCTCAGTGGCAGATTTGAATTTCGATATTCTGCCAGTAAGAATGCACTCTCAATAATCCTTCTCATCGTCCGTGTCTGTACCTCTCTATCTCCTTAATTATTACTTTCTTCGTTATTTATTTCTTTCGAAAGCCGTGCTGTAATCATCGCAGCAGACGTAGATAACAATTTTAATTACCCTACTGCACGGCATGTAAGGTGGGTACTAAGTCGGTGTCTGCCACGACGTCCTACTACTGAGGACCTCCGCACACGGTGCTCACGAATCGAACGTTCGAACGTTTTCGCATGCATTTTAGTCAGAACTTGTTCGGCTCAAGCATGAAATTGAACTGTGGAAGACTTAAAGAGGCGTGAAATTACTCTCCATTAAGGAGATGCTGAAATAAGTGTTCATTTAAAAGTTCCGACATTTAAACCTCGATTTTATTACCAATTCATCTTAACTTAACTCAACTTGCCGTCTTAAACGGCATTTCTTGCATTATTATTATCTTCAAAACTCGGTGTTCGATGTAAATTTCAGCATCAACGATCGCAGCGGAGGGAAAGGGAGGCGAAATCCTCTCTCGTTCAGCGGTACTTTTTTCGTGGTTTTAGTATAATATATTTGAAAATTTTTTTTGTACTTTCTCAGAACTTTCTAGTGTCATTTTATTACCCTTTGGACTTTATAGTACCAATTAGTACTGTTGTAACACTATTTCTGTACTTTTTAGTACCAATTTAATACCTTCTTTTGGTACTCCTTTCGGCTTTCAGTAATACTTTTTCTCTACACAATTTTTTTCGTCTTCTTTTAGTACCTTTTAGAACTCGTTTAGTATCATTAGTGCTATTTTAGTACGCCTTTAGTACTTAGAGTACTCTTTTAGCACTTGTTTGAGGGTTCCTCTCATTAAAGAAAAATTTTCCCGTCTCTTTTTCTTTGCAAATAAACTGCATTTTGTGACCAACAATCAATTAGTCGATTGCTTGTTTTTTGGTACGTGGTCGCTGTACCAAAATATCTACATAAATATACCGTTAGTATTGTTGTTTTGTTGTTCTTTCTTGAAGTTTATTTTTGAGCGGTACTCGCTTTCGTATAATTTGCAGTTACGATACTTAAATTAGCGTTTCGTTAGTTTGTTATTATTTGTACAACAAGAACAGCAACAGCAAGAACAACAAAAACAGATACTACTGCCAAAAAAAAAAAACCAACACCAGCGAAACTAGACGTTTCTATATACGATGAGTTGCTTTAGTATGAAAAGCGTTTTTCCCTTCACTTTGCAGCGCATGCCTTCCCAAACAGCGATCCGCTCGCCCCTGAAGGTCTCTTTCAATATTCCGGTGCATCAGTGGAGCGTTATAACAATGGATCGTGGATACCTCGTCGAACAAACGTAGAAATTGCAGTGGAAATAACACCACGTTGGGCTTCGCTGACGGAAGAAAAACGCCACAGAAACCACCGAAATTAAGAAGTTCAAACTCATCTCCACAAACGTTTTTGGGGGAGTTTAAATTAGATAGTAAAATTTTTGCTGGAAGGTTTTTATGTCTTTCTGCGCATATGAAACATTCGGACAGAATGCGTTCTACGATGGCTTCAACACCGACAGCCATTTCCCTGTGTTCCCAGTGCACTCGTGACTTCGGTGTCAGAAAAAGTATCTGGCGGTCCTGAGAAAAGTTCGACTCCATTTATTTTGCAATAAAATTATTTAGCATTTAACCGACGGCGTCGCAAATAAAACTTGATTACTTGTGTGTAATTAAGAGGAACAACTTAATCTTCCTCTGAACGTCCTCACAGTGGTGATGAATGTTTATTTATATAGTGACTTTTAATACTTTAACAGCGTTTTCAAGCAACTAAGCTGTTGCGGAGTAATTTTTGCAAGTAATTCTTCATTTTTCAAACCAATAGCTTAATTTGTAACAATTTTAATAGCAGTCAAAGTCACTTACTTAGTAAACCATCCAGCATCTCAAAATATCCTCCAGTTTTATTCATCTCTTAATTCAACGTGTGTTAGACTTACAATTTGTGGTGTGGCTTTAACTGTTCAAACTGCTGACAGTTACAGTTCTTCGCTATCGACGCAACAGTATTTAATAGTTGTAACTGTTAATCCAGTGGAAAATCCCCCCTCCCTTCCTAGCCCTTGAACAACCAAACGCGGCTTAAACTCAGCTTATAGTTTGATGCTTTTTAAATCTAAGCATCTTCACACAAACAATTGAGAATAAAAGAAACAACAAAAACCATCTTATATTTTTAATTTTTTTTTTATTTTTTGTTTAAGTTCTTAGTGCAAACAGACTAAAATAATTTCATTACACTTTATTTAGATACAATTTATTTAGAAATCTTCTGGATTTTTCATTTTCTTCTCAATGCGTCCTTGCCATATTTTGCCAACGTGACTTCGTAATTTTTCAATTTTTTTTTTATTAGTACTGAAAATTCTTAGTGTAAACCGTCTAAAATCCTTTTACTGCAATTTTCTTTAGATTTTTATAATTTTTCTATTTTTTGCTAACGATACTTTGTAGTTTTTCTAGATTTTTCAATTTATTTGTAATTCTTCGTCTAAAACCGTCTAAAATAGTTTTGTTGCCTTTTCAACATGATTTTTCAATTTTTTTCCTCAATGTTCTCTTCCAGGTTTTTTTTATTAATGTCCAAAATTCTCAGTGTAAACCGTCTAAAATAGTTTCGTTGCGTTTCGTTTCATATTTTTAAAATTTTTCTTCATTTTACGATTTTTCAATGAGTTCTTCGCAGTTTTTCGTGATTTTTCAATTTTTTTTCTCAATGTTCTCTTCCAGGTTTTTTTTTATTAATGTCCAAAATTCTCAGTGTAAACCGTCTAAAATAGTTTCGTTGCGTTTCGTTTCATATTTTTAAAATTTTTCTTCATTTTACGATTTTTCAGTGAGTTCTTCGCAGTTCTTCGTGATTTTTAAATTTTTTTTCTCAATGTTCTCTTCCGGTTTTTTTTTTATTAATGTCCAAAATTCTCAGTGTAAACCTTCTAAAATAGTTTCGTTGCGTTTCGTTTCATATTTTTAAAATTTTTCTTCATTTTACGATTTTTCAATGAGTTCTTCGCAGTTTTTCGTGATTTTTCAATTTTTTTTCTCAATGTTCTCTTCCGGTTTTTTTTAATTAATGTCCAAAATTCTCAGTGTAAACCTTCTAAAATAGTTTCGTTGCGTTTCGTTTCATATTTTTAAAATTTTTCTTCATTTTACGATTTTTCAATGAGTTCTTCGCAGTTTTTCGTGATTTTTCAATTTTTTTTCTCAATGTTCTCTTCCGGTTTTTTTTTAATTAATGTCCAAAATTCTCAGTGTAAACCTTCTAAAATAGTTTCGTTGCGTTTCGTTTCATATTTTTAAAATTTTTCTTCATTTTACGATTTTTCAATGAGTTCTTCGCAGTTTTTCGTGATTTTTCAATTTTTTTTCTCAATGTTCTCTTCCGGTTTTTTTTAATTAATGTCCAAAATTCTCAGTGTAAACCTTCTAAAATAGTTTCGTTGCGTTTCGTTTCATATTTTTAAAATTTTTCTTCATTTTACGATTTTTCAATGAGTTCTTCGCAGTTTTTCGTGATTTTTCAATTTTTTTTCTCAATGTTCTCTTCCGGTTTTTTTTAATTAATGTCCAAAATTCTCAGTGTAAACCGTCTAAAATAGTTTCGTTGCGTTTCGTTTCATATTTTTAAAATTTTTCTTCATTTTACGATTTTTCAATGAGTTCTTCGCAGTTTTTCGTGATTTTTAAATTTTTTTCTCAATGTTCTCTTCCGGTTTTTTTATATTAATGTCCAAAATTCTCAGTGTAAACCTTCTAAAATAGTTTCGTTGCGTTTCGTTTCATATTTTTAAAATTTTTCTTCATTTTACGATTTTTCAATGAGTTCTTCGCAGTTTTTCGTGATTTTTCAATTTTTTTTCTCAATGTTCTCTTCCGGTTTTTTTTAATTAATGTCCAAAATTCTCAGTGTAAACCGTCTAAAATAGTTTTGTTGCGTTTCGTTTCATATTTTTAAAATCTTTCTTCATTTTACGATTTTTTCAATGAGTTCTTCGCAGTTTTTCGTGATTTTTCAATTTTTTTTCTCAATGTTCTCTTCCTGGTTTTAAGCGCCTTGAAGTGCCTTCGAAAGTCTTCACCGCCTCCCCCTCCCCCGGGCAGAGCAGCTCTAAGCCAGGTTAAGTTTGCCGCATGCTGATCTTCATGCGTGTTTTGGCTCGGTGTTGTGGAGTTCGTTTATTCTGTTTTCAGGTTTCACTCTGGCTTGAACTCTCCCTCTCTTTCCCTCGGCACGTACAGGGCTGTTTTTTAAATTTTTTTGTGTATAAAGATTTTGGGATTTTTATGGGTAAGATTTTCAGGGGTTTTTACTTAGATTTCTTCAATGAAAGTGTGTATGGCGGCGTGCACTAAATTTACTCGATAAATATGACATTTCTGTACAAACCATCCACGGCGATGGTCCAGTCCATTCGCAGCGATTTTTCTCTCATTCATCAGTCACTCGTTGGCTTCTCCCTCGCGTTGCGCCTCGCTGTGCCGTGCCGTTCCGTGCTGCGCGGCGCTGCTTTCCACGCCGGTGATCCACTGATCCACATAATGGTTGGTACCACTGGATTACCGTGCCTGCATTCTCTGCACGGCTCTTCGCCTGGTTGCGACGCTCAAGAGCTAATAAATTTAGCCACTGATAAATTTTCTTGTAGATGGTGGATATAATTTGGAAGCACGGAGCGATATTTGTAGCTCTTAATACAATTTTCAATTTTGAATGAAGCTAATTGATGAAAGTTTTCGGTAAAAAATTTAGACACTAATAAATTTTCTTCTATATGGTGGATATAATTTGGAAAAACGGAGCGACTTTTTTAGCTCTTTTCACTACAAATTTACAATTTCAAATGAAGCTAATTCCTAAAAATTTTTAGTAGAAAATTTTCAAACTTCAACGCATTCTATTCTGTTTTTGTTTTTTTCTGAACTTTGTCTCGCACAGTAATGTGCGCAAAGTGTTTTTTTCTGTACAAACACGTCTTTCGCGCTTTGTATCTCTTAAGATGCTGGATTGTGTGACCTCCACGATTCGTTTTACGGAGCACAACAACAGGAGAGACCAACCGTTAGACATGCCTGGACGGACATGTGGCTCTTGTGCCCACAAATAATTCCTTTAGATCTCAATTCCTGTAGATCTCAATTCCTGTAGATATGAATATGTTGTCCCCTCTTTCTTCTAAACTCTTCTTACTACGACTTGGCTGGAATAATATTTGTAACCATTCATTTATTTATCCAAATTCCATATAAGATGTGAGGCATCTCGTTCCCGATTCCCGTTCCAACCAAAAAGCTGCCTTCATCGCGATTATCAAACCAATTTCCTCTCGACTAAAACGATGGTCTCTGCCAACAGCCCTTGTAACTGCTACAATTTTTTGTGGTCCACAATATTGCTATTTACATTGCCTTGCCTTCTTTATGCGCGCAATCACTATTTTGATGACTATTTTGATTCCAGTGCTGGCAAATGTATTTCCTTTACTCTCAGTTCCCTACTTTCCATCTCAATTGCAGTCAACTTATTTAGCGCCATAACCATTATCGATTCTCTCTCTCTCTCTCTCTCTCTACACCTATTTTAATCATCATTACTTGTCTTTCTCGCTTTTATAAACACCACAGCTGTTAACAGACCCACACGTTCGATATCGCCATCATCTCTGAACACCATTCTCGAGCTCCCTTCTTCACCATCATCCTCGAATACTATTTTCGAGATTGCCGAATTCGAGATCATCATAACCACTCCGCCATCACCATCATCCCCGCTGAATACCATTTTGGAAGTCAACACGATCTTCCCATCACCTTCATGAAGATTCATCCCGGACACCTTCAGCCGGGCCAATCAAGGTATTCAAGGTCTATAAAGGTTTTCTGCTCGGAAAGCGTGTGGTAGCGCGCTTCGTAGCTCGAATTACGACTAGAATGAGACAAGTCCATGTCCGCGATGACCTTTTGAAATCTAGAAAACAGGATCTGGATTTGATTAGTCAACTTGGTTGATCGTGGTAACCAAGTTGATCGTTTTATTTCGAAACTTAATTCTGAAATACCTCGATGATTTGTATATTTTTTTATTTCTTTCTTTCCTTTTGGTCTTTCAACGACGACGACGACGACACAACAACAACAGCAACAACGACAACAACAACAACAACGACATTTAATCATTACAATTCCAGAACGTAGCAAATTAACTGTTCATTAATACGGATACCAGAACTTAATTCTGAAAATGGCTTAAACTTTGCGGACATGCGGTCTATTTCTTGTGTGTGTGTGTGTGTGTGTGTGTATGTGTGTGTGTGTTGCCAGTGTTGTGTTGCTGTTGATCTGCTTAATCTTGCTGATGTCCATGTTAAGCATGACAAGCTTGAATGTCATGCCTGCATGCCATACACTGGACACGGCCTGGCTGATTCTTGTGAACGGCTCGGCTTGCCTTGGCTCGACTTGACTCGACTCGACTCTAAATTCACTGCTGTCTGTCGAAATACTGGCTCGGCACTTGGCGGGCAGTCCAGTCCGATCCATTCCAGTCCAGGGTTAATAAATTTAATAGTTTTAAAGTTCCAATAAAATCGTTAAGTTTGCTTTTTCCTCCTGTCTGTCTGCCGAAGAAAATGCTTCAGGCGGAGTTGCAACTACTGCAATTTCTTCTTGTTGGTTTTGTTGGTTGGATTAGTTTTTAATAATTCAAGGATTAAATGCTCACGTGAGAAAGTTAACAAGTTTTCTCCTCTTTTCTTCCTTTTACTCTGTTAATATATCAATATGTCAGAATTATTAATTCTCTACCAGTTTCAGAAATAATTCTTACCATTAAATGTAAACAATAATCACCGAAATCATTTTTATAATGTTGTCTAGAGCTTCCCAATTTGTTTCCAGATTGAAACCGTGTGATTTGAAAACAATTTAAAATGAAGCAATGAAAAGGAAAGCGGAATAAATTAATTGAAAGTCCATTTAAATTTTTAATTTTTGCAAATTGAGGAGCAAAATAAATCATTTTGATTAATAATTCTAAAGAAATGTGAAATTTTTCTGGTGAAAGTCGAGAGAAATACGTGAAGACATTTCTAATGAGATCTCAAATTGTCTTTGAACAACTAAAGATATTCAAATTTTTTGCGAAAACACACGCGTTCGTGCTTAAAATCAGTAGTTTCGCTATAGGAAAAACGCAGAATAAAACTGGGAAACATTGCGGACTGTAAATGCAAATCATTAAACAATCAAATGAGAACGCGGAAAGGGTTTTCGGCTGTGAACAGACTGTTGAACGCTTGCAAACCTTTTAAGGTTGCGCGAGGTGTTGACTGGTTTTTTCGACTCGATGTGAAGAAACGGCTGAAAAAGCTGCACAGAACTTCCTTGATACGAAGGAGTTCGACACCCGTCACCGCAAATTATACTTCAAATCTTCCAAGTCTTCATTGCAGTATTAATTTTTCACTTAAATTACATATCAAAAAATTGTCCACGTGGCTTCTTTTTTTCGTTGATCACAAAGAATTCCGATCAGTGGAAGCGATCGCGTCACGTCACGATCGCTGCATGTGCAGTTAGTTGCCTTTGTTGTTGTGCTCTTCGTTGACAATAAATATGTAGATGATAAATAACACTAAAACGACGACGCGGGCGCTTTTCAAATAACAGCTCGTCACTTCCAACTGTTGTCTGCTATGCAATCCGTTCGTCTGTCTATCTGTCTGTCTGTCTGTGCGTCTGCTGATGGCATTTCTGCTGTCACAATAGAACAGTAAAAAAAAACAGCCGACAAATACAAACTTTCCGTGCGTCGTCCAAGTCATCCCACCGAAACTGCAAATAAAAAAACTGTCAAAACGGCAGTCAACAAGAACAACAACGACAACAACAACAACCTGTCGCGGTCTACCAACTTCTACTTCGGCTGCTTCTTCTTCTTCTTCTTCTTCCTCTTCTTCTTCTTCCTTGAACATCTCCTGAGCGAGGGCATCTCTTCAAATTTCACCAAATTGACATGTTGGAATTTTTTGGTATGTGCGTCGTTGTTGTTGTTGTTGTTGTTGACATTTGTTGTTGGTTTTGGGAAGTTGCTGTTCTGTTGCTTTGCTTTCATTTGCTCTTCAACTTCTTTTATGCACCGCATACGACTGCGTTGCCAACTTAACACGGAGCGAACTCTTGTGATGAATTCGCCGCCGATTAAATTGTCTGCACAGTCAGTCGTCAGTGTTGGCGTCGCAGCCCGTCGCGGCGACATTAAACGCTTCGCATTCTTCTCTACTTCGAAGTTCGAATACTTTGGCCATTCAAAACACTCTGCTACTCGTGTAGCTCTAAATTTTTATTAACAAATACTTTTTAGCGAAACAGTCGTCGAATTTTTTCACTAACATTTTGTCATTTTCATAATTTCAAAATCTAAACAATTTATATAACTTTTAATGTATTCGCAAATTTATGAAGTTGTAAAAAATTACATTTTTAAATTGAAAATTATGAGTTTCTTGAGTGGAAATAACAAATTTGAAATGTACAAACTTCTTTTATGATGTGATTTGATAAAAGTTTGTCTATGGACGGATCTAAAAATAATTACTACGATTAAAATATTTAATCGTCTTCGTTTTGTCACTGTAAACAAAACTCCTCTTTGTTTTCAAGTTGCACGATTTCGAAATAAACCCGGACTTTCAAATCCAATGAATTGCGATTTCATTTCTTTTGTAACAACATCTTTTAACTCATTGTTATGAATCTCTATTGTTAATAAGTTTTGTTGCATGAGCAGCTATCACAGCTGATGATTTCAATTTATCAGTATTTATATTAGATAAGTGAAAGTTTTCGCAACAGTTTTTTTTGTCTTTTTATCGTAAAATCCCTTCTGTGAATCAATTAGTGTAAAAAATTCGTTAGAAACAAAAACTGCGTACGTCTGTTAGATAAAGATCTGTTAAACAATTCTGTCTGTAGTCAAAGGTCTGTTAGGAAAAACCCCAGTTATTAAAATCTATGATAAAAAAAAGGTCTGTTAGAAAAAATTCTGTTGGGGAAAAACTCTCTTAAAAAAACTTCATGCGAAAAAAATTCTGTTCAAAAGTCACCACTGGGGAAATCTCTGTGAGAAATACTCTGTTCGAAAATCTCTGTTGGAGAAAACGCTGTTAGAAAAAAGTCTGTTAGAAAAAACGATGTTAGAAAAAACGCTGTTAGAAAAAACTCTGTTAGAAAAACCGCTGTTAGAAAAAACTCTGTTAGAAAAAAGGCTGTTAGAAAAAACTCCGTTAGAAAAAAACGCTGTTGGAAAAAATTTGTTCGAGAAACTCGCTTCGAAAAACTCTCTTAGTAAAATTGCGCTGTTAAAAACAAACATATGTTAGCGAAAACCTCTGCTAGAAAAACTCTGTTCGAGGAAACTTTATTAAAAACGCTCTGTTAATCATTATTTTTTACTGTTATTTGTTTAATGACTGCTTTGCTGTCAACCATAACCAACATGTGAATCAGCTTGAAAATTCCCTGAAATAGAAATGCAGAGGGGGAAAAGCAGATTTTTTATGACACTCTAGACAACTACAATTTACGACAACTACAATTCAAGATAATCACAGAAATTTAGAACGAGGTGTGGACGCATGCGCAACAAGTGGCGGACAACGGTTAACAGAAATAAGCGAAAAAAGAGGAAGAAAAAGTGGCAGAAAATAAAAAAGTTGATTTATTAACATTTCTTGTATCTCATTTGAAAGTTCATTAAATCAAATTGCTAAAAACGTTTAAACACGCTTCTCGAATGAAGATTGAGGATTTTTGAATACTTTGTCGCAATTCTTAACGAGCAGTGAAGGAGTTTTCAATGGTCGGTCGCACTTTAGCGCAGCGCGAGAGGTTAAGACTCTCAATAAGCGATTATTACTCGTTGCAATGACAAACGAGTAATAAATAAGCTTCACATTTTTATTGTGTATGAAATTGTTAGCACTTCAATCAAGTGCAGCGAATCCATACTCGAGTGACCGGATGACCAAATTATATTCAGTTTTTATATAACGACACGCGAAGCCCCCCCCCACACTTGATCAGCTTCATTTTCAGATCCACTCACACAAGTTTCCATCGCGCAATTCAGTGGGACGAAACCACTTTCGAATCCAGCCGCTTTTAGCTGGCAAATTCATTAGTGCGAACCGCCGAACGAAAGCCGAAAGCCTCCCGTTTGATGACTCCTCGCAACCATTTGGCAGCTCATTGGAAAAGTCGACTCGCACACTCAGCAGCGCACATCGACTCGACCTCGGCCTCTGCTCGTCCATCGATAGCATCAAATGTGGCAAAGAAATTTTACAATTGCAACGACGATCGTAATAACACTCATCATCGCAATGCATGCAAGCAAACGCCGGCAAGTCGCCGTACGATGATACAAACAAGCAGCGCGATGCACATTGAGATCGCGATCGCGATCGCGAAACTTGGCAGTGCGAGATAAAACTTTTATTCCGCAGTATGAAAAAGTTGTGGTTCACTTTCTTTCGAGCCCATTTTAATTTCACATCTTCTCTCGGTGCTCATTTGAGGCTGCTGTTTATGTTTATGCTGGGAAATTAAAAGAGTTACCGGCAATTAAGTCGGTCGAGCGGGAAAACAATATTAAATGCATTCACTGAAGGCACTAAAAAAAACGCGAAAATATGATCTAAAAAGTTGTAGCAAATTGAATTCTCCCTCAACAATTTGGTAAAATTTTCCGAGTTCTTTCAAAATCCCTGCAGAATGCAAGGAATTTGAAGTGATAACCGTGATTAAAATTATCTTTTTTTTTGGGATAGATAATCAAATTCAAGATGAAATTTCTTGTAAAATATTCTTTAAAATATTTCAATGGTGAATACTTTCTTTAAAAACTCAATAAAACCGAATGAACGACTTTCTGAATTACTGATGCAAAATTATTACTTCCACTCCTCGACGTGAGCGAATAAACTTTACAAACATTTTAACTGCCTTAAAATTAGAAGCGGATTTATTTGTGCTCGTAAATAAAACGAGCAAACAGCAATTTAAGCAGCAATTTCAACAGCAATTTAAACAGCATGTTGGAGAGTTTTTATGTGTCAATAAAGAGGAACGAAACCGCAGGCAAAGTGAAAAGTTTACAAAGATTTTGTGGCATACAAAACGCTGTAGTTGGCAGATGATGTTGGTCGATCTTCAATAAAATTTGGCTTTCAGCGCTGCTTGAAAGCGCGGCTATGAATTCCTTTTCACGAGCAGGCCGAGCAGGCCAACGACGACGACGACTTATTAAAGATGAAAATGAAAAGAGAAAAAGTTGTCTAAAACGCGATTACAGGCAGCCATAAACATTCAGTTTTAAAACGGTTGGCATTAAAAGATCAGCAGCAGCAACAGAAGCATCAATAGAAGCAGCAGCAGCAACAGCAGCAGCAGCAAAAGAAGCAGCAACAGAAGCAGCAATAGAAGCAGCAACAGCAGCAGCAGCAACAGAAGCAGCAAATCTCAGTCGTATGCGTCACAAGTCGTCGCGGTATCGTAATAAGTGGGCAGCGTCGCTCAAGCGTAGCAGTTAATTAGGTTAATCGTAGAGGAGTTTTTGTCGATTTTTTCGATGTCTTCTTCGATTTATGCTGCTTTGAGCGATTTTTAGTGTTTTTCTAATTAGCTATGAAGTGTTGTTGGCATAGAAAAGAGAAAGAAGAGAGTGTGAGAGAGAGAGAGAGGAGGGAGAATTTTAATTCTAAAAGATTCTCAATTCCTAAGGTTTTTGTTTCTTTGTGCCATCAATTCACGTTGATGTTTTCCAAAGCGTGGCACTAAAATAGTTCTTAAATAGCTCTTCTGCTCCGTAACCCGATCTTGCCACCGCATCGGTCGTTCGTCGTGTAGGCAGGACCGCGGAGGTATCTCCGCCTATGGCGAGTGACAGAAAGTATTTGCTCGGCGGTATGAAGATATTTTATGGTATGCTAATAATACGCATTTACATCTTTATTATCGGTGATCGTCGGACTGCCAGAAAATGTGATACGACGACCCTCTTTGATCCTCTGTGCGGCTACGTGCCATCCACTGCCCCTCGGTCCGCCTTCCCCGCACCCCACACACCGCACCCTCCACGCACCGACATCCGAGTTTATCTTGTTCTGAACCTCAGCATGAAATCTTTACATACCAATTTCCAAACTTTAGCCTCAGGTGATCTGATTGATCTTCAGTGATCTTTGTCGCTCTGCCGAATATCGCTTCAATGCCGCCCGAGAGGAAAAAAAAACGAAGAGTCCAAGAGAAGACCGACAAGAAACCACAAATTTATTTACAGCGAGTGCGTCGCCCATAGCGGACACCACTTTCTGGTCCTCTTTTTTGCATTGTTTTCAGGTTCCTTAAATTGCCCCATCAAAATATTGCGGTATGAAGATGATGGAGCGCGTAATGATAACAAATTATTGTTGTTATGGGTCACGATTTGGCCGCAAAATGCATGGCACGGCATTTGCGCAGAGCGAAAATTCAGCTGATAAAGCTGCGAAAAAACGAACAATCGGGAAACAATCGCGGTTAATACAAGCCATCGATCGATCGATCGATCGATCGAACGTTCGAACGATCGCTGAGCAAGTGTGTTGCCAGTTTTCGAGCAGGTACAACATCAATATCATCGTTAAACTTTATGTTTCTAGAAATAAAAATCAAAAAAAAAAAAAAGGTTCATTGAGCAATTTTTACGCTTAAAGTCAACATGTGATGTTGATATGTGAGGATTACACGATCTTGCATTCCTTTTCCTTTTTGCTATCATTGTATTGTACAAAATTGCTACTTGTAGAGAACCGAAAAAAACCAACCTAACAATTTTTCATTGTTAGCAGGTCAGGGTTTTTAACGCCTTCCACAAACGGTATTTCTAAGCAGCCGCTTTGATGGTCGTCAGTCAGCCGCTTTGATGGTCGTCAGTCAGCCGCTTTGATGGTCGATCACTCAGCAGTTTTCTTTTTTTTTTGGTGTTCCACGCTCCACGATCGTTATGGTTGCTTAAGCAATCAATCGATTCTTTTCGCTTATTATTCACTCCACTCGCTTCTCCTAGAGCGGCGCAACTGATCCGTGCCACACGCCCACGCATTGCTTGCCTCCTCGGCGATCACAGAGCCGCAGGATGATCATTTAGTGCGCGGCTGTCAGCTTACCTGCCGCACATGCAATGGTGTGGCCCGCACCAAACTGAATGTTCACTTTTTCTGCTGACAACAACTGCTGCCATCTATTCTTTACAGTAGACTTACAATGGGGCAATTGTGGTCTGAGTGGGTTGCAAGCTGCCGCCGCGATCACAGTTCCTTGCCTCAAATTGGTTGCTGATTGATTGAAACGATATTTTAAAAATTTGTAGAGTCCATAGAAGATAAGCAGAGTAACTCAATTGGAGTTCCCAGAGTATTTGTTGGGGTACCGAGAGTAACTGTTGTTGGGGTACCCAGAGTAAATGTTGGGGCACCCAGAGTAGCTGTTGGGGTACCCAGAGTAACTAAGTTGGGGCACACAGAGTAGTTTTTAGGGTACTTAGAGTAGCTGTAGGGGTACCCAGAGTTGATTTTTTTGCACTGAATTGAGGTATCCAGAGTAGCTTAATTGGGGTACCCAGAGTAGCTTAATTGGGGTACCCAGAGTAGCTGAGTTGGGGTACCCAGAGTAGCTGAGTTGGGGTACCCAGAGTAGCTGTTGGGTGCCTAGAGTAGTTTTTGGGGTACCCAAAGTAACTAAGTTGGGGCACCTAAAGTAATTAAGTTAGGGTACCTAAAGTAACTGAATTGGGGTACCCACAGTAGGTGTTGGGATACCCAGTATAGCTTTCATGCTACAAATTTTCCTCTCCTAAATTACAGTAAAATCTTCAATTCAAAACTTAAATTGAGACTCGACTTTCTTGGTCTTTTAGTTGAGTTTTTTATCGCTTCCTTTCACCTTTGACTTTCTGACCTTTGAACTTGGCTTGGTTCGCTAAGCGCTTCAGGCCATCTGCATCCAAGTAACTTAAAATGATGTCGCGCTTCTTAGCCAACTATAAAGTTGCCGCATAATTTATTCAAATTAGCCACGGGTTGCTTATTATGCCGCAAAGAGCTGGCATGAGAAAGTGCAACAACAGCCGCGACACCGGCGACACCGGTGACAATGACGACGACGACGACGAACGACACACAGCAGCGGCGAGTAACGAGCGGCGAGCGACGAGCGGCGAGCGACGAGCGGCGAGCGACGAGCGATAAGCGCAAGAGCAACACGCTGCATTGTTGCCTTTCACAAAACCGCTACTCTCCGCGCACTCGGCATTTCTCACTCTCCGCTTCTTGTTCCTGTACATTTTTAGTGTTTATCATTTCCGATTTGCCGACCGGCCACAAACTCGCTTATTAACTGAAGACCGTTGTTTCTGCTTTCTTCCAGATCCATCGGCGCATCATAGAGAGCCGGCTGCAGGATGTGGAGCCCACAGAAAGGTCCTACAAGGCTGTGGGACCTTAGGTTTAGTTACGTTATAATCTTACACTTAATGGTGAGTAGAAGAAGAAGAGCAGACCTGGTGGTGCCAACTATGTGAAAATAGACAAGTTTAAGGAAAGCCGTTTTCCGCAACATGACGAGAAGACTTTCTGCAGAACAGCTTTGGCTGCGGCTGCACGAAATCTTGTGATCGCTAGACATGATGGCTCCAGTTGAGTTCTCTTCTCCGGATTTTCTGCTTTCAGTTCTCCACCCCCCACCCCCTTCCCAACTCACACACGCTCCCTCTATTCAGGCGCGCCCTCCCTTCATGGATGCACCACCTGGCCGTGTTTTGTTCTGCACATGAAACTGTTAGCGAGACGACATTCTTCGCCACAATCGCCGGACTTGGGAGGCGCGCAGAGCGGCCAACTGCGCTGCATTCGTAGCTTTCAAGTGTTCGTGCGCAGCAACTTGTTCTCGTGTGCAGCCGCGTTAACTTTCATCGCTGGCTAGAATTTCCTGTCGGGCTGGAAATTAAGTGCACCTGGCAGATAGGAATCCGCGCCGCAAACAAGCGAAAAGGTGTTCGAAAAAGTGTAGCGGTAGCGTAGGAAAGAGATGGAAAATCGTCTGCATTATGCGTGTAATTTGGTTTTTATCAGCCGTGATCGAAAAATATCAGTGATAACGGGAACGTGACGGTAACAATTAAGGGATCGACGGGGTTTCGGGGGGTTTAAAACGCGCTCATTTACTCGCAAAAGAATTCTAGGCGCTCCGCTCTTGCAACCTCCGCTCACGTTTAACGTGATCTCGCGCACACATAAGCGTGAGAGCGTCAAATTGAGTTGGTGCAATTATAGAATTTCAATGTTCTCTTCAGTCGTTTTTAAAGTAGGTGAATTCTGGGTCCATTAAGTGAGAAATAAATAAGAGAAAAGTTATTTTTTCACATAATTCGATGCCGCTTTCATTGCAAATCTTCTCAACCAGATATTTTCTGCTAACCAAGCGCGTATCAGGGTCATCCATCGCACGGATGCGCCACGCCGCTCCACCACAATCATTATTCAAATTGACAGCATTAGAAGGAATTAAATACGACATCGTCACCTCGCGCCGATCGGAGGGACTGAGATCGATTCGTCAATTAATCACAGCCACTGCAGCTCTTGCGACGCGAGCAGCTCTTGCTGGCGCGTGCATCTCAGAAACCACAATTAACACTTCCGCGCTAAATGGCTGCAACCGCAACGGCAGCCGTCAGTTACTGGTTGACGCAGCCGCCGCTGCCGTTGCCCGCTGCCCGCCTAGCGGTACATGCGGCAAGAGCCACTGATTTATTTGCATTTCACCATATTATTTGTCATGCTGTAATTACTGGAGCCGCGCAGACGCAGCATTTGCTGGCGCGGCAATCAATTTAAACATAAATATTAATCATGCTAGTGTCGGGGGAGCGGGTGGGGACCGGGGACCGGCGCATTTGGGCCGGCCGTCGATGCTGGAAGGGGTGAGGAGAGGCAGGAGTTTCGGCATGGATAACTGCCGCGGACGGTTGTTGGCTGTTGTGGCGGCTGAGGAAACTGCACTCATGCACGCACGGCTGCACTGGTCCGACCTGGTCCAGTCCGCCCTCGTCCCGTCCGGCCTGCGCGGCGGCGCTCTGGGCTTCACTGGTCGGCTTGGTTACCCGTTTGCCGCCGTCGCATCCAGCTAAGCATGGACACGCTGTGATGAATAGCGAAAATAGTAAAAGTTTTTCTTGCCACTTCACTTGCAAGCGAAAAGATGCAGAGCAACAGCAAAAAAGAAAAACTAAATAAAAGACAAAAACACCAAAAAAACGAGGAAAAAGGAAGAGCAAGTGAAATTATTGAGGTGTTACTGGAAGGATGTGCTGTGAAGACGCCTTTGACGATGCTGATGGAATTCGAAATGCTGTTTCTTGCTTCTAAATTCAGTAATTTAGTTATACTTTGCAGAATAAGTGACGCACATCAATTCAGTGGCGTCAGCAGAAATCTGTTGTGTGGGAAGGACGGGATCCTCTTTGAGTTCATTGAAGTTTTTTTCCCACTTTATCGAGGGAAAAGTCTAGAAACCGCAGAACCAAATTTGAAGAGTCTTTTACCATCCGAATGCTTTGCTTTTTCGCGGATGCCACCGGCCAGTAGTAGTCGAAATGCACCAGCAGAGGGCGCTGCATTTGAATATACAGAACAATTATTTTGCTACTAACGTTCCATCCTTTCTAAATCTTCTACTAACTCTTTAAAATCCGGAAAAGTTAAACTGCAAGTATATAAGAATTCCATTTGCTTGCAGCCAATTGCAAGCAATTACAAGCAGCCAGAAGCTCTTGTTTTAATTTAATTCAGCAATGGATTTGATTTAACCATTCGCTAAATTATGCCGCCGCGATTGTGGCATCGGTTAGAGGCAACATTTGCAGCTACCGCGATGATTCTCTTCCTAGAAGAACGCTACCGAAGAATTCGCACCGAGAAGCCGACGCGTTTTTTAATAAGTTTCCGTTGCTTCTGCTCGAATGCAACTTTGGAAATGTGTTGCAAGAACTAGTTGAGAGTGTAGCTGCTGAGTTGTGGTGTCTGCTGCAGCGATAATGCGACTCCTCGTTTCTCCTCTAATTTCTGCCGTATATTGTTATAAAAATGGGGCAAGAAGTCTCGAATGGTAATGCCGTGGATCGAGCAGTGGATCGAGCCATCCACACGACTCGATTAATTGGATTACGATATGTTGTCTACATTTTAACTATCGAGAAAAGGATCGTTTAACTGAATGAAGTTTATATAGAATCAAAAATGCAAGTTTTTCCTTACCTCATATCTCGGGTTCAGTTCTAGTTTTCTTTCAGTGCATCACAAAACACTTGCTTGCAATTCTGCGCCATCATTAAAATGCATTTAAACTTAACCGAAGCAATCAGCAGATGGCCACAAAAGCCATAAACGGTACTCAGACATACCGTTTTCTAGAATCCGCGGCCATTTATAACTGCAGCCGCTCTTTAATTGTTCATAAATAAATTCTATTTATTGCTTTTATTAAGTATTAAATCAGATCACTACAATTCTTGCCGCCATTAATGGCATCGCTAGCATTTCTCGATTGTAAAGAACTCATATTAAGCATGATAATGAAATGTTGTCGCCCCAAAAGCCGCGCTGGACTTAAACAAGCAACTCTTCGAAACAGCCAATTACTTATTTAACACAAGAAACTGCGTGTTTCTCCTCTTCTTATCGTCCACAGTTTAGTTTAGTTTTAGCTGGTAATGAAATTTGGCCCATGGAACGGCCTGATGGTATGCCAAACATAGTTTCGCTAGAAGTGATGTGTGGCAAGGACCACATGGACGTCCACCTGACTTTCTCGCATCCATTCGAGGGCATCGTTAGTTCGAAAGGTGAGTGATGAGCCGCATCGAGGGCTAATTAATGGGCACGAGCACAAAAGTCGGAAGTTCACTGACTGCGATTCTCTATTTCCCCTCTCAGGCCAACACAGTGACCCACGCTGCGTTTACGTGCCACCGTCGACGGGCAAAACGTTCTTCTCCTTCAGAATATCGTATTCACGGTGTGGCACAAAACCGGATCTACACGGACAGTTCTACGAAAACACGGTGAGTAATGAATGGGCTTATCGTGGTGATAAATGATGAATGATTGGGGATTGGGGATCGGGTTCTAAGTGCCTACCGAGCGAGGTGATAAAGACTAGATATGACAAATTGTTTGCTGGATGTGATTATGGTGGGAAAATAGGCAAGGAATAGGCGATAAATATATGTTTACATAAAGAAAAGGCTATCTAAGGCTCGTTTAGTTCAATAAAGGGATTAGAAATTCAAATTGATTTTAAAAATAGAACCATTAAACTTAAAATAAAATCTCTTATCCGAAATTATCCTCCCAAAGATCCCGATGGCGAGTTTTGAAATAGCCTCAAGTGAGAAAAAAAAGTATGAAACTAAATTCATCGTATTTAATTCTTCTTATTCACCCACAAGACGCAAAACTTTCTTGTACCTGCAACAGAAGAAAAATCGCGTAAACTAACACTTATCATTTCCCAAAGATCGTTTAACGCCTCTAAAAGACTTTAATAAAAACTTGTACGTTTATAAAAAAAAACGCCCACTGAAGTTTAACGCAAAATCACACGCTCCTCACAAGGCGAGCGCCCTTCATTGCAGTCATCATATCACTCTCGGGCCATCCCTTGCCCATTGTTGCCAAAATAAACATTAATGCAGTCAAAGGATTTCAATCCTTCGCCTGTTTTGCTTGCGGTCGCTCGTACATGAGCTGGATGGGATGGCCGGAAAAAGCATTACAACACTTTCTAGATTAGCATTGAGTGATAAAAACTAAATTAATATTTGTTCAACTCACTTGAACGTTCGTTCCTTCCATTTTCTGGATGCCGCTGACCGCTCTTCCCTCTGTCCATCCCACAGGTGGTCGTGCAGTACGACAAGGATCTCCTCGAAGTCTGGGACGAAGCGAAGCGCCTGCGCTGCGAGTGGTTCAACGACTACGAGAAGACGGCCTCGAAGCCGCCGATGGTTATTGCAGATCTGGACGTGATACAGCTGGACTTTAGAGGTATGCGGTGGGGTTGGGAGGGGTGGGGGGGGGGGACCCACGGCTGGAAGTCTTCTCATGATTTTTGGCCAACTGCAAATATTGCTGGCATTTAATACGATTCTCTCAAGCATTTCGTGCAGGATTATTAAAACTAAGTAGAATGATGCGAGATTGTTCTGATGGAGGCGGGATATGGCTGTGATGAAGACTCTTATCGCTGGCAAGGGTATGGAAGAAAGGATAGCCGCAGACATCAAGGAATTAATTAAGTGAACGGGTTCTTCATGTTAAAAAGAGGAGGAATCCTGCAGCAAATATTATCACTGACTCGCCTGCATGAGTTCTCTCTACCGCATCTGAAGACCGTTTCTTATGTATTTCGGCGTGGTGAATCCAGTTTTGCTTTTACAGATTTTTCGTAGCACGTAGAGTTGTCGAGATATTCGAGTTCAAATGTCGAAAATGTCATATTTGGTCATAGTAGAGAAACTAGAATAAAGATAGAATATCTCCAAAGCTGGACGTGCTACGATAGACCTATTTCCAGTTCTGGATCCAGCACATCAAAATACATGACCCCATTTCCAATGGAAATAATGCCCCGACAAATTGCAGGCCTGTGTCGTTAATCACACCTTTACTCAGTGCATTGCTAGCACTTCCTTAATTTGATAATAAAGTCGGTCCCCGTGTTAAGAATTGAAGTCATAAAAGTCATTCAAGCCACATCCACTGCCAGTGATAAAACTCTTGTTTGACTCCCGTCTGCTCGGTTCATAAAAATCGAGAAAACCTCCTCAAGGTTCTTCCGTTGATCCCCCCCGCCGTTCCGTTTCTTGGAACGCTATAAAGTTCCATTTTCTTTTTATTTAGCACCTCTAAATTATTCAATTAGAGTCGGGAGCTGTGCCACGGGCCAGTGGCCACCGACCAGTGACCAGCGGCCAGCGTTGCCACCTCTGCTGCTGGTTCGACTAAATTTATGCGCGTTACTCTTGCTTGCGATCTTGTAATTAATGCCTCGACAATAATTGCCAACAATTATATTCGTGGTATTTACAACCTGGCTATTTGAGCCCGTGGCGCCCGCTGCACAGCTGCCCCCCGCCTCTCATCAGCGCGCTGGCAACCCCGCTTCTACGCGCACTCACCCCTTCGCTCTTCTTCTTCCAGGTGATAATGTGGACTGCTGGATGGAGATACAGCACGGCAAAGGCCCCTGGGCGCCACCTGTTAGTGGCATCGTGCCACTGGGATCAACGCTGACGCTCGTGGTGGCCATCAACGATTACCGCGGTAAGTTGAAATGCGTCACAATTACAAAAACGTCATCGCACCGTACCGCACCGCATCACAAACCTCACTAGCCGTCGTTCGAGCGTCCGTCCGCCGATCCATCCGTGCGATTTGCTTTATCGTAGCCGCACATGCGTCTAGAAGTAGTCGTTAAATTTTTAACACGTTTTTTAATGAGCCCAATAAACGCTGATAGCCGCTCGACAGGCGGCGGCGAACCGTCTGCGGACCCGCGAGCCGCAGATAAACGCCGCAGATTGCACTCTCCCGATATCTCCATTAGGTTGGAGCGGTGCGGCGGCCGAAGGGGGTGGCAGTGCTGGGAAGCCGTTTTATGGCTCTCTAATATTTGCCGGCTCAGTTGGTGCCTCTAACGGGGCTTCGAGCTTTTTACGGATTTAAGGAGGCGCTAAGGAAACATTTTAATTTGCTATTAAAATTTAGTGGGCACTAAAAAGGGTCGTAAATTTAAAGGGGACGGAATTTCGGAGTCGACAGGACAAGGAGTTGATGGAAAACCTGAGAGTGCCGGCTGGTGGTGATGCCTCCGAAATCTCTCGCTCTCGCTTCTTCAGATTTAAGGTTATTTCGATATCGAGTCTCACATCGTTTGGAGGTCGAAAGTTTCGATCACGATTCTCGCTTCGGCTGAGGAAAAGTTGTCGCGCGATTCCTAAGTCGATTTCCTTCCTAAACTTGATCCTCTTCCCACTTTACTCACTAATTTTTAACCATATACCGCCTACACCTCTTTTTTGCAGGTGAGTTTGATATGCGCGTCAAATCTTGCGTTGCGTCCGACGGTTCCGGCCACGTCATCAATTTATCCGACGAATTCGGCTGCGTTTTGCGACCGAAGATGATCTCGCGTTTCCTCAAAGCTCGAGCGCCCGACGAGCGCGCTACCGTCATCACGTACGCCTTCTTCCACGCCTTCAAATTCCCCGACGCGCTGAGCGTTCACATCAAGTGCAAGGTTGAGATCTGTCGCCACGGCTGCCTCGACCACTGCCAGCTGACGGGCAACGTCAACGAACGCAAGGATGTCCTGATCAACGACGGTCTGGGCAACCACAACGAATTGTTGCACGATCCGCCGCAAGGCGTCCCGCAAGCTCAGATCGGCGGCGGTGGCGGCGCTGGTGTGAATAGCGATGGCGGTGGCGATGCAGCAGTAGGAGGACCTGGACCCGGGGCAGCAGGTCCGGCGGCAGAGCACGACATCTTCTACGACGACATCATACACAACCGTAAACAGCTGTCGTCGATAAACAGCGGCATCGCCAACATCCTGGATCAGTTCAACATGCACGAGAAGAACTCGATCCTCCAGCCTCGCCCAGTGCACGAAGAGCCTGAAGAGGCCGACTTGGATTCGCTGTTCGATGACATGGATAATCTGGACGAGGCCCAGTACATGGAGCTGAAGAAAAGCGGCAAGTTCCCGCACGGACCGCGTCAGCTGGAGGCTCAGAAACGCATGGGTGTCCCGATGGCAGGACCGCGTTCGCTGGAGCCGAAGACGGTTGACGATGTACCGCACCCCGTCTACCAGCCACAAGCTGAAGCGCTGAAACAGGAAGTCAGCGATGCTCTGCTCCAGGCGGCCACAATGGGAGGTGCGACTGCCAATTCGTCGTCCACAGACTCGCCGCCTCCCCCATCTGCATCGAGCGATCATCAGCGGCGACGTCGCCGACGCTCGATCGTTATTTCGGATCGTAAAGTACGCAGCGCCGATGTGGGCGTCAGCGGCCTCTACGATGTCATCTCGGAGGCCGATCTGGCATTCAGTCCGGACTCGAAGCAGGAGGCCGTCACAGTGTTCCAGGGCAAGATCAGCGAGGATATCGTGTACGGCATCTGCATGCCGGTGCCCGGCTTCAGCATCCTTTTCATTGTCGTCATTGCGGCGACGATCGTGTCAGCGTTGATAGCCGGCTCACTTCTCTACCGCTACCAGCTGCAGAAGGAGGCGCTGGAAAAGCAGACCCCGATACCGGTACCCGGAACCTTCGCCTCCTGGATGACACTGCGACTCTTCCGGATGCGACACATGCAGGCACAGCAGCGACAACAAACAGCGGCCGCAGCGGCGTCAGCGGCACCTGCGGCGGCATCGGCACAGAGCAGCATGTCGTCCGTTGCGCAAGAGACGGCTCAGTAGAGAGAGAGAGAGAGAGAGAGAGAGAGAGAGAGAGTGAGAGAGTGAGGAAGTAGACGAGGAAAGTGATGGGAAGAGAGGGCGAAAAAAGGATAATTGAACGTATTCAGAAAAATAAAAAAAAACGGCTTGGCCAAACAAACTGCTCTACAAAAAAATTTCATTGCATACTTTCAGGTGACAGTCGGACTAAAAATTTCAACCTAAAGTCACGCAATGAAATTTTCGTTCGTTTGGAGAAGCAAAATCGGGGAAAAGTTTTGTATTTAAAAATAAAAATTCGGAGAAAATTTTAAGGAAGACATAAAAACTTCAATTTCGGAAATAATTATAAATGTTTTCCGAAATTAATGGACTGACTTTGAAGCCTGCAAAGAATTTTTATTTGTTGTTTGCTGTTTTGTGTTTATCTGGGGATTAGAAATGGTTTTCAATGGGGTTCCTCACGATTCTGAATGAAATTACCAAAACTTTATTTAGAAAATTCTAGAATTGCGTGTATTTCTTCTAGAAGTCTGTTTTACCGAAAGATTTCAGCCCACATCGTGAAGAACCCCAATGAGCAAACTGAAAATTCGGGCAATATTGCAATAGCGAATGTGAGAGTAATACGAACCCAACCAAGACTTTATCTTCCCCCGTCTCAATTGAAATTGTGGGTGCTCAGCAGGGTGCGTCTCCCCCTTAGGTTACTCACTTATTTGTCTAATCTTGTACGATTTTGATTGATATCTTCTGCGTGTAATAATGACATTTCACAATCACAATGATATGTGAAAATCTTCACTACCAACTTCCATTTACGAAATTTTATTTATATATGAAATTTACGCTATAGCTGTAAGTCTGATCTTAATGTAACTCTTTGTTTTTTTCGAAAAAATCTAACGATTTGTTCGTAACGCTGTCAGGAGAACGAAAAACAATATGAATAAAAAATGGTTTCTTCAACAATTCATACGAAGTGAAGACAACGTAACCTTTAAGTTTAAACTTAAAATATTTATTTAACTTTTAGTTATAAATAATAATTATGAACTGAGATCACAAATAAAGTAATTTATTAAGTTACCAAAAAATTGTTCGAGTTCTTTTTTCGAAAAACTGAAAGCGATGAAGAAGAATGAAATCTTTTTGAGTTTCCTCGAAAATATCGTTCATGTCGAAATATCTATTCATGTCGAAAGCATGAACGACTTGATATCTTGAAATGAGAAGACATTTTCATGAAAATTGTATTGTGTAATTTTAGATTGACTTCGGTTTCTTTTATTTGTTGACTTCTGCCTCTTTTTTCTGTATCTGCCGCTGTTTGTCTTTTTTTATGAGTGCGCGAGACGCGTATTCCTAACAAGTTCTATTCCGTGATTTTAGGCTGAAAGTTTTCTCATAATCTGCTCAAATTTGCCACTTGTTCAAATTTGCCACAGTGTAATTTTCATGAAAACGTCTTGATCACCCTGCCCTTGTGTTTTGTTTTCCAAAATGAGTTTTGTTTTAGAAGTGCCATTAATCTCGCATTTTGGTAGTTAATATTATAATATTAATTTTCCCATATACTGAAGAACCTTAAAGAAAATCACTAAAATCTATCCTTGATCCACCATCTCTGATCTTCCAGCCTGAAAGTATGCAATGAATTCTTATAATCGTTGCTCAGAAATCAAGTGCAGCTAGATTTAGCTAGTTTTAGCTAGTTATAGTGGATGATATAGGTCTCAATTTCAGTCGGTAGAACAACAACAAGTACACCCTTTTCTTGTGGAAGAAATCTTTATTAATCTTCAAGAAAGTAATTCTCATTACAGATATTTATTGATATTAAATAATAAGCATCGTACAGATCTGGGAATCGTACAGATATAGAAAGATACGAGTAAACTTTAAGATTCAGTCAGAGAATATTGTTTAAAGCAAACTTAGCTAATCAGGACGGTCGCTGAAAATTTGCTTATAATAGTTTAAATAGAGAATAAAAGTTTATTTTTAAAGAAATACTTAACATATTTAATGACTACTTGAAATAAAGTCTACGAAGTCTTAAATATTTAATTAAAGAGAAGCAGCAAATAAATAAATAAATAGAGTTACAATGGCATTTGAAGACAAAGACCTCATTACCGAATTCAAGACACAAGATAGCGATGTAGAAGAAACAAAGCTTTCAAATGCGTTGCAAAAACGAGTAATGGTTCTATAATGTTATATAGAACCATTTTCAGATACAAACAGAAATGGTCGAGGGAATTAAAGCTGGCTAGAATATTTTTATAGTAGAAAAATTTCTCTTAATACATTCTGCAATTAAAATGGGATTTCAATTATAAAAATCGGTTGCTTTTTTTACAAATCTTTCGAATTTGTTAATGAAACCGAGAGTCTTTCGAATATCGCGTTCGAAATGGATTACCGATCGCTTGAAAGTAAAGTCAATTCTTTGTTATTAAATATCTTACGAAATAAAGTACAAAACCAAATACTGAATACCGAATTTAAGAAGAGCTTCAACTTTTCAGCTCGCAAATCGTTCAGCAATCGTTAAAAATACAAACTAGACTTCCACCCATAAAATACCGGCTAACAGCACCCGACGTTCTTCGAATGTCGGCCCTAAAAACCAGATACTTCAGAATTTGCACTAATTATCTAGAGAGAGGTACTTAAGTCTAACCTACAGCGGACAGAAAGATATAAAAAGACTGTAGAAGCGAGTTGACGCGCTATCAACTCGGCTGACAAGTCGTTCGCGAACACCGCACTGCCGGCTGCCGACTGCCTTCCTCGTCCCAACACTCAACCGGCTCTCGTGCTCATGACAGACTTCGGGTACCTTTCGTCATCACAGCCTTCTGAGTCGGCAGCACTGGGGACGGGATCTGAATAACGGGTAGCGCGCCTGCCATCTGGGGGTTCGTGTAGGCGACCGCACGCTCCTTCTCGGCGAATGTGGAAAAAGGTCGCAAGCGCACGTACAGGAAGGCCGAGATGAGGCACGAGGTGACCAAGATGCCCAGCAGCACGATCAGAGTTATCGCGAATCCTGGCGTAGTCATGCAGATCAGTCCGTCCTCTCGTGCCGGGAAGACCATCGTTTGTGGCACCGCTGCGGCGGCACCGCTGCTGTTGTTGTTCGGATCCTCGATGGCAAACGTCAGGTCACCGGACGAGACCACCTTTATGATGCGGTTGAGACCCACCTCCTGCTCGGGATCGACTGCTCGCACGCGTCGTTGCACGCGTCTTTCGTCACGGCGCTTGCCGATGGAGCCGCTTACGTGGTACGAGTCGACGTGCAACTGAGGCGGTGGTGGTCCGTATTGCGACTCTGGCCCTACCTGCAAGTGGTGCACATCCTGCAGATTCGGCTCAGAGCACTGGTCCGGGCATTGGTAGCGGCAAATCTGGATGGTACACTGGAAGTGCACCTCCATGGAGTCGGGGAACTTGAAGGCCTGGAAGTGCGCGTACGACAGCACCGAGGCGGAGGCGCCGAAGTTCTTGATCTTGGTAAAGCGCGACATAAGTTTCGGGCGCGTTACGCACCCGCGCTGATCAACCAGCTGAATTGGCGCCCGCTTGCCATCGTGCGCCACGCAGTTGCGCACCAGCATGTCGAACTTGGAGTCGTCGTCCTTGATAGCCAGCACCATCGTCATCGTCTGACCGATTTTCACCAGACCCGACACCTCGGAGGCCCACGGCCCCTTACCCACCTGGATCTGCATCCAGCAGCCGACGTTGTCGCCCGCGAAATCGGCGCGCACCACGTCCAGCATGTCAACGGGGAAGGGACGGAAAGTGACGCTCTTCTCGTACTGGTCGTGCCAGGTGCAGCGCAGCTTGCGCGCCTGATCCCACACCTCCTGCACCTGCGGATCGTACTGCAGCACTATGATGTTCTCGAAGTAAGTGCCCGATCCGGAGTCGTGTCCGTAACCGTACAGCCCGTTCTCGGTGTTGCCCGAGGTGCCGCACTCGTGCAGGCCGATGTCGAAGGTAGCCGAGGTGCGGCCCAAGCCGGAGGGCAGGTGCACGCAGTTCATGTTGCTGTAGTGGCCCTTGGAGAAGACGATGCCGTAGAAGGGTTTGTCGAACTGCACGAACACCTTCATGCCGTTCTTCTCGCACTTCACATCCAAGGAGACGATCTTCGGCATGTCCTGCACCGGCGACGCCCAGATCTCGTTGTTGCTCGAAGCGCCGACGCTGAGATCAGGCAGCACCTGCGGCGGATGTACCTGCTGGGGGCGCTGATGCGGCGGCGGCGGCGGCGGTGGACCTTGATATGCCAGCTGAGCTGGTGGCGGCGGTGGACCGAATGGTTGGCCCAGACTCAGAGGTATACTTTGTAGGTTTCCTGAAAGATGAGCGACTAGAGAAGGCGGATTAGAAAGTTTGTGCTGCAAGGAGGAGGCCAACGGGACATACTTCGACCAGCGCCGGATTGTGGCTGAGGGAGGGTATGCTGGTAGAGCACTTTTTGCTGCTGTTGCGGCTGCTGTTGTTGTTGCTGCTGTTGTTGCTGCTGCTGTTGTGGCTCCTGGTCAGTTTCGAGCGCCACTTGATCGACCTCATTGTCCAGATCGGAGAGGTTCTCATTGCCAGATATCGCCTTGACCACGTCGACTTCCTCCGCAATGGCGATCTGAAACAAGGAAGTAGAGATATTAACAGTTACCGTGGCATATTTATAGCCATCGATAGAGTGTTCGTAAGAATGGTCGTTGTAGTGATGATGAGAGTGCTCATGAGCGAAATCGTAAAAGGGATCGTGATAGTAGTAGATCGTATAATGATCGTGACAGTGAAAATAATAGGGATCGCATAGTGATCATGACAGTGATAATGAAAGTGATCTTGAGAGTGACAGTGAGAGTGATCGTGATAATAACCGACACAGTGATCGTTATAGTGATCATCGTAGAGATCCTGAGAGTGTACGTGAGGGTGGTTGTGAGAATGATCGTGATAGTGATACTGATATTGACAGTGGAAGCAATAGTGATAGCGATATGATAATAATAGTGATCGTGACAATGACAGTGATAGTGAAAATGGCCGTGAAAATGATAGCTAGAGTGATCGTGATAATGATATTGAGAGTGATCGTAAAAGTGATCGCTGTTGTTATCCTGGGAGTGATCTGAATGCTAGTCGTGAGATTGATCGTTAGAGTGATTGTGAGAGTAATCGCGAGAGTAATCGCGAGAGTGATAGCGATGGCAACATTGAATTAATAAAAACGAAATTATATTCAAAAGTTACTTCAGTTCAAAATCATGTTAAGGTATTTTTGGAATATAATACTTTGCTACCGTTTGAATGCGTTAATATTTGAATAAATGCACGTACATATTTTCACTGTATCATGTTAAAATATGAAACCCTCTGCGAACACAATTTCTAAATTAAGGTTGCACCTTAGCGACGCCCATTCCGCATGCAACAAGCAGGTTGGCAGGTAGGTGGTCATCACCTGCGTCCGAAGAAATTCGAAGAAAGTCAGCACCAGCCATTAACATACCATTGCCAAGATCAGCGATCGCCGCAGACGAGATCACTTCCCGCTTCTCAATGGCAGCAAGCAGCAGAAAATAAACAACTTTCTCTTACAACATAATCAAGCCGCACCACGACGACAACCGCCACAACAGCAACCACTAAAAACCACAATCTTGCGTCCGTCTGCGCGACTCGCTGCTTTTAATGACACACCAACCAAGAAGTTGGCCGAAATGCAATGCCAAGTATGCGAAAAGTGAAAAACTGGCCTGTCTTCAGACGAAAAAAAGGCAAAAGAGTTCCGAAAACTGAGCTGCGCACGCATCGATTCTAAAATGCCAAATAATTTTATGAGCTACGACAACAACAATAACAAAAACAACAAGAACAACAACAGCAACAGCAACAGCAACACCACCAACAGCAACAACTCTGCCATCGAGTTGAAGATTAGCCAAGGAAATCGAAGACGAACGCACGGCGCAACCAGCGATTGCGGGGGAATCGGCGCGGATCACATGACACAGATGCATAACATTGCGATGCAGCGGCGCATGTGCGGCGTGTGTGCGGCGTGTGTGCGGCGTGTGTGCGGCGTGTGTGCGGTGTGTGTGCTGCAAGACGCTGCAAGACGCTGCAGCACGGGTAGTCGTGGTCGGGTGGCTGGTGTTGCAGCAGCGGCGGCGGCGGCGGCGAGGAAGCGGAAAACAAGCAAGCAAGCAGTCGCTGCCCCATTTTAGTCAGGCCAATCAAGTCGCCCAAGGAAATTAAAAACGAAGAAAACTCAGCGCAGCGCGTTGAGAGCGCGTCACGTTGAGAAATCAACGCAAGCGTCACGACGCGTCGTCGTGCAGCAAGTGCTGCGAACCCGAATAGCCGAGCTTCGAAATTCGAGTAACCAAAGTGGTTTAATTAAAATCGGGATTTTTTGTACCTTCGAAAAGCGAACGAGAAAAAAATAAGAAATCTTTTATCCCCAAAATGGGTCACTTAAGGTATCGCGCGAGCGGTGCGCGATTAATGTGGGAAATTTTGAGATATTCGCTGGAAAAGAAAGTTACGAAAAATGTCGAAAAATGTCTTTCCAATAAAAGGGAAAAGTTTACATCATATAGAAGACAACAACAACACGCTCCGCTTTAACTTGATGGGCGGGCAGAGTGAAGATTCGGTCAGATGGGCGGTCGGGCGGTCGGGCGGACGGGCAGGCCGGTCGGGTTTTTTCTTACCTTTTCAAAAGGAAAGAACGGATGGGATGACAGTAAAGGGGGGGGGGGGGGAAGAGAGAGAGAGAGTGAGAGAGAGAGAGAGAGATGGAAGACGCTGCAAAGTCATCGTTATTTACGACGACGGATCTTCTGCGCTTCAGGTCTCCGTCGCTTCAAGTCCTCACTGCTTTTGCGTTGACCTCTTAAGAAAACATTAAAGAAGCATGAAAATTCCACGGAAAATCAAGGGAGAAAGTGAGTTGTTGTTGTTAGAACGTGATGCATCGTCGTCGTCGTCGTCGTCGTCGTCGTCGCTGTCGTCGTCGTCGTCGCCGCCGCTATCGTCGTCGTCGGCCACCGTCGCCACCATCGTTTCGTCAGCAACATCATTAACGTCATTACCAACATGATCGGGAAGCTTATTATCATTCCGACATCGACATAGAAATCCGCCGACATCGTTGATATCGCCAGCGTCGTTGATATCGTCAGTGGCGCTGTTATTGACTTAATCACAATTTTACACTTCATCAGTGTCATCATTATAGTCATCGTTAGCATCATCATCATCATGATCACTGAAAGCATTATTGACATGATCATTAATGCGCTCACTTTGACTCTCAAACTCCCCCTCTTTCGTGCCTTGAAGGACTCGCTAATGGTTTTCTTTCCGCGCTTTTCGCTTTTTTGTGATTTTTGACAAAAATTCGGCGGACTTCAGCAACGTGCAGTGATATTTTTTGCAGACTCCTGCAGTTTCAGTTGTTTCTTTTCCCCACACTTAGCGATTCATTCCGCCGATTTATCGCAGTTTGGGTGGAAATAAGTGGTTAATAAAATCAAGACAGAGGTGACAGCGGTAAATTAGAAAGTGAAACTCAAAAGGGTCAGCAGTGGAGTTAATATTACGAGTGCTTTGGGAGTCGTTTTGCTTGAATCTTTGAGCAGCGGTAGCTTTTCACACGGAATAAAGAACATTTCGGTCGCATTCTAAAAATGGTTTGTTGATGAAATGTAGGAAACAACAATTAAATGATGAAATGTACGATAATCTTATGTTGTTCTTCTAATTTTGAGAGATAAACTTTTTATTTGCAAAAAAGACTCGACATAAGAGAAACTTTTAATAGCAAAAATTGACTACTGATTTCAAATAACGATTAATTTTTAATAGTTAATTAAACAACAGCTATTAAATAACAACTCTCCGCCAAGTTAGATTATATTTTCGCATTATTTCATTGTTAAATTGCATTAATTCACACGCAGTAACGCTTTCCTAATCAACAATTAGAGAAAATGTGAGCCGGCCGAGAGGAGGGACTGGAATTGAAGACCGTTTGACCCATTTCACGAAACGCGCCGTTGTCGAGGAGCATTTCAAATCCAACTTCATACCTTTCGAATGCTAATTGAAAAGCAGAAAACAAGTCAAATGCAACTCATGTCGGCATGTCAAGCGGTCGTCACCTCTTGACACCGCTGCGACTTCGACTCGACTCGCCTCGACTCGCCTCGACTCACCTCGACTCGTCTTCGATTTCAGTTTCGATTTCCAAATGCAATGAGCAAGAGAATGAGATGAAAACTCACCTGAAGTGAAAGGAAGATCGCGATCGTCAGCCACATCTTTTTGATCCTCATTTTGCGCATCTCGCTGCGTTCTCTGAGCGGCGGCACGATTGAAGCTGCAAGTGAATGAAAAGCGCAAAAGTTAGCAGATAAATTCAAATGAAGAAAGAGAAAAAGCAAAAGTGTTAACTTAGTGAAATAGCCGTAATAACAAAACAACAACAACAACAACAACAATAACAACAAAGTGAAAGCAAATTATGAAAAAAATATTTTTATTAGATTTGCGAACTTCTTCGCGATAATTGTTTAATTATTTAAGGAAAAGTAAATTAATTTTTCTTCTAATTTGCATTTCTTCCATTTGCTAAATAAAGTGAATATTTAAGTAGTTAATAAGTATTTAAATAAATTAGTTATTTAAGTAATTATTAAGTAATTAAATTAATTAATTATTTAAATAACAAATATTTAGTTGATTAAAGTGATTTTTAAGTAGTAAACAAGCAATTAAATGAAATAAATATTTAAGTAGCAAACAAGGAATAAAATAATAAATAAGTAATTATTTAAATTCAAGTAATTATTTAAACAAAACAAAGCAATTAAGTAGAGTAATTGTAAAGTAAAGTAATTAAGTTATTATTTATGCGAAAACAAGTAGTTAAATAAGGTAATTATTTAAGTGATAAATAAGTAATTAGTTGAAGTATTGTATTCAAGTAGTAAGTACATAATTAAATAAAGTAATTATTTAAGTGATCAAATAGCAATTAATTGAAATAATAATTTAAGCAATAAATAAGAAATTAAGTAATGAATAAGCAGTTAAATAAGTCGTATTTAAGTCAGTTTAATATTTCGTTTATTCGTTTTTTACTTCTGTTTAATTTATTGTGAGGTTATATATTTCTTTTAAATTAATAAATTTCTTAATTATTTGTATTTTATCTTCTGAAATTTTTTTACATCTCAAAGTCTTTGCAGAAAGTTTCATTAGATCTTTTGACACTTCAAATGATCTTCTGACATAATTAGACAATTAAGAGTGATTTTTGCACTCATTACTAGCGACGGCCTGACATACATGCAGTCTGCTTGTCACCCTGAGAGCGAAAACAACAAACTGCCAGACGCTGAAAATTAATAAGACACCGAAAATGCTGCGTTTTCCACTGCACACTCAAGCTTAATTTATGTTAATTGCGGTTTTTGCTAATTGTTGGTGTCGGCGTTGTTGTTGTCGGTGTCGTTGCTGTTTGTTGCTGTTTGTTGTTGCTTATTGTTGTTGTTTGTTGTTGTTGCTGTTGTTGCTGTTGCTGTGGTAAAGACAATTTACTCACACTCACAAGAAATGCACAAAAAGCCACGAGTAATAAAAGCTGTTTAAAGTTTTTCGTCAAAAACCAAAACCAACAATAAAAACAAAAACGAAGACCCCGCCAAAGAGAACAACAACAACAACAAGCAAGAAAAGCAATAAACATTTTCAACGATTTCTATGTTTTCAGTAGGTTTTCACCGGAGACCCTAAAAATGGTCACTCGACGAGATGACATCCAGCCTCTTCTGCTCGAAGAGGCGAAGCTGACTTCTTATTCGCTTCTCCTTCCCTGGAGTTGAGCAAACATTAAAATGCATTTGAAGACTTTTGTCGAAAACAAGCCAAAAGCACAACAACAACAACAACAACAACTATTCAAGTGTTCAACTTTAACATGAAGTGTTAAGTTGAGTTTTCATCTCATTAGCAGCTCTGCAACTTTAATAGCTGCAGTTAATGAGGAGGATGATGATGATGTTGTTGCTGCTGCTGCTGCTGCTCTGTTGGTGTTGTTGTTGATGTTGTTTGTGTCGCTTTATCGGGGTCAAAAATTTATGAATGAATTCTCTTCGCTTTTAGAGAAAAGTGAAAAGTTTATAAATTTACAGCAGCAGCAGCAGCAGCAGCATCAGGCTATCAAAACCAGCTGCAGTAGAGGCAGCGCCGGCTTTTTTTTAATTAAGCCATCATCACTTGAAGGCTTTTAACTTGCGTAACAAAAATAGGTGCGGCGTGAGATGAATCTTTAGAGTTGGAATGCGTTTTTAATGCCACGAAATTAGTTGTAGTTCGAGAAAAATTTGATTTTGATTATAGTTTTACTGTGGTGTGAATTAAGAAAAACCCGGCAGAAATGTTCAAATTTTTCTCTATTCTTTTCTCTCCTATTCCTCCTTCCGTAGTTTTCCTATTTCTCTTTTTTATATTCTAAATATCTTATCAAATAAAGAGGTTTTCGTTGCTATCCGTTGATTCACCGAATCATTGTTAACCACATTCTATCTTAATTAATTAATTACAACTGAACGTATTTAATTTACATGATTACTAATCCAAATCAGTGCCATAAGCATGAGCATGAAAATTAACTCATTCGAAAGAATCAACACCGCGCATCGAAGAGTTTATCGCGTCTATCAATATCTCGAGAGCGTTATGAGAGAAAATGTTTTCAATTTATATTTTTGAAAGCAGTGCACCGTTGCACAGAATTGTTCTTTCGGAATTTGTGAAATAGCGCTATTGAATGAACCTCAAATCTCGATCGATCGAGGATTCTTGAGATTTGAGGTTCGATCGAAGTCGGTGGTCGACGTTATCGTTATCGCAACCGAAAAACTCGCCACGCGTCCGAAAAAGACGTTCATGCAAACTCGATAATCGGAATCGAGACCCAAGCAGTAGACTGCCCGCGCAATGGCAACACCAGCTTTGCTTTAAATTCCCTAAAAGATGTGTTAAGTCGCCGAAATGTGTGGCAACAAGTGGCCGCATTTTATGGTGAGAAATCGAAGGAACTGTCCAATGAAATGATGTTTAGTACAGTTCGCACAAGCAAGATTTCGTTAAAAACCCTTCGTGAAATTACACTCTTTCGATTTATTGCAAGATTACATTATTTCAAGTCAATGCGAGCATAATAAGGAAGAAACTTTTGATGATACGTATTGGGATTTTGTAGGATTTCTGACTATCTATATAACTATAAATTTGTAGTTTTCTAAGATTTGGAATACAAAAGCCTGTGTGTGTCTTTCTTTCCTCGCAATTGCGAAGTCTTTCAAAGGGTTTCTCATACCTTCACACGAGAAAGGGCTGCAAGTTTCAGTGATTCCTCTGCGGTTACACAAAAATCGGCCCACAAAACTCTCAAAATCCTTTTCGAAAACGCGAAGATGGACGAAGGAAACGCACTGATAACAATTTTCAGGAAAATATCTGCCAACACTTCGCTGATGTACTGGCAACACAGTCTGCGGCAGACAAAGCGTCGCAAGAAGTTGCACGCTCGATCAATGCGACGACGTTCGATCGATGCGACGACGTTCGATCGATGAGACGTTCGGCGACGACGACGACGACGACGATGACGATGACGATGACGATGACGATGACGATGACGATGACGATGACGACGACGACGACGATGACGATGACGATGACGACGACGACGAAGACGCCAAACGACGATAGCGGCGAGTGCGTTAATTACGGCCGCCACACATTAACACGTCTGCGGTTCCGCTTCCACGCAAGAAAGTCAATCCGTTTACACGCGACACACTGAGCCAAAACGCATGCCGGACACGCGTGTTGTTTATGGCAGGAACCGCACGGACCAGCGGAGGCTCAGCTGGCAGCCAAGAGGAGGCAAAGACGTGCAAACACACCGCACAACGCTGCCGCGTACGAGTGGCTGTCTGAGTATCTGCGAGTCTCGCAGCCTGTTAGGCTTTCTTAGATGGGCGAGCTATTCCTGAAGAGTGCGTCGCGAGCATTCCTGCAGTGAAAAGCGGCAGCAGCGAAATGCCATTCAAGTGGGTCACGACCAACAGACGATGCAGCGGCAGCAGCAACAGCAGCGGCAGCGGCAGCAACGAAAACAAAATCGAAAGCGCGCTGTTTGCGGATGCGAATTGAAAACGTGGAATAAAACGTTGCAAGTTCAGAAATGTTGGCCTTTTTTTCGGTTCTCAAGTTTTAGTAGATTTGAAATTTTTCATTTAAGTTCGATTTTATATTGACTATAATTTCATTTTAATAATTAACAAGAATTTTAATAAGTAACAAGAATTTTAATAAGTAACAAGAATTTCAATAAGTTTCAACAAGTTGAGTTTTATTTCAAGAAAAAATCCTTTTTGTTTTGTTTATTAGAAGCACTTTAAACTTTTGAAGTATTTATTTATTTTTATCCGCTCAACACTCGATTGTTTCGTGGAAATTCTTTATTTTTCGAACTATTTCACGCGACGTAATATTGCACGCGTCTGAACCGAGCCGTGGGTAACTGAAGAATGGTTGAAACACCTGCTTTCTCGAAGCGAAACACTTCGCATGTCGCAGTTTCTTCAGTGGCGGCGGTTGCTGCCGCCGCTGCTGCTGCTGCTGCCGCTGCTGCTGCTGCTGGTGGTTGCTCGCTGCTGTTGTTGTCACTGCTGTTGCTCTTGCTGCTGGTGCTGCTGCTGATACCACTGTTGTTGGCTCGTTCGTTTCATTGCCGACGTGAATTCGTTTCTGTGATCTTGGCACTCAAAATACTTAACGTGTTTTTCACTTGTTTGCTGCTGCTGTGGCTGCTGTTGCTGCTGTTGCTGCTGTGGCTGCTGCTGCTGCTGCTGCTGCCTCAGTATTTGTTGTTGTTCTGTTACTTCTTCTGCTGTTTGTATTGTTTTTGCTACCGTATTCAGTCAGCTCTCTGCAACAGAGTTGAGAGGAAACACATGCAACTTCGTGCGTTGTATTTGTATTGTATGTCACCGTCAGACGGCGCAACGCTGTCGCGCCAGTTTGTTTGTCTGCCTCCGCGTCTGTTTACGTTTCTAACCAACCAAACTGCTGTCTGACCGTCCGCGTCCGTCCATCCATTTGTCTGCTCGGCGGTGTTATGTGTGTCATTCATTGCAAACTACTTTCAGCTGGATGGTTCCGAGAGTGAGAAATGAAGACGACATCTTCGGTCTCCGTTCGGCTCGCAAAAGCCTCGATCGATCTGGTTCCCCATTTTCACGCGCTCCTCAAATGCACGCTAAGGACTGCAATTCAGCAAAATCACGAGGCTTGGAAGGCCTCGTGACAAGTGAATTGCTAGTCATATCTAGAAGGGCGATAACAATCACTAATCATCTCGATATCACCGAGTGACCCCCGACCCAAGGTCAGTGCGAATCGTTTCGGCCACCGATGGCCGGCAGTTGAACTGGCCAATCTCGTCTCAAACGCGCGACCACAGCACGAGAGCACCGAACTAATCAAGCCGCTGGCTTCACACAAAACTTTTCTAACAAAAGTTGCCGCTAAATCGAAGATTTACATAATCAAATACGAGAAGAGAAACACTGAATGAGACGAGATGTTTTATTCATACCTCGGAGTGAAAGTATTTCTTCCGGAATTTAAGGATTTTCGGAGAAATGCAGCCACGCCCTGCCACTGCGAGGCGAACCTGCGCGATCAACACGAGCACGCATAATCAACTCGGCAGCAGCAGCTAATCGAAAAGGTCTGCGTGGGCTGCTCTTGACTAGATAAACTCTGCGCTTCGCTGGCGGATGAAAGTGTCAATGAGATGAGTTTTGATTTGCATTTGCTTTCGTTGTTTTGTCGCCGCTTTCCCCCCGTGCCAGCCAACCGTCAAAAGGCTTCACACGCCTCATCCATCAAACCGAAATCATGTTTGTGGCCAAGCATAAAAAACGAAGTCTAATATTAACTCAAGCAATTTACAACTTTCTTCCGATGGAAGGATGGACCGCTGGATGGATGCTGCGCGGTATGCAGACCTCCGGGTCTCGGCACTGTAAGTGTTTGGGCTTCAAATGTTGTGGGTACGACAATTACAACAACGATAAGAACAGCACTTGACAGGAGAAGCGTAAAGCGGGAGAGGGAGAGTGGGAAGGTGGGACGGCGGGACGGCGGGACGGCGGGAGGGAAAACACCGGACTGAGCTGCGCGAGTGAGAAGATGATTGAGCGGATGATGGAATGAATGCAGCGATGGGGCCGAAGGGGCGGGGCGGCCTGCAGTGAAGTCAAAGGTCTTCAATTAACATGCATCAGCATTTTTTTCACTCTGTCGAGAAAACTTCAAAAATTGAAAATGACGAGTTGAAAAGGAAAATTTTAAAGGGAAAAACTCATTGAAAATTAATTAACTTAAAGTGAATTTCTCAAGTAATATTTCATTTTCTCAAATAAATTTTACTTTTACTTGGAAACAAAAGAGCTGCGAGACGAACGCGACAGCTTCAGTCTTGAAACAAAAGACTTAAGAACCAAACTCACAGCTTCTGTCTTAAAACGAAAGACTTAAGCGAGGAACTCGTTACCTTTGCTCCAATTGAAAAGAGTTGAGAAGCGAACGCGTAGTCGTAGACTTGAGAAACGAACTCGTAGTTTTTGCTTCAGAACGAAAGACTTAAGAACCAAACTCACAGCTTCTGCCTTAAAACGAAAAAGACTTAAGCGAGGAACTCGTCGCTTCGTTTGCCATTCTGAAGTTTGAAGAGCCATTTTGAAGTTTGAACGTCTTTGTTTCGCTTTCCAAAAATCGAAAGCTGCCAATTGTTTTGCGGTTCGATGCGGTTTTACATCTATTTTCTCATTAAGCCAGCAGAAATTTTCACAAGAAGATTTTCCAATTCTTTTGTGAAAACGTTTAAAAATTCCAGTAAAACACTTTTCACTTTTCTTTCGGCGGAAACTTACTGTACTCAATCCGTACTTCGCTGAGGGAACTCGTCGCTGTCACCGTCATCGTCAGCATTCAGCAGCCACCGTCTCACCATCTCAGCGTCTCAACATCTCAGCGTCTCCACCATCGCCGCCTCTATTTCCACCATCGCCGCGGTCAAGTACTCTCGTGCCACCAGATCTTGACATGCATGTCGCCGTACATCTTCGCGCAACTGCCGCCGACATGCTGTTGTTACAACAAAACGTCATCCAGGCCTTCAGCAATAATCATGCCTTCAATAATCACGCCGACATGCTGTCAGTGAGTGTGTTTTCTGTGCCGTCGAGTTGTTTGTTGGTTTGTTGGTTTGCTTGTTTGCTGGTCTCGGCTGATCTTGGCGGCCGCCCAACTTAACTCGCTGAATTTCTACTTTTTCATTGAAAATCGTTTAATTTTAAGTTTTAAGGTTCGGCAGAGAGCGAGCGGTTGTTGTTGTTGCTGTTGTTGTCGTCGGTATTTCTAGGTTTGTTTTCACATTGTTGAGCAAACTATTTTTCCATTTCCACCGACAAACTCTGTGTGTTTTTCGATTTTCACAGGCCACAGCCGTCCAATTTTCACAGCTGCCGTCGTCGTTGTCGCCGTCGTTGTCGCCGCTGTTGTCGCCGTTGTTGTTGTTGCTGTTATTGACGTGGTATTTAGGACTTAATGTCGCCTTGTCTCGTTGACATCTCGTGCCAACGCCACGCTATTCCAGCGTTTTCGTCGCCGTGACGTCGCCTTGACGCACGCGTGAAAGAAAGTGTTAAGTATGCATTTCAATCACGCAGTGAAATCTTCGGTCGCCGTCAGCCGTCAGCCGTCAGCCGCCAGCCGTCGGTCGCCGTCGACGAAGTGTAAATTGTTGCTAAATAAAATGTTTCAGTTCGCTCCCTACGCAGCTTCAATCGAACGAAACAATTCAAGTGAGCAGTGAAATGAAATCTTCGAAAGCTTTCTTTGATTCTGAGCGCAAAACAACGTCATCGTGCCGGATGTAAAAACGTTGAAATATTTTATTTGATTTTATTCGTCGATCAGCCAGCGAGTTCGCTTCCTAAATCTTTCCCCCCCCCTCGCCACCACCCCCCTAATCTTAATCTTCGCTCTCATAATCTTCACTCTGCGCTCACCAATTTCAAAGCTGCATTGAATCCCCGCTTTTTCTGTGCTTTTCAATCGATGCTTCCCAGCACCGCATTTAATATATTCACGCATTATTTGAATTTCACAGCGGTGTTTATTCACGATAAAAGTTAATGTCAACCTTTCACCAATAACTTCGTGTGGAGAAGCAAAAGTGAATTTCTTCTCGTAATCGAAAAATGCTGAAATTAACATGATAAAACATTTTCGTTGCACTAAAAATTCAACGCAAAAACCAAAAATTTATCTTCAGCGAAAAGTCGCGTTTGTCGCTTAAGTCGCTTCGTCGGCTTTGCATCGCGTGACTTTCCAGCTGGACTCTCATATTTTAGCTCTCGAATTTTAGCACTAAAATTTTAGCTCTCAAATTTTAGCACTCAAATTTTAACTCTCAAATTTTAGCTCTCAAATTTTAGCTCTCAAATTTTAGCTCTCGAATTTTAGCTCTCGAATTTTAGTACTCAAATTTTAGCACTCAAATTTTAGCTTTCAAATTTTAGCTCTCAAATTTTAGCTCTCAAATTTTAGCTCTCGAATTTTGATTATCTAAGAGCTGATTAACTGTTAACTGGACATTTTCGCCGTCAAGCAGATCGTGAGTGTGACTCTATTAACTCTGATCTCATTTCAGCGATTTCATCTCTCTCTCTCTCTGTCTCTCTCCTGCGAGCCAGCGAGCAACACGGATTTCCACTCTGCGTTTATCAATGAAAAACTGCAAGCAGCGCAAAGAGGCGAAGAATGCGATTTAGCGTAATGTTGCGCTGACAATACAATCACTTCGATGACGGATGTGAATTAATTTTTCTAAATTGATTGAATAACAGGCAATAAAAGTGCAAGAGAAGAAAATCGCATCGCTGCGCAGTTTTCCTCTCGTCTACTCGTTGTGTGTATGTGTGTGTGTGTGTGTGTGCGTGCAGTCTTATTTATTGTGTTACTTTCTAGTTACAGAAAAACGCTGCATTTATTTACTTGCCTTCCTTAGCTCGAATAACTGCAGCCAATTGAAGAAGTGAGTGAATGATTTCAATTTTCCGTACAAGTGACTTCAATAAAACTGGACGAGAAGAAGAGGAAGAAGAAGGAGAAGAAGAAGAAGGAGAAGAGCATGAGGAGGAGCAGGAGGAGGAGCAGGAGGAGTAGGAGGAGGAGGAGGAGGACGACGAAGTGAGACAAACATGTGTTCGCTCGCGCATCCGTGTGAAGTGAAGAGGAGCGGCTGGCCGGCCTCAGAAGAGGGAGTCGGTCGCTCCGAGCAGATTTAACCTCATTTTCGCTGCCGCGTTTGTTTCCGCATAAAAGTTTTTTGTCACGACACCCCTGTATGGGGAAAAACACTCATCACGCCGACAATTAATTGCGAGTGTGTGCGGCGAGGCAAGCGGCGACCGGCAAGCGGCAACTGAAACAGCTGCAGCAACAATAACGGCAGCAACAATAACGGCAGCAACGGCACCGCCAACCAACACTCGCTACAACGACAACAATAACAGCAGAGCCAACAAAGAACAGCACAGCAGCAGCTGGCGGTGCTTCGAAAAGTTTTCACTTTGCCACCTTCTTCTGCGCTGCAGCAGTTGCACGCTTTTTACGGCCGCCGCTACAGAAGCAGCAGCAGCTTAAGTAGCTCAGTGATGTTGTTTTAATGTTGCTGCTGCTGCTATTGTTGCCTTTATTGCTGCTGCTGCTGCTGCTGCTCCTCCTCCTCCTCCTCCTCCTGCTCCTCCCCTCCCCCTCCTCCTCATCCTCCTCCTCCCCCTCAGTTAGGGTTGGCGTGCCTCTCGCGGTGGATGTTTTTTATGTTTCAATGTCGTTGTCGTGGTGACTGATGACAGCAACTGATGAAGAGGCAAAACTAGCAGCGCGCTACCGGTCATCACTCTGCCCGCCGCTGTTAATGAAGCGTCAACGCTTTTCTTTCCAGTACAACCGAGCAACAGAAGCCAACCTGTAAGACAAACAAATGGCAGCGAGAGAACAAAAGCGGCAACCGGCGACAGCAAAAAAAAAAAGACACGCAATATTAATGATGAGAACCTCCAACAACATTTAACACGCGTACATCAGTTAGAAATCTGTGAATTCCTTCAGTTGGCAAATGAAAATCATTTGAAAGTTGAATTTTAATACGCTTATTTTATTGCATTCAGCTTGCATTCGAGTTTCGAATTTTATAAGATTAGAGAATTATTTCGAATTAATTGCTAGACAATATTTTCGCATAGAAACTTCCTTTATTTTCAGTTTTCTAGCACTTTGTTGAAATTTAATTTTAATTTCTTTAAAGTGCAAAAACAAAAATTAATCTAAACGTTTATTTCTCAAGTCTTCCGTTTGCCTGTAACGATCGCGCCAGAAAAAGAAAGCACAACGCCAGCAACATCTTCAAATTCGAAGCAGATGATTATGATAATTCAATATGTAACTCTGTTGCAGTCGAGTCGCGTCTCCTTCGTGGCTTTTTTCCGTTTCTTTCCTTTTTTTCTTTTCTTTCCTTTTTTTCGTTTTGCTATCATTGTCAGATTTTTTTCTCATTATAATTTTTCCAGGTGAAAGTAACGAGATGTGTTTAATAAGCAGAATAAGCGCGCTCGAAAGATGCGTAGAGAGCGTCTTTTAATCGGTGGCGCGCTGCCTCCTCGCCGCCGGCGCGCTGCCTCCTCGCTGCCTCCTCGCCGCCGCCGCCGCGCCGCATTCAATCTGAATAAATCTGCTCGGCATAGCAAACGTAAGCTGGCATGGAAATGCTGCACGCGAATGGGTAGCAAAAGTCGGCGCTGCCACTGCTGCGATTGTTGCGCTTAGAAATCGAAAGGACATGCTAAGAATTCTTAATTCGGCCGCCACTCTAACGCGGCGAAGAGCTGAACTCAGCTAAAGTGAAACTTTGGCGTATGCGAAGCAAATGATTGTCGGCTGCTCTGCTTTCGTATGCCCGGCAAGCAATTGTTGAAATTCTTAGAGAAACATTTACAATTTATCGTTTCTGGAGAATTCTGTCGGGAAACCTCTAAAATAGCAAATAGAAAATAGTAGAAAATAGAAAATAGAAAACAGAAAATAGAAAATAGAAAATAGAAAACAGAAAATAACAAAAGAAACGCGAGAGAAGCAAACTCTTTCTTCAAATGTAAAAATCTTTCAGCTTTTTCAGAAACAACGTGAATTTTAAATTCTTTTTGTCTTCTTCGTGTTTTTCACATGAGGAAAACTGTATAGAGTGGTCATGCAATTAAATTTTGATTTAATTATATTTTCCTAATTGAAAAATTTCGATTTTTGTCTCCTCTTAATCATTTTTACTTTTCAAATTTTGTTAGAATTGCCGTGCGAGCAAAAGTAAGTGAAATTCTACTGAACTGCGAATCCGATAAAAAGAAAGTTGCAGAAATCGCTTGAAAGCAGCAAGTAAATTTTACTAAAGTCAATTCATTTTGTTCTACAAATACTTTCTGAACGATCAAAGTCAGGAAGAGACAGAAATTCACCTTCAAATTCAAGCATCGAAAGAAAATCGGAACAAAAAGTCGTTTGACTTTTATTAAACGAAAGCCAAATTAAAGAAACACAAACGTTAGCGAAAAAAACTAAACTCCGTCTGGCTGACTGGTTCAAAGTGTCCATCTGTCCGTCTGTCTATCTGTCTGTCTGTCTGTCTGTCTCTCATCCTCTCCGCGTGTGGTGCAGCCGTAACTTTGTCTAGTTTTCGTTGCAGGTCCTCCGCAAAGCTGCCCCATTCAGACGAGTCTCCACGCGTGTTTGGCTGGTCGTATTAATCTATCCGTCTCTCCGTCCGTCCGCTTGGCGTCTGTCCGTCCACCCGTGCGCCCGTCTGTCCGTCCGTGTGTTACTTAACTCAAGCGCTCATGAGCGAAAGGGGAGAAGGGAAGGCGATGCAGCGCGGCCGCAGATCGGAAAACTGCAGCAGCTGCTCAGACATCGCCATCTCCATCGCCATCGCCAGCGATTTTACTCTAATTTCGAACAGGCTGCGGTCGTCATTTGAAGCCAACAGGAACCAGCTACAGCAACAAGCCATCGATGACGACGAAATCTGTTGAGCGGTCTGCTGCTGCTGCTGCTGCCGATGCTGCTGTTGCTGGCTGCTGGCTGCTGGCTGGGGCTGCAGCAGTCGGCTGAGACTGCAGTCGCATTCGCAGCAGCGACCACTTTGGCGGCAAGTGGTGTTCAATGTCGTTTAATGAGTAAAATTGTTGTCGCCACAGTTTAGACGAAACTCAATAAACGCAGAAGGCAGTGGCAGTGGCAGCCGCACCGACAGCCGCACCGACAGCCTCACCGACAGCCGCACCGACAGCCGCACCGACAGCCGCACCGACAGCAGCAACACCAGCAGTTGCAGCGGCAGCAGACGGAAAATAGTTGCTGCAAAAGTGGGCCACGAGCAGCCGGTGCAGAAACGATGTCTCGTCTGCGGCGACATGTGAAGCTGCGCCAGGGGCAGCGGCCGCCTCAGCCGGCGAAGAGGCGGGCGGTCACGGGGCGGGCGGGCGCACGGAGGCGCAGAGTTTAAGTTCCGCATAAACGCATCTCAAGTTGGCTGCCAGCATCGCCATAACAGGTAATCAGAGCGCAAGGCAATCCTTACGTTTTCTTGCTTATTACTTTCGCTCCTTGTGACGACCTTCTTGCGCACCGTGGAGCAAATGCACGCTCTGTGGGTTCAGATTAAGTTTTATATTATTTTTTCAAGCTATTTGAATTTGCATTCAGGACTGAAATAGAGTTGATAACCGATATGTAGGGGGCGTGCATTCAGGGAAGGGTTAGAGGGGTAATTCAGCAAAAGAGGGGTAATTCAGCACTTTCAGTGAGGAGTTAGAGGGTTCATTCAGCGAGGAGTTGAAGCGTTCATTCAGCGAGGAGTTGGAGGGTCCATTCAGCGAGGAGTTGAAGGGTTCAGCGAGAGGTTGGAAGGCTCATTATAAAACTCGTCCAGCGAGTGGTTTATTCAGCGAGTGGCTCATTCAGCGAGTGGCTCATTCAGCGAGTGGCTCAATCAGCGAGAGGGGTTGGGGGGGATCCTTGCAAGGCTAATTCAGCTAAGAGTTGTAAAGTTCACTCAGTTCAGAGAGGTTGGAGGTCACATTCAGTGAGAGGTTGGAGGTCTCATTCAGTGGGAGTTTGAAGGTTTCAATCAACGAAGTGCGGGAGGACTCATTCAGCGAGGAGTCAACGGAGCCATTTTTGGTGCCCTATTCCGGGATAAACTATATAAACAGTCAAAGGTATTCAAATCTCTGCAGCTAATTAATGGGAAAATTTTGTATCCTCGAACATCTCGAAATTATTATTTGTTCAAGTTGAAGATTTTTGTGTTATCATATAAATTGTAGCGGTGATTTGTTCCACTGTGCGCCGAAAAAGCTGCGTGATTTTTCTTGCGTGCAGATCGTACGATTTACAACAACAACAATAGAGATACCAGCACCATCACCACCACCACCACCAAAAACGACAACAGCAAAACAACAACAGCAACAACAGCAACAACAGCAAAACAATAACAACAACAACAACAACAACAACAATCGCCGTGTAGTTGACTATATAAAATCGATGCGTCGAATTTCCTGGCTGACCGCCAAACCTGTCACAATGTCACTGTCACCGTAATCACCCCGCTTCCCCCACCTCCACCACCACCACACCGCCCACCCCCCAACCCCTGCACCCACCTCACCCTCCGGCAAAGACGGCACAAAGCAGTCGCGGCGCGCACGCGTGAATGAAACTCTGCAGCGAGCAATTCGAGCAACGACGGCAACGACGGCAACCCAATCCAGTGCCACGGATCTGATTGGCAAGGAAGTAAAGTGGAGTGACAAAACGAGTCCATTGATCGAGCGAGCGAGCGAGCGATGGATGAAAATTGCTGCGCGTGCCTACGGCTGTGTGTGTGTGTGTGCGTGTGTGTGTGTGTGCGTGTGTGCGCGTGTGTTCGCTTTGCACATGCAACGCATGCGCGTTTTGTCACAAAATAGGTTACGAGGTCTAAGCAGCTCCATCGAGGCTCGTAGGACAGCCGAAGTGGCCGTCGATATGCTTTCGGTGAGCTGACGGATGATGGACTGGGTGACGGTGGCGGTGAGTGAGGTGGTGGTGGCGGTGAGTGAGCTAGCGGAGGCGCGGGAGGCCGTCTCGTGTTGTTGCTGTAGGCCGCTCTGTGTCTCTAGATTAGCTGGCCAGCGGCTGGTTCAGGTTGGTTCGGCACGCGTTCCAAAGACAATAAACCACCAACACGACCATGAGCGCAACAAAGGGGGAGTTGGAGGGGCACACTAGCGCCTCCTCTGCAAGCAAATAAAAAGGCGCATCCACGGCGCGAATTTCAAATTTCATTTAAAAAACACGCGATATGTTTATTCAACGCACGCCACCCCACCACCCACCCTTCTCACTCCTCACCCCACCCGAACCAAAGCCGACTACGTCCATGCCAACAACAACAACAAGAACAACAACAACAGCATACACTCCACATTTAACATCCTTCACGTTGACGAATTGACAACAACAATCTGCGTGAAGCATCATCGGCGTTTCTTTGCTGAACGTTTATTTTCAGTTTGTCTGCGCTGAGTGATTTCTTCCTCTTCTTCTCGGAATTTTCGGTCCTTCTCTCCGATTTGAATTGGCGTTTTTCTGCTGTGTGTACCGCCGCGAATTCCTTCGGCGACTCTGCTGTTGGTCGTCCGCCTCAGAAGCCGGAACTGTTTGAAGAAAATGATGATGCAGAGCGGCGGTGGTGGTGGCGGCGGCGGTGGTGGTGGCGGTGGCGGTAGTTGCGGCGGCGGCGGAGTTGATAGCGGCGGCGACGTCAGCGGCTGCGTTTCTTGTTGACGACTTGCGTCAGGAAAGTTGCCGACAACGATTTTGGCAACATTAGTTCACGAACTGGGACTGCGACTGCTGCTGCTGCTGCTGCGACTTGTTTTCGGAGCGGGGGCTGGTTTTCGGAAAATGTTGCGCCACGAGTTCAGTTTCGCGCCGAAGAGAAAGTGTCGAGTGTTCGGTCGCGTTCTTCATGCGGCAAAGAATAAATTTCCAGCCAGTTTCTGCGGCGGCTGCTGCTGCTGCTGCTGCTGCTGCTGCTCTTGTTTCCTGCTGGCAACGGAAGAGAGCGACGTTCAGGAGTGATCAGAAAAAATGCGTTTTTGGTTTGGATTCTTTGCTTTTCATTTCTCTTCTCCGATACCGGCAGTTTTTGGGAAAGTCGACTCATTAAATCTGCTGGGATTGTATTAAGATTCCTTAGCGTACAAAATACTGCGCTGCATGCTGCATAAATGAGCCATCAAGCGGCTGGACGACCAGCGGCTTGGCAGACCACCCTCGAATTTAAAAGGGGTGAATAAAATAAAAGCAAGAATAATAAACAGAAAGAACGCGCTGAAAACTAAGACGCGAACGAGTACAGAAAGCCTTCGAAATACATTTTCAGAGCGAAACGTCATCATCAATCAAGTTTTGCGCAATTGAGTTTAATTAATTGACTCGCTAGGTTTTTAATCTTCGATTGACGACGGACGCGACTCGCGTCGGATGGCCGCTCACGATGGCCGCGACCATTGAAGTCGCATTTTCACTCGTTTTCTTCTGCTCCGCATTGATTAATTCTAATTGTTTTATAACGATTACTTAATTCCATTTCAATTGTCTCCACGCATGTGCTTGTGAAAGTACGAACAACAAAAACAATAGCGAAACAACAACAATACAACGAAACAACCGCAACAACAACGACAAATTAATGCAATCGTTTTAAAAGCATTTCGAAGCAAGCGACTTACATATTTTTCACATGAAGAAAAGTGAAAGAAATGAGACGAGATTTGAGATTGAAATGATTTTAATACGAGTTGCGAGTTTCTAACGACGCGTACGCATTTAGCAATGATTGACAGCCGCGGTTGTCATTTCCATTATAACGAAACTTTTAATTCAACGCCGAACCGCAGCTCATCCTTCGCGTGCGCCAGCATTAAGTTGCGAGCAGGAAGGCAGACGAAGCCGAAGCCGAAGACGAAGACGAAGACGAAACGAAGACATGAGAGGCGAACGGAGTGACGGCTGTAAAAAGTAAGTAAGAAAAAAAAGCAGGAAAAAGTGAAATTAAAAAATTCTTCAATTTTAAAAATAGCATGCAAAATTAATGAGAAACAAAATCGGTGACAGAAAAAATTAGCAAAGAAAACTTGAAGAGAAATAAGAAGGAGAAAACTAAAATCCATCTCGAAAAATGCAAATAAATGTAAGAAAACATTTATTCGCTTTTACAGCGTAAGTATTTGAAATAACTTCAAAACGCCACAACAGCAACTTATAAACAACGACAACAACAACAACAACAACAACCACCACCACATCGTCATAATTATCAAGGAGAAAGATTAAAATAAGAAAAACGAAATATCAGCGATAAGTGCAGAGAACCACAAAATGCGAATGACGTTGCCACATGCTTAACCAGGAGGAAGGAACAAGAAGAAGCACACACATTAATATCTGCACTTTACGCTATCTAAAAATACAGCGCAACGACGGCAAGAAGTCGAGCGAATTGAACGGCTGCCAAAGACCGGCGGCCGACAGCCGGCGGCCGACAGCCAGCGGCATCCAGCAAAACGAACGCCAGCCACTCGGCGCTAAGCAAAACTTAGCTAAGCCTACTTGAGCGAGATAAGAGGCGACCCAGCAGCAGCAGCCGCCGCAGCGCTACTCAGGCAGCAACAACGCGCAGTCAACCAAGCGAACCTACAATTACTTCATACATCACATCCATCCAGCCGGCCAGTCAGTCAGCCAGTCAGCCAGCCAGTCAGCCAGCCAGTCAGCCAGCCAGTCAGCCAGCCAGCCAGCCATTCATCCCGAAACAAAAATTGAGAAGCCTGCGCTGGAATTTGTCGTCCACAGAAATTTCTCAGTGATTAAATTCCAATTAAAAAAAGAAGAAAAACAGAAACTTTTACGTTGTTGCAAGTTGTTGTGTTGCTTTTTAATTTCTACTCATTCATTTCGCACAAAATGCTTCGTTTCGAGTAGTTTTCAGTTTTGATGCACGACGAACGGCTGTGAATTAATGAACGCGTCTAATGGAAAATTATAATTGAAAAATAATTCGAAATATTAGTTTGCTATAACGGAGAGTTATCTCAAACTTTCACAAATATATTTTAAACTATTTAAAGAATATCGAATATCTGAAGCAGAGTATTAGAATATTGAAAAGAAGTGATTTAAAAGTGCTTTGAAAATATCCGAATTTAGAGTTTGAAAAGTTCTACGAAAAGTAAACGCTGCACATGGGTTTGGAAAGCCGAAGTCTTCTCTTGCTTTGCGGTTTACTAATCTGCATGGAGTTGGCGACGCCATGGATGAATGTTAACAGCTACACCGCCAGAAAGCGCACCGACTTGCGAAGACGCTGTCCAAATGTAAGAGGAATTTTCACGACTACTCCAGTAAGAGTGGCAATTTAGTTTGGCAGCATTTAGTAATTTTGTAAGATTTAAAATGTGTATTGCATTCATTAAACATTTGAACATTTGACTGCACGTAATAACATTAACACGATCAATTTCCATCGATTCTTATAAGCCTGATAAAAACTTATCGCCCTTATAAGCATTAAGTGTGGACTGCTTACGACTTTTTCAATGCTATCGCATTCAACGGGGGTGTGCTGGCTCTTGCAATATCAGCAAAAACCACTACAAAAATAACACAAGCGGATATGCGATTATAGTGAAAAAATCAAGAGAGAGAAAATATAACAGAAGGCAAGACTTTTGAAAGAGTTTTGTAAGCGACAATATAAGATTTCAACTGTATACGAGTATTTGCGATGTGAACTGAGGAAGAATACACTAAATACAGGTCATCTCATGTAATATGAATAACTATGATCATTCATAAATCAGCAACATCATTTACAATACTGGAATTCTGGAACCAACAAGAGGCATTTTCAACTTCTCGGATTGTCAGAAGTGAAGAGATGACACTTGGATATACAGACTCGTTTCCAAATTCTCTAGATGAAGATGGTTCTTGAGGAGTTTCAGAACTATAAAGTTCCATCCACTATAGTCTTCTCCAGAAATCTGGCAGCATATAATAGACTACAGAAGGCTTTCGCTCGATATTCCCACGACTAGATTCGGAAACAAGACAATAATAAATGCCGAGATGCATTCAATGAATATAAAATTCATGTAAGAAACAACAGGAAGAGTAGAGAAAACAGAAAGGAAAGCGAAAGCCAGGAAGGATGGCTGATATGTGGAATAACTTTCTCTCCAAACAAAATCAGTTTTGAACTCTTATTTTACTGTATTTTAATCAGTATCATTTTGGCTTCAATTTTCATTTTCATTTTCACATTTTCAGTATAAAATAGAAATACAACAATCCATGAACACTTTCTACTCCACGTTGCAAGGCTGCGTCCCCTCGCCCGCTCGGTCGCCCCGTTCGGCAGCCCTGAGTTCTTCCATTCTGACATGAGATGAAAACTAATCAATATGCGGCGGATGTGACAAGAAACATTCATCAGAATGACGGAAAGAAATGGGTGCACTTTTCGAAATCAATCACACTTTCTATCCTGAGCGCACGGTGGACCAGCCGGCGTGCGGGTAGAGCGGCGAGGGGCGGGGGGAGAGGGCGGCTTCAAAAGGAGGCTCAAGTCATTTCCAGCCTAAAGTAAAATTCATATTTCAGCTGTTAAGCAAGCAAGTAACTAAAACACTGACAACACTTTTGTTTTAAATGAAAACGTCGAATTAACTACATTAAGAAATCGTATGGAATGGGATACTCAAAGTACTCGAGAAGTGAAAACAGATTGCAAGAAGACATTCAAATCCACAGCATTTTTGATGAAGAAACTTTTCCCAAATCAATTTAAATGTGCAACATCAACCGCAGCATTCAATAAAAAGGAGGCAAATAAAGTGTACGAAATTTCGCTGTTCGGTGGACTAAATACTTTCGGTCTGCTTCCTCTGCTTCTGCCATCTCAACATCATATTCAATCATATTGCGTGCACCTGATGGGCTCCAATTATCGTATATATCACCCAATTCTACATCGAAAGCAGCAAACAAGGTACGCGTACGCGTACGCCGAGCCGAGTCGAGCCGAGCAATAAATTGCAGACCTGCAGAAAAATCCGTTCTCATAAAAGTACAACGAAAGCATGAAATATAAACTCACGCATTACATTAAAATGCGCATGAGCGCGCGCGCGAGCGCACCTTTTCAACGAGACCAGTTTAACGTGTCACTCACGCCGCAAACGTGGAAAGTAAAGCAAATCAGCATTCGGCGAGCACTTCAGTCGGTCACTGAGCCAGCCGAGCCGGCCGAGGCAACCGAAGACTCCGAACGGGTCCAACAAGTGCTGTTCTGATTTTCGGCAGGTGATTTGTGGAGTTGGCCGGACGACAGCGTGTGACACGCTGGAGAGCAGCGAGCGTTCTTTGGGGCGCCTCACGCATGCGCTTCTCACGAGTTAGCGGCCAGTGATGTCGAAAATATCACTGCTGCCGCTTATCCGCAATGAGTTGGGGTTTTTATATTTCAAAATCAATCAAAGATCAAAACCAATTCAAATCAAAGAAAATCATATCGAATGAAATCAAATCAAATGAAATAAAATCAATTGAAATCAATTCAAGTCAAGTCAATCCAAGTCAAGCCAAGCTAAGCCAAGCCAAGCCAAGCCAAGTCAAGCCAAGCCAAGTCAAGCCAAGCCAAGTCAAGCCAAGCCATTTAAGCCAAGTTAAGCCAAGTCAAGCCAAGCCAAATCGAACCAAACGAAACCGAATCAAGTCAAGTCACGTCAGAAAACAAAAACACAAAAAAGACAAAACAAGTAAAAAAGCCAATTCAAGTCAAGTCTGTTTCCCCCTTAAACAGAAATCCCCCTCCCCCTTAACCATTTAAATGGTACCCACTACTCACCATAGCGGGTACCCATTAGTCACACTGAGCCCAATAAAAATGCAGCCCACTTAACACTGAAAGTTCAAGGCATCCGCTCAGGCGTTCGCACTCAACTCTTTCCCCTCTTTAACGCGCAGGTGAAGGCCATCCGGAATTTCGATCTGCAGTCGATGATGGGTTTCTGGTATGTGGTGCAGTACTACGCGTCCACCGAGGAGCTGCCCGAGTACGCCTGCATGCGGAGCCGCTTCGCGTTCTCGGAAGATGACCAACATGTGAGTGGACGTTAAGGGAAAATAGTGAGAGAAAAAATCGGAGAAGAAGAAATGGCAACTTTTATTTACTTCTTTATTTTTGCGCGTTCTTCTGTTAAATGCCGCCGCAGAATTGCGCATTTCAGCGGGGAAAAATGTGGGGTTTTTTTCCCACTCCGCATGAAACAATGTTGGCATGATAAATGAGATGCGATCAAATTGAAAAATTCAGCGAAAACGAATTTAGTGAGTTCAACTACAGCTTATTTTCTTCTTGTTTTTCGGTTCGTTTCTCGATGAAAGTTACGTTTAAGGATGAATTCCAAGAGCGAAAGTGCTGGTCTACACGTGGACCTGTCGGGGTGAGGAAGATTTTCGGTGTTTATTGAGAAAAATTGTAAGTGCGGGCCTCGAGAACGTGCGAGGAAGTCGTATTTATCAAAATGATGGATCAATGGGCGGATGGAAATGATTATAAGGCGCGCATCCTCGTCTCGTGCAGACACAACTGATGCGATTGTGTGTGTGTGTGTGTGTGTGTGTGTGTGTGCGTGCGTGTGTGTGTGTGGAGCTATCATGCCTGTGTTCCGTGTTGCTTCGATGATACTGCGAAATAATACGATTTTAAACTTTTTTAATGCGGAAGTTTGTGGAATTTTCGCTCTCATCAGGAGAAAGTTTAGTTTCTTCTTTTCTTTAACATCGAATGGTTGTTATTGAATTATTAGCAGTTTTTCTGAGGAAATATACGTCTCAATACGACATATAATAGATAAATAGAGGAAGTTCAGAAAACATTAAATAATGTTTAGGAAAAAGTTTCAACTTTAAAATTCTTCTGAAATTTCTAAAAAAAGCTTTAATCGAAAATACTTCTCCAATTTTAATATTTCATTATTATTGCTTAAATCTTCAATTAAACTGAAAATTACATTTTATTCAAGTCGCTTTTTACCGTAACTTTAATTATTGAATACATTAATTCATTAAAAAGCGCAAAACAAAAGACTCAAGACACAAACTTATAGCCGAAAACGATTCTTCTCCAATTTTTTATAAAATTGAATATTCTTTGCTCTGCTATGATTCAAATTTTCGATATTTATATTAACCACTATATTTATATTGATATTTATATTGATTATTGATAATGCATTTCATCCATTTTTATTCTCCTATTTGTCCGATTTTTATCCGATCTTCTCTTATGGGATTTTTATTGGTTCTCTGAATATCTGTTTTTCTCTCTCTCTCTCTCTCTCTCTCTCTCTCTCTCTCTCTCTCTCTCTCTCTCAACTATTTAATTTTCATCTGAATCTGTTAGGTAACCATGAATTTCTCCTACATTTATGCGGAAGATCCACTGCGTGAACGATTACAGGGCAACATAACTTGGATGATACCGGAATTCAGTGTTCCCGGGCATTGGATGCATATCGAGGATAACTGTAAGAAGAAAAAAGAATCACCTCAAACTTCAGTTTAATACCGAAGCCGTTTCTCAGACGAAGGAATTTACAACACCTACATACTGGACACAGATTACAATTCCTGGAGTCTCATTATGCATTGTGCTGAAAAGAAACGCCATCCGCGTTATCTGTCCGCTCTGCTCCTGTCACGAGACCCTATACTGGGTGATAATGTTATTAATTTTTTAAGGTAACTTTTTGCATACGAAATTTATCACTTACATGCGTTTAATCGAGTGCCACAAACAAATATTAATAATTTTGATTACTCTTCTTCGTGTGTACATATTTTTGCAGGGAAAAGTTACCGCGCTACGATATTGACTTATCCTTCATGTTCTCCATCAATCAAACAACTTGTGACAATTTAATGGAGTCCTCCAGCGATGATCCACTTGCATACATAGTCAATGGGCGCAAAAATGCTAAAAATATGTTTAAAGTCGTCTTGAATCCGTAGCTGGGAAACCTGAATTCTGATTTGCATATCGGACCGAATACATATTTTTATGGATTCACTATTTCCAGCTGCAACACTTTAAGCTGGAAATTCTTGCAATATTTTTACTCAATTTTACTCTACATCATGCTATTTTACTATTTGTAAATAAAGTTTGTAATTTACTATTATAAAAAAATATTTGATTTGGTTCGTAGTAAAGATTGGCCAAAGTCGTCAAGGAAAGTTGAGGATGCATAATTCGAATTTTAATGGTTGTGAACCTGCTTGGAGAAGAATTTTTTTTTATTAAATAAAAATTTATTATTGCTAAAATAAAGTTATATTGGTATTGCCTAAATAAAAAATAATAAACTTGCAACACACACCTTAGTGAACACAACCTAAAGTTTCTTTGAATCCATCAAATCTATTACAATTTCAACCATTTCATCATCACTGGTGTGGTGAATTTAATCAGCTAGAAATAAAAATGGCTTCGTTGTACATAAAAGCACCAAATTCTGCAAATAATTAATTGCTAATGATATCCAAATAACTCCCGTGTAATATAAAAATAAAAAGTGTGTGTGTAGGTTTTTAAGAAACGCACTTCCTGCGTTTAGTGATTTATAAGAAAAGGATGAGTGCGTAAAAGCAATTCCCGTCTTGATGATCCCTCAAGGCAACGAAGGAGAGCAGCAAATAAGAAAAATATATTCCCAATAAAGTGCAAAGCAACTAAATTATAGAGGTGTTATATTTAATTGCAGTGATAAAGTAATACTCGTTAAGACTAAGAAAGTATCAAAAAATCCCAACGATCTAATTTCTGCTGGAAATTATCGTGATTGCCGTGGTGAAGAAAAATCTTCCCAGTTCACGTATTTGCTGGAAATACTTAAAAGCCTATGTCTACAGTGCCGGTTTCTGAATTTATTAATAATATTTTCCTTAAAAATGGAAAATTAGAGCAAACATTCTAGTGATTCCTTCACCAAAATAGTGTCACCTCATGTCAGCAACGTCCGCGTACACATTTCACCATACCAAAACGAAAGTTGTGTTGACGTTTGATTTGCAATGTTTTGACATTTTTGGCTAGCCAAACAGAAACGTAAATATTGCTGAAAATTCTACAAACAGTAGCAGCCACTTTCTTCCACCCACAAAATATTGTTTAAATTGGAATTTCGCAACTACAAGTACCCGCAAGATGTCTCCCGCGTCGAATGTAAATTCCCATTTCCCCCAGCAATGAAAACTCCATAAGTATGTAGAAAAAATCTGAGAATTGTAAGAATTAGTAAAATGAATATCCTTATAGCTTATCTTTGCCATTACTAACGAATTCTCCAAGCATCCTCGGAAGTAACCGCTTGGAAATGTCGCGTTGGGGCAAGAATATTGTCGTCCCTTTGGACTCGTTGCTCAAGGAAAAGGATAGCAACAACCGGCCTACTGTGGCTCGTTCTGTTGGCACCGTGGGGAAATGGGGCAAAATGGGCTTCACCTCTACGCGCACTTACACTCTATCCGCACTCCCAGCCGCAGTAGCAGCTGCTGCCGCCGCCGCTGCCGCTGCAGCGTCTGCATCGAGTCCGGGCGAAAGTCCTGCATCGGGAGCCTTGGACTATGATTTGTCGCCATCAGTTCCGGAGCCACCAAAGCCGAAAAAATTTTTTAAATCACGTAACACTGCGCCACCGGAAGTTATTGCACAAATTATCCAACAACTTCCACGCGCAACTACGTCACCTGCCAGAGAAACTGCGTCAACTGGCAGCTTTGGCGGCGTCACATTAGTGTCCGGAATACGTGAACCTACTAAGACGAAAATTCCTAAAGCGAATTCCGCAGAGCGGAAGAAGAAGTCTCCGAAAAAAACATTAAAGCAGTCTAAACCAGAAGAATCGCAAGATCAGGATGACCCTTCTGGACCAGCTGCAGAATCGAAAATAGCAAAAGTACGAAAGAAAAAGGAAGAGAAAAAATTAAAGCCAGAAGCGCCACCTTCCCGCATCATTTCACGCGCCCGCAAAACCGTAAATTACTGCGAGGACGATGAGGATGAACGCATTCCTACGCCGCTGAGGGACATCATTTATCCCAAGATAAAGCCATCTCAGCCAGAAGAGCCGCCTGACGTGACGGAAACCGAGGAGCCCGTGCTTCCTCCGCCGGCTGCACCACCAACTTTACCCACTGTAGTTACTACGCCTGCACAGTCACCAATCGCACCGAAAACTCCAGAACATCCGCCTATCGTTTTACGAATTTCTAAAGTGAGTTAATCTTGCAGAAAGGATTTTGTAGAATGATAAGTAAATTAAAATTAAGAGGGACTGGATTCAGATATGTAGATATCTTCTAAACTTAAGGAGGTATTGATCTGGATCTGGGAACTTTAAATTTTGGAGGTCAATAGCTCCAGAACCAGACAGGAGCGCAAGTTGATTTTTTCACTAATCGGTTTCTTTTCGAAGACCTCATTTCATAAAAATATATTAGTGTTTAAAGTCAGTTGAAATTAGTTGCTGAAACTAAAAGTAAAATTCTTTTAAGAAATACACTTAATTAATTTTAAAAGTAGATCTTAATATTTATCGGAACAAATTATAACATTTAATCTATTTTATAATAGTTTAGTTGACTTGAACTTGTACACATATTCTTGTCGGCTCTTTAGTTGATTTAATATTTTATTAATAGTAAAGGGAAAATTGTAACATATGAATTTTACAGTCGATAATTTTCAAATGTCTGGCTTCGTGTGGCACAGTGAAACGTAGAAAATTTTCTCACCACTGCTTCACCTTAATCTACCACGGTTGAAGAATATTCTATCGACCACAGCCACATTTCCTTTAATAAGTATAATTTTTGCCAGATTCCTAGCATTACATTGCAGATGTTATGATCGGAAAATATGAAACTGTAGAAATATAAATTTGGAATTTAGGCGGCACTGCAGATCATCAAAAAATTTACCTTTATTTGCTACCCAATTCTGAAAACAATACACCACACCCCTTTTTCGTAGAAGATCAGTCGAGTTCGATCTTTTACATTCTTTCGATCCCTTCACAACGCCAAGGTATCAGCAAAGATAATATAAACACAGTTGTGTTGCGCGCGCGCGTTCTTCAATTTTGTGCTACCTGGCTACAGTACAATTCTTTGGTTTTTTAAGTTAAATTTAATTTCCTTTTAATAATACGCATATTCCATTAAATTTAATATTATTTCTTCACAGGGAACATCAAGACTTGTAAGCACAGATAGCGAGGAGCAACCGGTTAATTCGCCACAGCACGAAACATCAACAAAGCCATCCGAGCCACACAAGTCATCCCGACACGCTTCCATTGAAGATTACATTACTCCAGCAGCACTTCCAACCCCGCTGGTGCTCCCAACAACGCCGAAAATAATCGTGAAGCCTCCAAAACCACCATCGCCGGCTCCACTTCCTTTGTCCGAGGCACACAACTCGTCCGACAACGACGAGCCACCGGAGATCAATTACTGCACCGTCAAAATATCCCCTGATAAACCGCCTAAGGAGCGTCTAAAACTCATCATCAAAACCGACGTCATACGCAACGCAATTGCAGCTGCCGCAGCGGCGGAGAAAGCAAAGGCGGCAGCCGCGGCGGAGCGAACGGCAGCAGCAGCAGCTGAAGCGATAGAGAAGCCGGAAAAGGAGAAGAAACAGAAAAACAAGAAACATAAGCACCCCAAACACGTTGCTGTGGAACAACTGAGTCTCGCAGCACCTGCGGTTGAATTTAAAACGCCTTCGCCACATCCAGCTCTGGGTGCTGTTAGTCAAGCAGCCACCAGTGACGGGCAGCAAACGTCGTACCCCCGTACCGTGATATCACCACCAGCGCTGTCGGAACGAGATTTCGATTCGCAGTCATCGGTGCTAGGCAGCATCTCGTCGAAGGGCAACAGCACGCCACAGCCTCTCGCCCAAACCGTGCAAGAGGAAAGCTTTGTTATACACAGTCGTGGCTCGAGCGTTATTACTAGTGATTTGGAAACCAGCCAACACTCATCACTAGTGGCTCCACCTTCTGACATCGAATCACGTCTCGAATCCATGATGGAAGGCGCACTTGATGCAGAGGATGTAGCAAACACCACTCAGAAAGCGACTCTAGTGCGAGAGGAACCTCTGCAGGAAGACATACTAGCAGTGCTTCGTGGAGATGAAACGCTATCGGTTGGTGATACAATAGCGGCGACGGCCACAACATTGAACGGCGAAGTATGCGCCGAAAACTCCGTTGGTACTGAGGAAGAAATAGCAGAGGTAGCAACACGAAGGGTAACTCGTGTGAGGAGGACTGGTACTGCTAAAGCCAACTACGCCGAAGACGACTCACCACCAGCGAAAGTGCAGCAAGCAACAAGATCACGGGGACGTAAGGCGGCTCCTTCGGTAGAAGAGTCTTCAGTGTCGAAGCGCGCAACACGGCGTGTTACAGCGTCGAAAAAGTCGGAAGTAGAACCTATTATTGCTTCCGGAGAAACAGATGTTGTGTCGCCAACAGAAGATGCGGCATCCGTGAAAGAAGTCATACCAGCGAAAGCAGAAGAGGATACTGAAAATGTACCTGTGCTGCCTTCGCCACCAACGATTACTGCTCCAGTACGTCGTGGGCGTCCACGTAGCAATAATAACAACCTTAGCAATAACAACAACATTAATAAAATAGTGGCCGATCTTTCGGCGAAAGCAGGGGCCGCTGAGGAAGCCGCTAAAGCAGCAACTCAGTCTGCATCAGCGTCAGTTCCTGCACCCTCGTCGAATTCACGCAGCTACGGACGTAAACGCAAGAATCAGCAAGTGACTCAGGTGCTGCAACCACCTGTAGGAGACATTGATCAATTGCCCACAGCCGCTAAGATAGCAAGTTTCCAAGGGTCCATGCTATCACTCGATCAGCAGTCGCATGAGATGCAGGAAAACAACTCGACTTTGAGTAACCAGACACCCACTATGGAATTCGAATCGAACTCGGACTCCAACATTGTCGCCCCTCACACTGAGAACAGCAATGCAGAAGCCAATGTGTCGCCACTTCCCCGGCAAGACTATAGAATCAAGGACAAGTTCAAGCGGACTCTAATGCTTGACCACCAGGCGGCTCAAGCGTACAACTGCAATGCAGTTGGTGGGGGTGCGACGTCACCCAATACGTTATCTTCCGCAAACGACGGAGGCACACCGACTCCAGTTGGCGAAGAAGCTGAACAGCGAGCAGCAGTCAAGCTTGTCATCTCCAAAAAGAAGGGAAGCATTTTCAAGAGTCGAGCCTTAATATCCGATCAACCAGAACAAGTTGCGGCCAAACGGAGTCATCTTTACAAACACCGCTGGGATGCCGAGGCAAATGAAGGTGACGCAATCATGGACGATGATGGGGTGCCACCAGTAGGTTCCAGATCTGATGGCAGCGGCTGCGGCAAACAGACATCAGCGCGTTCAGTGGCTGATGCTATATTCGATGACTTCAGTGAGGATCTCAGCGGTGGAGCGAATTCACGCGGCAGCAGTCCGTCGTTGACAAAATTGTCTCGAAGTGCAAAACCGAATCAGCAGAACAACCACAATGCATACGACCTGAATGCCGATGTAAGCAGCGCAGCGGGGGGCGATGCCATTACCGGCGTGAATCGTAAAGCTAAAGAATACTACACGGTAGTGCGTAACGTCAAGACCGCTCATCAGATCCAGGAAATCGGGGAATACCAAGAAATGGATGACGATGTCGAATACATCTTGGACGCACTGCAGCCGCATAATCCAACGCCCACACGCTGCTTATCAGCTTTACAGCTGGCAACAAAGTGTATGACACCCGCATTCCGGATGCATGTACGGGCTCATGGAGTTGTGACGAAATTCTTTAAGGTGAGTTTGTGAGCCTACTTCCAAGTGGAAGTGGATGCAGGCATCAAGTTTCACACGCAGCTAAGTTGCAGTCCGATAATCTTGCTAATGACGGGTTCCACCTCATTCTTCTTTCAGGCTCTTTCGGATGCGAATACCGACTTAAGTCTTGGTCTGTGCACCACCGCCATCATGTTCATCTTGTCGCAAGAAGGACTCAACATGGACTTGGATCACGATTCTCTTGAGTTGATGATGAATCTCATGGAGGCTGAAGGTGTTGCCGCTGCACCCTCCGATCACGCTAACTACGAACGCAACAAGCAGAGAGTGCGCGAGCTGTGCGAGGAAATCAAAGCACAAGGCAAGGCTGCGCACCTCAACGTTGACTCCATCACCGTAGGCACGCTAGCAATGGAAACATTACTATCCCTCACATCCAAGAGGGCTGGCGAGTGGTTCAAAGAAGAACTACGCGAACTGGGCGGATTGGATCACATCATAAAGACCATCTGCGATTGTTGTCGACCGGTGATCGATAGCGGCAATAGTGCAGCGGCCAGCAATCCGATAAATTGGACTCCTTCAGTGCTGGACAACATGAAGACGGTGGAACGTTGCATGCGTGTTCTGGAAAATGTGACGCAAATGAATGAAGAAAACCAAAAGTACATGTTAACCTATGCGAGGGGAGAAGCCGTAAATACTCTGTGTGATCTCTACTGCTTGTGCGACCGAGAGCTGATGCTGTATCCAACGAGTGACTGCATTTCTAAAGATAATCCGGGCATTGTAATACGTGAACTAATGATCCCCCTAATGAAGGTGCTCATCAATTTAACGCACACCTTCCAGCCGACGAGTCCAATAGGGGCGGACTTCATAGGGAAGCGCGCGGACGTGGTTGAAACAAGCTTCCATATACTGCTGCAAGTACACAACTACGTGCCCGATAATTGTGTGTTTGAGTTAAACATCTTGGTAAGTTTGAATTTGTATCGCGAAGTTTCGAAGCTGACGGCTGTGCTTCCTTCTTAGGTGCTGTTATTACTTATCAATCTTACCATGCATACAGCAGAGAATCGGATGCTAGTTATGAAGACGTTTGCTTCACCCGACTTCGAAAGCTGCTGCAGTGATCTGCAGAGCAAGGTACCGGCTATACAGTCGGTAATCGATTATTTCTACAAATGCGAAGAATTGGCTAGGTATTTGAAGGAAACAACATTTTATCATTAAAGAATTAATCAATGCAAACTTGTATTTTTTTTCAGGTTGGTAGAGAAAAACACGGATGCTATGCTGGATTGTTCGGACAAGAACAAGAAAAAGCAGGAGGAAGTGGATGAAACGGTGAATAATTGTAAGTTCGATTAACGATTTTCTCTCTACTTCATGCATTCCTTTGATGGGTTCGAAACTTCTTTTGAACACTGAACAAGTATTTGAAGTGGGATAAATTCTGGGCTTCAAGAACTTAGAAATCCCTCTTGGGATTTCATGTCGCAGACCTATCATTCAGTGCGTACTAAATGATAAATTATAAGGGCAACTTCTAGGTGTCGCCAAAACGTGTCAACGTTGTTGCCTTTGTCAACGAATTCTACGCATAGATAAACTGTTTTCATTTTAATTCACAAAAACATTTAAAAATTTTTTAGTGCTTCAAAAGGCCGGTCATCACATGGAGCACACCATGAAGGGCAGTTATGCTGGCATCTTGATTGGCCATCTGATAACGGAGAGCGAAGAAAACGAGGCGGTTGTACGAACGTATCTGCGGGAAAATGGTTTCAAAGAGATCGTCAGCGTGCTGGAGAAATATTACTCATTTATGAATCTAACAGCCAGCGTAAGCTTAACAGAAAAATAACCTATTTTTTCCATTAAATTCTATTTTAAACTTTTCTGCAGTCGGAAGCATCTGTTGTCTCTCACATAAAATCGACAAAGAAACTCATTGATTACTTCAAGAAACGTGACTTGATTAATGAAATGAATGATTGCGGGCTTCCTATGAATTCATCAACAGTATCGGACAGGTCACCGCCAGATGCCTCACCAACGCCCGCATCGCGGACTTCACAGCGCGTCTACAGAACCTACAGTCAAAGATAATCGTGTTGCTTCTAAGGAAATGCATTCAAACGTACGAGCTTTGATTACTTTTCAAAATTAAACTATTTTTGTACTCTACAGAATTCTAATTCTGCTTTTATCCACCTAAATTATTTTATTAGAGATTTAGTAATTTCACACCTTAGCTCACTAAGCGCTTTTTTAACTTGTCATTCAATAATTTTAAGTTCAAAACTAACGTCACTTCGAGCAATAAAAACTTTTGCTAAATTATGCTTATTTTATTAGTGTACTCTATTTATTGTGTGTAATTTGTGTAAACAAAGAATTTTTAAACTGTTTCCACAAGTGGATTTGCATGTAAAATAGATTTTATAAGCAAGGTTAATGTGTAAATAATACTAAACAACATGTATGTAGTGTTTAAGCAATAAGAAGAGAATTTTTAAAGAAAAACGACATTGAATACGCTGCACTGCAAATACGCCCTCACATATACTCACATATGCTATACACAAAGCTAATTTAATGAGAAGTTCTGAAAAGAAATACTGTAAGCTATATTAAATATATATATGGGAGCAAAGTTTATTTTATGTTTAAACTATTGCAAAATAAAGAATAACTGGTTTATTAAATCGAAGCCTTTTTTCCTACACATGAGTTATAAATTTGAATCCGGCGAAATTGGCATCTCTGGAAGGTTTTCTATTACAATTCGTACTAAGTTGCCATCTCAATTTCTTCTAATAGGGGCAACTCATTTACCATTGTATTTTATTAAATTTGCATTGATATTGAAAATTCCGGGAAAATAATTAAAAATACCAAGAAAATTTTTGCGGAGCGGGAGAATAATATATACGAAAATTAATCGTACAAATTATACCGTGCGAAAAGTTAAAAAATTCACTCTGTTTCCTACACCATGAAATAACTGCTTCAAAATGTGCATTGTAGAGTTCTCAGAAATCCATGAAACAAGAGGTCTTCTTCACATTCCCTTACTTACACATCAGACGTAAAATGTGAAATATGCTCGATTTTGTAATGGTTCATGTAATAGCTTAATCTTTCTTAAACGTTTTACAAGTTAAAAAGCCGAAAAACATGTTTATATTTAGGAAGTTAATATTAGGTATTCGTAAATAAAAATTAAAACCAATTCTTCAGTTCAACAACTTGGATTTAACGGAGTCGCCAAACTGGGCTGTTCATTTAAAACGCAGCTGTTACTAATTTAGAAATATATTCCCTACTTAAATATGGGGAAACTCCAAATGTATTTATAAAATCCCACGTCTTATTAATTAAGGGGGCAACCCTGAGCAGGCCAACGTGCAGTACAAAGGGAAGAACAGCTGATATGCATCTTATTTTTTATCGTAGGTGATTACATATTGCTTGGTTTTCGGTAGTTAAATAATAAAACTAAATTACTTAAAAAGATGACAGCCACAGGACAAACGGTACCCATCGATTCCTTGAGCAAGGAACAGATGAAAACGGTAAGTTACAAATTTCGTAGTTGTAACAGGAGTGGAAAATTGTTTGCATTTGTGTGGTTATTCCGGCAACTAATCTTCGTATCCTATTCAATAGTTTTCCGATTTCCTGATGTCCTACAATAAACTATCGGAGATGTGCTTCACAGACTGCGTCCGTGACTTCACAAGTCGGACGGTTAAGGAGAATGAGGTAAATAAAACTGGGATCTTCATGGTTACTTGAACCATGCGAATAACTTGAGGCCCATCATAATTGTCAGCTTGCTACTTTGCAAAGAATTCCTTTTACTATCAGTAACAATTACGCTTTCCACAGTAATAAAAATTTCTCTCAAGATATTCAAAGATATTCGCAAGGTCCAAAATATCGCGCAATAATTTGCACAAGACTATAATAAATCAGTTCTAAATGAAAAAGAAATCCTTACATTTCACCATGGAAATTCCGCATAAAACTCGCCGCTGTAACTTTAGTCACTCTCTTTTTCTTTGCAGGAAAGATGCTCTCTTAACTGCATGGAGAAGTATTTGAAAATGAATCAGCGCATCTCGCAACGCTTCCAAGAGTTTCAAATGATTGCCAACGAGAATGCGCTGGCCATGGCGCAAAAATCGGGGAAAATGTGAATCCTACAAGCCTCCTAACGCTTTATGTTATAATAATAAGAATAGAGGAAGAGTTTTATGTAGATTTCAGTTAAAAAATAAAATGTTAATTTTTAGAAATCCTTTCCCAGCATTAAGTTAACTTCATTTAGCACACTGCTTCAAGAAGTCATGAATAAGTAGTCCTATTCCGTTTCTATTCGTCGGTGAAACCATTCTAGCCAATAACTTCATCATTTAGTGAACACTCTGCCTCAAATTTCAACTTTGAGTGAAAACTCATCGACAATGTAAGGGTATTTCACGTAATTTCAAAGGATATCACCGGCCAATACAATCTATTAAAACAGAAAATCCCATGAGAAACATGTAACAAAGTTGTCATATAAATCAAAAATTCAGGTATTGAGTATACGCAAATTCGAGAAACCACGTGACCTGTGGGGAAAACCATGACCATGAGCAATCCTTAGTGCCTCCCAAGATGTGAATCTTGGAACTATTAACTGAATAACTAATAAAGAACTGCTACCAATAGTAAGTAATTAATGAAATTTTTAGATAAGGTAATGCAATTGTGCAGTAATTTTACTAGATCAAAAACTCCAGAAATTAAAAAATTAAGTTTAACAACGCAAGCTTGAAATTTAAAACATCAAAGCTTGCATTGTAGTTGTATATTAAAGAGTAGCTTATACAGCCTCATGATATATGCAAACTAATACAACTTAAGAGCCTTAACGCTCATTGATTTGCTTCGAAATACTTAATATTAAGTTAGTTTAACATTTCTAGACAACAATAATCTTTCTTTTAGCAAAATGTTTATAATAACTTAGAATTTATATATAGTTATTAATAGAAACTACTTCTCATTCTAAAGCAACTAATGACTACCATTATCCGCTTGTATTCCCTCCGATTCGGTTATAAGTGCATATTCCAAGATTACACGCCCCTCTTTATATCTAAAAAAGAGAGATATATTGAATTAAATGAGAAGCTAATTCGGGATTTGATATTAAAGTTGTTAAAACTCGTTTTTAATAAAAGCAAACTGAATTCTCTGTATTTCAATATTTAAAACTTCTTTCACATATTTCAGTTCCTCTATTCATTTGAATTATTTGATTGCTAATAAAATAATTTCAAAATTTTCCCTTTCTTTGCTCTCCACATTTTCCCTTTTTTTGTTTTCCAACACAGACTTTACCTAAATAGGTATATGTATGCATTTTACTTTACTAAAATAGATATATGTATGTATTTTAAGAGAAAAAGAAAATCCCCCACTTATTCACTCTGACAACATTGTCTCCAATCCCGTTTCTTGCTCTTTTGTGTTATGCTAGGAAAGATCAATTTTCTGGAATTTATTTAAAGAATTCGGTGGTGATCATCTGTTCCATGGAAACTTAACCCAGTCTAAAGGCAACTCTCTCCAAGGAATCTATTTTGTTCTGATCCCACATTCCATCCGCAAACTACACTTAACAGTGCCCAGCACTTCCTGACCAATATAAAGTCCAAAAAGCATTCTAATGGTGCACAACTGTTCTCTGGCTTGACATTGAAAGCAAGCCACTTTGTGGAAGCTACTTAAACCACTTACTTCTGTGTGTTATCTGTGGCGTATTCATACATCCAGCCCAGTTTGGCGTTACAATTTTTGCACATAACGTCGCGCACCATGTGGCGTCCGGTGAGCATAACGCGCTCCTGTACGTTGCTGAAGGTAAGATTCACCACCCGTTTGAAGAGGTAGGCACGACCTAATGGTCCAGAACGTTCATGAGAGAATAGTAGAAAACAATTTTTAGGACTCTCAAGGAATCACAGAAATAACAGTGTGCAGAATCGCTCACCTGTGGCTCCTGTAAATCGTGTACTTATCAGCTGTGATTTATTGGTCAGATTGGCGCTGCACTGAGCGCAGTTGAAGAGCTTAACGCCTCCCAAGTGTTCCAGGAAGATCCGGCCCATATTTAGACGCTACAAGAAGTTTTCAAGATTCTCTCGAGATGCGTAGGAGTCTTTGGGATGAATCGACAGATTTTCTTTGCTTTGTTCAGCTTATTTGTCTTCAATTCTTTTTTAAAACAATTAGAATAGATTAGTGCTTTCATCCAACTTGATACCCCTTTGGTTTCAACACACTCTTCGATTCGAAAGAACAGAAGCTGCTTTCGATGCTGTTTTTTTCGCTATCCTCCACTCTGTCGCAATTTTATCAATCCGTTTTCGCTGGCTGAAAGATGAAAAGCACATAAAGTGGCTGAAAATCGTAGACAATCGGTGAAAACGTAGGATCAATAATTTACTATAAAAAAATGGGTACCAAAACAAAAACGTAGAGAAAGTGAAGAAGTAAATACACGTGAAGCTAATAACACTGGGTTCCAGCCTACTTTGTTTTAGATGGTTCCGATTATCGGGAGTTGCCAACTCATTTGGAAACCTAAAATGTATGGAAAAAATATTTTAATTGCGAGGTGACAATGCAGTTAAAAAGCAATGATTTGAAATTTGAAAAATTTTAATTAAAAGTCTATAATTCAAAGAAAAAAAAATTTATTCAAAATAATGTAGAAGTTAAAAAAATTAAAAAAATTAAAGTAAAATAAAATTTTGTAAATTAAATTAAAATAAAGAACAAGTAAGTGTTGTCTTCGGCTAGGACGAAGTCTAAGTACCCTACACCCGAGTATCTAAAGAAAATAATAATTTCGCCAGTTGACAACTTTTGTATAAGTAGGCGTACCACGCCCATTTTTTGACAAACACTTTGCTAATATCTTTATCCTGCTGTACAAAGTCACGTTTTATTCTGGTGTATAAAGTCATATTTTGCACCGTTCATGATATATTGACAACATTTGTATAAGTGGGCGTGCGTGGGACATTTTTAAAAGCAAAACTAAATTTCAAATCGAATTAAATTAAATAAATGACAACTGAGATAGAAACTTAATAGGAATCTTTAAATAGAAAATATATGTAATATAGACCCAAATTTTCTAATTTAACAATATTTAAGAATATAATTTAACAATAAATAAGAATATAAAAATTTTATATAAATACGAAACACCGATGCAAAAATGATTATAGTATTTGTCTAAAAAGATGGAGTTTATATCATTCTCCACACCAGCCGCCTGATAATAACTGCACACATACGAATTCAAGTACTTTTTCTAACAATTGGTTTTCAAGTCTAATATCAACGGATTTGCTTTTGTTTCGAGTGCATATATATTAAAGAACGATAGTCTTAAATGCTAAGCAAGTACACACTTTAGTAGACCGTGCTAAAAATTAGTCTGACCGCAGTGAGCGTCTGGGGAAGTCGGAATGCATTATTTAACAAAAGTATTGTAAATCGCAGTTCTTGTTAAAAAAAATCAGTAACGCATACGTCTGTCCATAACTTGTCTTACACTTAATTATGCTATTTACATGTTTATGCATACGGAACCGAAGAAATTTACATGTTATGCATACGAAAACCGAAGAAATTCTTCTCTTTATAAGCTTCATTTATATAGTTCACGCTGGCCGTGGATAGTGTTTCGTTTCGTATCCTTTCGAAATGGATAGTTTTTGAATCCAGATCATATGATTGTTTATTGTTAGAATTCCCTTGAATATAAGAACTAACGCTATATCCCTTTACCTCTTTACAGGTCTTCTTTCCCGTTATTTTAATACTGAATAATTTGAAGTTGGGCTTGGTAAGTATTTCCGTAGAAATCAGTTAACCAACGAAAGATATTTATACTAATATTTTAATATATTGTACTTGTTATATTGATTTTTTACCTTTGCTTGATTTGCTTTGATGTTATTTTAAAATAATGGAACGCGCAATCACAGATAGATTATTTTAGATTATATTAAATAATAAGAAATAGTCCAAATTCATAGCAATTTTATTAATCTAACACATTATTTGTAACCGTAATCTCAAAGTAATGATACCAAAAACAGTTATTTACAGTTCTGAATCGAATATTAATATTACTCGTAATTTTAAAATAATCATTGCAAAGCAGTAATTAATTTTAAGCAATACTTAATTTCTTAACTATACTTAATAACTATAAAATATTTTTCTTTTCCCCGTAAACACTGCGATTTCCACCCTTATCGAAGAGTATCGAACCAGTGCTCCTAGTGCACGGTGGTGCTGGTGAAATCGCCAGTGCTTCCATTCCTGGCAAGTATTACGGAACCAAACTTGCTGCTCGCATCGGTTATGAAGCCCTTCTCGAAACGGGCAACGTTCTGGATGCCGTGCAGCTGGCCGTTCAATCTATGGAACTTGATGAGAATTTCAATGCAGGCTACGGTTCCGTACTGACCTGGGAGGGCAAAGTCGAAATGGATGCCGCCATTATGCATGGCGGCACGCTGGATGCGGGTTGCGTCTCCGTGGCCCGACACATCTATCATCCAATTGCCTTGGCGCGCAGCATTATGGAGAAGACGCGACACAAGTATTTGGCCGGTGAGGGCGCCATGGAGTTCGCTGTTGTACAAGGATTCAAGCTGTTACCCGAAGGCGCCTTGGTAACTGCCAAGGCAATCAAGGCCTTGGAAGACTACAAGAAAAGCTTGAATGATACTGTTGGCGGCGTAGAGCTGTACGAAGTGGCACCAGTGCCTCCACTGCGCGAACGTGACTTCGGCGAAGTGGGCACTGTGGGCGCTGTGGCTATCGATGCTGATGGCAATGTAGCTGCCGCCACTTCAACAGGTGGCATCACCGGCAAGCTGCCGGGACGTATTGGAGACTCACCCGTTCTGGGTGGCGGCACGTATGCGGACAATGCGGCTGGCACAGTTTCAGCGACGGGTCAAGGCGAAACCATCATGCGTTACAATGTAGCGTCGCGCATTCTGGCGCAGATCGAGGGAGTGGGCATGACAGCACAGCAGGCGGCGGAGAAGGTGTTGAACGAAATGACCAACCGCTTCAACCAGACGGCGGGTGTCATCAGTATCGACCGCAGTGGCGGTTTGGGAATCTACTTCACGTCAAGCCGCATGTCGTGGGCTTATCAACGCGGAAAAGAGCTGCACTATGGGGTCAACAAGGGGGAAGAAATGGTGGAAATCATTGATGAAGGACGTATTTTTAACATTTCTTTAACATGGAAGGGGAAGTAGAGGCGAAAAGATTCAAATTTCAATTCCAGCTAATAAAATTTTAACTGTACACAAAAAAACATTTACATTTAACTGTACACAAAAACATTATATATATCTGAAGATAAAATTGAAAGAGTAAAAATGTTTTTTAGTTTTTAATTAAAACGAATTCGAAACTTTAAATTCAGTCGAAAATTCATATTTGCTTAATTTTCAGTTGCACTTTCGACTTCATTTCATTTATCGTATTTTTTGGAACTGAGCAAAAATTTGCTGTTTTTTATTTTGTAAAAAGTTTCCTTGAATTTTATAATTTTTTCATTCTACTTTATTTTTGGAAAAGTTCCGAGCAGCTTCTGAGATTATAATCAGGCTAAAATTAGTTTCGGTTTCAGTAAGCTTAAGAAGACTTCCATTATATTCAAAGTACACGCAGTAAGTAGTGACAAATTTTGTATGGAGTACGTATTTATTTGATATACATGTGGACTTAAGTTTTGCTTTGTACAAATTCCTTTGTTTGGTTTTTATATATAAATTATACAAAATAAATATTAATTTTAATCTTAATTCAAATTCATTAGCTTGATGATTTAATTAAAAACTCTAGTTTACATTTCTAAGATCTCATACAACATGGTTATCTTTCTTTTTCTAGTTCATTCATATGATTATAAATTCCTTCTTTTAAATTCTTGATGAATCAACTTTTTGCTATCAAATGGTAAAAAACTGTTTTTTTTGCCTTTAAAGTGTACTTTAATTAAATATGCCAGTAAATTTGTGTGAATGGATATTACAAATATTACATACATACATACATTTATAAGTACAAATGAATATGCATGTGTAGATGTGTTGCAAGTATTTCTTATATAAAATCCACGACTTTGAAACGCTTAATTAATATTAATATAGTTGGCTTTAGATTAAAATTTCACGATTTCCTCTGACTTAAAGGTGTTTCTCAGTGTAATTTTTTCAGAACCTTAAGCGATTAAAATGAAAATCATAGCGCAATTTTAAGCTGCTGTTTAAATAGTTAAAATTTTGCTAAAAACTTTAAGTGTATGTAAAATGTTTATTTATAGTATACTCAAATTAACATTTATTATCATATCTATTCATCATAAATTATCATAAGATTTATTATAGAAGGCAATAAAATAATCAGACTTTTTCTACTATATAAGGAAGGTTATAATTTTTTCTATATAAAGGGCAAGACTATTCAATCCGCAACAGAAACACGAGGTTGTTACTCAAAATCAAGCGACTGCGAAATATAACAGCTACCTCAGGCCGAGATTTAAACGTGGTTTTCCTATAATAACTGCAATTTACAAGTTACTTTTTCTTAGAAAAGCAATTGATTGCTTTCCTTTACAGCTTTGAATATTTTCTTATAAGAATTTGTAAGAATGAAAATGAGAACTGAAGCAACAAAATGAACTGAACTGAAAAAACAGAATAAAACAACTCAAAAATAAAAAGTCTATTAAACAAAAGTAAACTAAAAAATTTTAAAGAATTTTTATTGTTATTACTTTTTACTCATACAAATGCAATTGTGTCTGCCAAGTTAATGCTATATATTTTAACACACGCACACATACGTACAAACATACATTGGATGCTACATACAAGTTATTAAGAATAAAGTGTACACCTGCCTTAGCTTTGCGATGTATTCTGCTAAAAGTTATCCGTAAAAACAATTTTATAATTACCGAGTGTTTTGTTACATGTATAAAAATCTAAATATGCATGGTAAAACAAAAAACAATCTGCTTTTATTAAGTTAAGTGAAGGAAATAAATTAACAACGAACTGGTTTTAGATTTATCAAACTTTCTTTAGTGATATCTTACATAGTTGAATAGAATCTCCATTACCTTCTCTATTCTTCCCTAGTTAATTAATTAGAATGGTAGAAACGTGATGAGCGAGCAACTTATATTTGATTTCTGTACATTGATCGAATTTAATTTCTTAAGAGAAATTTCTTATAGTATAAAATAATTTTTCTACATTTCATGTATGTATGATTTAATTATATGCGTTTTGTTGCTACTAAATACAGTTACACAAGGTATGTTTTAATGTGAGTGTATGATTTTTATGAATGTTCTTAATAATGTATTTCAATTCAATGTTCGTCCTTCATATAATTTTGCTAAAATGATGAGGATTTTTAAATCAATTTTTTATTTCGAATTTTAGAAGAAACCACAAGTGTCTTCAGAGTTAGGAAGTGTAAATTTCGTTAATTTCTACCTTGTAAGTTCGTTTGGCATGCTTTTGATATTTCTTTTAGTTCGTTCGATTCGATGCAGGGACTTCAACGATTATAACAATTTAAAAACACAAATGTTTTTGAGTTATCTTACAAATGATTTATAAGAACTCGCAAAATAGTGCGAACTTCTCCGAGGAAAATTAGTTATTTGCGTGTTTTGGAAAATTCGAAAATAAGAATTTAATTCAGAAAAAAATTCACACTGAATTCAATTAAATTGCGTATATCATCTTATGATATTAAAAGGTCCTCCGACCTTCTTAAATTACTACAAATGATTGGTTAAAGCAAATACGGATAATCGCTATTTACAGTCCCTGCTTAAAATAATTTGTTACACAACTCAATTTTCTGGGCGGCTAGTCAACTTTCTCACTAAAATGCTGCTTTGATTCCACTTAACAACGAGAAAGTAAAACAAACGCTGAGCAGCTACTACAAATACTGCGGTTCACCACGATCCCCCAACTTATGGCAACAACATGCTGCGCATCACTGGCCTGGCTGGTTGTACGTTTAGATGAATGGATGGATGACGAATGGATGAATGAATAACTTTAACATACACAACTTTTCTGTTTTACTTTTTTAACACCAAATATTTACTTTATCCATATGATAGCTTATTCATTTCCTTATTTAATGAAATTCTTATATCAACTATTTTACATTGGAAATGAGTTGAAAAAAACTTTTAACAACTAAAAATAATCATCAAGCGTTATTTACATTTAGTAATTAAATCCTACGATTACAGTTAAAATAATTAGTAGCAAGTTGTTCTTAAAAGAAAGTGGAAAACTTCCGCTTGTTTGGTGGATTCGCTGTTGTTGACGCTGCACCAGCAGCAGCAACTGTTTTGGCCACAACGCAGACTGACGCATAAGCTGGGTTGCCTGTTGCTGCTGTCATCATCCGACCAGCAGCAGAAAATCGCGCTGCCATGGGTCCACCGGCAGCTGCTGCTGCAAACGGCTGCTGCTTCCGCGGCGGATAGGATTTGATTGGAACAATTACGGGTTATACAGATATTTCGTAGTTCATATCGTAGACACTGGCACGATCTGGAGTGGGGGTGGTGGCTCGCTGACCAGCTGTGATGCTGCTGCCGATCATCCCAGCCGACAAGTTGACGCCAGCTGTCGTCATCTGCGATGAGCTGCCGCTGCTCAGGCCACTGCCGCCACCAACGACGTTATTACGCTGCAACTGCTGTTGCTGCTGATGTTGCTGCTGCTGCTCAAGCGTCTGCATCTCCATGGAGTCGGTCATTTCGAGAGCGCGCACAAATGACATCGGACGCGTCGGTGTAGCTTTGCGTTTGATTTGTGGCGATGGCTGTTGCGACTGAAGACTCGCTACAGCTGCAGCCGCCGGATTGGGGGGGAAGACGGCAACGCCACCTCGCAGTTGCGGCTGGTAGCCACTGCCGCTGCTAGCGATTGTCTGTGTTGTTGTGTTGCCGAAGCTGCTTTGTGCCTGCTGACCAACGTTAGCGCATGACCCACTGCTGCTGCTATTGGGAATGATGACATTCGCTATGCTGCCGCCACCGTAGCGCAGCAAGTACGACTGCGATGTCTGCATACCAGAGGTGGGTAGTGAGCTGGGGGGAATCGTAGGACTGGTTGGATTCGAGGAGCGATTTTGGTGATGCTGCTGGTGCTGGTAGTCCAGAGCGGACTGCTGTTGCATGCGTGAGTGAGTGATGATAAGTGGATGAGGTTGGCCGCCGATGGTCATGTACTGCTGGGATGGCGGCGGCTGTTGCTGCTGATGCTGGGGATGATGATGCAAGCTTGGCAAAGTGCCTGCACTGCTGCCAATGCCACCACCAGAGGGAGGTGCCACACCCGGCGAGGAGTCCTTCCACATGTAGACGCCGCGCTGAGGGCTTCCAGCCAGCTCGCGTATGTTGTCCACGGTGTTGTTGCTGCGTGCGCAGGAAAGTTCGTTTCCTTGTCGCACCAGTTCACCCTCGGAGAGGAAGCGCCGCTGTGGACTGCCTCCGTTGTAGGGATGCACGTTAGCAGCTGAGGTGGCTGCATTCATGGCCATCATGTTTGCACCTGTTGAGGAACGCAATCACTAGAATGGGAACCAATTTGATGGCGGAAAACATTTGCACCCTTACCATGCATCATTGCACGCTGTTGCTGCTGCTGATGTTGCTGTTGCAGCAGTAACTGTTGCTGTTGCTGCTGTTGTATTGATGGCGGCTGTGGATGCTGAGGCGGAAGCCCAGTCGTGTATTCGTAATAAGATTGCGTTTGCGATTGAGTCGGTTGCTGACTGAGCCCAATGCCAATGAAATCCGGTCTTCGTGGTTGAGTCGGTGTTCCTGGATTGGATCTGCATGGAGTCAAAACGTTTTATTCGAGGTGAGAAAAGAGACACATACACGGAGACAAAGAATGATGACGGAAGAAAACGGCTTCTTAACTTTAAGCTGCAAGCTAATATACATCACAGATGGTTTCTTATTTTAACAAACAAGGGATTTAGAATTAAGAAATACCGAGCGATACCAGCTGATCAACCTAACGGACAACATGAAGCGCGTGGAGAATGTTTAAAATGGCGGTGCCGTGATGGAGGGTGGTAGCTACTCAATGATGTGTACTGAGATGCAAGAGTTTCCAATTAGCAGTAGTGACAGTATGCAGCAGTGACAGCAAAGTGCGAAAAACAACTCCACAGAAATGGTTACGCGATTCAATCTTAGGGGCTGCGTCAAACAGCCGAAACTCGAGGAATTCTAGACGGTGTCAGACCCGCAAAACACTTCCATAAGAAAAAGGTGTCAATTCCCTACATTTCCATTGTCGAATCTAAATTAAAAAAGTAATTCGGATTTCGACAGATTTAGAATCATTCATAACCATTTAAGCTTATATCGTCCAAAAAAACTAAAAATCGCCAAAATGAAGTAGCTTGTCATCTCTTAAAAATACCCAACAGTTTAAAACTCGGAACTATCTCCGCTCAAAACCAAATTGTTCGATAACATTGCGGGAATTAGGCAAGAAATTGCGCACAGTTTCCAAAAAAGGGGACAAGTTCCTCGACATTGTTGTCTATTTTTTTTATTTTTTCATTAAACAATTTTCAGTAACGTACAATTTAACGATTGATAACAAAATTCAAATGGAAAGCAACAAACTTAAACCGCATATCCGAGGCAATCAGCGGAAACTCTAGGCGTCTGTGTAGAATTTCTGAACGAATTCGACCCAATTGATGGGAACCGGGGTTAAGAAGATCTTAATCACGTAATCCACGACGGCGATGATGCCGTGCAATACGCCGAAAACTATGACCAACGGCAGCAGCAAAATTTTTTTGCGAATGTTAAATTTGACAAACTTGAAGAAATCCATGAAGGAGGCGTAGCCGAGCAGGGAGACACGCAGCTCCAGCCCCTGATCTTGGAACCAGCTGAAGTAGGTCTGCATGTACTGCAGCGACTTCGAAATGATGAGTCCCAACAGCATAGCCATCAAGATGACGAGATTCATGTTTTCGGTGACATGATGACGTGGCCAATAGCAATTGTTCGGTGACATGCGGGCCTTTTCGCCGCCCTTATCGTCGCTCTTGTCGTCCTTCTTGTCGTCGTTCTTTTCCGAGTGCTTACCTCGCATAGTCATAAGCGAGCTCTGGCGAATATTCAGCGGTTCGCCGAATGGGTTTGCACCGATGTGCACCGATTCACGGCTCAAGTGCTTCGAGCGATTGACCTTGACGCCAGTATCCGGGTCGCCGCCTTCATCCCAGTTCTCCTCTGATAGCTGCGAATTATGCTTGGCCATTCGTCCCTCATCGTATGACACTCTGGCCTTGAGCATGGCTTTGGTGAACGCCTTCCAGCTATCATCAGGCTCCGATGCAATTTTAAAGCTGCTGTTGTTCCGGCGCTGGAAATCGGACCCATCACCGGCAGGCGGTCTGTTGCAACAAAAATTCATTGGTGAGCAGCGAGGCGAAAGGCTGCTTCTTCCTTGGTAGTAATCATTTTCCCACTTTTTTCCCCCATCGCCTAAGTAACTGCAGGCGGATGCAGAAAACATTTCAAATTTAAAGTTGACTTGTGCACACAAAAGTCGAGGAAGGTTTAACAAATAGTTGTGATTCGCTTGAAGGAAAATTTTAAAATAAAAAGTAAAAATTTTCGACTAGAAATCTAAAAATTCCGCATCGCAAAGCCTACTTGTGATGAATTGTGAAAATTTTCAATTAGTAGAGAAATTTTCTCATCGCAAGGCCTGCTGGTGTTGATTTAATTTCGAAGGAAACAAAGTTGAGCAAAGTGAATTTGGATTATCGGATACATAAAAAAACCAAAAATTAAGGTTACTAATCAATGGATTTACCTTATTTAAGCTGATCAATTTATATCGATTAATCTACCGCTTTAGCGGCCAGCCATCAGCTGAATAGAGGGATCAACATGTAGTATATAACAGTCGCTGTCGTCTCTATTCAGGAATAGTGGAAGTGCCATCATAACCTCCTCGTGGTGGCCGATGGTAACAATCTATGATTGCTGCGAAGCAGCTAGCCGATGTCCTATCCGAATAGAGAGCAGCTATAACAGCACTGCAAGAAATTAGATGGACAGGAAATAGTGTTTTGTAAAAGAAAGAATATGACATATATTACAGCTGTCATACAAAACACCATATGCTCGGGGTAGGATTCCTTTTCAGGCAAAAAATTAAGTCTATCATTAATGCAAACTAGTGACTGAACGTAAGAATGCTGCATACCGAGCATTGCAGCAGTCTCATAGAACGCGGGTACGCGAAGAAGAATACAAAGAGTTTAGGAGAATAGAGAGAAGAGTTCACAGAAAAAAGAAGACGGCCTTGGAAAACAATCGCATCAGTGAACTCAAACAGAATAGAGAGCGAGGATCTCGCACCAAGCGCGGAAGTTCTACAAAATAGTCCGTGGTATGATGCAATATACACCAAGATGAGCATATAGCAAAGACACCCACGGGAATCCCAAAGGCATCCTCGAGCGATGGGAGGTGCACTTCAATTAAATGCTCAACCAATTTAGCAATCAGAACCTATGCTGCCGCCACGAAACATGAAGAAAGTAACAAATGCTATGAAGCGGTTAAAACTCAACAAGGCCTCTGGCATCCCGGCTGAGCTGATAAAATACCGAGGACAAATACTTTATCAAGCAATTCATTACATCATCGTGCACGTATGGGAAAATGAAAAAATGCCAGTTGACTGGAGAAAATGCATTATATGTCCCATAACCTATATGATATTGTTCTCTATTCTTCAAGATCGGTTCGCCCCATACGCTAAAGCTATCATAGGCCATTATCAGTGTAGCTTCATTCCAGGCCGATCAACCAGAGTATAAGAGAGAATTCAGCATCCCAAACAAACTGACACGACTGTGTAGGTTGACCATGACCAAAGTTAACGTACAAGCCAAGTCAAAATTGCCGAATTGCTGTCCAAACTAATCCTGCATCTGTCGCAGTATTGAGGTAGTGGAGCACGAATTCGAAGTAGTATAATCTTTCAACTACCTTGGGTCAATAGTAACAGATGACAGCACTATGGAAGACGAAATACGCAAAGCCTACTTCAGTCTGTCAAGGCTCTTTAATTCCAAACCCCTTACGATAACTTTCAAACTACTACTGTATAAAACTGTGATATTACCAGTACTCATATATGCATCTGAGACTTGGGTCTCTTAACCGCGTTTGAGAGAAAAGTCTTAAGGAGAATAGTTGGTCCTGTATGTAAGGAGAGACAATTACGGAGGAGACACAATCACGAATTGCAATAAATCTGCAGGGATATTGGTTTGATAAAAAAAATCAAACTCGGTAAACTCCGGAGGGCCGGTCACTTAGCCCGTTTGAACGAAGAGGGTCCTGTCCGGAAAGTCCTTTGTGGCAGGATTCATGGGACACTTCAGCGGGTGAGATCCTCTCTGCGCTGGAAGGATGGCGTTAAACAGGACGCCCAGAGCATAGAAATGCGTAACTGGATGACATGGGCTCGAAATCGGTACCGGTAGAGAGATCTGTTGAAGGAGGCCAGGACCGGATCCCGGTTGTAGCGCCGATGAAGATGATGAATTTACCACTTTCGATTAATCATTATTCCTAAGTAAGCAATTACTTTCGTTGTATCGATTACTTTCGATTATGTCCCTTTCAAACCCCGTCTCGTTTGCTAATGACACCAACATTTGTCATTCATATTCATTCTCCAAGCGGTCTTCTATTCTGGAGATAAACAGAAAACGCAGAATTATGAACAACACACTCCAATCTGGCCGCTACAAAATACAGAAGTGGGGTCGAGCGAATTGGGTTGATTATAAAGCGCAGAAAACTCAATGTTGCTTGTTGAACCAGCAAGGTTTGGCGGGCGACAATTTTCTATCTCTAAATATGAGTGGTGTGGATGGTATTAAGACGGTAGCTCTTGATGTCCTGTGCATATCAATTCAATGTGATCTTCGTTGGAACGACCACATTCTTGATGTGTCGAAAGAGGCAACCAGGCTTTTTAAAGCGGGTGAGAAATACTTCACTCCAAGTAATCTTCGTTGTATCCGTGTGGAAATTGAGTACAATTCGCATATATGGTCAGGAGCTCCGCGAATATACCTTACGCTTCTAGACCGTATTCAACGTCGTGCATTAAAACTTATAGGGGTCAGTATGGCATCCAGCTCTAATGAAACAATGGGTCGTCGTCATGATTTTACCGGTACTTTAATGGTAAATGTTCCTCTGAAGTAGCCAGCCAACCTGATTCCTCCAGTTCAGGTATTTAAAAGATCTGCGGTCAGACTGTGGAAAAATCTCTCTACGCATGTTTTCCCGCCCATTTATGGCGTCCAAACCTTTAAACGGAGTCTAAAGTAATGGAGTAGTAATGGTAACCGCCACTACTCCATCTTATACCCTCCCTCAATAACCCAATTTTCTTTGTAAACCAACGGGTACTTCGATAGGCGGCATCCCCTGAGTTTGGTTCTATCTGCCATACAAAATCTTTTAAATTAATTCCTCGCAGAATAGAACTCACAAACCGAGCTCCCCTATTATGCAATAATATTATGCAATAATAAAATATGAAAATCTATAATGGATTATATTAGATAAGTGGAACAGTTAAAGTATTTTGTATGAGACTATGAGTCGCAGTTGACATTGTTAAATATATTGATTTTGCTCAAGTTAATTTCTTAGTCGTGCTCACATTTGTGCAAAGTTCTCCTGTTCATTTTGTCTTTTTCAAGTTTCACCCCGAAGGTGATTTTGCGAGTTTCACGCTTCGGGAAACTTAATACTTTCTGAATCCTTTTTACTACCTTTATTATTTGTATGTAGTGCACTTTTTTCTTTTACTTTTTTGATCGCAGCCTCAGAAAAAATTCTCCTTGTTACAGCAGAAATTTGGTTAAAGGCAGCATCTATTTTTATACATTCAAAGACATTTCCTTTGTTGCCAAAGAATTATCAGCTCTTCTGTTGTTTTTTCTACCACTTTATAGACATTATTTTCAATAATTAGAATTTTATTTCTATAATATAAAAATATATCACATTTCTATTCACTTTTAGAATATATAGTACCACATCAAGGCGAAAATACAATATACACAAAGCGACGGTGTTACAGTTGCTTTTATTCTACACATTTTACATACTTATTGCCAATTTTCATACAGTTTGCAACTCTAGTATAACACTACAACTCTATTAAAACACTACAATATGTTTTTGCTGATACAGAACACAGTTTACCCACGTTCTCCCAGCAAAGATCTGAGGGAAAAAACTTGACACCCGAGAGAATTCATTATTTCTTGAAACTGTGTTCATTTTCGTTTTTTGCTGGAAAACAACAACAAAGCTTTGCACAAATGTGAGCAGGACTTATGAGTTTATTAGAAAAAGCTAACCATTTCCAAATGAACTCCACCTCTGAAGAGGCACAAGCTTATACAAAAATATGTATGAATTATACACATACAACATACATATGGACTTTACGGTCAAGCGAATTTCGAAATATACAAAAATCTTTTTGAAAGATATGGTTACAATTTTTGCGGGGTAATGAATTGGATTGGACAAAGTGTATGGACGTCTTTAAATGTGAAAGAAGAGAAAGGAAATGAAAAACTGTAAACTAAATTTGAGCTCAAACTAATAAAGAGATGAACAAAAAACTCACCTCCGAATTTGTTGCAAACAAGAAGTACAGAAGTAGTTGTCGTAAAAGCAGAAGAAGTAGAATAGAAGTAGAGGTGTTGGTTGTGGTGGAGGGATTAGGTTGAAGTTGAAAATGATGCAGAGCAAACCACGCTCAGAGTTGAGCATTTTCTATGTTTAAAACACTCTAGTCTGAACTGGACTCAGACTGATTTAAGTACGAGCTGTGATCAGCGAAAAGAAAAAAAGTGGGAAAAAACAAAAAATTAGTTTAATTCATTTTCTTAAATATGCTGTATTATGATTTTGAACGTATGCTCGAAATGGTCACTAAAACAGTGCTGTAGAAGGATGCAATAAACTGCAATTCTTCGGTTCAGCTTTCAATTTGGCTGAAAAATGAGCTTTCACTCACCGAAAGTCGGCTTCTGAAGTCAGTCGCTTAATTCGCTCCTTTTAAAGGCTTGAAGTCGGTAAAAAATAACCCCGAAGTTGGTCACCCAATATAGATTCATTCAATGAAGAGAAATAAACCTTAGCGACTTCACACATCTTGAACTAAATTTAGCGAATATAAACGCTTTCCAGAACTCAATGAATTATAGCCGCAATTATTGCAAACTGCTACAGCTTTTTTTACAAGTCTAAACGTGAAAACAATCAATGGAAGAAGCTAAGGTGACAAAACTTTGAAATCCACAGCAAAACAGGAACAGAAGCAACAGTAAACTTAAAGTAAAATCAGACAACCTTTAGCGAAAATTACTCGTTTAGTGAACTACTCGTAATTCACGACTAAGCCGTCCACGACTTGCGACTAAGCTAAGTACAATTCATGATTAAGGTAATCATAACGTATGATTAAGCTAATCAATCATGTATTGTATGTACGTCAACTATAATTGTTATGAGCTGCTATTAAGACAATGCTAAGAGTGCTGACTGATGATGTGATTAACATTAAATTTAGTTACCGGTTAAGGTATTTGTTTGCTTTTTATTGCTATTTCCACCTAAGTCCACCTTTAGTTTTTTAAAAACAAAAAAACAAAATTTCAATTTGAGAACAGAAATCCTTAGTTGCGCAAAATATGAAATTAGTGGAAAATAGTGAGGGCGAGAAGCGAGCGCTCGTAAATTTTTCCAAAACTTACCTTCGAACAGGACTCGCCATAACCAGAGGAGTTGCCACGCCCAGCGGTTTAATACGTTGCTGCATCGTGGGTGTTGCGTTTGTCCCACTACGCGCTTGACCACTAGAATGAACTGGATGATCAGGCGAAATAGCTTCCGAGTTATATCCACGCTGTGGTTCCATTCCACTGTGCAGAGAAGTTGTCATCACATTTTTTATATTTCTGCTCAGCCACAACTTACCGTTGCCGCGCGTGTGGACTGTGCCTTGGATGGTAGATGCGTATATGACGCGGTGAATCCCCACCGCCGCCGCCACCCACATTGCCACCACTTGGGCCACCGGATGTGGCAATCACACCGTTGGCCACTTCCAGTGTTGGCAAATAGAAGCTGTTCGAGTTGTGCCGCTGCAGTGGAGGTGTCGGTTCACAATCCTGACTCTGCGAAGCTTGCGGAGCATCCATATCAGTATCAGAGCATTCGCGTCCAGGTGAAAGCTGTTGTTCGCAGAGAAGAGGAGAAGAAAGGAAAAGACTTTGTGGCTCAATGCGTTAAAGTTGATAGCAACAACTTAATTCAATTTTAAAACGTATTGCAATCATGTATGTAAAAAAAGATAATAAACGAGTTAATTCATAATTTTAAAATGAACAATGGGAATTCTTACAACTGAAAACAGCAATCGGTACAATTTACTGCAAAACAGTTGGAATTAGTTACAACCTGACAAATCTAACTGGACAAACTATTTCCTTGAATTTTAACTGTATTAGATTAGACTGGGGTATTGTTGCTCTTATATGTTGTGTTAAATTGTGTTCTATCTTCAAAAAGTAGTATAAACTCCCTTTGAAAGGGAGAGTAAATGAAGCAATCTTCTCGCAACGTTACATTAAAGTTAATGACTGGAAATTTAATGAAAAAAGCTGTCGAATTTAGATTTTTAGACATGAGGAACAAACTGCGTAACATTTTCTAGTCCACACAAGGAGTATCTTCAATCCCTCGGGCAACTAAATATTTCTGGGGGGGGGGGGATGTAGCAGCTCCCAAGAATAGTCACGAAATCCTCTCAGCGGAGCTGAGGAGTGCAATTTAGCTGGAGCCGGAATGTCCCTCAGCCGAAAGTGAGGAATTCAACTTTACAGAAAACAGGAAGCCTTTCAGCGGAGCTTAGGACTGCTACTTGGACGAACGAATCAAGACCGGCGCCTTAAGTTAACTCGTGAGCTCTGGAAGTGCGTGAATATGAAAGTGTTTCACGGACCAAAATTTGCAACATATACCCTGATATTCTACTCTCTCTCTCTCTCTCTCTCTCTCTCTCTCTCTCTCTGTAGGATTGTGGGTGGTGTCCAATCCAGTGAAACAATGAACCATTCTATTAAATATATTTTATAAAATACAAACTTATAGCGCATAGCAAGTTAAAAAACTGAAGGTAAGTGAAATTACTGAAATTAAAATTTGCATTACCTAAATTTATCTTGATATCGGAAAATTTTGTATAATCTAAAAATTTCTTATATTCAAACTAGTAAAAACCCTCAGCGCCCAGTTGCCACAAGCGTCCAGTCGTAACTTGTGCAACGGGCCCGGGTAGTTATACAAAAAAAGACAGTGACAACTCGACAAAGGGGATCAGAAATCAGACCAAACAATCTTTATTAAAAATATCAAACGCATGACAATGAGAAAAATCTTATGTGAACAGAAACAGATAACGAAAAGACTTCGTTTCTTTTGAAATATTATGTATGTGTTGTATGCTTGTTGTAAACGTGTGGCAGCGTTAATAGATATAACAATGAATCAATTAGTTAAAAATGTAAGAACTGACGGTGAATAATTATATGTAATTGGTTAAAATTTTTAAGAAAAAAAAACGAATAGAAACGAGAAGAAATCTAGTAAAAATTTATATTTTATTAATTTTACCTTCTTTGGTGCTTTTCATTTAGTGTGGAGGTTTGTTTTTCATGACCAATTTTAAGAGTATTTCATTACTGTATATATGGGGTGCTATTTTCCACAAAGATCATGCAGTTAGTGAGGACGGATTAAAATACTTTACGCTAAGTGCTTTTATTTTAGGGCATAAAAAGCTAACATAAGTCGTTGAATGGAAGCAACTAAGGTGCGCTTAATTAATTGAAAAATCAAATGAAAGGATTTTTTCACGTTATTCTTAATAGAGCAACAAAATAATAAAGAAAAATTGCTTTATTGTTTTGCTTTTTAAAAAGTGTTTTCGGAAAATGTGAAGCTCTTGAGAAGGGAAGTATCGAAAATAAAAGGCCAAACAAAAATGTAAAGTACGTTTGCACTACCATCGCTAAAAAGAACGGTTACTGGTCTGCGACTGTGACCTTTAAACCAGAATTCAGAAATGACGGAACCATAAAATTATCGCAATTTACCACAAATGGTCGAAATTTATGTAAACTTTTTACAAAGAACATATCTATTGTGTTGGCAAATAAGTTCGTTCGGTTTTTAGAGTGGAATAAAACACAACTTTTTGATACACAAGATCAATTTTAATCAATTATATATCGGCCACCTTTTTCGATGACCTCTTTCCACCACCATGATTATGCCGCGTTCGTAGAACTTGGCTTATCGGCGAAAAACCAGTCCAGGTGGTTCTTAAAGATCTCTTCATCCTTAAGGTTTCCCCGCGTTCATAGAGTTCTGCAGCGATCGGTATAAATGATAATCACAAGGCGCCAGATCCGGTGAATACGGAGGATGAGACAAAACATTCCTGCCAAGCCTAAGCAATTTGTTTCGAGTGGTCAACTATGTATGAGGTCTGGCTTTGTCGTGGTTCACTCAATTACTTCGTTCAATTTCGTGATTGCGAACAGCATATAGTTTAAACAATCGTTTTGCTAGACGGTAGCACTTCGTAATAGATGACTTGAAATGGTTTTCTACACTTCTGTTGGATATATTCAATGTCGTAGCAATCTCTCGTACCGACTGCGACGGATTTACTTAGATTGTAGTTTAATGTCTCTTAAGTTAATCTCGGCCGGACGACCGGAAGGATGCGCATCACTGATGTCAAAATCTCCAGAACGGAACTTGGCATACCACTTTTAGTATACGTGTTCTGCTAAGGCATCATCTTCATACACACGGCATTTCTTCTTATGAGCATTCGCAGCTTGTTTGCCTTTTTTAAAATAAGAGAGCAAAATGTGACGATAATGCTCGTTACTTATTTCCATGTTCACAGCTACGCAGCACATAACAATAGTGATATTAGCCAGACTAAATGCAGCACAATATAAACAGTGAAACATAACCTTCTAAATGGGTATTCGATTTGAGAAAACAAAAGCGAATCAGCACGAAACGTACACTGAAACAAAAACCGAACGAACTTATTTGCCAATCCAACACTTCAATCATTATATATCTATTATGTATATGTGTTTTCCGATGTTGTTAACTGAAATTTAACCGCTGGAATTCCAGCTTTGTAACTTCACAAGAATGGCAGGCAACTGGAAATTACAATCAAATGCTGGCACATTTAAAAGTATACAAATTTTTGAGTTTTAATTTAATCGTCACATATAAATCGGAATGCATTTTATAAATTAATACCAATACCGAAGCTCAACAGATGATCATTATTACTAACATGAGGAATGCGTTTTTTAAATACATAACTGAACCGATTTTTAAACTACGATTAGGTTTGACTTCAACTTGAGCTCTCTTTTGGCTTCAATACTGCGACGAAATATTTAGAAAACAATAACAATAGTGAATTAAATAAATAAATAACTGTGAAGACATGAAAATATCTGAAAAACTCCTCTCAATTATACGAGTTAGCTAAGCTAGCGTTAACATAGTTAACGAGCTAGCTAAGAGCATATTTTAATAATTCTTCCTCTGGGAAAGAATCAGTCGAAGTCCATAAATTAGGTGAATCCAAAGTGATGCAATAGAAAACTAAAGCTGCAGTTTAATAGGAATTTAAATTTTTTTATAGAGCCAACACATTTGATGTGCAAAAATTTTAACAAAGTAAGAAATGAACTTTAGCTAACTCAAATGGTTATGAGAAACTGATTTAAAATTAAACGTTTTAACTGATACTCCACTATAATATTAATATTCCGAGTACTTTTTTACTTAAACAGAATTTATTTACCGGTAAATGAAATATAAAACTTAAAATAAGCTTCGAAAAAAGTGAGGAAAGCTCGCTGCTTTTTAATTTATAGAGAAACTTGCAAATATCTAACTAAAAAACGTGAAACCTTTGATTCGAAGTATGTAATAAAGTCACTCAAATATCAAGTTTAACACGAAACTACATTAAGGAGAACCCACAACCAGTCTGTTAAAGGTGCAGTTAATAATTTCATTAAAAGCTATGAAAGTGATACTTTTTCTTCGGAAAGTAATGAAAAACCAATAATAGATGCACAACAAGCGAAAAACTAACAACAGCATAAGAGCAAGGTGCGCCATCATCAGCATAGGCAAAGCATTGACCACTTTTATATAAAGCTCATTCCAACATCTACAGTCAGCCAAGAGAGAAAAGTGAAAACTTCAATATATCGTTTTATGCAAAAAAATACTCTCAACTCAATGACTAAATTAAGGAAAAGTGAGCCATGTGAGAAATAAACACACACACAAGTACAAGATACAATACATTTACGTTTGCAAATACAAATACAAATACAATTAGCGCCATAAGTCGATGGTACCCTTACCTTACTATAAAGAGTTGTGCCGCCCGACCGCTGACTATAACCATTGCCCTGGTCCGTATAAGTCTTTACCTGAGTATGTCGATCCCTATCGTAATAGCTGTGCGGTGGCATGCCGCGTGGCGAGTGCTGTCCATGCTGCTGATGTAAGCTGCCACCTCGCGCACCACCACCACCGCCGCCGCCCCCACCGCCGTGAGCTCCGTGGCGACCATTGGCACTGTCCCGGTCTGTGGTGATGGTGCTGATGCCTTGATTCTCTTTGTGAGAGCGACGTGCTGCATACTTGTCTGGTTTAAGTAAACTGAAATAAGAGAACAACAGGAGGAGGTATCACAATAAGATCTGAGTGGTGTAAAGTCTGATGAGTGGAGACCAACAACCTCGCCAAAAGTTACAAACCTTGGATACTGTGGACCGAATTGAGTGTAGCAGCAGTTGTGCCAGCAGCCACGTGAGAAGGGATTGTAGCCACCTTTGAACTTGCCAGTCACTTGCTCATTGGTAGTGCGTCCTCGTGAAACGAGCACCATGTGGAACCCCGTAAGGCCGAAGATAGGTATGGCTAGGATGGTAACGATGCCCATCAAACAAATGCTATTTGTGTTGCGGGGTGAATAAATTAAGTGCGTGGTTAAGGAAGTTCATTATACAGTAAACACAAATTAAATTAATAAACTGAAGTAGTATGTTGTAGATATATAGTATATATAAATAAACTAAATACGGAGTTATTTTCTTTAGAAAAAGGATACGAAACAATTGGCGCCGTATGCCTTATATTTGGCATAATTTTGAGCACGTAAAAGAGGCACAGCGAAAATATACTCAGCATATGTATCGAGAGCGAGCAGAGGAAGAAGAAGAAAAACCGATAGTTCCTACGCCCGATGCAATTATTCACCCAAGGGCAGTGATGATCGAAGGTCTGCAAGTATACAGAGGAGAAAATATGCAATGAAATCAGAGAAAGTGCTACGCTATAGTAATGATGATTATGACTACACTCACTTCTATGCAATGATTGCATACAGAACAATGGGAACATCTGGGCGGACGATAAAATTTACAAGTTACACACCATTTCATCTTGACGGTGATGCCGTTTATCTCGGCGTTTTTATAAAGTGGTGCACGAAATTCCTCTTCGCGATCCTCATCTGGAGTGGCTGCAAAATTGAAGAGTAAACCGAAACAACTGTATTTACGATACATTTAAACAAAAAAGTCAGCATGTTAGTATTTTTATATTTCAATACCGTGCTTTCGTTTTTAACTGGTTTATTGAAATTTGAGTTAGTTACAAATAATAATAAGGACCATATAATGTGACTTCGTTCATGTGACAATTATCGCTTGAATTTCTAACATTTTCCTCCAGTGCCAGTGATGCATATGATTCTTGCTTAGTTTATCAAGGGGAATAAACCAGGTCTGTAAATTTAGGGTATTTTTTAATGAATATGCCGCATCCTGAACTGTTAACAATTTTTTGTAGGACGTACTGTTTTCAAGATATTCGAAAATCTAACTGTTTAGCCAAAGATGCCAAGACGCGGCCATTTTCTGGCCGAAAAGGATCATCGTTCGGTTTAATCTCAAATACATAAAAATTTGCTAAAGCCTTTGATCAAAATCTCTTGCCAATAATGCTGGACCTCTACTTGACTTCGAATATCCCCAAATCTGGAGGTTCTTGAAAAATTCTGTTAACAGTTCTGGATCCAGGACACCAAAGTGCATCAGAAACTTCTCACATATCTAAGGTAAAGTTACGAATTTTACAATTAACTTACCTTTCGGTATAACACCGGGATCCATAAAAGTCGCTAGAGTGAAATTCGCTATGACGAAAAATGTGATTACGCCCTGATAAGCAGGCACCCATGGATGACTTTTTAAGTAGTATTGGCAGCTGTGGTGAATAAGAAATCAGAAATATCAAAGAGTTTCAATATAAGTTGTGTGTTAATTAAAAAAATAATGCTTATTTTTATTTTATAATCAATGGAAGTTCCCATCTCAACTATCTGCATAAATGTAGTGATACATTGGACAAAAACGTGGTCATATGAAGTATAAAAAATTTTAAAGCCAACATAATGGAAGCATGAGGCTGACGTTGCTAGAAAATATTAAATTAAAAAGCACTAAAGTCTTTATGGACCTGTTCAAACGAAAGCCATAAAAATGGTGACAAGGATTGCTGACTGTGCTGATGCTGTGGATGACGCGCGCATTAAATCAACTCTGTTCAACACACTTAAACAGTGCCGTTATGTAGGTCCTGCCGAACAAGTCATCCACAGCTAGTTAGATTACTGTGAGCCTTTTGTGTGTGCGCCCCGAAGTATGCAAGCGTAAAAGCTGAATGACTTTTTACTGCAGGCTATTAAAACGAAAAAAATCTTCATTTAATGAAAGTATCTTCGTAACGGAGCCTGAGCTTGGTATACATGCGTCTTATAATATATGCACGATGCATGCATGAATTTGTTCCAAAGATCTGGAAAAATTCACTCATTCTGCTTGCATAGCGAAGAGTGAAAGGATTTTTATTACATGTTTGAAAGACGACATTCGTTCTGAGGTCCTCGGTTCGTTTAAAGCTTATTAAATTTAATCCTTCTGTTTAGTGTATCTTGAAGGATATAACTTAAATGCTTCCGAGATATTTTTGAATACTATTTAGAAAGATAAAGAGGTGATTAAAAGCAAATCTCTGAACTTTTTCTTCAGAATGGAAGAGAGACTCTCTAAAATTTTGATTATATAGAACATGGCACGCCCTCATAACCAACCCCGCCCACACTTTGTGAGCAAATGTTTAGTAGTATTTTATGCCTATTACACACAATACTATGGTTGTTCCTTACACAATTTCGGAGCAATAGCGCCTTTAATTCTTGTCACGCCCATTTCTTGCCTTAGGTGGAAGAGTAAGAGGGTAATATCCCAAAATCCGAACGCGCACATAGGCTAAGGAAGGAGTCGTACCAAATATCAAGGCTCTACGACATATGGTTCCCCTGATATGACGCAATTAAAATTTAGATATGACGCAATCTTGCCCACACGTCGGAAGAAAATTTGTAATTGCAACTTATGCATAAAATTTGATAGTTGTTCCTAACACTGTTTTTAAATAATAGCTTTTTTAAATCCTGCCACGCCCATTTCTTGTCCTCTTAAAATCCATGCTAAGGAAGGAGTCGTACCATATATCAAGAATCTACGACAAATGGTTCCCCAGATATTGTAGGTGCCACGCCCTCTGGATCAATCAATCACGCCCACCCATTATCGGAGAATTTATAGTAGCAATCTATACTCAAAGCACAAAATTGCTGCTTCTTTCTAAAATAGTTTTACAGCAATTGCTCCTTGCCACGCCCATTTCTTGCCCTGGGTGAAGGGTGTAATATCCCAAAATCGGTTCTTAGTGCGCACATAGGCTAAGGGAGGAGTCGTACCAAATATTTAAACTCTACGACAGGTGGTTCCCCAGATATGACGCTACTAAAATTTACTTTAGTTTCTATGGTATATGACACGCCCTTTTGAACAATCCCGCCCACACCTTAGTTTTTTCCACTTAGTGCGTAATAATCTTGCAAAAAATTTGGTTAAAATTGGTCATGCAGTTTAGACAGATTCGATACAAACCCACATTTAGAGAAATTCTTTTATTTAGGGAAACGAAACTGAATTAATTTGTTCAGCTAAATTTTTAAATTAAGTTGTTGGCTCCTCTTTTCAAATCCAAACAATTATTAGATACAGCACAAATGAAGCTTTCACTTTTGTTTGCAAAAGAATTTAAATGAAGTGTTTTGAAATAAAATTTCAATGTAGTTCGCTTTTTATAGAGTTTCCGTTTGTGATGAGATTTATTTTCCAACATATTTATTTTTAGAATGAGGAGAAATTATGTTTGCATTTACTTCATAAAGATAATTAAAGCATTTTACTAATATTTGAAAAAATGCTAAATCCTTTACAAAGAATCTTATAAAATAATTAAATGTCAATAGTGATCCGATCAACTAAAAAGTGAATATAGTTTATTAGTAAGTGTCTATATTTGAGTAATTTGAAATCAATAAAACTGTGAATTTATAATAAGATTTATAAAAATGTGGAATTAAAGAGTTCTATACTGATTTTCTGGTCATTACATAACTTGATTCAGTATTCATAACAAACAAGATCCACTCCAGTCTTTAACTATTCCATACTCATAACTTGAACTAACTCAATTAGCAACTTTAGCACATTGATTCTTGCCTTCTCACGCATTCGCTTGCCATTTTCGACGAAGTGAACTACTAGAACTCGAATCGAAGACCCGATTTCCTTGAAAGGATTCTTTCTCAACCAACCGACCACATAACTGAAACAAACTTCGTTAGGGTACTTAAAACTTATATAGTTGCCCTAGTTGTTGTTGCTGCAGTTTCTAGAGAACAGTTTCGACTATTGCAACCAAGTGACTAACTAGGTTGCTTGTTGACAATAATTTCCACTTGTTTAAGAAGACGTCCGTACTTGTCAACATGTTTTAGTTGTTTCTACGTGTACTAGAAAAAGCCGCTTTTGTTAATTTTATTTATATGGAAATACATAGAATGTTGTATCGTATTGTGGCGAAAGCTTCCTGGCTTTATATACAATATGAGTAGTTAATGAAATAAATACATTATTTCGAACTCTTAATGACTTTATTTTACTGCGTTCATAAATCTTTTCACTGCGTTGGTTAAAAGTTGTAAATATTAAATAACTAATAACTAATATTTTTAATTTTTTATTAAATAATAACTATGGTTTTCTAAAGATATTTAAAATAATTGTAATCCTCCCGTTAGCGACACAACAGAAGTAGAAAAATAGGATTCCACAGGAAATTCCTATTCTATAATAGGAGAAATTCTCATTTCTGTACATTGATGTTAGTATGCCTCTTGTGTCTACTTTGGCAGAAAAAACAGATAAATACAAAACATAGAATAAGGAAAATAGAACAGCAAAACTGGAAGCTTACTATGGGAGAGAAAGAGGCGAGGACAGTTGTAGAGGCAAAAAACCAGGTATTGTTAACAACAGCAAAGCAGTTTGCGAGGAGACAGAGATGTAACACTGAAGCACTAAGCACTCATTTAACTAATATGGTAGCAACAAAGCAACACCGTACCTCACATTGGAAATCATCCAATGTTGAACTTTTCCTGCGGTCCGCGATATTTTTGCTATCTTACCAACATTTTGTAAACGAAAAGTTTTGTAAACCGTGGAAAACTACACCACTGTGGAGCCACCTTGAGCTTTCTCGCCGCAACACCCACCTCTTCGTCCCACACCAACCTCTAACGACAAATGTAAACGCTTCTCTTATCCTAAACCTCTCCAAAATCCTATTCGGCGCAGCTACGAATATATTTTGTGGTCTTGCTGTTGAATGCTGTGCTGGATACAGCCAGACAGCCATCAACTCAGGATGGAGGAGTTGAAGTAAGTATTTATTATTTTTAAAAAGTTTAACTATATAAAAAGTGAAAAGAATGTGGGGAAAGAGAGAAAAGTAATGAAATAAGAGAACGATGTTCCATCCAAAGAGTGGCTCTTTCTTTTTAATTTGCTATTACTTTTTCCTAAACAACGTGTTACTTAATATTTAAGTAGGAAGGTTCCTTGGCTACTTAAAATACTCTCATATCTCTCTGTCCGGCTTTTTCTGTCTCTCTCTCCCTCTCTCCTTCTTCCAAGTTTGTTATTTATTTACATTTGTACGTTTAATACTAACTTTTCCTAATGAGAAAATCCCGCAGCAGAATATTTTTACCAAGTAGCAATTATATATTTTTTTATTTCTTTTTCAGGTCACTAAAGTGCATTGGACAGATGATTTGTGACTGTCGCAGCAACAAATAAAAAGTTCTAGTAAAAAAGAACAAAACGGAGGAATTACTAAACCGTTTCTAAGATTTTATGAGCTTTTTAAATTTCTTTACAATACTATCTTTTTAAAAAAATACCCAAATATCCTCTAACCTCTGACACGCAAACAGCTTGAAGAAAGTTTCTAAAAAGTTTTTAAAAAACACATAAAACCACAGGATACACAACCACAAAATGAAAGGAGTCGAGCAAGAGGTAAAAATCAACATAAATGTCTACAAAACACTGTAAGCGAAAAGAACAGAATTAAAGCCGGATGAGGGACGCAAATTAAGATATAATTTTTAGTAATTTTTAACCACATTTGTAACTTAATATTCGTAAGAGAAGTAACTGAGAGGAAACGTGTACACAAGGATAATTTGGAGGAAGATGAGTGGTAACCAGGCCTTGAAACTTTTATAACTTTTATAAAAAAAGCCAGTGGAATAATAGTTATCGATGACTTTTAAAAATAAAAGTCTCAAGCTAACTCTTATGAAAGACTTTTAACTTTTACTTTTAAAAGTAAAAGTTGAGCGAAAACTTTATTTTTAGAAATAAAAGTTGAAAGTTGACATATACCTAAAAATTCATTTGAATAAGAGTTGTTTTCAGGCTCTGGTGGTAACAATAAACAGTTGAACTATTGTATGCGATCAAGTAATCTTACTTGTTTTTTTTCAAATTTATTTCAATTTTCGGTTTCTTGAAAAATATTTTCAGATAATTTGGTTGAAGAAATAAATGGAAAAGATGAAAATTAAACCAATCAGATGATCAACAATTAAATTAATAAGATGACAAATAGATCATTAGTTGGTCAAATGACGAAATAGTTAGATCGAAGATACATTCACTGGATAACAAAATAATTGTATGATATCTAAATTGTTTAGATTACAGATAAATTAGTTACATTATAAATGAATCAGTTAAGTTAATGAAATGAAAGCTTTGAAAAACTTAACAAATGACAACAGATTAACCACAATTAATCTCATTAGATAAAAAACTTGTTATTTAGACGACAAATTTGGTTAAATTAGACAGACATTAACCATTCATCTGAGTGAACCATTAATTTGATGAGAAAATAACTGCTAAATTAACAAATAAATTAGTCGACTGACAAACCAAATTAGTTAAGTGACAAAAAAATTCGTAAGATAACAGCTATATTAAATGTAAAAAATATCGTATCTTCTTTATTTGTACATTTCTGAAAATTTACGAAACAAAGATTCGAAAGAGATTTTAAATATGATCTTGATTGAGGGCGAGAGCTTCCGATTGCTTTTGAAACGATAACAACTTAAGATGTAAATTTCGTCATCGTAATATAATGAGAATTTATTGATAATCCTTCTTTCAATACAGTACGAACAATGTATTCCTAAAAAAATTTTCATGATTTAAATCATTTGACGCGAGCATAAAAACAAACACAATACGCAGTTACATACCAGACACCCCAAGGATGAACGTGAAGCAGCAAAACTAAAATCCCTTGTTTGTACAGTTTCGATCAACAATAGAACGTTTCAAGGATTGTTCCTTTTCACAGACACTACGAAGTGTACGAGTATATGAGGCGAACATGTTTGTTTGTCACAGAACGGTCTGTATTAATGATGTGACGGAAGTGAGAACTCGTGTCCTGGGGAATTGTCTGGCGTTTTAATTAACCATGATTAGAAAAAACCACAACTATAGTAACTATAGAACGGACGTATGTACGTAACTAACGTATGATATGCACAAATGATTAGTTTTCGTCCCTAAGAAATATATGAGCTAGAAAAGTTAAAATCAACTTTCAAGAAAATTAATGTAAAATAATTTTATGAATTTTAGGAATTTTCTGTCATATAAAACTGTTCTATTTGGTCATAGAGGGAAGCTATATAAGAATGAATATCTAATAGTGATAACAGACCACAGAATTATCGTATAACTAAACTTGGAAATCGTCTGAATAGAAGAATTGAAATCGAAGGTTTACTTCAAGTAATATCTATAAAGTTTGGCCAAAACAACATTTGGAACCACTAAACAAGTCGGGATTGTCGTCGCAGCAATACTGCTTAGAGTGATCGCGGGTGTATTTTTTTCTCTAATAAGACCTCAATAACTAAATTTAAGCAAAAATTTACTTGTTTACTTTACCAAACGTTATCAATTCTCGTACGCTTTTGTTTGCTTATTCGCAAATAAAAGCCACAAATATTTTATCGTAATTAAAGTGCAACGCACGTAAATATAAACTCTGTTTACTTTAAAAGGCCAGGACCATTAATACAGGTAGCTTACTTAATTCCTTTTTGACGCTACTGTTTTATTCTTCAAAGTATTTATTGCACAAAAAAGTATTTTTTTAGTTCTCAGATTGAAAAGACGAACTTTTTAAAAAAATAATATTTTCTTAGCAATTTGAGGGCACAGGGTAAAAACCACGGGATCATAAAATAATTGATCATTCTGACGCTTCTGCGAGGCGTTAATAATGAAGTTTTAGCGTTCTGGTCGACGCTATTTCATCGTGTTTTCCCCCCTTCCTTCCCCTAGCGGAGAAGGCATGGAAAAGTTGGCTTAACTGAACTGTTGTTGTTCGATGATGAGTAATGTAAGATTTATAAACATGTAGAATTAAACACATAAAGTATGTGACACGCCTTTGGGGGCAACAATAAAATTTTGGTGAGTGAATGATGTGATGCAATTTTTACCAATCAATGTAATGATGTAATGGCACCAAGACTATTTTTTCACTGAAACTAATAAAATTAACTGATACTGATTAAGCTGATTATTAAAGGGGAAAACGTAAAGTTTTCATGAAGGCAAAACATCTAATTTTACACAACAGAGTTGCCAATATTTAATGTCTTTTAAAATCCCTCTCTAGGGATTCCGGTAACTTTAACAGCTGTCAAATTAGTCCTCCACACACGTGTTGCTTTGCAGCACAAAGAGCTGAAAACAACACAACAGATAAATTAAAACACAATTTTGTTTCTTGTACTTTCAAAAGTGTCGACTTCATGTCTGCAATCAATAAGACATCTACGAGGTTACATAATTTAGAATCATAAATTTCTACTGAAATATTCAAACTACATTTCCACATTGTTGTGTTATGACGCAAACAGGAAAAATACCTCAGCTGTATTCGAAATTTTGTTCTTTTATCTATTCGTTCGCATCGCCATACTATATATAAAGGGAAAAAATAAAATATATTCGTTTTTTCCAACAAAACACAACAACCAGAACAAGAATTCCACAAAAAACATTGTATATAAAATGTAACGAAAATATGAAAAAGATTGGCGGGTGGGGGTGGGGGCGGGGGGTACAGAAAATATTTAGCTTACCTAATTCCACGTTTTCTCCAAAATCGCATGAAATCAACATACAAATTCAACGAAGAATAATAAATAAAAACTGCTTCAAAAATGTGTAACTATATAAAAATAAAAGAAACATTTTGAAATAACTTATTCATAAATCTCTCTTCTAAGAAAATGTTTATGCAGGTTAGTTGGGGAGGGGATGTGCAGAGTGAAGAGGCTTTAAAGTTCTGGCGTTCATTGTTAAAAACACTTAGCGCACGTATAAAATACATTTATCCAGAGTTAATGTGTTGCAAATGTTTATTTTGCGGCGTTCAACTTTATATATGTTTTATTTCTCTATTTCTGCAAGATTTTTATTGAATAATTTTCAGTTTTTCGCGAGTGAAGATTAAAACATTTGTTTTCATTAAATCTTGCTTCCAAAATATTTCTCTCAAATTTATTAACTTACTTAATCAATTTTTATATGGTATTTATGAAATATTGTTGCTATTGTTGCTGTTGCATTCTAATGAGCCGCATTAAAATTAGTTTACATGGAATGAATTTTGCTGAATCCTTTCAAAATTTCTATTTGTAGCAAATTAATTCAACTTTATTTGGGTAAATTTGTTGTTGTGGTTATTACTGTTGGTGTAATTTGTGTCTGCATTTATTAACAAAAAGAAAAAATTCTTTTCTAAAGTACGCAAAGGAAATCAAATTTGAGTCTCTCCAAAAGTTGTTTAAGTAGAATGAACCTGTCGGGAAGTAGTTATTTTCGACTAGTTTTCAAACTGTCATTAATTCACTTATTTTTAGTACAATTCAACGTTGTAATATTTTTGTATAGCAAATAATAAGCCGTTTGAGAATAACGGATTTCTTAGTTTATTTGTAAGTGAAGCTCTAAATGATTAAATGTAAACCAATGTCAAACAAATTACTTATACAGAAGGAAATTTTCTACTTGAGTTCATTGGTTCTTGATATCGGGCAGTTAAATTGTCTATGTTTTCCTACAGGGTAAATAGAAGATTATTACACGATTGTGTTAGAACGTTACGCACCGCGGCAATTATTTGCTGCACTTGTGATCTTTCCCTCTCTATTCATTTAATTTATATACTTTGAATTCTTATACCCTACACCCGAAGGGAGAGGGTACAGTCACTTTGTTCTTCCGTTTGTAAAGGAGAGAGGTAGACAAGATAAATATAGAACTCATCTGAGCGACACCTGCTGTCTAACACATTTAGATCTGTCCATCCGTCTGCCTGTCTGTCCGTTGAAACCACGATTACGGTAGAACGGAGAGATATTGCGATAATATTAATAATGGCACAAATAATCTTCATGCAGAACAGTTTGGTATTGGAAATGGGCGAAATCGGTCAATAACCACGTCTAATTTTCATATCAAATGTAAAGACGCTTTTTAGGAATATTAGTATCTCATAAACGGTCCTAATTCTATCTCATAAACGTTTCCAGAGTAGTGCACCACTCGATTATGTCTCGATTCCGTGCCAACAAACCATGCACTATCGTCAGAATTTATTTTTACCGCCCACTTATAACGTCGAACTTTCAAAAGAAGTGTAAAACGTCACTACACCCTCCTTCCCCCTTCCCAGTAACTTTTCATCCTTTCTCAGCCAACAAATGCTTCGCTTTGATAGAGGCATTCCCTGTGTTTGATTTCATCTGCCATAAAAACAAAAAAAAAGGTACGAGATATTAACACAAAATTTCAACCCGGAACATGTAGCAACAGTGTAGGGTGTTCGGACTTTGGCCTGGCCAAAGACAGCCTTCCTACTAGTTATTTCTCCAACTTCTATGAACTTCATAATCGAATAAAGTGCCTGCAACAGGCAGCAATGAAAGCAACGAGATGTGTGGGCAAATTGAAATCAGGAAGAATTTAAATTTAAGACGGTAATGAACACATGCGGTGTGAATGCGTGTATTTTCGTATTAATTAATTATTTTATGTGGCCATTAAAATTTTTAACGAGCTGCATCGCTCGCTGCCTCTTAACAATGCAATCAGCGAGAGTAAATTTCATGTAAATAATTTTTCATTACCTATTTAAATAAATTTTTTCTTGTATTTAAGTACCTTATTTTGGAATTCAGCGAACTCGATTCTTCTTTATGTGCGTATTTTTTAACAATTTTGAAGAAACGCAAATTAACTCGAACATTTCTAATGTCGTAATAATACTATTTGGAGTAGAAAATATTTTTAAATGATTGAGTTCGATATTGATTGAGACTTAATCTGAAGGAAATGATATTTTCGATCTTAAAGAATTTAAACGTAAAGAACTTTTTGAACAGAGAAAGAATATTATTGGTAATTTGCCGTGTGTGAGGATAGGAAAAAAGTCCTCTTCTCTTTTAACTTATAAACCTAAAAGGTGTTTTTACGCTGAAAACCCGTCTTCCCATTAACTTTTTACTTTCCAGTGCCTCCTACAATTAACGTCTCATACGTATCATAAAATCGTTCGTTTTGAAGGATTTTGTGTTTTTAAACATTTAAAAACTCTCTCCCCCCCCTTCCTCTCCGCGCACTTCTTTAAATAATCTCTAGCATAACCTTACCGTTTGAAGGTCAAAAAATTTGGAAAATTGGTGGAAACATGTAAAAACTGCCGATTCACATTATTCCTCATACAAATTTGCTCGATGCACTAACAAAAGTCGCATTTTCTACATTTGCAGTTACATATCTACATTTCAATTGATTTTTTCAAATACAAAAATGTTAACTACAATTGAAATGAAAACAAAAATAGAAAAAGAAATGAGATCAGTGGGTTTGATAAGTGAGAGTTTGAGGCGTTTATAAAGGTATTTATTTGCGGCTGCCTGTGATGTACATTTGTAAGAAAGGTCATGGTAACAACAAAGCAGAAAGGGACTTTGTATAGATTTTTAATTTCATTGTCATCATCACTACTGTCATCGTAATCCTTGCTTTAAACATGCTCATGACATTCGCTACTGGTATCGTAATCATCACCAAAGTAATCACCATCATAATGATCAGTACTTGCTATTAACTTAATAGTCCCATCTTTTGGCCAGTCAGAGCTTCTAGTTGCATGGGAAAAATCCCACATGTGAGAATATTTCCTAGAATTAACTTTCCTCATGAGTTTGTTTACATCTGTGATTTGAATCTCATATAGGTTTCTTACTTATATATCAACTAAATCGTGTAGATATCAGCTTAATCTAAATAATACTTCTTTGCACTGCTTTGATTTGGAATATTTTTTACGTTAGTGTTGAAGAAAAAATAGTATTTTTAATGTTTATGGGGAAATCAGCACCTTTTGATACCCACACTTTTAAAAAAGTCGGACGTGTTTGCGCTTCAGTTGCTTTTGCGGCTCAATCAAGCGGCTTGGAACTTTCAGCCAGCTTACTTAGTACGTCCCGTGAGACGTCAGGTGGGGCCGCGCTGATGGTCGCATTAAGCCTTGGCAGCTGCAAAATAGCCACCCAATTTTCACTTTTCTTTTTTACGATGGGTGATGTGGATGGTGTTGTTTTGTTGTTGTTGTTCTGTTGTTGTTGTTTTTGTTCTGTTGCTACTGTAGCACAGTTGATACTGATATCTGCTCGTACTACTGTTGGCATTTCCAACAACATTGGAGGGTTTTTGTTTTTTTATGGTTTGTTGATTTTGTTGCTGTTGTCGTGTCGCGGCTTCGTGGTGCCAGGGCCAGGGTCAGCCGCAGTGCCGTTTCAATTGAGTTATACAGTGTCTTTCAGCCACTGCTGGCGGGTGTTTATTTTTGCGACAGGTTTTCCCAGCCTCCCACAGTGTAAAGTTTAGAACGTGCACATGGTTTGGCGGGCGAAGGACGCAAGTCCAGGATAAGAGATGTGATGAAGAGGAGAGAATGACATAAGCTTTTAACCACATGAATATGACTGAACTAAAAAGTCTGCTTTTGGTAACATTTTTCTGTAGCCTTCAACTCTGTGCAGTCAAAAGGCAGGCAGCTGCGAGTATTTCATTAAAATACAAAATACATAAAAAAGTTCTTCTGACTTTTATCTGACAAATCTAAGAAAAGACAACTGCAATCACTATTTCATTTCCGAATTTTCCTCTTTACGGATTTCTTCTTGTTAAAAATAAGAATCTTTTAATATACTGAAGATTCTGATGACTTTTTTATTTTTATGAGATTTTGGGCAGTTTTTTTGGGGTCTATATAACTTGTGTTTCATTTGTTTTTGTCTCCTTTAACTAATTACACAATGCTAATCTTATCTCTCTACTTGTTAACATTCCTGTCGCTACTGCTCTTTTACTGGTTTGCCCTTGGAAGCTGAGCCATACCAAATGAAGACTGTTGTTACTCCGTTTATTAGTTCTGAAGAGCAGGGTCAAAGGCTTTTGTTGCAGTACAGGGTCAAAGACTCCATTCCGACTTCGATATAATTCTATCTTATGGATAGACTATGCACTACACGTTGCAGATACAGGTTTCTTGTTTTGGTTATGTTTATTGCTGTTGGATCTTGCATAATTTCAAAATAAGTTAAATCAAAATTAAATTATAAATGTGGTTTTTAGGAGCGTCTCTGGTTATGTCCCAATAGCAATAACTTTTTATAAAACCATCTCATTCGATGAATGATTTAAGCAGTTACTTGAACAGTTTCCCTTCCTACTGAATTGGATTTCAAATAATTGTTTATTATGAACTTATTATTAAAAGCTTACTTTTTATTACAAGAACCAAAACGGAGCTCTTAATCGAAAGAAAACCGCAATTATTCGATTAGTCAAAGACAGCCGATTTACCTATTAATCTCTACTCAACCATTAATAGAATGACAAATTTCGGTTATTACAAGGTACAAATCCTAATTTTCACCCTTAAAAGTATAGAACTTTATAACACCCGCGGGAAAAGGATGCATACTTACGGATAGAAGAAGAATAGAAATGTGGTTGAGAGCAGCAGAATCCAGGCGAATGTCGCAGGAATGTAGCGTGTCTTCAGGTCGCATTTGGGCATCTTGGAAGCGCCAAAAGCAGTCGCAGCCGCAGTCGCAGTAACAGTAGGACTGGCAGGCGGAGGCGCTGGTAGTCAGTGTCCGACTCTGGACAAGGACCGAGCGGTGAAAAGTTTCAAATGTGAATGAATGCCTCGGTTATTTTCTGACAGGAGGAAATTGAAACGGAGGGCTTAAACTACTTCATTTTAATTAAAAGCAAATATTCATTACTTTTTTCCAGCATTTTTCTTTTTTTGCGTAAAATGGCATTTGGCATTTGATTTGTTCTTCTTTTATTGATTTTGCAGTCAGAAGAGATTTTGGAATTCTAATTTGGTAAATTCTTATTTTGATTACTATTCTGCTACTTTCCCGTACATATCAGTTCCGCCTGCTTCCCACTTTCTGTACGACACTTTTCCGTGTATATACATACTATAATAAATGTGTGCACATATATATTATATACCCGCTTATGTACTTTTCTTCTGGTTTCTGTGCTGTAATAAGAACTTCTTCACTTTTAACTGGGTTTAATGCGGAAGAAAGCAACAAATGTACCAACTTCGATATGCTTACAATAAATCTTATAAAACTGGATATATCGCGTTTTTCACTGAATGCCATGCAACTTTTACTTGAACTTTTCCCCTTCCACTTTCAGCAAGTCGAACACACCAATTTTTCGCTTCACGATTTTTCACAATCGTCGGCTCATCTTTCCTGACAACCCCATAGATTTCTCGAACGCTCTCTGTCGATAACTTCAATTCCTCCTTAATTTAATTATCAAATCCTCTAAATCTTCGACCGTAGCGCTCCATGTACTCGGCTTGAAATTTATATTTTTATTAGAAAACTCCGACTCCGTCACACACCAGACACTGCTTCCATGTCGCTGGCGTTGCCATCGACTTTTGTTCGATTACTATTTTTGCAATGGTTGCCAACTCCCTTCCATTAAAAAAATTATTATGACTTGACAACATATTATGCAAAGAAAATTATTACGGAAATCTAATCAAAATTTTGTTCCTCAAAGAAAAATTGCATCTCATTATAGAACTATAGCGGTTTTCTCAAAATAATGAATTTCTAGAATTTGTATACCCAGGTTATTGTAAGTTCTAAGATTACGATATTGCATATTAAAAATAAAACCTCCGGCCCCTAGAACAAAAACATTTTTCATCAGTAAGTTGGCAACTGTGTTTCTTTCGTTGATATTTGATTTCAGTCGTTGAGTTTTTTCCTAATTTTTACACCTGGCAACAATATATAGTTACCATCCTCCTTTCCTACAAGGCGTATAAAAAATTCTGCTTGGGTATTTCGTAAAAAAACGAAAGTCAGAAAAATTTTATGCGAAAGTACCTTAAGTTCATTACAACGCCCCTTTTATTGGTAACGAAACTCATTAGGGAATCTGTTGTCAAAACTGGTCAAGTTCACAAACTTTAATTCAGTACTGCACAAATTTTGCACGAAATTACAAATGCAGATAAAACTTTTTTCCTAACAAAATTTAAAATCTTCGAGATTTTCCCTCTAAACTTATTTCGGTTAATGATTTCACTAGCAAACATTTATTTTATGCTTAAAAAAACTACCGGGTCTGCTAGTGCACAAGCAAGTAGTTGCTAGATTGCCGAAAGTTTCTCATTTTCACAAAGTATAATTTAAAATTTCTAAAAATACTAGCCAATTCATTTCATACTATTAAGTTAAAAAATTAAGTTAATACCTGGAGGATTTTTGGGAAGAAAAACTTCGGGAATCTATAATTCTGACACAAAGATATAAAATCTCATGTGAACTCGCACTTCACAAAAGAGCAGCTGGCTACTATGAACAAACCAAAATTATAGCTACTTCAGGGTTTTGTCTTCTGGGAAAATCATGTTAAGTTGCCAACTCGATATTCACGCCCATTTTTAAAACTAATTTTTCTTAAATACACCTCCCACAAGATTGAAGCAACAAAGAACATTCAATAGCATTTGGAATATATTACAAAATTTTATAGAAAATGCAACACAACTCTGGACTCAATAGATAGTGTTAAGAATGGATTAAAAAATTTTTTTTTATTTCAGAAGTCGGTAGCTACATAGAGGATAACTATTATTTTGCAGATAGCTACTGTTGAATGGTCGTTAGAGGGAGGGCAGTAAGAGGGAGGGCAGGAAAAGAACTTTTTATTCTTTTATTTACGAATCGAATTCCGTCAAGTCCGGAGTCTAGAAGCTTTCCATCTTTGCAAACACTGAAAAGTACTGTAGTTCTACGATTGGCTTTTCTTTTACAAATACTACATTTTTACAATTAGCGCTAGGCGAGGGCTTACGTATGGTAAAAGTTTTGAAAACAACGCAATCCATCTAAAATCGGGATTCCATCCCGCATCCTCGGAGTACGTAGACGAACAAATTACCTATTTCGCCACTGAGGACCACACAATATTCGTACTCTTTTAGAGAAAAAAAGAATAATTTAAGTTCATCAGTCACAATTTTTATATAAAATGATAGTTCCAAACTCCGTTTGCTATTTAAAAAGCCCACAAAGGAGACTTTCCCACAAAGGTGGCACCTATGCGTCATATGCGAATTAAGAAGATATAAACAAAACACAGCTGTTTTTCCAAAGCACATGTCTTGGCTACATCATTCTTCTTGAAGCAGCTTCTTGAAGTTTGCATCAGAGATAACGAGATGCGAAACTCTCCACTACTCCACGCACATTTCTTCAGATTTCTTTGATGATGTTAGTAAAGTCAGGCAAAATTAGTCGGAATTCTGTACTCAATTCTCGGAATTCTGTACTTTTCTTTTGCGCATGGTAGCAGTCAAATTTGGATTTAGGAGGGTTGTTAATGCTAAATGTCAAACGTATACATCCTACATTATTCTAATGATAATTTAAAAAAATTAAAAAACTAAGAACGGAAATACACTGAAGATAGCACAACGCCAAAATTGGTTTATCTACAGACCAAATTTGGAGACAAACCAATTTCGGACAAATTTGTAGACGAACAATTACAAGAAATCATTTATTAAATTTTCAAAACAAGGAATTAATAAATTAACTACTTAAAGAATTGCCGTTCAAGTTTATACCGCCGAAATGAGAAGGTAGATTTATAAATTTTTTCTAAAATCATTGAAAATAATGTTTTTATGTACAAGGGGGAATAAATTCTCTTCTGCACCTCTTGTTTTAGACCAGAGAAGTTTTCACCACCTTTGTTTACATGTGGTGAAATTTAAAAATTCATGTTGTGATCGCAATTTTTGTTACTCAGATTGGTTCTAGAACAATTTATTAATAAAATTATATTTGCAGATAGCAAAATGAGGAGAAAATATTTAAGGAAATGCGTTGGAATTTTTAAATAAATCGGCTGATATGTTAATTAATATTTGTATTCATTTGCTATGGGAGTGGTTTCACCTCAGAACATGATACTGAGGTGAAATATTCACTGAAGTTTAGGGCAAGCTCACCTGACGGTCAATTGACCAACGAAAATCAGAAATTTTACTCTTTTTTTCGCCCATCGTAAAAATGACTGAAAATAAATTGCGATAAATTGTGTTCATTTTGCCTATCGCAAATCGTTAATTTTTCTTTTTACATGTCAAAGTAACAAATTTGATTCTTGATGGTCAAATGACCGTGATGTGAGCTTGCCCTTACTTTTTCACCATGATTTTTCACGTACAGTGTACGTGAATTCAACAGTGTATAAAAAATAGACGTCAGAACGATTTTTATCAGCTGTGAAAGCAGAGTTTCGCATCTCGTTATCTCTGGTTTGCATCTTGAGGAAAGCGTGGCTACACGTAGTTCCTTCTTTGATGTTAAAAGTCGTATACGTGTGATACCTCAATGTGTGTGAGTGAAATTTACGTTCGGCAAACTGCGTTGAAAAACCGGTTCGTGCGGGCAACTGTTTAATTGTGTGCGTAAGAAGAACCGAGAATCCAACAGAATTTGGGCTTAAAAAAATCTCTATATTATGTGAAGAATGTGTGGAGACTTTTCTCTTCTCTCAACCCCTCTCTTTCCAAGAAACTTTTGAAGAAAGAAGAAAAGAAGGATGGTGTAGCCAAGCTGTATGATATTAAAAAAGTTTCAGGTGGCTTTTTTCATATTATATTTTTCGTTGTAAGGTGACCCTCTGGAGTTTATTACTGCTCCCGACAAACAACAATTAAAACGTCAAGAGACGTTTATCTGAGATAAAAACGGCGATAAGCAAGCGACCAAACAACGACTAAAAAATTGTACGGTCGGATTGCTTACACCTCCTCACCCAAATCCAGGAACACCCCACTGGTGCCGATTGTGATTAAGAACAAAATTCATTAATAAGCTGAATTAATGTGCGTAATATTTTTTTATGCCAACTCGAATCCTGAACCTGGGGGCTACAAACTCATTTTGGCCTCAAATCGAGATGAATTCTATGCGCGTGAAACACTGGGAGCAGCCAAGTGGGCCAATGCAGAACACGTTTACGGAGGTACAGACCAGAATGCTGTAGAATTTGAATCTTCTAATTTGTTGTTCTCTTCATTGTAGGTATTGATTTAGAGCCCGGTCGTGAAGGTGGCACCTGGCTGGCGGTAGGTGGTCACAAAGGTATCTTCAAAGTGGGAGCACTGCTGAATTTAACAGGCGAACCCAAGCTGCGAAATGCGATTGGTAATTTTAAAATGAATTAATAAAACCCACATAATTTTCTGTTAATTTTTTAAACACTAACATTACCAATTTATTTTCTGTTTCATGCCAACAATCATCATGGGTGTGCGTCTCTTGTGAAATTTTTTCCTTCCATTCATTCTTTGTTTTAAATGATATCTGAAATCACTGATTCCATTTTTATTCTCATATTTACACTTCTCCGCGCCACGAAATATTTGAATAGAAGCACAAAATATTATTTTGCACTGCCACCACAATAACAATAAACCAGATGCTGTTGATGCTGAACCAGCAGCAGCAACAACACTAACTACAATACAAAATAATCATCTTTTATTAGGACGTGGCATGATTGTTACAGATTTCGTGAAATCCTGTGATGGTGAGCACTCAATCGACGACTACAATCGCAGTTTAGTATCGGATTGCAGTAAATATAACGCCTTTAATTTTATATCCATCGAAATCGGGTGTGTAAACTGGCTTTGATTGAGCTGCCCTCTTTTTCCAACTTTTCAAACTTCTCATTTCATGTGTTTAGCGCTTCCATCAAACCTGCTTGCATTACTGTCTGCAGCAACGCACCAGCCGGTTTGACAAATTATGCTGAACGACAATGCTATGGTTTTGGCAACAGTTTACCATCGGCCCCATTTGAAAAAGTTCGCTATGGCCAACAACGTTTCCAGGTTATCGTGGATTCATTCCATTCGCAAAATATGAACACTGAAGGCACCACACGTCAGCATCTCGTTAAGCAGTGTATGGATCTGTTGAAATGTAAGCACAAATTTTGGCCAGATGCAGAGCTACAACGGCGGGCACCTACTTGGGGTCATGAGCTGAGTGCTCTTAATGTTAACGTACCAAATGCAGGCTATGGTAGCCGCACACACAGCGTTATTTTGATAGATAGCAAAAACAAACTTCATTTCTATGAAGAGACTATGATCGGTATGGATTCTGAAGGCCCATGGAAAGCAACTCACATCGAGAAGCAGTATTTTGAGAACTGACGAAATTTGTAAGTGTGGCCTTAGCATAAATTAATGCGGTTGCAATGTATATACTAGTGAAGTTTTAATTATAAGTTTAAGCAATTTTAAGATGTTATTAAAAGTTATTTACCACCCGAGACATTTGAACCAAAAATATATGACTATAAAATTGTTATTTATTTATGTAGAAACGAAGTTTTACAACAAATTTATTCATAAGTTGTAACAGTTAAGGCAAACTTTTGTAAGAAAACACGATTTCTTTAAAGTATTTACGAGTTTATTCAAATTTTAATGTAAGTAAAAGAGGAAAAATGAATAAAGGAAGAACTTTAAAATAAATCATGTTCGCGCCGTAGAGTGCTTTGGAAGTTAACATAGCTAGAAGAAGTGTCCCGTTCACCGTACTACAGCCCAACTCTACGATCGAAAGAAACATCAGTGAGAGTAGAGCAAATGTGCCCACGAATGTGCTCAGGCCTTTGGTCTCTGCATTGAGATGATTTCAAAGCGAATATATTTATTAGTGGCAACATTCCCCCTTCGTAAACACGAACTTTCGAGTGGAGTTTACTTCACGGCGCCAACATGGGGAAAACTGTTTGAAGGCCTTTGTCGCTGCAGAATTCCTCCTGAGGTCCTGAATGTAACTCTCCTCACTTGCCCGTCTTTGGCAACCACGGTGTCAATAATGACCCCTCCCAGCAAGCAAATCCGTGGCAGACTCTCGTCGACGACTATAGCCACGGCAACAATGCTGATAAGTGGTCGTCTGGTAAAAATGGGGGAGGGGGTATTTCCTTAACCACCTCTGGCAGAATTGATCGGCAAACCGTTGCTTGCATCCACTCGATGATCCTACCAAAAGGTGATTGGGTGTAATGGCTTCGTCATCTAAAGATTCCACTGAAGCGAAGGTAAGACGACAGTTTAAGTCGTTCAAATAATACCAAGCGTGCAATACTCTTGCTTGTCTGCTAAAAAATGTGTCTTTTTTGAAAGTGTTGGGTAGATTAGCAATCAGTTCAATGCTGTTAGTGGCCCACTTTCGAAGTTTAAATCCTCCGCTGGATAGCACTTCACTGATCTCCCTCTGCAGGGTAATGAGTGTATTCTCATTTGATGCTCCTATGAGCAAGTCATCCATATAAAAGTCTCTCAGAATGACTTGAGCTGCCTGTTCGTATTTTTGATGTGAGTCCTTAGCAGTTCGTTGAGAAGCTTTCACTGCTAAAGCGGCGGCAAGACCGTAGATAACGCGCAGCAAACGATAATCTTGCAGTGGAGCGGATGGATTTTCTCCCCAAACTATTCGCTGATAATTGGTGCAGTCCTCAACACGTACACCTGCCGATACATTTTAGCGATGTCGGCCGTCATTACGTATTTGTGCATTCTGAATCGAAGAAGTAGCGTAAATAAATCAGATTGCAGCTGGGAACCCACCATTAGCGCATCATTCAAGGAATGGTCTGAAATGGATCGCATCGATGCGTTGAAGACCTCGCGTAACTTAGTTGTCGAACTCGTCACCATGATCACCGGATGATGAGGCATGTAAAATGATGCGCTACGGTATACCAAAGATAGTCTCCATGTGATTCAGTTTCAAAAGTTCTTCCATGAAGTCTTATAACTTGATCTCAGTTCAGCATTATGCGCCGATCGCTTCTCCAATCTTAAAAAACTGCGTACAGCGGAATCCCTCGTACTGCCTAAGGGGACGTTTTGTTTAAGCGGTAGCTTTACAATGTAACGATCGTTTGCAGCACGTCGATGTCTTCCATCGAAAAACTTTTCACAAAATTACTCTTCCGCGGTCAAATACCTTTTCTGCGGAAGTTCTTCTAACTCCCAGAAACGCCTGACAGCTCTCACCAACTGTGTATCGCAAAGCAAACTCGTAAGTTCCTCGTTGACCTTTCGAGAATTACCAACACATCCAAACAAAATCCACCCCACGGCTGTATTTTACGCAATCGGTGTGCCTGGTGCACCTTTACGTACTTCAGCGTCAGAAATTGTGGCATTTCATCCATTCCTATGATCATATCGATGGGTCCAGGTATGGCAGTGTGGATCGGCGAGTGTCGAGCCTTGTATGTGAGGCCATTGGGATATCTTCAAACTTGAAGTAGGTAGCTCATTTGTAATTTTGTGCAAAATGTGCACATTCAAGTTATAAATTTGGTCACCAATTCCAATCCCGGTTATATACACTAGCGACGATTTTCTGGGCAAGTCGCGACGTTGAACGCAAGCTTCTGTTATAATATGAAGGAAGCATGTGAGCCATTGTCAAACAATGCTCGTGCTGTTTGCCAACGTCCAGCATTGCAAAACTCCTTGTTGATACTGCAGTATTGGTCGAAGACGGTAAGGGTGAATTGCTGCTCAATGGCAGAACAGTGTTACTGGCGATATTCTGTTTGATAGAAATAATGTTGTTTGACGGTGATTTTACCGGGTCTGAATTGTGCTTATCTAGGGATCCGTCTGAGCGAGTCGTACGGTTCAAGGATATAGCGCCGTGAAGAGCGGTGTGATGTTGAGATCGGCATACGCAGCAACTAGACACACTGCGACATTTGGCTACGTGATGGTTCACTAAGGCCCCTTGCATTTAATGCACTCTAGGCGCGAATTCGGAACCAAGTTAAAAAACTCAGTACAGGCGTAAATCAGGTGATCGCATTTGCAGTACGAACAGTAGCGGTGATTTCCATGAAGCGTCGTAGTATCTTTGCTTAATTCTGGCTTTCGTTCGGCGTACAATGCTGGCGTTGAATTTTTAGGCTGGATCTTCTGGGTATATTTTCGATGACTTGGAATAGATTATGCGGTGGTGATAACAATTGCGAGTGATCATCCTCTCATCTCTAAAACGTTTTGAGCTCGTCAAACGCAGGTGGATCACCTGTGGTGAGTGATAGTTCCCACTGTTTTCTAGTTTCAGCCGACAATCTTGACACAACCAGATGTATTAGCCAATCATTCCAGAACTCGTATGTTGGACAACAGTATCGAGAATTCATTTAATGGCTGTTGCTGAGTCTGCAGTTACCGGTTCAACTGCAAGAATTGCTCGAAAATGGTGGTCTATAATGACTCGCATCACTTCATAGCGTGTAATAAGCTCTGGGTTTCTTTATAATTCGTCTCAGAAGGCTCAAGACAGCGAATTAGCAGCAACGCTTCACCGTGTAGTGAGCTCCGCAAATAATGTAATTTCGGTACACTTGTCAGGCCGGCGTTGCAGTCAATAAGCGATTTGAAAGCATCGCGAAAGCCGATCCATTCAACCGAGTTGCCGCTGAACGTTGGAACCTCCATTTTAACCAGACGAACCGGGGTAGGCTCTGCGCGGCGTTCTACGGACATTTGGGAACCCGTTGCATTTTCGTGGACCTCAGCGTCAGCTTTTCTGGCTCTTCAATTTCGCTGAAAACTAGAAAGGGCTTCTAAATACTAAGTTTCTGCCTGCTGTCTTACAGTGTCTTCAGCTTCCAGCGTCGCTTCACCACAACTGGATTCTACTTCTTCCTGTTCCTGCCTTCTTAAACAGTAACCAATGCTCGTCTAATAATTTTAAGAGACTCTCAATTCTATCTCGATCTTGTAGATTTGCTTCTTCCTTACTTTCCTGCATACACCTTTTGATGGCATTCGTCGCAGCATTACGCGATTTCAGGCTTCCCATTGCTTTGTTCTTTTTCACTTTGAAGTTTGAGGTTAGGCTTGACCATGTGCGAATGGACGAGCAATTTTATGGTTGTTTAATCGGATAGTGGAACTATCCGGCTCGATGGACCAACTTTATGTTTGTTTTAATGTCGAACAATTTTAACTGAATGAATTCGCGGATGCGGATATTTATTGCGGTGCGATACTAGACCGTAGAAAGAGCGTAACAAAAAAAAAAAGACACCTTCTTCAACACGAGTCACTTTATTAACTGACGTTTACAAAAGGCAGCACTGACCTTGCTCTGACGTTTTCAAATGCAACAGAAATTATACCATTGCAACTAAATTATTCTTCAAGCAACATTTTATGCGCGATTCATGCGGCTTTTTATTGACTTGTTTTAAAGAACTGATGCGGTTAACGAAAACTTTTGTAAGAAAACACGATTTTTTAAAGTGTTTACGAATTTTTTATAATTTTAATGTAAAAGGAAAAATGAATAGGACGAGCGAGAGAAAAACCAATGCAGCAGGGTGCAGCAATTGTGCCCACGAATGTGCTTAGACCTTTGATGTCTGCACTAGAGATCATTTCTAAGCGACCAGCTATATATAATTAATGGCAACAACATAAGTTATTTAAATGCGAATGGCACCGAAAATTGCAAAGAACTACTTCTCGGACTTCTTTTGCAGTTCAATTTCAAGTTCATCCTTACGTTCAATAGTAACGAGGTCCTTCAATATCATCGATTGTTATGCGTGTTTGCTGAAACAATTATATATTGTTTCACATGATCTTAATCAAATTGTTTCTCACAATAGCTTACCGTTTGTTCTACGAATTTTTACTTAGCGGTACATAAGCATATGATCTAGTTTACCTTAATTAACATCGCTCTTTGCCGAGTACTCGCCATCCGATTTCATTGAGACTGATCACTGGCCGCCCTGTGTTCTCTGCGTACCTTTACAACAAGTTTTAACAGCCACGCATCTTCTCCAGCCGACTATCGAATCGTCTCAGTGGCGCACAGTAACAACGCAGCAGTAACGCAAACCGCCGAAACTAATTTGTACAGCTTGTCGTAGTAGAGGGTTTCGGCGGTTACGCTGCTGCTGCGCGCCACTGGGACGCTTCGTAGTCGTAGTATAACGCTAACTAGAAGTCTTACCAGAACACATACTAAGAGAATCTGCAGCTTTGCGTTTACGTAAAGAAGATATGTAGTTTTCAGCATCATCTGAGTACAAAACGTAAATAAATAAATAATAAACTCATGAGCAACACTTTCTTCGAGTTACCATCACTGGAGTCCTCTTCCTTGCCAAGCTTATTATTAGTATTTTTAATTTCCTTGTTATTTCCAGTGCTGCTGATATCACCATCCCTAACACGCAGCGCTTTATCACTTATAATTAGCCTTCCGTCGCCTGCAACCTTTAAGCCGCGATTAGCTTCCTTAGCATTGGCTTCTGCAGACGTCTCATTATTGCCAGATAAGTCGGGACGGTTGTCTGTTTGTACGATGAAATAGTTGGCAGGGCAGTTATTTCCTTCAACTAATTTAAGTACTCACTCAGAACATTACCCATCGATTTAATGTCAGCTAAATCTACAGTATCTTCAGGATTCTCGCAAACAAACGTATTGGATGCCTTTTTAGAACGGATTCTTCTTTTAGTTGGCTTAGCCTCCTCTTCACCTTCCGAGCTAAAAAATGAGAACCTATTATTTAAAATATCATCCATATTATCGATATAAAAAGATTATATTAAAGTGGATCAAAATTAAAAATTGAGACATACATTTCATCTCTATCCAGACCAGTTATGAAATCATCATCGGAATCGTCATCAACGGAATCGTCATCATCGGAATCGTCATCATCTTTCCTCAGTTTCTTTCTTGAGTTCCTGCGTATTTGTTTTCTTATATTCTTCAGCGTAACCTCGTCATCACCAGGTACGAGCCTAATAACTTCATTTGCGGTGAAGCGTTTGCACAGCTTTTTTAACAAATAACCAATTTTTAAGCGACAATAATGTTTAGTATCCTCGGTCATGGCTGAAAGGGATTTAATCTAAAAAAGGCGAATACAATTACAAATCCATTTTAGTAGGTTTAAGGTAGTAATCACTCACAATAGATTCCAAATTATTGGCAATGAAATATGTAGGCACCACCTCAATGAACGTTATCAAAAAGGCTACTGAAGCTTTCACCTGAGCAGGCGATTTTTGTACCAGGAATACTGAGACTTGTTCTAGCACAAACTCCAAAGTTGAAATCTTCAAATGCTTGCCTTGATATCGCAGAACAGCATGAAGAGCTAGTATAGTGTTAATTATGAGTGATTCGTCAGCAGTGCACCCAGCCATGAGAATGTTAATAAAATCGTTGAGCCTATCAGCTTCCTGACGGTTAAGAATTGGAAGTGGGAAAAATTTTTGTATAAGAAAAGTTTTCAGATAACCACCTGGTATAATCTGCTAATCATTTCGATCAACTCATAAGGGATGTTCTCCGCATGCGTACAAATATGTTTGAAAGATATAACAGCTTGCGCAGTTGCTCTCAAAATTATTTCGTCATTAATTGATTTAGACTTTCGATCCTCAATTAGGAGTTTGAAGCATCTAAGGTAAAGGATCAAATATTTAATTATATTGTTGACTACTTATTTGGAATTCATGAAAGATTTTAAATATATTCTTTCTACCTCTAATAATAAATTACAACATTTATTACTCTCTATTATGAAAATATGATGTCTCACCTCAGACGTGCAGCCTGACAGACACTGCAACTTGTACTGTAAGCATCTAGCAATAATTTTTCCAATGCTGCAAGATTCTGGCGACTAAATTCCTGACAGGAAGCTGCCTCCGATGAAAGTATATCACGTAGTAATCTAAAGAAGGAAAAAAAGATACCATTTTAAACAAGTTTTGTTAAATCAGATTTCTCACAGCCGACTGATCGAACGCTCTCATAATTCAAGTATAACTTACTCATAAGTTTTGCATTGTTGCTTCTGCTCATCCTTTGAAACCAATTCGCATTTCCTATTCTTAAGTACTGGTATCATGAACGTTTCAAAGAAATTGCGAATATTTTCGCTGGTTTGGAAGAGTACAAGCGCAGTTGCAACATCATAAAACGAATCATATTCAAAGGAACCAGGTGGCGTATTCAAAAGTTGATTTTGTACTGTGTCGTAAAGCTCCTTGAGCACAACACCAGACGTTTTAGTTAAATATAACTGAAAAATGTGTTAATTTTATAAATAAAAACCTAATAAGGATTCAAATTACTCTTCCCCACCTTAATAGCCTTCAAGGATTTGTCTCTTACATCAGCTTCGTAAGTTCCATTCGGCTTCTGCGAGTAAATATTAAATAAACGTGGTAGAAAGTTCTTCGCATATTTGGCCAATGCCTCATGTACTTCTATCTGATCTTCATTGCTGATCAACTCAAGCAGGCCATCAACGATTGGAGAACGGAATTCGGGATTGTTTTCTAATGCCTTTTCCAAAGTGGGCGCAAGCAAGTGGAAATGTTTCGGATCTTTGGGACGACGCGAGAAACCCGGGAAGAGACCCCACAGCTGACAACAGAGCAACTTATATGTATGCGACAGAGCAACCTGCTTCTCTGCTGCATATTTACTCCATTTGTCATTACAATCGAACGCTAAGGGTAGCACAACATCCTTGAAAAACTTTAAAGAGGCACCAGAAGTACCTTCACGCAGTAAGGGCAGCAACCAAGAGTTCTCGAGAACCACTTCTCCTTTGGTATTCGTAAGTGGTACAGTTTTCAGCACTCCATCCGGACCAATAGTCTTAATGGCAGCAATTACTGTGTGTTCAATTTGTAAACGCAAATCGGTCTTTTTATCATAGTGTTTAGCCAGAGTGGCAAGTGGAGCACGAAGTTCATCACTAAAATAAATATCTGATTTTAATGAGGTTTTTAAAAAATAAAAATAAGTAAATATTTAATGAAGAAACTCTATAACAACATATAAATTAAAACAAGCATACCCAAAATATTCGCCACACACTTCGAAAATTACGGAAAACGTTAAAACCACATATTTGGTGACGTCACTGAAGGGTGCATTCAATACTTTGTTAGCCATAGCAATTATGCGGCTTATAGAAACATGATGCTGCTCAGCTAATTCTCGAGTAGCACAAGCAGGCTTAACACACTCATACAACAACTCTCTGATGCAGTGGGAAACACCAGAAATTATGTCATTTTCACTGGACATCCATAAAGTACTGCAGCGGATATCTACAAAATGCGGAAGAGCTGCTATGCATAAACTCAAATCAAGCGTAGCCAAATGTATGTGTCCTGCTTTAACCACCGTAAGCCATGCAAGAGTCTGCTGCACAGACCCTCGATCTATCCAAAATGCATCAATAGCAGCAAGTAACTTGGTACACAGATTACTGGTTAAATTTGTAGTGCGCGATACAAAGAGCGAGTGCAGAATATGAAAACAGTTGGTGCGTATCAAGTCACTTGAAGTAGTTATGGCGGAAAGAAGGCTTTCGCAGACCGTATGGATGTCGTCCGTTTTAAAGCCACTGATCGTATCTTTGAGCAACGTAATAATGTGAAACACAGTGTTTCCTGAATTAGCCAAGACCTCAGGTTTAAAGTGATTAAGGCAAAACTTGGCGACGCGACCACCAGCAGGATGGTATGTAATTTTTGGGTCTGTTGCCTCACTGTGTTGCTCAGTAGAATAATCACTCTCTTCGGGTTTTGGTTTGGGCGGCATGAATGAGCTGCCGTGTATGATACACACAATTGCATTTTGAGCGAAGATTCTTATCTAAAAATTTAAAATATAAATTTTTTCTTTAGCTACAAACTTAAGGACTACCTTCTGTTCTGAATGTATAGTAAATGAGAGTATGGCATCAATGTACTGCCAAATTGAACTATATGTCCAGGTTGCATAGTCTTGACCACGCAACAACACCGATAAACAACTAAAAACAGCTCTGGTAACAGAATATTTGTTGAACTCAATACATTTCTTCAAGTAATTCATCAGGGTTTGAGCCGTTGAATCCATTTCTTTATGCAGCACGACTGCGGGCACCGATTTAATAACCATTGTCAGTAGTAAGACGACGGCAAGCAAATCACCCTCCGTCTTGGTGGACTGAATTCGCTCCATTATTAAAATAAAATATTCCGCTGAGGATGCTGGCCCACCCCGTTTTTTTAAGGTTTCTGTGAGCGTTGTAAGAATTGTCATCATGTGCCTGCGCACCTCCGATGGAGCACGAAAACCACGAATCAACTTCTTGAAAATCATATTTGGGCACTCCCGCAAGTCTTCGCCATCGTCACTGTCAACGTCATTCACGGTCTTTGTTTCCGTATTGAACACTTGACGCTGTTCATGCTCAAGAACAGCTTCCTGTCTCTGCCTACTGGTGGAAGCGTTGGCAGTGGAAGGAGCTGAAGCGATTTGATACACCAATTTACCTAAACTGAAAGCTCATTGTGATGGAATGCTCACCCAAACTCAAATCTGATTGGAAGATTCGAGACATTGCGCTGGATTGAAATGTGGTCAAGGTATTGCATTTCAAATCACGCTTTACCTTCTCGGATCGTAGTTTAATCATTTCTAACGTAAGAATACAGTTTTTGCAAAAATCCACACGTGTGTCGCGATTAGAGCCGAGTAAATTTCCCGACGACGAAACCTGAGATCAGTGCACATCTCTGCAGCAACGGATAAAAAACGGATGAAATTCGACTAGTGAAATTTTTATATTTTTGGGAAAAAATGGACCAATTCAATGGACAGTACTATTCGAGAACCGCAAAATTAGCTTATAAAATATATGCGTTTTGTGTACCGTTGGATAGCTATTTAAAATATATTTCGTTTATATAATATAATATAATGGTTTTGGAGACTGTTGGCAACTCAGGCCGGCAAGAGCCTGACGAATGTGTAAACAAGTCTCCTGGTGGCGCAGGAAATTTGTTTGTGTAATTCTGTGTCCTAGGCGGCGCAAATCGTTCGGTACCGACTTTGCTTTTTGAATTCGAGTGTTCCCCGGAGCAACAACGAGAAAGCATTGCACATTAGTTTTTGTCATATTTAATTAATCAGTACTATTTAGATAATAAACCAATAAACTCTAAAAAATGAGTTTTCCTGTTTATTTATTATTATCTGTATTAGCTAGGATTAGCTAGATTACGCCCGATTGGAGAGCAACAGCAACAGTTTACAATCGGCCCCTTTTGAAAAAGTTCGTTATGGCGTTAATGCGTTTCCAAATTATCGTGGATTTATTCCACTTCCAAAATATTAACACTGAAGGCACCACACGTCAGCATCTCGTTAGGCAGTGTATGACGACCCAAATTTACTGGGGCCAACATTTGGGGTATAACAAGCTATCATTACAAGAACGATAGATAAGATTGCGCCGATCTAGGTACGAAAGTGGTTTCGTTCTGCGCATGATCCTGTCTGCGATTCAAACGCATTCGGGTGGCCACACACGATGCAAATGTCAAACTTTACATGCGGTGTGAAATTGAATGCATTGAAAAGAGTCAATCTAAAATATTTTATGAACTGAAAACAATTGTACAATGTTATAATACTGTTTATCATTTGTTTATTTATCTTTCGTTTCTTTGTATTTATTATGCTTATTTATCTTTCGGTTCTTTTTAAATAGAATTTGGTAAATAAGAAATTTATTCTATTTAAATTCTATCTAATAAAAATATATACACAACAGTTTCATAAAAATATCTACACAACACCTGAAACTATCGCCTTTCAAAGAATTTGGTAAATAAGAAATTTAAATATAATAAATTTCTTATTTACCAAATTCTTTGAAAGGCGCAGAATTTCTTCTTTGAATTTCGCAGAAATGAAGTCAATGCCGAACGAAATGAGAGACCTGCGCAAATCCTAGTCTTGATTTCTACCCCTCTTACCAGACGAGCACTGACACACGGGTACGTGCTTAGCTGGACCAACGGAAATACTAGGGAGAGCAAAGCAAAACGATGGCAATCGGCTACCAAGCCAGTAAGAGTTAGTCAGGGGACGAGTTCATGGCAAGATCCACACTCATTGGCTTCTTTGGTAAATAAAGGGACATTCACAAGGAGAGAAGCGTGCATTAGAAGGGCACTTACTCAAAGCAAGATGGCAGCGAGAGCGATGGAGTAGAAGGCGATGGCCACGACAAATGATGGCGAATTTCGCAAAGTGAAGGGCACATTATAAGTATATACACTTAAATCAGCAAGACAGCTAGAGCGAGAAAACAAAGATGTTAAGCCATGACGTATCACGGCGAGGGCGTGGCCTTCACCTTAATACATCAAGGACAAACAGATGGATGGTGCGACGTATATACTGAGACAATTTAACAGGAAGAAAAAAGAACTTCGTGTAGTGACATTGGTCGCGACAAGAAACTTGGAAAAATTCGTTCAAAAAAACCTGCAAATCGACCTTGAAATTACGTACAAAAACTCGGCCACGGAGCCCAGAAACGGTGCAGGAGAACGTGGACGCTACCGGCCTAAACTTGAGCGTTAATTATGCTAACTTGACTTGAGAAAGTGATTTGACTTGTCTTTGCGGGGAGATCAATGCAAAATCCTCTCCAAAAACAAAAGAAAGAGCAAATGTTTCCCTTTTGTGCTCCGAGTAATGTTACCACTTTTGTTTGTCGTGTTGAGGTTTTTTAATTAATGCCTTTAATTTGCAATTGACTGTGAGATTGACTGTGCTCTTGATGTTAATGTACCTAAAAAGCGGGTTATGGAAGCCGCACACAACGCTTTAACTTGATAGATAGCAAAAACAAAATTCATTTCTTCATTCCACACCGACGGCCCAGGGAAGGCAATTCACATCGAAAAGTAGTATTTCGAGCAATTTTTAGACGTTCTTAAAGTTATTCACCACTCGGGACACTAGAACCAATAATAAATGATTATAAAATAGTTATTTATTCGGGTGGAAACGAAATTTTATAATAAATTCATGTTTTATAAGCAAGGACACATATATGTAATTCATATGTTATTTAAATGAGAATAGCACAAAAATTGGCAAAAAAATACGTCTCGGACTTCTTTTGTAGTTCAATTTCAAGTTCATCCTTACACTCGTTAGTATTTTGGTCCTTTGATATCCTCGATTGTTCTGCGTGTTTGCTGAAACAATTAAATATTGTTTCACATGATCTTAATCAAATTGTTTCTCACAATAGCTTACCGTTTGTTCTACGAATTTTTACTTAGCGGTACATAAGCATATGATCTAGTTTACCTTAATTAACATCGCTCTTTGCCGAGTACTCGCCATCCGATTTCATTGAGACTGATCACTGGCCGCCCTGTGTTCTCTGCGTACCTTTACAACAAGTTTTAACAGCCACGCATCTTCTCCAGCCGACTATCGAATCGTCTCAGTGGCGCACAGTAACAACGCAGCAGTAACGCAAACCGCCGAAACTAATTTGTACAGCTTGTGTAGTAGAGGGTTTCGGCGGTTACGCTGCTGCTGCGCGCCACTGGGACGCTTCGTAGTCGTAGTATAACGCTAACTAGAAGTCTTACCAGAACACATACTAAGAGAATCTGCAGCTTTGCGTTTACGTAAAGAAGATATGTAGTTTTCAGCATCATCTGAGTACAAAACGTAAATAAATAAATAATAAACTCATGAGCAACACTTTCTTCGAGTTACCATCACTGGAGTCATCTTCCTTGCCAAGCTTATTATTAGTATTTTTAATTTCCTCGTTATTTCCAGTGCTGCTGATATCACCATCCCTAACACGCAGCGCTTTATCACTTATAATTAGCCTTCCGTCGCCTGCAACCTTTAAGCCACGATTAGCTTCCTTAGCATTGGCTTCTGCAGACGTCTCATTATTGCCAGATAAGTCGGGACGGTTGTCTGTTTGTACGATGAAATCGTTGGCAGGGCAGTTATTTCCTTCAACTAATTTAAGTACTCACTCAGAACATTACCCATCGATTTAATGTCAGCTAAATCTACAGTATCTTCAGGATTCTCGCAAATAAACGTATTGGATGCCTTTTTAGAACGGATTCTTCTTTTAGTTGGCTTAGCCTCCTCTTCACCTTCCGAGCTAAAAAATGAGAACCTATTATTTAAAATATCATCCATATTATCGATATAAAAAGATTATATTAAAGTGGATAAAAATTAAAAATTGAGACATACATTTCATCTCTATCCAGACCAGTTATGAAATCATCATCGGAATCGTCATCAACGGAATCGTCATCATCGGAATCGTCATCATCTTTCCTCAGTTTCTTTCTTGAGTTCCTGCGTATTTGTTTTCTTATATTCTTCAGCGTAACCTCGTCATCACCAGGTACGAGCCTAATAACTTCATTTGCGGTGAAGCGTTTGCACAGCTTTTTTAACAAATAACCAATTTTTAAGCGACAATAATGTTTAGTATCCTCGGTCATGGCTGAAAGGGATTTAATCTAAAAAAGGCGAATACAATTACAAATCCATTTTAGTAGGTTTAAGGTAGTAATCACTCACAATAGATTCCAAATTATTGGCAATGAAATATGTAGGCACCACCTCAATGAACGTTATCAAAAAGCCTACTGAAGCTTTCACCTGAGCAGGCGATTTTTGTACCAGGAATACTGAGACTTGTTCTAGCACAAACTCCAAAGTTGAAATCTTCAAATGCTTGCCTTGATATCGCAGAACAGCATGAAGAGCTAGTATAGTGTTAATTATGAGTGATTCGTCAGCAGTGCACCCAGCCATGAGAATGTTAATAAAATCGTTGAGCCTATCAGCTTCCTGACGGTTAAGAATTGGAAGTGGGAAAAATTTTTGTATAAGAAAAGTTTTCAGATAACCACCTGGTATAATCTGCTAATCATTTCGATCAACTCATAAGGGATGTTCTCCGCATGCGTACACATATGTTTGAAAGATATAACAGCTTGCGCAGTTGCTCTCAAAATTATTTCGTCATTAATTGATTTAGACTTTCGATCCTCAATTAGGAGTTTGAAGCATCTAAGGTAAAGGATCAAATATTTAATTATATTGTTGACTACTTATTTGGAATTCATGAAAGATTTTAAATATATTCTTTCTACCTCTAATAATAAATTACAACATTTATTACTCTCTATTATGAAAATATGATGTCTCACCTCAGACGTGCAGCCTGACAGACACTGCAACTTGTACTGTAAGCATCTAGCAATAATTTTTCCAATGCTGCAAGATTCTGGCGACTAAATTCCTGACAGGAAGCTGCCTCCGATGAAAGTATATCACGTAGTAATCTAAAGAAGGAAAAAAAGATACCATTTTAAACAAGTTTTGTTAAATCCGATTTCTCACAGCCGACTGATCGGACGCTCTCATAATTCAAGTATAACTTACTCATAAGTTTTGCATTGTTGCTTCTGCTCATCCTTTGAAACCAATTCGCATTTCCTATTCTTAAGTACTGGTATCATGAACGTTTCAAAGAAATTGCGAATATTTTCGCTGGTTTGGAAGAGTACAAGCGCAGTTGCAACATCATAAAACGAATCATATTCAAAGGAACCAGGTGGCGTATTCAAAAGTTGATTTTGTACTGTGTCGTAAAGCTCCTTGAGCACAACACCAGACGTTTTAGTTAAATATAACTGAAAAATGTGTTAATTTTATAAATAAAAACCTAATAAGGATTCAAATTACTCTTCCCCACCTTAATAGCCTTCAAGGATTTGTCTCTTACATCAGCTTCGTAAGTTCCATTCGGCTTCTGCGAGTAAATATTAAATAAACGTGGTAGAAAGTTCTTCGCATATTTGGCCAATGCCTCATGTACTTCTATCTGATCTTCATTGCTGATCAACTCAAGCAGGCCATCAACGATTGGAGAACGGAATTCGGGATTGTTTTCTAATGCCTTTTCCAAAGTGGGCGCAAGCAAGTGGAAATGTTTCGGATCTTTGGGACGACGCGAGAAACCCGGGAAGAGACCCCACAGCTGACAACAGAGCAACTTATATGTATGCGACAGAGCAACCTGCTTCTCTGCTGCATATTTACTCCATTTGTCATTACAATCGAACGCTAAGGGTAGCACGACATCCTTGAAAAACTTTAAAGAGGCACCAGAAGTACCTTCACGCAGTAAGGGCAGCAACCAAGAGTTCTCGAGAACCACTTCTCCTTTGGCATTCGTAAGTGGTACAGTTTTCAGCACTCCATCCGGACCAATAGTCTTAATGGCAGCAATTACTGTGTGTTCAATTTGTAAACGCAAATCGGTCTTTTTATCATAGTGTTTAGCCAGAGTGGCAAGTGGAGCACGAAGTTCATCACTAAAATAAATATCTGATTTTAATGAGGTTTTTAAAAAATAAAAATAAGTAAATATTTAATGAAGAAACTCTATAACAACATATAAATTAAAACAAGCATACCCAAAATATTCGCCACACACTTCGAAAATTACGGAAAACGTTAAAACCACATATTTGGTGACGTCACTGAAGGGTGCATTCAATACTTTGTTAGCCATAGCAATTATGCGGCTTATAGAAACATGATGCTGCTCAGCTAATTCTCGAGTAGCACAAGCAGGCTTAACACACTCATACAACAACTCTCTGATGCAGTGGGAAACACCAGAAATTATGTCATTTTCACTGGACATCCATAAAGTACTGCAGCGGATATCTACAAAATGCGGAAGAGCTGCTATGCATAAACTCAAATCAAGCGTAGCCAAATGTATGTGTCCTGCTTTAACCACCGTAAGCCATGCAAGAGTCTGCTGCACAGACCCTCGATCTGTCCAAAATGCATCAATAGCAGCAAGTAACTTGGTACACAGATTACTGGTTAAATTTGTAGTGCGCGATACAAAGAGCGAGTGCAGAATATGAAAACAGTTGGTGCGTATCAAGTCACTTGAAGTAGTTATGGCGGAAAGAAGGCTTTCGCAGACCGTATGGATGTCGTCCGTTTTAAAGCCACTGATCGTATCTTTGAGCAACGTAATAATGTGAAACACAGTGTTTCCTGAATTAGCCAAGACCTCAGGTTTAAAGTGATTAAGGCAAAACTTGGCGACGCGACCACCAGCAGGATGGTATGTAATTTTTGGGTCTGTTGCCTCACTGTGTTGCTCAGTAGAATAATCACTCTCTTCGGGTTTTGGTTTGGGCGGCATGAATGAGCTGCCGTGTATGATACACACAATTGCATTCTGAGCGAAGATTCTTATCTAAAAATTTAAAATATAAATTTTTTCTTTAGCTACAAACTTAAGGACTACCTTCTGTTCTGAATGTATAGTAAATGAGAGTATGGCATCAATGTACTGCCAAATTGAACTATATGTCCAGGTTGCATAGTCTTGACCACGCAACAACACCGATAAACAACTAAAAACAGCTCTGGTAACAGAATATTTGTTGAACTCAATACATTTCTTCAAGTAATTCATCAGGGTTTGAGCCGTTGAATCCATTTCTTTATGCAGCACGACTGCGGGCACCGATTTAATAACCATTGTCAGTAGTAAGACGACGGCAAGCAAATCACCCTCCGTCTTGGTGGACTGAATTCGCTCCATTATTAAAATAAAATATTCCGCTGAGGATGCTGGCCCACCCCGTTTTTTTAAGGTTTCTGTGAGCGTTGTAAGAATTGTCATCATGTGCCTGCGCACCTCCGATGGAGCACGAAAACCACGAATCAACTTCTTGAAAATCATATTTGGGCACTCCCGCAAGTCTTCGCCATCGTCACTGTCAACGTCATTCACGGTCTTTGTTTCCGTATTGAACACTTGACGCTGTTCATGCTCAAGAACAGCTTCCTGTCTCTGCCTACTGGTGGAAGCGTTGGCAGTGGAAGGAGCTGAAGCGATTTGATACACCAATTTACCTAAACTGAAAGCTCATTGTGATGGAATGCTTACCCAAACTCAAATCTGATTGGAAGATTTGAGACATTGCGCTGGATTGAAATGTGGTCAAGGTATTGCATTTCAAATCACGCTTTACCTTCTCGGATCGTAGTTTAATCATTTCTAACGTAAGAATACAGTTTTTGCAAAAATCCACACGTGTGTCGCGATTAGAGCCGAGTAAATTTCCCGACGACGAAACCTGAGATCAGTGCACATCTCTGCAGCAACGGATAAAAAACGGATGAAATTCGACTAGCGAAATTTTAATATTTTTGGGAAAAAAATGGTCCAATTCAATGGACAGTAATATTCGAGAACCGCAAAATTAGCTTATAAAATATATGCGTGTTTTGTGTACCGTTGGATAGCTATTTAAAATATATTTCGCTTATATAATATAATGGTTTTGGAGACTGTTGGCAAACCAAGCCCGCAAGAGCCTGACGAATGTGTAAACAACAGTCTCCTGGTGACGCAGGAAATTTGTTTGTGTAATTCTGTGTCCTAGGCGGCGCAAATCGTTCGGTACCGACTTTGCTTTTTGAATTCGAGTGTTCCCCTGAGCAACAACGAGAAAGCATTGCACATTAGTTTTTGTCATATTTAATTAATCAGTACTATTTAGATAATAAACCAATAAACTCTAAAAAATGAGTTTTCCTGTTTATTTATTATTATCTGTATTAGCTAGGATTAGCTAGATTACGCCCGATTGGAGAGCAACAGCAACAGTTTACAATCGGCCCCTTTTGAAAAAGTTCGTTATGGCGTTAATGCGTTTCCAAATTATCGTGGATTTATTCCACTTCCAAAATATTAACACTGAAGGCACCACACGTCAGCATCTCGTTAGGCACCCAAATTTACTGGGGCCAACATTTGGGGTATAACAAGCTATCATTACAAGAACGATAGATAAGATTGCGCCGATCTAGGTACGAAAGTGGTTTCGTTCTGCGCATGATCCCGTCTGGGATTCAAACGCATTCGGGTGGCCACACACGATGCAAATGTCAAACTTTACATGCGGTGTGAAATTGAATGCATTGAAGAGTCAATCTAAAATATTTTAATAACTGACAACAATTGTATAATTTTATTATGATACTGTTTTATTATATTCACTTTGTTCTTCCGTTTGTAACGCAGAGAAGGAGACGAAATAGACATAGAAAAGTATATATATTCTTCCTCAGCGTCACCTCCTGAATCGATTTAGCCCTGTCCGTTCGTCTGTCTGTTCGTGTAAATCACGATTAGGAGAGAACGAAAAGAGATATCGCGATGAAATTTGGAACAAATATTCTTTGTTATGTATGACTATTTTTGATTGAAAATGGCCGAGATCGGTAAACAGCCACGCCTACTTTACATACGGAATGTAAAGGCACCTCGTTTCGAAAAATAATAATATGAATATTTTATAAAAGTTTTGAGATATTAAGGTATAATTTTATTCCGGAACATTTAGCGTCATTACTAAAATGTTCGAAAAAAATGGGCGTGCCACAACTACTGATAACACAGTTGGAAATATCTCATGAACGGTATAAGGTAGGGAAGCATTACCAATAAGCTTGCCAAATATGGACGTGAAACGCCCACTCAAAAAAAAGTTGTCAATATCTTGTAAAGGGTACAAGATCTTAACACGAAATTTTATCACGAGGTATCTGCATGTAGTACCAATTTGTATACAAGAAATGGGCGGGTTCCGCCCACTTATACGAAAGTTGTCAATATCCCATAAACGGTTCAAAATATTAGTACGTTCGTAATTTTATCTAGCAGTACCTAGAGACATTACAAAAACATTTGCCCGAAATGGGCGTGGTCCGCCTACTTATACAAAAGTTGTTAAGTGGCGAAATTATAATTTTTTCAGTTACTCGGGTGTAGGGTATTTAGATTTCGGCAAGGCCGAAGACAACACTTTTACTTGTTTTATTTTCCAAAAGTGTTGGAACCTCTCTTTGATTTTTATATGGTTTCCTTTAGAAAATCGCAACTCACTTTGCGTCGTTACGCTTTACGTCGGGTTTCTTTGGAACGTATCTACGACGCAAAGCGAGGTCTGGTTGTATATTAGAAATAGCTGTATTAAGGTGCAGGTAGGTAGGTCGTTTTCCTACATGTGTGCTAAGGGCGCCCGCGGTAGTGACTATTGTGTTTTGGTAGCTAAGTTGCGTGGCGTTATGGCGGACATTCCGTAGAAAATAGATGGCTTCACAAGTAAATTCGACTTTGGTATTGCTCAGATACGTCGTGAAGTCACCACTAATTAACGTTTCTTGCTTGCCTTCCTACTCACTATGATGTAAGTAATAGTTCTACGACCTTAATGTTCTGATGTTCAAGTTCTCTGTCCAGGCATATCGCATCATGCCTTTATATTTTGCTTTTTAAAATGGCCTATTGTTGCAGCTGATGAATATATTGAATTTCGTAATTACAATAAAATTGAGTATAATGTTCTCCTTAATATCGCAATATCGAAAATGTTTTCTATATTAATAATGTCGACGAACAGCTCTGTATTAATAATTCGAATGTGAATAGCCTTCTGTCTGTAGTTCCTATTTCCAGATAAAAAAGAAGTTTTATAGGTAATAGTTGGGTTAAGTCTACGAAGATAACGAATGGAGATCTATGCGTGATTTGGATTTTAAGGCGTATATTAAAAATCTTGTACTTCAAACTGGAAAATTTTTTGTAAATATAGGAATCGCCTAAAGTCTGTAATCAGATTGCACGATATCTGAAGAACCCATTGATGTTTTAGATATTAATAGAAGTTTGCATCCAGTCAAGCTAATGCCTCTGCTCAGCTCATTAGCATTCTCCACAGCAATGTAAGTGAAGATGATCATACGAACAGTAATTTTCTGTTTCGAAAATGTGGGTTGTAGTGATTCAACAGCTCTTATAAGAATTAAGTTGAATCCGGAAGGTTATGACAAAATTCCTCTTAAATTCCTTAAGATTATTTTTCCGTATGTGCAGGAATACATTGTTCATTTATTCAATAGCATTTTGACTTCTTCCTCGTTTCTAGCTGCTTGGAAAATATCTCGTGTCGTTCCTGTCAGAAAGAATGCTAATACTAATCCCAATGCTGAGGATAACTTGCGGCCTATTATTCTTCAAGTTCTATCTAAAGTACTTGAAAATCTGTTGATACTCGTAGTTCAAGTTAGAGAACATATCGATCGTTATGCTCTTATTGACAGTTGTCAGTCTGAGTTTCGTAATTGTAAGAGTAATCTTTACTCTTAGGGCTCAGTGATGCGGTGAGGAGTACGATTAACGTTAATAAATTCAGTGTCTTGATATCACTTGATCTTTCAAAAGCTTTTGATTGCACCAATCATGATATACTTGTGCAGAAACTCCGCAGTAAATACAAGTTTTCCACATCTGCCTGTCAGCTTATTCATTCATATTTAAAAAACCGCCAACAGTTTGTGAGCTGTAACAATTTGGTTTCTGATCTGATTGATGTGCCTTGCGGTATTCCGGACCAAGCACTTTTCTTTATGATGTATATCAACGATTTTTTAGAGTGTTTGGATCGTGATGCATGCAGATCTTTTATTTTTGCTAATGACATACAACTAATTCACAGGCGAATTTAAACTTCTTGACGTTATAGAGGGTTTGATATATTTTAAATTAGCACAGGTTTCTGAATGGATGTTATATAACGACGAAAAGATAATTTACCTCCCGCCGACGACATCCTCGTGAATCAGAATAACAGCGGCCGCAATAGCTAGGCTTCCGTCCCAAAAAGCTCGAAAAGAATAGTGTATATCTGAAGCTGAAATATTATTCCCGAGAATAAATATTTTTTTTTATTTTTTTTTTTATATAAACGATAAAATAAGAAGAGATCTTCCTATAAAAGAAGAATTAATACACACGCTAGATCGCATCAACAAGTATACTCCAGCAGTTACTAAAGGTGATGAGTGAACCAGTGCTGAAACAGGTGTAGGTGCTGCTATTGCCGTAGGAAGTCAAGATGAAAACGGAATTTTAGCTCTTTTAGTTATCGCAACCAAACTACAAGTCCTGATACAACTCTTATTTCAACTGAAGAATTATTACTGTTTGAGTTCTGCTCTCATTTTAAGCTTTTTGTCCCAAAAGGTAAGCTTTTTGTCCCAAGGTAGTAAGTTTCAATTGTAACTTTAAGCAATACATAATGTACTTTAAAACGTACATAAGTAATTTACCACTCTTACAAAGTTATTTACCACTTGAAATAAAAATATATGATAATGAAATAGTTATTTATTCGTGCGGAAACGAAAATGTATAATAAATTTTATACCATGTAAGAATACATATGAGTTCATAAATTATTTAAATGAGAATAGCACCGAAAACTGCAAATAACTACTTCTTGGATTTCTTTTGTAGTTTAATTTTGACGCCTTTGAGTTTGTCTTTACGTTTATTAGTGACGAGGTTCTTGAATACCCTCGAATGTTTTGCGTGTTTGCTGAAATAATTAAATATTGTTTCACATGATCTTCAAACTGTACCTCATAATAGCTTACAGTTTGTTCAACGTATTTCTACCCAGCGGTATGTAAGCATATGGATCCAGTTTACCTTTCTTCTTAACATCGCCCTTTGCCTTCTTTGCCGAGTACTCGCTATCCGCATAAGCATTTGACTTGCTCGTTTTTGTCGAGCAACCCGATTTCATTGAGGCTGCATCACTGGCGCCGCCGCCCAGTGTTCTGGGTATACCTTTACCACCAGTGGTATAACGCGAAGTGGAAGTCTTACCAGAACGCATACTAAGAGAATCTGCAGCTTTACGTCTACGCTTAGAAGGTATGAAGGTTTCAGCACCATCTTAAAAGAAGATATAAATAAATAAATTGTAAACTTATGGGCCAAATTTTTCTAAAATTACCATCACTGGAATCCTCTTCCATGCCGCGTCTTGTAGTATTTTTAATTTCCTCTTTATTGTCGCCCTCACCGTACGCATCACTGCTGCTGATATCGCCATCACTATCACGCAACGCTTTATCACTTATAATCAGCCTGCCATCATCTGCAACCTTGAAGCCACGATTAGCTTCCTTGCCTTTGGCTTTTGCAGGCGTCCCATTATTGCCAGGTATGTTGGGATGATTGGCTGTTTGTACGATGAAATAGTTGGCTGGGCAGTTATTTTTTTTAACTAATTTAAGCACTCACTCAGAACACTGCCAATCGATTTAATGTCAGCTAAATCTACAATATCTTCAGGATCCTCGCGTATAAACGTATTGGGTGTCTTTTTAGAGCTGGTCTTTGTTTTAGTTGGCTCAGCCTCCTCTTCACCTTCCATACTCAAATCAGAGTCCGAATCATTTAAAATATCATCGATACTATTTGCAAAAAAAATTATATTAAATTAGATAAAAATTAAAAACTGAGACATACGTGGCACTTCTTTTCTCCAGGCCAGTTATGAAATCATCATCGGAATCGTCATCATCTTCACATAGTTTCTTTCTCGAGTCACGGCGTATTTGTTTTCTTATCTTCTTCAATCTTCTGTGCGTAACCTCGTCATCACCGGGAACAAACTTAATAAGTTCTTCTGCGGTAAAGCGTTGGCACAGTTTTTTTAATAAATAACCAATTTGTATGCGACAATAACGTTTAGTATCCTTGGTCATGGCTGAGAGGGATTTCATCTGATAAAAGGGTATACAATTACAAATGCATTTTAGTAAATCTAAGGCACTAATCACTCACAATAACTTCCAAATGATTGGCAATCAATGGCATAGGCATCACCTTAATGAACGTTATCAAAAAGGCTACCGAAGCTTCCGCCTGAGCACACGATTTTTGCACCAGGAATACTAAGACTTGTTCCAGCACAAGCTCCAAAGTTGACATTGTCAAATGCTTGCCTTGGTGTCGCAGAACAGCACGATAAGCTAGTATAGTGTTAGTTATGAGTGATTCGTCACCAGTGAATTCAGTCGTGAGAATGTCTATAAAATCGTTTAGCTTATCAGCTTCCTGACGGTTAAGAATTGGAAGTGAGAAAATGTTGAAATGGATGAGAAAAGTTTTCAGACAACTACCTGGTATAATCTGCCAATAATTTCGATAATCTCATCAGCGATTAACATATTCTCTCTATGCGTAGCAAATTCTTTGAAAGATATAACAGCTTCTGGTATTGCTTTCATAAAGATTTTGTCATTAGTTGACTTAGATTTTTGAATCTCAATTAGGAGATTCTGGCGAGTAAATTTCTGACAGGAAGCTGCCTCCGATGTAAGTATATCACGTAGTAATCTAAAGAAGGAAGAAACTAGTAAAAAGACGGTTTCTGGCCGGGCCAAAGTCTGAATACCCTACACCCGCAAAGTTAGAAAATATCTTAGAAAGCACTGAAAGGTTTTGAAATCTTTTATAATGGTGCCCAGGGGCACCTCTACAGAAACGCATGACCCTTGCCAGCAGATGAGTTGAGGCAGATCGTCGCGGATGCCAGCGGGTCCAGACTTGGACTCATTATATGTTGCGATGCTAATGCACATTACCAATTATGGGGAAGCAGCGACATAATGAAAGGGGTGTTACTTTTTGATTATCTTATTAGTACGAACCTCCTGAGCTGTAATAGGGGTAATGAACCCACATTTATTCTCGCAAATAAGCAGGAAGTGACAGACATTACTTTGGTATCTGACCTCCTTGGTGGAGCCGAACCTCTTCTTTTCCAAAGTATCTATACATTGAATTCTTAGTGAAGGATAAGTTACCAGATCAGACACCTAAAAGGGATTTAAAGAGGACCGACGGGCTGCCTACAACTGGTGTGAATAGACAGCCAAGTTGTGACAGTTAAATCGCTGGACTCGGTGCAACTGAAGTCCATCACAGTAAAGCGATGTCAGGAAGTATTAAAGCTGAATACTTCAATAATCACCTGATTTAGGTGCCAGAGCACAGTGGCGTCGCAGACAACTACAAGGAAGATACTTGCAAGGTTAGGAACTGTTGACGGAAGTCCCATAGACGAGTTTGTATGGATGCCGCAGCCCACTTGCAAATATAATACATCATACAACTTAATACATGATAAATACATCATTTGCCAAAGCGCTGTATCTGCATCAGAAGAAAGGTGGTGTCAGTTGCACACTGGCACGACGGCTACACTTATTTAGCCAGCATTCAGATTAAGGAAAACGAACGATTTATTATCCTTCACAAGGCCGACGATATCAGTAAGGATGGAAGATCTAAAGAACTTTATAAAGTGCTCTAAATCGTTCAAACCATAAAGCGAACTCAATTATCGAGGCAAACGAGAAACTATAGTTTCATACATTGAGGTTCTACGGGAATCGTGGTATCACGATGACCTACCTTGGCCTAAGTGAGCTGGGGAATCAGCTACCACATAAATCTAACCTAACCTAGATTCTCCCGAATAAAATCTAATTATCTCATACCGTTTATAAGATATTGAAGCCTTTGGTATGAATGGGCGAACGACGCCCATTTTTGCAAGTATTTTGGTAATGTTGCTATATGTTCCGGATTAAAAGTTCGTCTCATTATTTCGTAACGTTTATGAGGTATTCATATGTTTAAAAAGTGTCGTTCTATTTTCTATAAATAGTAGGTATGGTATTAACCGATGCTAACTGCTTTACATAACAAAGAATATTTGTGCCAAATTTTATTGCAATATCTCTTTCCGTTCTCCCGTATTCGTGATTTCAACGGACAGACAGGCAGACGGACTGATAGAACTAAATCGACTCGGGGGATGAATACCAAGAATATATTTAGACTTTTCTGCATCTATCGCGTCTCCTTCTCTGCGTTACAAACGGAAGAACAAAGTGCATATACCCTCTCCCTTCGGGTGTAGGGTATAAAAATACCATTTAAAAAAATTTTTGCTAAATCCGATTTCGCACAGCCGACTGACCGGACGCTCTCATAATTCAAGTATAACTTACTCATCGGTTTTGCGTTGTTGCTTCTTTAATTTCTGCTCATCCTTTGAAACCAAGTCGGATTTCTCATTCTTAAGTACTGGTATCATGAAAGTTTCAAAGAAATTGCGAATATTTTCGCTGGTTTGGAAGAGTACAAGCGCAGCTGCAACATCATAAAACGAATCATATTCAAAGGAACCAGGTGGCGTATTCAAAAGTTGATTTTTTACTGTCTCGTAAAGCTTTTTGAGCACAACACCAGACGTTTTAGTTAAATATAACTGAAAAATGTGTTAATTTTATAAATAAAAACCTAATAAGGATTCAAATTACTCTTCCCCACCTTAATAACTTTCAAGGATTTCTCTCTTACATCAACTTCGTAAGTTCCATTCGGCTTCTGCGAGTAAATATTAAATAAACGTGGTAGAAAGTTCTTCGCATATTTGGCCAATGCCTCATGTACTTCTATTTGATCTTCATTGCTGATCAACTCAAGCAGGCCATCAACGATTGGAGAACGGAATTCGGGATTGTTTTCTAATGCCTTTTCCAAAGTGGGCGCAAGCAAGTGGAAATGTTCCGGATCTTTGGGACGACGCGAGAAACTCGGGAAGAGACCCCACAGCTGACAACAGAGCAACTTATATGTATGCGACAGAGCAACCTGCTTCTCTGCTGCATATTTACTCCATTTGTCATTACAATCGAACGCTAAGGGTAGCACGACATCCTTGAAAAACTTTAAAGAGGCACCAGAAATTCCCTCACGCAGTAAGGGCAGCAACCAAGAGTTCTCGAGAACCACTTCTCCTTTGGCATTCGTAAGTGGTACAGTTTTCAGCACTCCATCCGGACCAATAGTCTTAATGGCAGCAATTACTGCGTGTTCAATTTGTAAACGCAAATCGCATTTTTTGTCATAGTGTTTAGCCAGAGTGGCAAGTGGAGCACGAAGTTCATCGCTAAAATAAATTTGTGATTTAAATGAGGTTTTCAGAAAATAAAAATAAGTAAATAATTAATGAAGAAAATATATAACAACATATAAATTAAAGCAAGCGTACCCAAAATATTCACCACACACTTTGAAAATTACGGAAAACGTTAAAACCACATATTTGGTGGAATCACTGAAGGGTGCATTCAATACTTTGTTAGTCATAGCTATTATGCGGCTTATAGAAACACGATGCTGCTCAGCTAATTCTCGAGTAGCACAAGCAGGCTTAACACACTCATACAACAACTCTCTGATGCAGTGGGAAACACCAGAAATTATGTCATTTTCACGGGACATCCATAAAGTACTGCAGCGGATATCTATAAAAGGCGGAAGAGCTGCTATGCATAACCTCAAGTCAATCGTAGCCAGATGTATGTAACATTCTTTAACCACCGTAAGCCATGCAAGAGTCTGCTGCATAGACCCTCCATCTGTCCAAAATACATGAATATCAGCGATTAACTTGGTACACAGATTACTGGTTAAATTTGTAGTGCGCGATACAAATAGCGAGTGCAGAATATGAAAACAGTTGGTGCGTATCAAGTCACTTGAAGTAGTTATGGCGAAAAATAGGTTCCTGCAGACCTTACGGATGTCGTGCGTTTTAAAACCACTGATGGTATCTTTGAGCAACTGAAGAATGTAGAACACAGTGTTTCCTGAATTATCCAAGACCTCAGGTTTAAAGTGATTAAGGCAAAACTTGGCGACGCGACCACTAGCAGGATGGTATGTAATTTTTGGGTCTGTTGCCTCACCACTGTGTTGCTCAGTAGTATTATCAACCTCTTCGGGTTTTGGTTTGGGCGGCATGAATGAGCTGCCGTGTATGATAGACACAATTGCATTCTGAGCGACCATCCTTATCTAAAAATTTAAAATATAATTTTTTTTCTTTAGCTACAAAATTAAGGACTACCTTCTGTTTTGAATGTATAGTAAATGAGAGTATAGCATCAATGTACTGCCGAATTGAACTATGTGTCCAGGTTGCATAGTCTTGACCACGCAACAACACCGATAAACAACCAAGAATAGTTTTAATAACAGACTGTTTGTTGTACTTAATAAGTTTGTTCAAGTAATTTAACAGCGTTTGAGCCGTTGAATCGAATTCCTTGCGCAGCACCGCTGCGGGCACCGATTTAATAACCACTCTCAGTAGTGTGACGAAGGCAACCAAATTCCCCTCTGTCTTGGCGATGGACTTAATTTTCTCCATTATTAAAATAAAGTATTCCGTTGAGGATCCCGACCCACCGTGTTTCTTTATGATTTTTGTGAGCGTTATAAAAATAGCCTTAGTCTGCTTGAGCAGCTGCGGTGAACTACGCAAACCACAATTCAGCTTCTTGAAAATCATATTTAGGAAGATGTCCAATGTCCTAAATGAAGCGACATTGCACTCCCGCAAATCTTCGCTATCGTCACTTTCAACGTCATTCATGGTCGTTGTTTCCGTATTGAGCACTTGACGCTGTTCATGCTCAAAAACAGATTCCTGTGTCTGCCTACTGGTAGAAGCGTGGGCAGTGGAAGGAGCTGAAGCGATTTTATACACCAATTTACCTAAACTGAAAGCTGATTGTGATGGAATGCTTACCCAAACTCAAATCTGATTGGAAGATTCGAGACATTGCGCTGGATTGAAATGTGGTCAAGGTATTGCATTTCAAATCACGCTTTACCTTCTCGGATCGTAGAGTAATCATTTCTAACGTAAGAATACAGATTTTGCAAAAATCCACACGTGTGTCGCGATTAGAGCCGAGTAAATTTCCCGACGACGAAACCTGAGATCAGTGCACATCTCTGCAGCAACGGATAAAAAACGGATGAAATTCGACTAGCGAAATTTTTATATTTTTGGGAAAAAATGGACCAATTCAATGGACAGTAATATTCGAGAACCGCAAAATTAGCTTATAAAATATATGCGTGTTTTGTGTACCGTTGGATAGCTATTTAAAATATACTTCGTTTATATAATATAATGGTTTTGGAGACTGTTGGCAAACCAAGCCCGCAAGAGCCTGACGAATGTGTAAACAACAGTCTCCTGGTGACGCAGGAAATTTGTTTGTGTAATTCTGTGTCCTAGGCGGCGCAAATCGTTCGGTACCGACTTTGCTTTTTGAATTCGAGTGTTCCCCGGAGCAACAACGAGAAAGCATTGCACATTAGTTTTTGTCATATTTAATTAATCAGTACTATTTAGATAATAAACCAATAAACTCTAAAAAATGATTTTTCCTGTTTATTTATTATTATCTGTATTAGCTAGGATTAGCTAGATTACGCCCGATTGGAGAGCAACAGCAACAGTTTACAATCGGCCCCTTTTGAAAAAGTTCGTTATGGCGTTAATGCGTTTCCAAATTATCGTGGATTTATTCCACTTCCAAAATATGAACACTGAAGGCACCACACGTCAGCATCTCGTTAAGCAATGTATGACGACCCAAATTTACTGGGGCCAACATTTGGGGCATAACAAGCTATCATTACAAGAACGATAGATAAGATTGCGCCGATCTAGGTACGAAAGTGGTTTCGTTCTGCGCATGATCCTGTCTGCGATTCAAACGCATTCGGGTGGCCACACACGATGCAAATGTCAAACTTTACATGCGGTGTGAAATTGAATGCATTGAAAAGAGTCAATCTAAAATATTTTAATAACTGAAAACAATTGTACGATGTTATTATGATACTGTTTTAATTATCTTTCGTTTCTTTTTAAATAGAATTTGGTAAATAATAAATTTCTGATATCAACCAAATTCTTTGAAAGGCTATAGCTTCAGGGGATGTGTAGATATTTTTATAAAACTGTTATTATTTCGCAGAAATGAAGTCAATGCCGAACGAAATGAGAGACCTGCGCAAATCCTAGTCATGATTTCTACCCCTCTCACCAGACGAGCTAATTCTCTAATTTTCGTTGTGCGTCGTAATATTTTCGAACGAGCGTTTATTTATTTTCGGGGAATCACACTACTAATTTTAGATTTTAGTGTATACATATATTATACATGTTATACACATGTTTTGATACAAATTTCGGTATGTATTCTATATGTGTGGATACACACAATCAGTTGTTTTGTGAATTTTGCGGTGGCAAGTTGTTTAATTAAAGAAAACCTAGATAAACATTTTTTATTTACATTTGAATACATATTTTAAAATTTTAAATAATGAGTAGAAAAAGCAGTGTGTCTAAAATTAGCAAAAATAAAAAAAATATAATAACTCTGGATATGAAATTGGAAATTTTACGAAGATTTGATAATGTAGAGAAAGCGGTAGACATAGCAAAAGTTCTTAATATGGCTCCAACAACTATAACATCTATTCACACACGAGACAGAAATAAAAAAAAGAGGCAAAATTTGTAACAGCATTAGATGCTAAGACATTAACTCGCTCAAGAAGTAATCTAAGGATAAAAATGGAGTCCTTGCTTTCTGTTTGGATTGAAAATCAAGGTGCACAGAAAATACCTTTAAGCAAAATGGCTATTCAGACAAAGGCAAAGGCATTGTATGAAGATATTAAAAGTAAATCTGCTACTACATTCAGCGAAGGGCTTTTTGAAGCTAGCAACGGTTGGTTTGAAAGATTCAAATCTCGTGCAAATTTACATAACATTGCCTTTAAAGGTGAAGCAACTAGTGCTAATACCACCGCTGCTGCTCAATTTAAATTAGAGTTAAGAGCATTAATTCGCGAGGGAGGTTATATTCGAAAATAAGTCTTTAATGTTGATGAAACGGGCTTACTTTGGAAACGTCTACCAAAGAGAGCTTTCATATCGAAATTTAAAAAATCCGGACCGGTATTCAAGGCTAGCAAAGATAGATTGACTCTTCTTTTAGGTGGTAATTCTAATGGTGATGGTAAATTAAAAGCCTTCCTGATTTACAGGTCAGAAAATCGAAGAGCTTTGAAGGGCTATTCAAAGGATCGACTTTCTGTCCACTGGCGATCTAATAAAAACGCGTGGATGACAGCATCATTACTTAAAGCCTGGGTTTGTACTTGTGCTATTCCTGAAATCAAAACGTATTGCAGTAAAGAAAATTTGGACTTGAAGGCTTCAGTTTTGGTAAATAATGCTCCCGGTCACCCGGCCTACATTGATGATTTATTAGAAAGTGTCAAGTTTGTATTTATGCCGCCGAACACCACATCAATCCTCTAACCTATGGATCAGGGAGTGATATAAAATTTAAAAAGCTATTATTTCCGACGAACTTTTAAACCAATTTTAAGTGAATCTGATGGACCAGGTAAGCCAACAATGCAAGAATTTTGCAAAAAGTTCAACGTTTTAAAGGCAATAGAAATTATTTCCGATTCGTTGGCTGATGTTAAACCTTGCATAAACGGTGTTGGGTAGAATTGTGGCCAGAATGTGTTCATAAAAAAGAGATGATTCTTCAGTTTTAGAGGTTGATGATACATCCTCTGTTCGTCAGGAAATCGCTAACTTGGCTCGAGAGTGTAATTTTTAAGGAATGGAAGAAAGCGACATACACGAATTGCTAAACACCAACAACTACGCACTATCTAACGAAGAATTAATGAACCTGGATTTGCAATGTGTTGACGAAGAAGACAGCTCGGTAGAATTATTTGAGCAAGGAAACAACATCAAAGCAGATTTCGAAAGCTTTAAGTTTAATTGATGAAGCTTTGGAAATTTTTACAACAAATGATCCCGATAACGAACGAAGTTCAAAAGTGTCTCGTGCGGTAGCAATGGATATTAACTGATATAAACAACTTTATTCAGAAATGAGACGAAATGCTGTCCAACAGACTCTAGATAAATTTTTAAGTAAAAGGGAACCAGTTGACTCCTCTCCAGAGCAGGATTAGTTTATATGTTATTTATTGTTTTTGCTATTCGCTTCCTTCTATCATTGAATTTTTATGTTGCTTTCATTTTTGTTCTTTGAATATTTGAATTTTTATGTTTTTTTTAATATTTTTGTTCTGTTTTGATTTTATGTGAATACTATAACTAAAGTTTTAAATCAATTTTTGTTATTTAAATATGGTTGTCTTTGTTGGAAGTCTTAATGGCGCCTAATGCGGAGATCTATTGCGGTCCTTGTGCAAAAAATATCACAAAGCCAGAACATAGCATTCGATGCGGAGCTTGTGGAAGATGGTTCCATCTTGTCTGCGACGATGTCACCACAGGCCAACTTAGTTTTCTGAAAACACATTGCTCGTTTTCCTACATGTGTGAGAGGTGTGCTAAGGGCGCCCGTGGTAGTGACTATTGTGGTTTGGTAGCTGAGTTGCGTGGCGTTATGGCAGACATTCCGTTGAAAACAGATGGCTTCACAAGTAAATTCGACTTTGGTATTGCTCAGATACGAACAGTAATTTTCTGTTTCGAAAATGTGGGTTGTAGTGATGTGTGACAGCTCTTATAAGAATTAAGTTGAATCCGGAAGGTTATGACAAAATTCCTCTTAAATTCCTTAAGATTATTTTTCCGTATGTGCAGGAATACATTGTTCATTTATTCAATAGCATTTTGACTTCTTCCTCGTTTCTAGCTGCTTGGAAAATATCTCGTGTCGTTCCTGTCAGAAAGAATGCTAATACTAATCCCAATGCTGAGGATAACTTGCGGCCTATTATTCTTCAAGTTCTATCTAAAGTACTTGAAAATCTGTTGATACTCGTAGTTCAAGTTAGAGAACATATCGATCGTTATGCTCTTATTGACAGTTGTCAGTCTGAGTTTCGTAATTGTAAGAGTAATCTTTACTCTTAGGGCTCAGTGATGCGGTGAGGAGTACGATTAACGTTAATAAATTCAGTGTCTTGATATCACTTGATCTTTCAAAAGCTTTTGATTGCACCAATCATGATATACTTGTGCAGAAACTCCGCAGTAAATACAAGTTTTCCACATCTGCCTGTCAGCTTATTCATTCATATTTAAAAAACCGCCAACAGTTTGTGAGCTGTAACAATTTGGTTTCTGATCTGATTGATGTGCGGTATTCCGCAAGGGTCAGTGTAGGACCAAGCACTTTTCTTTATGATGTATATCAACGATTTTTTAGAGTGTTTGGATCGTGATGCATGCAGATCTTTTATTTTTGCTAATGACATACAACTAATTCACAGGCGAATTTAAACTTCTTGACGTTATAGAGGGTTTGATATATTTTAAATTAGCACAGGTTTCTGAATGGATGTTATATAACGACGAAAAGATAATCTACCTCCCGCCGACGACATCCTCGTGAATCAGAATAACAGCGGCCGCAATAGCTAGGCTTCCGTCCCAAAAAGCTCGAAAAGAATAGTGTATATCTGAAGCTGAAATATTATTCCCGAGAATAAATATTTTTTTTTATTTTTTTTTTTATATAAACGATAAAATAAGAAGAGATCTTCCTATAAAAGAAGAATTAATACACACGCTAGATCGCATCAACAAGTATACTCCAGCAGTTACTAAAGTTGATGAGTGAACCAGTGCTGAAACAGGTGTAGGTGCTGCTATTGCCGTAGGAAGTCAAGATGAAAACGGAATTTTAGCTCTTTTAGTTATCGCAACCAAACTACAAGTCCTGATACAACTCTTATTTCAACTGAAGAATTATTACTGTTTGAGTTCTGCTCTCATTTTAAGCTTTTTGTCCCAAAAAACAAGGTAGTAAGTTTCAATTGTAACTTTAAGCAATACATAATGTACTTTAAAACGTACATAAGTAATTTACCACTCTTACAAAGTTATTTACCACTTGAAATAAAAATATATGATAATAAAATAGTTATTTATTCGTGCGGAAACGAAAATGTATAATAAATTTTATACCATGTAAGAATACATATGAGTTCATAAATTATTTAAATGAGAATAGCACCGAAAACTGCAAATAACTACTTCTTGGATTTCTTTTGTAGTTTAATTTTGACGCCTTTGAGTTTGTCTTTACATTTATTAGTGACGAGGTTCTTGAATACCCTCGAATGTTTTGCGTGTTTGCTGAAATAATTAAATATTGTTTCACATGATCTTCAAACTGTACCTCATAATAGCTTACAGTTTGTTCAACGTATTTCTACCCAGCGGTATGTAAGCATATGGATCCAGTTTACCTTTCTTCTTAACATCGCCCTTTGCCTTCTTTGCCGAGTACTCGCTATCCGCATAAGCATTTGACTTCCTCGTTTTTGTCGAGCAACCCGATTTCATTGAGGCTGCATCACTGGCGCCGCCGCCCAGTGTTCTGGGTATACCTTTACCACCAGTGGTATAACGCGAAGTGGAAGTCTTACCAGAACGCATACTAAGAGAATCTGCAGCTTTACGTCTACGCTTAGAAGGTATGAAGGTTTCAGCACCATCTTAAAAGAAGATATAAATAAATAAATTGTAAACTTATGGGCCAAATTTTTCTAAAATTACCATCACTGGAATCCTCTTCCATGCCGCGTCTTGTAGTATTTTTAATTTCCTCTTTATTGTCGCCCTCACCGTACGCATCACTGCTGCTGATATCGCCATCACTATCACGCAACGCTTTATCACTTATAATCAGCCTGCCATCATCTGCAACCTTGAAGCCACGATTAGCTTCCTTGCCTTTGGCTTTTGCAGGCGTCCCATTATTGCCAGGTATGTTGGGATGATTGGCTGTTTGTACGATGAAATAGTTGGCTGGGCAGTTATTTTTTTTAACTAATTTAAGCACTCACTCAGAACACTGCCAATCGATTTAATGTCAGCTAAATCTACAATATCTTCAGGATCCTCGCGTATAAACGTATTGGGTGCCTTTTTAGAGCTGGTCTTTGTTTTAGTTGGCTCAGCCTTCTCTTCACCTTCCATACTCAAATCAGAGTCCGAATCATTTAAAATATCATCGATACTATTTGCAAAAAAAATTATATTAAATTAGATAAAAATTAAAAACTGAGACATACGTGGCACTTCTTTTCTCCAGGCCAGTTATGAAATCATCATCGGAATCGTCATCATCTTCACATAGTTTCTTTCTCGAGTCACGGCGTATTTGTTTTCTTATCTTCTTCAATCTTCTGTGCGTAACCTCGTCATCACCGGGAACAAACTTAATAAGTTCTTCTGCGGTAAAGCGTTGGCACAGTTTTTTTAATAAATAACCAATTTGTATGCGACAATAACGTTTAGTATCCTTGGTCATGGCTGAGAGGGATTTCATCTGATAAAAGGGTATACAATTACAAATGCATTTTAGTAAATCTAAGGCACTAATCACTCACAATAACTTCCAAATGATTGGCAATCAATGGCATAGGCATCACCTTAATGAACGTTATCAAAAAGGCTACCGAAGCTTCCGCCTGAGCACACGATTTTTGCACCAGGAATACTAAGACTTGTTCCAGCACAAGCTCCAAAGTTGACATTGTCAAATGCTTGCCTTGGTGTCGCAGAACAGCACGATAAGCTAGTATAGTGTTAGTTATGAGTGATTCGTCACCAGTGAATTCAGTCGTGAGAATGTCTATAAAATCGTTTAGCTTATCAGCTTCCTGACGGTTAAGAATTGGAAGTGAGAAAATGTTGAAATGGATGAGAAAAGTTTTCAGACAACTACCTGGTATAATCTGCCAATAATTTCGATAATCTCATCAGCGATTAACATATTCTCTCTATGCGTAGCAAATTCTTTGAAAGATATAACAGCTTCTGGTATTGCTTTCATAAAGATTTTGTCATTAGTTGACTTAGATTTTTGAATCTCAATTAGGAGATTCTGGCGAGTAAATTTCTGACAGGAAGCTGCCTCCGATGTAAGTATATCACGTAGTAATCTAAAGAAGGAAGAAACTAGTAAAAAGACGGTTTCTGGCCGGGCCAAAGTCTGAATACCCTACACCCGCAAAGTTAGAAAATATCTTAGAAAGCACTGAAAGGTTTTGAAATCTTTTATAATGGTGCCCAGGGGCACCTCTACAGAAACGCATGACCCTTGCCAGCAGATGAGTTGAGGCAGATCGTCGCGGATGCCAGCGGGTCCAGACTTGGACTCATTATATGTTGCGATGCTAATGCACATTACCAATTATGGGGAAGCAGCGACATAATGAAAGGGGTGTTACTTTTTGATTATCTTATTAGTACGAACCTCCTGAGCTGTAATAGGGGTAATGAACCCACATTTATTCTCGCAAATAAGCAGGAAGTGACAGACATTACTTTGGTATCTGACCTCCTTGGTGGAGCCGAACCTCTTCTTTTCCAAAGTATCTATACATTGAATTCTTAGTGAAGGATAAGTTACCAGATCAGACACCTAAAAGGGATTTAAAGAGGACCGACGGGCTGCCTACAACTGGTGTGAATAGACAGCCAAGTTGTGACAGTTAAATCGCTGGACTCGGTGCAACTGAAGTCCATCACAGTAAAGCGATGTCAGGAAGTATTAAAGCTGAATACTTCAATAATCACCTGATTTAGGTGCCAGAGCACAGTGGCGTCGCAGACAACTACAAGGAAGATACTTGCAAGGTTAGGAACTGTTGACGGAAGTCCCATAGACGAGTTTGTATGGATGCCGCAGCCCACTTGCAAATATAATACATCATACAACTTAATACATGATAAATACATCATTTGCCAAAGCGCTGTATCTGCATCAGAAGAAAGGTGGTGTCAGTTGCACACTGGCACGACGGCTACACTTATTTAGCCAGCATTCAGATTAAGGAAAACGAACGATTTATTATCCTTCACAAGGCCGACGATATCAGTAAGGATGGAAGATCTAAAGAACTTTATAAAGTGCTCTAAATCGTTCAAACCATAAAGCGAACTCAATTATCGAGGCAAACGAGAAACTATAGTTTCATACATTGAGGTTCTACGGGAATCGTGGTATCACGATGACCTACCTTCGCCTAAGTGAGCTGGGGAATCAGCTACCACATAAATCTAACCTAACCTAGACTCTCCCGAATAAAATCTAATTATCTCATACCGTTTATAAGATATTGAAGCCTTTGGTATGAATGGGCGAACCACGCCGATTTTTGCAAGTATTTTGGTAATGTTGCTATATGTTCCGGATTAAAAGTTCGTCTCATTATTTCGTAACGTTTATGAGGTATTCATATGTTTAAAAAGTGTCGTTCTATTTTCTATAAATAGTAGGTGTGGTATTAACCGATGCTAACTGCTTTACATAACAAAGAATATTTGTGCCAAATTTTATTGCAATATCTCTTTCCGTTCTCCCGTATTCGTGATTTCAACGGACAGACAGGCAGAAGGACTGATAGAACTAAATCGACTCGGGGGATGAATACCAAGAATATATTTAGACTTTTCTGCATCTATCGCGTCTCCTTCTCTGCGTTACAAACGGAAGAACAAAGTGCATATACCCTCTCCCTTCGGGTGTAGGGTATAAAAATACCATTTAAAAAAATTTTTGCTAAATCCGATTTCGCACAGCCGACTGACCGGACGCTCTCATAATTCAAGTATAACTTACTCATCGGTTTTGCGTTGTTGCTTCTTTAATTTCTGCTCATCCTTTGAAACCAAGTCGGATTTCTCATTCTTAAGTACTGGTATCATGAAAGTTTCAAAGAAATTGCGAATATTTTCGCTGGTTTGGAAGAGTACAAGCGCAGCTGCAACATCATAAAACGAATCATATTCAAAGGAACCAGGTGGCGTATTCAAAAGTTGATTTTTTACTGTCTCGTAAAGCTTTTTGAGCACAACACCAGACGTTTTAGTTAAATATAACTGAAAAATGTGTTAATTTTATAAATAAAAACCTAATAAGGATTCAAATTACTCTTCCCCACCTTAATAACTTTCAAGGATTTCTCTCTTACATCAGCTTCGTAAGTTCCATTCGGCTTCTGCGAGTAAATATTAAATAAACGTGGTAGAAAGTTCTTCGCATATTTGGCCAATGCCTCATGTACTTCTATTTGATCTTCATTGCTGATCAACTCAAGCAGGCCATCAACGATTGGAGAACGGAATTCGGGATTGTTTTCTAATGCCTTTTCCAAAGTGGGCGCAAGCAAGTGGAAATGTTCCGGATCTTTGGGACGACGCGAGAAACTCGGGAAGAGACCCCACAGCTGACAACAGAGCAACTTATATGTATGCGACAGAGCAACCTGCTTCTCTGCTGCATATTTACTCCATTTGTCATTACAATCGAACGCTAAGGGTAGCACGACATCCTTGAAAAACTTTAAAGAGGCACCATAAATTCCCTCACGCAGTAAGGGCAGCAACCAAGAGTTCTCGAGAACCACTTCTCCTTTGGCATTCGTAAGTGGTACAGTTTTCAGCACTCCATCCGGACCAATAGTCTTAATGGCAGCAATTACTGCGTGTTCAATTTGTAAACGCAAATCGCATTTTTTGTCATAGTGTTTAGCCAGAGTGGCAAGTGGAGCACGAAGTTCATCGCTAAAATAAATTTGTGATTTAAATGAGGTTTTCAGAAAATTAAAATAAGTAAATAATTAATGAAGAAAATATATAACAACATATAAATTAAAGCAAGCGTACCCAAAATATTCACCACACACTTTGAAAATTACGGAAAACGTTAAAACCACATATTTGGTGGAATCACTGAAGGGTGCATTCAATACTTTGTTAGTCATAGCTATTATGCGGCTTATAGAAACACGATGCTGCTCAGCTAATTCTCGAGTAGCACAAGCAGGCTTAACACACTCATACAACAACTCTCTGATGCAGTGGGAAACACCAGAAATTATGTCATTTTCACGGGACATCCATAAAGTACTGCAGCGGATATCTATAAAAGGCGGAAGAGCTGCTATGCATAACCTCAAGTCAATCGTAGCCAGATGTATGTAACATTCTTTAACCACCGTAAGCCATGCAAGAGTCTGCTGCATAGACCCTCCATCTGTCCAAAATACATGAATATCAGCGATTAACTTGGTACACAGATTACTGGTTAAATTTGTAGTGCGCGATACAAAGAGCGAGTGCAGAATATGAAAACAGTTGGTGCGTATCAAGTCACTTGAAGTAGTTATGGCGAAAAATAGGTTCCTGCAGACCTTACGGATGTCGTGCGTTTTAAAACCACTGATGGTATCTTTGAGCAACTGAAGAATGTAGAACACAGTGTTTCCTGAATTATCCAAGACCTCAGGTTTAAAGTGATTAAGGCAAAACTTGGCGACGCGACCACTAGCAGGATGGTATGTAACTTTTGGGTCTGTTGCCTCACCACTGTGTTGCTCAGTAGTATTATCAACCTCTTCGGGTTTTGGTTTGGGCGGCATGAATGAGCTGCCGTGTATGATAGACACAATTGCATTCTGAGCGACCATCCTTATCTAAAAATTTAAAATATAATTTTTTTTCTTTAGCTACAAAATTAAGGACTACCTTCTGTTTTGAATGTATAGTAAATGAGAGTATAGCATCAATGTACTGCCGAATTGAACTATGTGTCCAGGTTGCATAGTCTTGACCACGCAACAACACCGATAAACAACCAAGAATAGTTTTAATAACAGACTGTTTGTTGTACTTAATAAGTTTGTTCAAGTAATTTAACAGCGTTTGAGCCGTTGAATCGAATTCCTTGCGCAGCACCGCTGCGGGCACCGATTTAATAACCACTCTCAGTAGTGTGACGAAGGCAACCAAATTCCCCTTTGTCTTGGCGATGGACTTAATTTTCTCCATTATTAAAATAAAGTATTCCGTTGAGGATCCCGACCCACCGCGTTTCTTTATGATTTTTGTGAGCGTTATAAAAATAGCCTTAGTCTGCTTGAGCAGCTGCGGTGAACTACGCAAACCACAATTCAGCTTCTTGAAAATCATATTTAGGAAGATGTCCAATGTCCTAAATGAAGCGACATTGCACTCCCGCAAATCTTCGCTATCGTCACTTTCAACGTCATTCATGGTCGTTGTTTCCGTATTGAGCACTTGACGCTGTTCATGCTCAAAAACAGATTCCTGTGTCTGCCTACTGGTAGAAGCGTGGGCAGTGGAAGGAGCTGAAGCGATTTTATACACCAATTTACCTAAACTGAAAGCTGATTGTGATGGAATGCTTACCCAAACTCAAATCTGATTGGAAGATTCGAGACATTGCGCTGGATTGAAATGTGGTCAAGGTATTGCATTTCAAATCACGCTTTACCTTCTCGGATCGTAGTTTAATCATTTCTAACGTAAGAATACAGATTTTGCAAAAATCCACACGTGTGTCGCGATTAGAGCCGAGTAAATTTCCCGACGACGAAACCTGAGATCAGTGCACATCTCTGCAGCAACGGATAAAAAACGGATGAAATTCGACTAGCGAAATTTTTATATTTTTGGGAAAAAATGGACCAATTCAATGGACAGTAATATTCGAGAACCGCAAAATGAGCTTATAAAATATATGCGTGTTTTGTGTACCGTTGGATAGCTATTTAAAATATATTTCGTTTATATAATATAATATAATGGTTTTGGAGACTGTTGGCAAACCAAGCCCGTTGTTGGCAAACCAATTTCCTGTTGGCGCAGGAAATTTGTTTGTGTAATTCTGTGTCCTAGGCGGCGCAAATCGTTCGGTACCGACTTTGCTTTTTGAATTCGAGTGTTCCCCGGAGCAACAACGAGAAAGCATTGCACATTAGTTTTTGTCATATTTAATTAATCAGTACTATTTAGATAATAAACCAATAAACTCTAAAAAATGATTTTTCCTGTTTATTTATTATTATCTGTATTAGCTAGGATTAGCTAGATTACGCCCGATTGGAGAGCAACAGCAACAGTTTACAATCGGCCCCTTTTGAAAAAGTTCGTTATGGCGTTAATGCGTTTCCAAATTATCGTGGATTTATTCCACTTCCAAAATATGAACACTGAAGGCACCACACGTCAGCATCTCGTTAAGCAGTGTATGACGACCCAAATTTACTGGGGCCAACATTTGGGGCATAACAAGCTATCATTACAAGAACGATAGATAAGATTGCGCCGATCTAGGTACGAAAGTGGTTTCGTTCTGCGCATGATCCTGTCTGCGATTCAAACGCATTCGGGTGGCCACACACGATGCAAATGTCAAACTTTACATGCGGTGTGAAATTGAATGCATTGAAAAGAGTCAATCTAAAATATTTTAATAACTGAAAACAATTGTACGATGTTATTATGATACTGTTTTAATTATCTTTCGTTTCTTTTTAAATAGAATTTGGTAAATAATAAATTTCTGATATCAACCAAATTCTTTGAAAGGCTATAGCTTCAGGGGATGTGTAGATATTTTTATGAAACTGTTATTATTTCGCAGAAATGAAGTCAATGCCGAACGAAATGAGAGACCTGCGCAAATCCTAGTCATGATTTCTACCCCTCTCACCAGACGAGCTAATTCTCTAATTTTCGTTGTGCGTCGTAATATTTTCGAACGAGCGTTTATTTATTTTTCGGGGAATCACACTACTAATTTTAGATTTTAGTGTATACATATATTATACATGTTATACACATGTTTTGATACAAATTTCGGTATGTATTCTATATGTGTGGATACACACAATCAGTTGTTTTGTGAATTTTGCGGTGGCAAGTTGTTTAATTAAAGAAAACCTAGATAAACATTTTTTATTTACATTTGAATACATATTTTAAAATTTTAAATAATGAGTAGAAAAAGCAGTGTGTCTAAAATTAGCAAAAATAAAAAAAAAATATAATAACTCTGGATATGAAATTGGAAATTTTACGAAGATTTGATAATGTAGAGAAAGCGGTAGACATAGCAAAAGTTCTTAATATGGCTCCAACAACTATAACATCTATTCACACACGAGACAGAAATAAAAAAAAGAGGCAAAATTTGTAACAGCATTAGATGCTAAGACATTAACTCGCTCAAGAAGTAATCTAAGGATAAAAATGGAGTCCTTGCTTTCTGTTTGGATTGAAAATCAAGGTGCACAGAAAATACCTTTAAGCAAAATGGCTATTCAGACAAAGGCAAAGGCATTGTATGAAGATATTAATAGTAAATCTGCTACTACATTCAGCGAAGGGCTTTTTGAAGCTAGCAACGGTTGGTTTGAAAGATTCAAATCTCGCGCAAATTTACATAACATTGCCTTTAAAGGTGAAGCAACTAGTGCTAATACCACCGCTGCTGTTCAATTTAAATTAGAGTTAAGAGCATTAATTCGCGAGGGAGGTTATGTTCGAAAATAAGTCTTTAATGTTGATGAAACGGGCTTACTTTGGAAACGTCTACCAAAGAGAGCTTTCATATCGAAATTTAAAAAATCCGGACCGGTATTCAAGGCTAGCAAAGATAGATTGACTCTTCTTTTAGGTGGTAATTCTAATGGTGATGGTAAATTAAAAGCCTTCCTGATTTACAGGTCAGAAAATCGAAGAGCTTTGAAGGGCTATTCAAAGGATCGACTTTCTGTCCACTGGCGATCTAATAAAAACGCGTGGATGACAGCATCATTACTTAAAGCCTGGGTTTGTACTTGTGCTATTCCTGAAATCAAAACGTATTGCAGTAAAGAAAATTTGGACTTAAAGGCTTCAGTTTTGGTAAATAATGCTCCCGGTCACCCGGCCTACATTGATGATTTATTAGAAAGTGTCAAGTTTGTATTTATGCCGCCGAACACCACATCAATCCTCTAACCTATGGATCAGGGAGTGATATAAAATTTAAAAAGCTATTATTTCCGACGAACTTTTAAACCAATTTTAAGTGAATCTGATGGACCAGGTAAGCCAACAATGCAAGAATTTTGCAAAAAGTTCAACGTTTTAAAGGCAATAGAAATTATTTCCGATTCGTTGGCTGATGTTAAACCTTGCATAAACGGTGTTGGGTAGAATTGTGGCCAGAATGTGTTCATAAAAAAGAGATGATTCTTCAGTTTTAGAGGTTGATGATACATCCTCTGTTCGTCAGGAAATCGCTAACTTGGCTCGAGAGTGTAATTTTTAAGGAATGGAAGAAAGCGACATACACGAATTGCTAAACACCAACAACTACGCACTATCTAACGAAGAATTAATGAACCTGGATTTGCAATGTGGTGACGAAGAAGACAGCTCGGTAGAATTATTTGAGCAAGGAAACAACATCAAAGCAGATTTCGAAAGCTTTAAGTTTAATTGATGAAGCTTTGGAAATTTTTACAAATGATCCCGATAACGAACGAAGTTCAAAAGTGTCTCGTGCGGTAGCAATGGATATTAACTGATATAAACAACTTTATTCAGAAATGAGACGAAATGCTGTCCAACAGACTCTAGATAAATTTTTAAGTAAAAGGGAACCAGTTGACTCCTCTCCAGAGCAGGATTAGTTTATATGTTATTTATTGTTTTTGCTATTCGCTTCCTTCTATCATTGAATTTTTATGTTGCTTTCATTTTTGTTCTTTGAATATTTGAATTTTTATGTTTTTTTTTAATATTTTTGTTCTGTTTTGATTTTATGTGAATACTATAAGTAAAGTTTTAAATCAATTTTTGTTATTTAAATATGGTTGTCTTTGTTGGAAGTCATAATGGCGCCTAATGCGGAGATCTATTGCGGTTCTTGTGCAAAAAATATCACAAAGCCAGAACATAGCATTCGATGCGGAGCTTGTGGAAGATGGTTCCATCTTGTCTGCGACGATGTCACCACAGGCCAACTTAGTTTTCTGAAAACACATTGCTCGTTTTCCTACATGTGTGAGAGGTGTGCTAAGGGCGCCCGTGGTAGTGACTATTGTGGTTTGGTAGCTGAGTTGCGTGGCGTTATGGCGGACATTCCGTTGAAAATAGATGGCTTCACAAGTAAATTCGACTTTGGTATTGCTCAGATACGAACAGTAATTTTCTGTTTCGAAAATGTGGGTTGTAGTGATGTGTGACAGCTCTTATAAGAATTAAGTTGAATCCGGAAGGTTATGACAAAATTCCTCTTAAATTCCTTAAGATTATTTTTCCGTATGTGCAGGAATACATTGTTCATTTATTCAATAGCATTTTGACTTCTTCCTCGTTTCTAGCTGCTTGGAAAATATCTCGTGTCGTTCCTGTCAGAAAGAATGCTAATACTAATCCCAATGCTGAGGATAACTTGCGGCCTATTATTCTTCAATTTCTATCTAAGGTACTTGAAAATCTGTTGATACTCGTAGTTCAAGTTAGAGAACATATCGATCGTTTGCTCTTATTGACAGTTGTCAGTCTGAGTTTCGTAATTGCTACAATATTACATCTTTACTCTTAGGGCTCAGTGATGCGGTGAGGAGTACGATTAACGTTAATAAATTCAGTGTCTTGATATCACTTGATCTTTCAAAAGCTTTTGTATATTTTAAATTAGCACAGGTTTCTGAATGGTTGTTATATAACGACGAAAAGATAATCTACCTCCCGCCGACGACATCCTCGTGAATCAGAATAACAGCGGCCGCAATAGCTAGGCTTCCGTCCCAAAAAGCTCGAAAAGAATAGTGTATATCTGAAGCTGAAATTTTATTCCCGAGAATAAAATTTTTTTTTATATAAACGATAAAATAAGAAGAGATATTCCTATAAAAGAAGACTTAATACACAAGGTGATGAGTGAACCAGTGCTGAAACAAGTGTAGGTGCTGCTATTGCCGTAGGAAGTCAAGATGAAAACGGAATTTTAGCTCTTTTAGTTATTGCAGCCAAACTACAAGTCCTGATACAACTCTTATTTCAACTGAAGAATTATTACTGTTTGAGTTCTGCTCTCATTTTAAGCTTTTTGTCCCAAAAAACAAGGTAGTAAGTTTCAATTGTAACTTTAAACAATACATAATGTACTTTAAAACGTACATAAGTAATTTACCACTCTTACAAAGTTATTTAGCACTTGAAATAAAAATATATGGTAATAAAATAGTTATTTATTCGTGCGGAAACGAAAATGTATAATAAATTTTATACCATGTAAGAATACATATATGAGTTCATAAATTATTTAAATGAGAATAGCACCGAAAACTGCAAATAACTACTTCTTGGATTTCTTTTGTAGTTTAATTTTGACGCCTTTGAGTTTGTCTTTACGTTTATTAGTGACGAGGTTCTTGAATACCCTCGAATGTTTTGCGTGTTTGCTGAAATAATTAAATATTGTTTCACATGATCTTTTTCAAACTGTACCTCATAATAGCTTACAGTTTGTTCAACGTATTTCTACCCAGCGGTATGTAAGCATATGGATCCAGTTTACCTTTCTTCTTAACATCGCCCTTTGCCTTCTTTGCCGAGTACTCGCTACCCGCATAAGCATTTGACTTGCTCGTTTTTGTCGAGCAACCCGATTTCATTGAGGCTGCATCACTGGCGCCGCCGCCCAGTGTTCTGGGTATACCTTTACCACCAGTGGTATAACGCGAAGTGGAAGTCTTACCAGAACGCATACTAAGAGAATCTGCAGCTTTACGTCTACGCTTAGAAGGTATGAAGGTTTCAGCACCATCTTAAAAGAAGATATAAATAAATAAATTGTGAACTTATGGGCCAAATTTTTCTAAAATTACCATCACTGGAATCCTCTTCCATGCCGCGTCTTGTAGTATTTTCAATTTCCTCTTTATTGTCGCCCTCACCGTCCGCATCACTGCTGCTGATATCGCCATCACTATCACGCAACGCTTTATCACTTATAATCAGCCTGCCATCATCTGCAACCTTGAAGCCACGATTAGCTTCCTTGCCTTTGGCTTTTGCAGGCGTCCCATTATTGCCAGGTATGTTGGGATGATTGGCTGTTTGTACGATGAAATAGTTGGCTGGGCAGTTATTTTTTTTAACTAATTTAAGCACTCACTCAGAACACTGCCAATCGATTTAATGTCAGCTAAATCTACAATATCTTCAGGATCCTCGCGTATAAACGTATTGGGTGCCTTTTTAGAGCTGGTCTTTGTTTTAGTTGGCTCAGCCTCCTCTTCACCTTCCATACTCAAATCAGAGTCCGAATCATTTAAAATATCATCGATACTATTTGCAAAAAAAATTATATTAAATTAGATAAAAATTAAAAACTGAGACATACGTGGCACTTCTTTTCTCCAGGCCAGTTATGAAATCATCATCGGAATCGTCATCATCTTCACATAGTTTCTTTCTTGAGTCACGGCGTATTTGTTTTCTTATCTTCTTCAATCTTCTGTGCGTAACCTCGTCATCACCGGGAACAAACTTAATAAGTTCTTCTGCGGTAAAGCGTTTGCACAGTTTTTTTAACAAATAACCAATTTGTATGCGACAATAACGTTTAGTATCCTTGGTCATGGCTGAGAGGGATTTCATCTGATAAAAGGGTATACAATTACAAATGCATTTTAGTAAATCTAAGGCACTAATCACTCACAATAACTTCCAAATGATTGGCAATCAATGGCGTAGGCATCACCTTAATGAACGTTATCAAAAAGGCTACCGAAGCTTCCGCCTGAGCACACGATTTTTGCACCAGGAATACTGAGACTTGTTTCAGCACAAACTCCAAAGTTGAAATTGTCAAATGCTTGCCTTGGTGTCGCAGAACAGCACGATAAGCTAGTATAGTGTTAGTTATGAGTGATTCGTCACCAGTGAATTCAGTCGTGAGAATGTCTATAAAATCGTTTAGCTTATTAGCTTCCTGACGGTTAAGAATTGGAAGTGAGAAAATGTTGAAATGGATGAGAAAAGTTTTCAGATAACTACCTGGTGTAATCTGCCAATAATTTTGATAATCTCATCAGCGATTAACATACGAGTATTCTCTCTATGCGTAGAAAATTCTTTGAAAGATATAACAGCTTCTGGTATTGCTTTCATAACGATTTGGCCATTAGTTGACTTAGATTTATGATTCTCAATTAGGACATTCTGGCGAGTAAATTTCTGACAGGAAGATGCCTCCGATGTAAGTATATCACGTAGTAATCTAAAGAAGGAAGAAACTAGTAAAAAGACGGTTTCTGGCCGGGCCAAAGTCTGAATACCCTACACCCGCAAAGTTAGAAAATATCTTAGAAAGCACTTAAAGGTTTTGCAATCTTTTATAATGGTGCCCAGGGGTTTGGGGGAGCTCTACAGAAACGCATGACCCTTGCCAGCAGATGAGCTGAGGCAGATCGTCGCGGATGCCAGCGGGTCCAGACTTGGACTCATTATATGTTGCGATGCTAATGCACATTACCAATTATGGGGAAGCAGCGACATAATGAAAGGGGTGTTACTTTGTGATTATCTTATTAGTACGAACCTCCTGAGCTGTAATAGGGGTAATGAACCCACATTTATTCTCGCAAATAAGCAGGAAGTGACAGACATCTGGTATCTGACCTCCTTGGTGGAGCCGAACCTCTTCTTTTCCAAAGTATCTATACATTGAATTCTTAGTGAAGGACAAGTTACCAGATCAGACACCTAAAAGGGATTTAAAGAGGACCGACGGGGAGTTGTAAAGGAGAAACTATATAGGTAGACTGAACACAGTTACAATAGAACAACCGTGTGACAGTAACAGCATAGACTTTTTAATGGATAGCGTTAAGAGCATTAATTCGCGAGGGAGGTTATGTTCGAAAATAAGTCTTTAATGTTGATGAAACGGGCTTATTTTGGAAACGCCTTCCAAAATACGGTGTATTTCGTGTATTTTAGGCCGAAGTTCTGGCTATTAAGGCGGATGCTCTATGGCGACAAAATGTGCTGCCTACAACTGGTGTGAATAGACAGCCAAGTTGTGACAGTTAAATCGCTGGACTCGGTGCAACTGAAGTCCATCACAGTAAAGCGATGTCAGGAAGTATTAAAGCTGAATACTTCAATAATCACCTGATTTAGGTGCCAGAGCACAGTGGCGTCGCAGACAACTACAAGGAAGATACTTGCAGGTTAGGAACTGTTGACGCAAGTCCCACAGACGAGTTTGTATGGATGTCGCAGCCCACTTGCAAATATAATACATCATACAACGTAATACATCATTTGCCAAAGCGCTGTATCTGCATCAGAAGAGAGGTGGTGTCAGTTGCACACTTGCACGACGGCTACACTTATTTAGCCAGCATTCAGATTAAGGAAAACGAACGATTTATTATCCTTCACAAGGCCGACGATATCAGTAAGGATGGAAGATCTAAAGAACTTTATAAAGTGCTCTAAATCGTTCAAACCATAAAGCGAACTCAATTATCGAGGCAAACGAGAAACTATAGTTTCATACATTGAGGTTCTACGGGAATCGTGGTATCACGATGACCTACCTTGGCCTAAGTGAGCTGGGGAATCAGCTACCACATAAATCTAACCTAACCTAGACTCTCCCGAATAAAATCTAAATATCTCATACCGTTTATAAGATATTGAAGCCTTTGGTATGAATGGGCGAACGACGCCCATTTTTGCAAGTATTTTGGTAATGTTGCTATATGTTCCGGATTAAAAGTTCGTCTCATTATTTCGTAACGTTTATGAGGTATTCATGTTTAAAAAGTGTCGTTCTATTTTCTACAAATAGTAGGTGTGGTATTAACCGATGCTAACTGCTTTACATAACAAAGAATATTTGTGCCAAATTTTATTGCAATATCTCTTTCCGTTCTCCCGTATTCGTGATTTCAACGGACAGACAGGCAGACGGACTGATAGAACTAAATCGACTCGGGGGATGAATACCAAGAATATATTTAGACTTTTCTGCATCTATCGCGTCTCCTTCTCTGCGTTACAAACGGAAGAACAAAGTGCATATACCCTCTCCCTTCGGGTGTAGGGTATAAAAATACCATTTAAAAAAATTTTTGCTAAATCCGATTTCGCACAGCCGACTGACCGGACGCTCTCATAATTCAAGTATAACTTACTCATCGGTTTTGCGTTGTTGCTTCTTTAATTTCTGCTCATCCTTTGAAACCAAGTCGGATTTCTCATTCTTAAGTACTGGTATCATGAAAGTTTCAAAGAAATTGCGAATATTTTCGCTGGTTTGGAAGAGTACAAGCGCAGCTGCAACATCATAAAACGAATCATATTCAAAGGAACCAGGTGGCGTATTCAAAAGTTGATTTTTTACTGTCTCGTAAAGCTTTTTGAGCACAACACCAGACGTTTTAGTTAAATATAACTGAAAAATGTGTTAATTTTATAAATAAAAACCTAATAAGGATTCAAATTACTCTTCCCCACCTTAATAACTTTCAAGGATTTCTCTCTTACATCAGCTTCGTAAGTTCCATTCGGCTTCTGCGAGTAAATATTAAATAAACGTGGTAGAAAGTTCTTCGCATATTTGGCCAATGCCTCATGTACTTCTATTTGATCTTCATTGCTGATCAACTCAAGCAGGCCATCAACGATTGGAGAACGGAATTCGGGATTGTTTTCTAATGCCTTTTCCAAAGTGGGCGCAAGCAAGTGGAAATGTTCCGGATCTTTGGGACGACGCGAGAAACTCGGGAAGAGACCCCACAGCTGACAACAGAGCAACTTATATGTATGCGACAGAGCAACCTGCTTCTCTGCTGCATATTTACTCCATTTGTCATTACAATCGAACGCTAAGGGTAGCACGACATCCTTGAAAAACTTTAAAGAGGCACCAGAAATTCCCTCACGCAGTAAGGGCAGCAACCAAGAGTTCTCGAGAACCATTTCTCCTTTGGCATTCGTAAGTGGTACAGTTTTCAGCACTCCATCCGGACCAATAGTCTTAATGGCAGCAATTACTGCGTGTTCAATTTGTAAACGCAAATCGCATTTTTTGTCATAGTGTTTAGCCAGAGTGGCAAGTGGAGCACGAAGTTCATCGCTAAAATAAATTTGTGATTTAAATGAGGTTTTCAGAAAATAAAAATAAGTAAATAATTAATGAAGAAAATATATAACAACATATAAATTAAAGCAAGCGTACCCAAAATATTCACCACACACTTTGAAAATTACGGAAAACGTTAAAACCACATATTTGGTGGAATCACTGAAGGGTGCATTCAATACTTTGTTAGTCATAGCTATTATGCGGCTTATAGAAACACGATGCTGCTCAGCTAATTCTCGAGTAGCACAAGCAGGCTTAACACACTCATACAACAACTCTCTGATGCAGTGGGAAACACCAGAAATTATGTCATTTTCACGGGACATCCATAAAGTACTGCAGCGGATATCTATAAAAGGCGGAAGAGCTGCTATGCATAACCTCAAGTCAATCGTAGCCAGATGTATGTAACATTCTTTAACCACCGTAAGCCATGCAAGAGTCTGCTGCATAGACCCTCCATCTGTCCAAAATACATGAATATCAGCGATTAACTTGGTACACAGATTACTGGTTAAATTTGTAGTGCGCGATACAAAGAGCGAGTGCAGAATATGAAAACAGTTGGTGCGTATCAAGTCACTTGAAGTAGTTATGGCGAAAAATAGGTTCCTGCAGACCTTACGGATGTCGTGCGTTTTAAAACCACTGATGGTATCTTTGAGCAACTGAAGAATGTAGAACACAGTGTTTCCTGAATTATCCAAGACCTCAGGTTTAAAGTGATTAAGGCAAAACTTGGCGACGCGACCACTAGCAGGATGGTATGTAATTTTTGGGTCTGTTGCCTCACCACTGTGTTGCTCAGTAGTATTATCAACCTCTTCGGGTTTTGGTTTGGGCGGCATGAATGAGCTGCCGTGTATGATAGACACAATTGCATTCTGAGCGACCATCCTTATCTAAAAATTTAAAATATAATTTTTTTTCTTTAGCTACAAAATTAAGGACTACCTTCTGTTTTGAATGTATAGTAAATGAGAGTATGGCATCAATGTACTGCCAAATTGAACTATATGTCCAGGTTGCATAGTCTTGACCACGCAGCAACACCGATAAACAACCAAGAATAGCTTTAATAACAGACTGTTTGTTGTAATTAATAAGTTTGTTCAAGTAATTTAACAGCGTTTGAGCCGTTGAATGGAATTCTTTGCGCAGCACCGCTGCGGGCACCGATTTAATAACCACTCTCAGTAGTGTGACGAAGGCAACCAAATTCCCCTCTGTCTTGGCGATGGACTTAATTTTCTCCATTATTAAAATAAAGTATTCCGTTGAGGATCCCGACCCACCGCGTTTCTTTATGATTTTTGTGAGCGTTATAAAAATAGCCTTAGTCTGCTTGAGCAGCTGCGGTGAACTACGCAAACCACAATTCAGCTTCTTGAAAATCATATTTAGGAAGATGTCCAATGTCCTAAATGAAGCGACATTGCACTCCCGCAAATCTTCGCTATCGTCACTTTCAACGTCATTCATGGTCGTTGTTTCCGTATTGAGCACTTGACGCTGTTCATGCTCAAAAACAGATTCCTGTGTCTGCCTACTGGTAGAAGCGTGGGCAGTGGAAGGAGCTGAAGCGATTTTATACACCAATTTACCTAAACTGAAAGCTGATTGTGATGGAATGCTTACCCAAACTCAAATCTGATTGGAAGATTCGAGACATTGCGCTGGATTGAAATGTGGTCAAGGTATTGCATTTCAAATCACGCTTTACCTTCTCGGATCGTAGTTTAATCATTTCTAACGTAAGAATACAGATTTTGCAAAAATCCACACGTGTGTCGCGATTAGAGCCGAGTAAATTTCCCGACGACGAAACCTGAGATCAGTGCACATCTCTGCAGCAACGGATAAAAAACGGATGAAATTCGACTAGCGAAATTTTTATATTTTTGGGAAAAAATGGACCAATTCAATGGACAGTACTATTCGAGAACCGCAAAATTAGCTTATAAAATATATGCGTGTTTTGTGTACCGTTGGATAGCTATTTAAAATATATTTCGTTTATATAATATAATGGTTTTGGAGACTGTTGGCAAACCAAGCCCGCAAGAGCCTGACGAATGTGTAAACAACAGTCTCCTGTTGGCGCAGGAAATTTGTTTGTGTAATTCTGTGTCCTAGGCGGCGCAAATCGTTCGGTACCGACTTTGCTTTTTGAATTCGAGTGTTCCCCGGAGCAACAACGAGAAAGCATTGCACATTAGTTTTTGTCATATTTAATTAATCAGTACTATTTAGATAATAAACCAATAAACTCTAAAAAATGATTTTTCCTGTTTATTTATTATTATCTGTATTAGCTAGGATTAGCTAGATTACGCCCGATTGGAGAGCAACAGCAACAGTTTACAATCGGCCCCTTTTGAAAAAGTTCGTTATGGCGTTAATGCGTTTCCAAATTATCGTGGATTTATTCCACTTCCAAAATATGAACACTGAAGGCACCACACGTCAGCATCTCGTTAAGCAGTGTATGACGACCCAAATTTACTGGGGCCAACATTTGGGGCATAACAAGCTATCATTACAAGAACGATAGATAAGATTGCGCCGATCTAGGTACGAAAGTGGTTTCGTTCTGCGCATGATCCTGTCTGCGATTCAAACGCATTCGGGTGGCCACACACGATGCAAATGTCAAACTTTACATGCGGTGTGAAATTGAATGCATTGAAAAGAGTCAATCTAAAATATTTTAATAACTGAAAACAATTGTACGATGTTATTATGATACTGTTTTAATTATCTTTCGTTTCTTTTTAAATAGAATTTGGTAAATAATAAATTTCTGATATCAACCAAATTCTTTGAAAGGCTATAGCTTCAGGGGATGTGTAGATATTTTTATAAAACTGTTATTATTTCGCAGAAATGAAGTCAATGCCGAACGAAATGAGAGACCTGCGCAAATCCTAGTCATGATTTCTACCCCTCTCACCAGACGAGCTAATTCTCTAATTTTCGTTGTGCGTCGTAATATTTTCGAACGAGCGTTTATTTATTTTTCGGGGAATCACACTACTAATTTTAGATTTTAGTGTATACATATATTATACATGTTATACACATGTTTTGATACAAATTTCGGTATGTATTCTATATGTGTGGATACACACAATCAGTTGTTTTGTGAATTTTGCGGTGGCAAGTTGTTTAATTAAAGAAAACCTAGATAAACATTTTTTATTTACATTTGAATACATATTTTAAAATTTTAAATAATGAGTAGAAAAAGCAGTGTGTCTAAAATTAGCAAAAATAAAAAAAATATAATAACTCTGGATATGAAATTGGAAATTTTACGAAGATTTGATAATGTAGAGAAAGCGGTAGACATAGCAAAAGTTCTTAATATGGCTCCAACAACTATAACATCTATTCACACACGAGACAGAAATAAAAAAAAGAGGCAAAATTTGTAACAGCATTAGATGCTAAGACATTAACTCGCTCAAGAAGTAATCTAAGGATAAAAATGGAGTCCTTGCTTTCTGTTTGGATTGAAAATCAAGGTGCACAGAAAATACCTTTAAGCAAAATGGCTATTCAGACAAAGGCAAAGGCATTGTATGAAGATATTAAAAGTAAATCTGCTACTACATTCAGCGAAGGGCTTTTTGAAGCTAGCAACGGTTGGTGTGAAAGATTCAAATCTCGCGCAAATTTACATAACATTGCCTTTAAAGGTGAAGCAACTAGTGCTAATACCACCGCTGCTGTTCAATTTAAATTAGAGTTAAGAGCATTAATTCGCGAGGGAGGTTATATTCGAAAATAAGTCTTTAATGTTGATGAAACGGGCTTACTTTAGAAACGTCTACCAAAGAGACCTTTCATATCGAAATTTAAAAAATCCGGACCGGTATTCAAGGCTAGCAAAGATAGATTGACTCTTCTTTTAGGTGGTAATTCTAATGGTGATGGTAAATTAAAAGCCTTCCTGATTTACAGGTCAGAAAATCGAAGAGCTTTGAAGGGCTATTCAAAGGATCGACTTTCTGTCCACTGGCGATCTAATAAAAACGCGTGGATGACAGCATCATTACTTAAAGCCTGGGTTTATACTTGTGCTATTCCTGAAATCAAAACGTATTGCAGTAAAGAAAATTTGGACTTGAAGGCTTCAGTTTTGGTAAATAATGCTCCCGGTCACCCGGCCTACATTGATGATTTATTAGAAAGTGTCAAGTTTGTATTTATGCCGCCGAACACCACATCAATCCTCTAACCTATGGATCAGGGAGTGATATAAAATTTAAAAAGCTATTATTTCCGACGAACTTTTAAACCAATTTTAAGTGAATCTGATGGACCAGGTAAGCCAACAATGCAAGAATTTTGCAAAAAGTTCAACGTTTTAAAGGCAATAGAAATTATTTCCGATTCGTTGGCTGATGTTAAACCTTGCATAAACGGTGTTGGGTAGAATTGTGGCCAGAATGTGTTCATAAAAAAGAGATGATTCTTCAGTTTTAGAGGTTGATGATACATCCTCTGTTCGTCAGGAAATCGCTAACTTGGCTCGAGAGTGTAATTTTTAAGGAATGGAAGAAAGCGACATACACGAATTGCTAAACACCAACAACTACGCACTATCTAACGAAGAATTAATGAACCTGGATTTGCAATGTGTTGACGAAGAAGACAGCTCGGTAGAATTATTTGAGCAAGGAAACAACATCAAAGCAGATTTCGAAAGCTTTAAGTTTAATTGATGAAGCTTTGGAAATTTTTACAACAAATGATCCCGATAACGAACGAAGTTCAAAAGTGTCTCGTGCGGTAGCAATGGATATTAACTGATATAAACAACTTTATTCAGAAATGAGACGAAATGCTGTCCAACAGACTCTAGATAAATTTTTAAGTAAAAGGGAACCAGTTGACTCCTCTCCAGAGCAGGATTAGTTTATATGTTATTTATTGTTTTTGCTATTCGCTTCCTTCTATCATTGAATTTTTATGTTGCTTTCATTTTTGTTCTTTGAATATTTGAATTTTTATGTTTTTTTTAATATTTTTGTTCTGTTTTGATTTTATGTGAATACTATAAGTAAAGTTTTAAATCAATTTTTGTTATTTAAATATGGTTGTCTTTGTTGGAAGTCTTAATGGCGCCTAATGCGGAGATCTATTGCGGTTCTTGTGCAAAAAATATCACAAAGCCAGAACATAGCATTCGATGCGGAGCTTGTGGAAGATGGTTCCATCTTGTCTGCGACGATGTCACCACAGGCCAACTTAGTTTTCTGAAAACACATTGCTCGTTTTCCTACATGTGTGAGAGGTGTGCTAAGGGCGCCCGTGGTAGTGACTATTGTGGTTTGGTAGCTGAGTTGCGTGGCGTTATGGCGGACATTCCGTTGAAAATAGATGGCTTCACAAGTAAATTCGACTTTGGTATTGCTCAGATACGAACAGTAATTTTCTGTTTCGAAAATGTGGGTTGTAATGATGTGTGACAGCTCTTATAAGAATTAAGTTGAATCCGGAAGGTTATGACAAAATTCCTCTTAAATTCCTTAAGATTAATTTTCCGTATGTGCAGGAATACATTGTTCATTTATTCAATAGCATTTTGACTTCTTCGTCGTTTCTAGCTGCTTGGAAAATATCTCGTGTCGTTCCTGTCAGAAAGAATGCTAATACTAATCCCAATGCTGAGGATAACTTGCGGCCTATTATTCTTCAATTTCTATCTAAGGTACTTGAAAATCTGTTGATACTCGTAGTTCAAGTTAGAGAACATATCGATCGTTTGCTCTTATTGACAGTTGTCAGTCTGAGTTTCGTAATTGCTACAATATTACATCTTTACTCTTAGGGCTCAGTGATGCGGTGAGGAGTACGATTAACGTTAATAAATTCAGTGTCTTGATATCACTTGATCTTTCAAAAGCTTTTGTATATTTTAAATTAGCACAGGTTTCTGAATGGATGTTATATAACGACGAAAAGATAATCTACCTCCCGCCGACGACATCCTCGTGAATCAGAATAACAGCGGCCGCAATAGCTAGGCTTCCGTCCCAAAAAGCTCGAAAAGAATAGTGTATAATCTGAAGCTGAAATATTATTCCCGAGAATAAATATTTTTTTTTATTTTTTTTTTTATATAAACGATAAAATAAGAAGAGATCTTCCTATAAAAGAAGAATTAATACACACGCTAGATCGCATCAACAAGTATACTCCAGCAGTTACTAAAGTTGATGAGTGAACCAGTGCTGAAACAGGTGTAGGTGCTGCTATTGCCGTAGGAAGTCAAGATGAAAACGGAATTTTAGCTCTTTTAGTTATCGCAACCAAACTACAAGTCCTGATACAACTCTTATTTCAACTGAAGAATTATTACTGTTTGAGTTCTGCTCTCATTTTAAGCTTTTTGTCCCAAAAAACAAGGTAGTAAGTTTCAATTGTAACTTTAAGCAATACATAATGTACTTTAAAACGTACATAAGTAATTTACCACTCTTACAAAGTTATTTACCACTTGAAATAAAAATATATGATAATAAAATAGTTATTTATTCGTGCGGAAACGAAAATGTATAATAAATTTTATACCATGTAAGAATACATATGAGTTCATAAATTATTTAAATGAGAATAGCACCGAAAACTGCAAATAACTACTTCTTGGATTTCTTTTGTAGTTTAATTTTGACGCCTTTGAGTTTGTCTTTACATTTATTAGTGACGAGGTTCTTGAATACCCTCGAATGTTTTGCGTGTTTGCTGAAATAATTAAATATTGTTTCACATGATCTTCAAACTGTACCTCATAATAGCTTACAGTTTGTTCAACGTATTTCTACCCAGCGGTATGTAAGCATATGGATCCAGTTTACCTTTCTTCTTAACATCGCCCTTTGCCTTCTTTGCCGAGTACTCGCTATCCGCATAAGCATTTGACTTGCTCGTTTTTGTCGAGCAACCCGATTTCATTGAGGCTGCATCACTGGCGCCGCCGCCCAGTGTTCTGGGTATACCTTTACCACCAGTGGTATAACGCGAAGTGGAAGTCTTACCAGAACGCATACTAAGAGAATCTGCAGCTTTACGTCTACGCTTAGAAGGTATGAAGGTTTCAGCACCATCTTAAAAGAAGATATAAATAAATAAATTGTGAACTTATGGGCCAAATTTTTCTAAAATTACCATCACTGGAATCCTCTTCCATGCCGCGTCTTGTAGTATTTTCAATTTCCTCTTTATTGTCGCCCTCACCGTCCGCATCACTGCTGCTGATATCGCCATCACTATCACGCAACGCTTTATCACTTATAATCAGCCTGCCATCATCTGCAACCTTGAAGCCACGATTAGCTTCCTTGCCTTTGGCTTTTGCAGGCGTCCCATTATTGCCAGGTATGTTGGGATGATTGGCTGTTTGTACGATGAAATAGTTGGCTGGGCAGTTATTTTTTTTAACTAATTTAAGCACTCACTCAGAACACTGCCAATCGATTTAATGTCAGCTAAATCTACAATATCTTCAGGATCCTCGCGTATAAACGTATTGGGTGCCTTTTTAGAGCTGGTCTTTGTTTTAGTTGGCTCAGCCTCCTCTTCACCTTCCATACTCAAATCAGAGTCCGAATCATTTAAAATATCATCGATACTATTTGCAAAAAAAATTATATTAAATTAGATAAAAATTAAAAACTGAGACATACGTGGCACTTCTTTTCTCCAGGCCAGTTATGAAATCATCATCGGAATCGTCATCATCTTCACATAGTTTCTTTCTTGAGTCACGGCGTATTTGTTTTCTTATCTTCTTCAATCTTCTGTGCGTAACCTCGTCATCACCGGGAACAAACTTAATAAGTTCTTCTGCGGTAAAGCGTTTGCACAGTTTTTTTAACAAATAACCAATTTGTATGCGACAATAACGTTTAGTATCCTTGGTCATGGCTGAGAGGGATTTCATCTGATAAAAGGGTATACAATTACAAATGCATTTTAGTAAATCTAAGGCACTAATCACTCACAATAACTTCCAAATGATTGGCAATCAATGGCGTAGGCATCACCTTAATGAACGTTATCAAAAAGGCTACCGAAGCTTCCGCCTGAGCACACGATTTTTGCACCAGGAATACTGAGACTTGTTTCAGCACAAACACCAAAGTTGAAATTGTCAAATGCTTGCCTTGGTGTCGCAGAACAGCACGATAAGCTAGTATAGTGTTAGTTATGAGTGATTCGTCACCAGTGAATTCAGTCGTGAGAATGTCTATAAAATCGTTTAGCTTATTAGCTTCCTGACGGTTGAGAATTGGAAGTGAGAAAATGTTGAAATGGATGAGAAAAGTTTTCAGATAACTACCTGGTGTAATCTGCCAATAATTTTGATAATCTCATCAGCGATTAACATACGAGTATTCTCTCTATGCGTAGAAAATTCTTTGAAAGATATAACAGCTTCTGGTATTGCTTTCATAACGATTTGGCCATTAGTTGACTTAGATTTATGATTCTCAATTAGGACATTCTGGCGAGTAAATTTCTGACAGGAAGATGCCTCCGATGTAAGTATATCACGTAGTAATCTAAAGAAGGAAGAAACTAGTAAAAAGACGGTTTCTGGCCGGGCCAAAGTCTGAATACCCTACACCCGCAAAGTTAGAAAATATCTTAGAAAGCACTTAAAGGTTTTGCAATCTTTTATAATGGTGCCCAGGGGTTTGGGGGAGCTCTACAGAAACGCATGACCCTTGCCAGCAGATGAGCTGAGGCAGATCGTCGCGGATGCCAGCGGGTCCAGACTTGGACTCATTATATGTTGCGATGCTAATGCACATTACCAATTATGGGGAAGCAGCGACATAATGAAAGGGGTGTTACTTTGTGATTATCTTATTAGTACGAACCTCCTGAGCTGTAATAGGGGTAATGAACCCACATTTATTCTCGCAAATAAGCAGGAAGTGACAGACATCTGGTATCTGACCTCCTTGGTGGAGCCGAACCTCTTCTTTTCCAAAGTATCTATACATTGAATTCTTAGTGAAGGACAAGTTACCAGATCAGACACCTAAAAGGGATTTAAAGAGGACCGACGGGGAGTTGTAAAGGAGAAACTATATAGGTAGACTGAACACAGTTACAATAGAACAACCGTGTGACAGTAACAGCATAGACTTTTTAATGGATAGCGTTAAGAGCATTAATTCGCGAGGGAGGTTATGTTCGAAAATAAGTCTTTAATGTTGATGAAACGGGCTTATTTTGGAAACGCCTTCCAAAATACGGTGTATTTCGTGTATTTTAGGCCGAAGTTCTGGCTATTAAGGCGGATGCTCTATGGCGACAAAATGTGCTGCCTACAACTGGTATGAATAGACAGCCAAGTTGTGACAGTTAAATCGCTGGACTCGGTGCAACTGAAGTCACAGTAAAGCGATGTCAGGAAGTATTAAAGCTGAATACTTCAATAATCACCTGATTTAGGTGCCAGAGCACAGTGGCGTCGCAGACAACTACAAGGAAGATACTTGCAGGTTAGGAACTGTTGACGCAAGTCCCACAGACGAGTTTGTATGGATGCCGCAGCCCACTTGCAAATATAATACATCATACAACGTAATACATCATTTGCCAAAGCGCTGTATCTGCATCAGAAGAGAGGTGGTGTCAGTTGCACACTTGCACGACGGCTACACTTATTTAGCCAGCATTCAGATTAAGGAAAACGAACGATTTATTATCCTTCACAAGGCCGACGATATCAGTAAGGATGGAAGATCTAAAGAACTTTATAAAGTGCTCTAAATCGTTCAAACCATAAAGCGAACTCAATTATCGAGGCAAACGAGAAACTATAGTTTCATACATTGAGGTTCTACGGGAATCGTGGTATCACGATGACCTACCTTGGCCTAAGTGAGCTGGGGAATCAGCTACCACATAAATCTAACCTAACCTAGACTCTCCCGAATAAAATCTAAATATCTCATACCGTTTATAAGATATTGAAGCCTTTGGTATGAATGGGCGAACGACGCCCATTTTTGCAAGTATTTTGGTAATGTTGCTATATGTTCCGGATTAAAAGTTCGTCTCATTATTTCGTAACGTTTATGAGGTATTCATGTTTAAAAAGTGTCGTTCTATTTTCTACAAATAGTAGGTGTGGTATTAACCGATGCTAACTGCTTTACATAACAAAGAATATTTGTGCCAAATTTTATTGCAATATCTCTTTCCGTTCTCCCGTATTCGTGATTTCAACGGACAGACAGGCAGACGGACTGATATAACTAAATCGACTCGGGGGATGACGCTGACCAAGAATATATTTACACTTTTCTGCATCTATCGCGTCTCCTTCTCTGCGTTACAAACGGAAGAACAAACTGCATATACCCTCTCCCTTCGGGTGTAGGGTATAAAAATACCATTTAAAAAAATGTTTGCTAAATCCGATTTCGCACAGCCGACTGACCGGACGCTTTCATAATTCAAGTATAACTTACTCATAGGTGTTGCATCGTTGCTTCTTTAGTTTCTGCTCATCCTTTGAAACCGAGTCGGATTTCTCATTCTTACGTACTGGTATCATGAATGTTTCAAAGACATTGCGAATATTTTCGCTGGTTTGGAAGAGTACAAACGCAGCTGCAACATCATAAAACGAATCATATTCAAAGGAACCAGGTGGCGTATTCAAAAGTTGATTTTTTACTGTCTCGTAAAGCTTTTTGAGCACAACACCAGACGTTTTAGTTAAATATAACTGAAAAATGTGTTAATTTTATAAATAAAAACCTAATAAGGATTCAAATTACTCTTCCCCACCTTAATAACCTTCAAGGATTTCTCTCTTACATCAGCTTCGTAAGTTCCATTCGGCTTCTGCGAGTAAATATTAAATAAACGTGGTAGAAAGATCTTCGCATATTTGGCCAATGCCTCATGTACTTCTATCTGATCTTCATTGCTGATCAACTCAAGCAGGCCATCAACAATTGGAGAACGGAATTCGGGATTGTTTTCTAATGCCTTTTCCAAAGTGGGCGCAAGCAAGTGGAAATGTTCCGTATCTTTGGGACCACGCGAGAAACTCGGGAAGAGACCCCACAGCTGACAATAGAGCAACTTATATGTATGCGACAGAGCAACCTGCTTCTCTGCTTCATATTTACTCCATTTGTCATTACAATCGAACGCTAAGGGTAGCACGACATCCTTGAAAAACTTTAAAGAGGCACCAGAAATTCCCTCACGCAGTAAGGGCAGCAACCAAGAGTTCTCGAGAACCACTTCTCCTTTGGCATTCGTAAGTGGTACAGTTTTCAGCACTCCATCCGGACCAATAGTCTTAATGGCAGCAATTACTGCGTGTTCAATTTGTAAACGCAAATCGGTCTTTTTGTCATAGTGTTTAGCCAGAGTGGCAAGTGGAGCACGAAGTTCATCACTAAAATAAATTTGTGATTTAAATGAGGTTTTTAGCATATAAAAATTAGTAAATAATTAATGAAGAAAATTTATAACATATAAATTAAAACAAGCGTACCCAAAATATTCACCACACACTTCGAAAATTACGGAAAACGTTAAAACCACATATTTGGTGACGTCACTGAATGGTGCATTCAATACTTTGTTAGCCATAGCAATTATGCGGCTTATAGAAACATGATGCTGCTCAGCTAATTCTCGAGTAGCACCAGCAGGCTTAACACACTCATACAACAACTCTCTGATGCAGTGGGAAACACCAGAAATTATGTAATTTTCACTGGACATCCATAAAGTACTGCAGCGGATATCTATAAAATGCGGAAGAACTGCTATGCATAAACTCAAATCAAGCGTAGCCAGATGTATGTGCCCTTCTTTAACCACCGTAAGCCACGCAAGAGTCTGCTGCACATGCCCTCGATATGTCCAAAATGTATCAATAGCAGCAAGTAACTTGCTACACAGATTACTGGTTAAATTTGTAGTGCGCGATATAAAGAGCGAGTGCAGAATATGAAAACAGTTGGTGCGTATCAAATCACTTGAAGTAGCTATGGCGAAAATCAGGTTCTCGCAGAACGTACGGATGTCGTCCGTTTTAAAACCACTAATCGTATCTTTGAGCAACTGAAGAATGTAGAACACAGTGTTTCCTGAATTATCCAAGACCTCAGGTTTAAAGTGATTAAGGCAAAACTTGGCGACGCGACCACTAACAGGATGGTATGTAATTTTTGGGTCTGTTGCCTCACCACTGTGTTGCTCAGTAGTATAATCAAACTTTTCGGGTTTTGGTTTGGGCGGCATGAATGAGCTGCCGTGTATGATAGACACAATTGCATTCTGAGCGACGATTCTTATCTAAAAATTTAAAATATAAATTTTTTCTTTATCTACAAAATTAAGGACTACCTTCTGTTTTGAATGTATAGTAAATGAGAGTATGGCATCAATGTACTGCCAAATTGAACTATATGTCCAGGTTGCATAGTCTTGACCACGCAGCAACACCGATAAACAACCAAGAATAGCTTTAATAACAGACTGTTTGTTGGACTTAATAAGATTGTTCAAGTAATTTAACAGAGTTTGAGCCGTTGAATCGAATTCTTTACGCAGCACCGCTGCGGGCACCGATTTAATAACCACTCTCAGTAGTGTGACGAAGGCAACCAAATTCCCCTCTGTCTTGGCGATGGACTTAATTTTCTCCATTATTAAAATAAAGTATTCCGTTGAGGATCCCGACCCACCGTGTTTCTTTATGATTTTTGTGAGCGTTATAAAAATAGCCTTAGTCTGCTTGAGCAACTGCGGTGAACCACGCAAACCACAATTCAGCTTCTTGAAAATCATATTTGGGAAGATGTCCAATGTCTTAAATGAAGCGACATTGCACTCCCGCAAATCTTCGCCATTGTCACTCTCAACGTCATTCATGGTCGTTGTTTCCGTATTGAGCACTTGACGCTGTTCATGCTCAAAAACAGATTCCTGTGTCTGCCTACTGGTAGAAGCGTGGGCAGTGGAAGGAGCTGAAGCGATTTTATACACCAATTTACCTAAACTGAAAGCTGATTGTGATGGAATGCTTACCCAAACTCAAATCTGATTGGAAGATTCGAGACATTGCGCTGGATTGAAATGTGGTCAAAGTATTGCATTTCAAATCACGCTTTACCTTCTCGGATCGTAGTTTAATCATTTCTAACGTAAGAATACAGTTTTTGCAAAAATCCACACGTGTATCGCGATTAGAGCCGAGTAAATTTCCCGACGACGAAACCTGAGATCAGTGCACATCTCTGCAGCAACGGATAAAAAACGGATGAAATTCGACTAGTGAAATTTTTATATTTTTGGGAAAAAATGGACCAATTCAATGGACAGTACTATTCGAGAACCGCAAAATTAGCTTATAAAATATATGCGTGTTTTGTGTACCGTTGGATAGCTATTTAAAATATATTTCGTTTATATAATATAATGGTTTTGGACACTGTTGGCAACTCAGGCCGGCAAGAGCCTGACGAATGTGTAAACAAGTCTCCTGGTGGCGCAGGAAATTTGTTTGTGTAATTCTGTGTCCTAGGCGGCGCAAATCGTTCGGTACCGACTTTGCTTTTTGAATTCGAGTGTTCCCCGGAGCAACAACGAGAAAGCACTGCACATTAGTTTTTGTCATATTTAATTAATCAGTACTATTTAGATAATAAACCAATAAACTCTAAAAAATGAGTTTTCCTGTTTATTTATTATTATCTGTATTAGCTAGGATTAGCTAGATTACGCCCGATTGGAGAGCAACAGCAACAGTTTACAATCGGCCCCTTTTGAAAAAGTTCGTTATGGCGTTAATGCGTTTCCAAATTATCGTGGATTTATTCCACTTCCAAAATATGAACACTGAAGGCACCACACGTCAGCATCTCGTTAAGCAGTGTATGACGACCCAAATTTACTGGGGCCAACATTTGGGGCATAACAAGCTATCATTACAAGAACGATAGATAAGATTGCGCCGATCTAGGTACGAAAGTGGTTTCGTTCTGCGCATGATCCTGTCTGCGATTCAAACGCATTCGGGTGGCCACACACGATGCAAATGTCAAACTTTACATGCGGTGTGAAATTGAATGTATTGAAAAGAGTCAATCTAAAATATTTTAATAACTGAAAACAATTGTACGATGTTATTATGATACTGTTTTAATTATCTTTCGTTTCTTTTTAAATAGAATTTGGTAAATAAGAAATTTAAATAGAATAAATTTCTTATCAACCAAATTCTTTGAAAGGCTATAGCTTCAGGTGATGTGTAGATATTTTTATGAAACTGTTATTATTTCGCAGAAATGAAGTCAATGCCGAACGAAATGACAGACCTGCGCAAATCCTAGTCTTGATTTCTACCCCTCTTACCAGACGAGCACTGACACAGCACGGGTACGTGCTTAGCTGGACCAACGGAAATACTGGGAGAGCAAAGCAAAACGATGACAATCGACTACCAAGGCAGTGAGAGTTAGTCAAGGCAAGGCTCTTGCCATGAACTCGCCCCCTCGTTGTGGGGAAGCTATAGCCTTTCAAAGAATTTTGTTGATAAGAAATTAATTCTATTTAAATTTCTTATTTACCAAATTCTATTTAAAAAGAAACGAAAGATAATTAAAACAGTATCATAATAACATCGTACAATTGTCTTCTTCGGTAATTTAAGGTGAAATTAATTAACTGCGAGAGAAGCGTGCGTTAGAAGTGCACACACTCAAAGCCACAAAGCAGAGAGAATGAAGGTGTCACGCCGCCATGTATAAAGGAGATGGCCACGGCAAATGATGGCGAAATTCGCAAAGAAGTTCGCATTAGAAATACTTATATTAGAAATACATGCACCCAGACCTCGTTTTGCGTCGTTTCAGTTTGCGTTTTTTCGACATTGCGTCGATACAGAATTATCTCTAATTTTCGTTGTGCGTCGTAATTTTTTCGACCGAGCGTTTATTTATTTTTCGGGGAATCACACTACTAATTTTAGATTTTAGTGTATACATATATTATACATGTTATACACATGTTTTGATACAAATTTCGGTATGTATTCTATATGTGTGGATACACACAATCAGTTGTTTTGTGAATTTTGCGGTGGCAAGTTGTTTAATTAAAGAAAACCTAGATAAACATTTTTGATTTACATTTGAATACATATTTGAAAATTTTAAACCATGAGTAGAAAAAGCAGTGTGTCTAAAATTAGCAAAAATAAAAAAAATATAATAACTCTGGATATGAAATTGGAAATTTTACGAAGATTTGATAATGTAGAGAAAGCGGTAGACATAGCAAAAGTTCTTAATATGGCTCCAACAACTATAACATCTATTCACACACGAGACAAAAATAAAAAAAAGAGGCAAAATTTGTAACAGCATTAGATGCTAAGACATTAACTCGCTCAAGAAGTAATCTAAGGATAAAAATGGAGTCCTTGCTTTCTGTTTGGATTGAAAATCAAGGTGCACAGAAAATACCTTTAAGCAAAATGGCTATTCAGACAAAGGCAAAGGCATTGTATGAAGATATTAAAAGTAAATCTGCTACTACATTCAGCGAAGGGCTTTTTGAAGCTAGCAACGGTTGGTGTGAAAGATTCAAATCTCGCGCAAATTTACATAACATTGCCTTTAAAGGTGAAGCAACTAGTGCTAATACCACCGCTGCTGCTCAATTTAAATTAGAGTTAAGAGCATTAATTCGCGAGGGAGGTTATGTTCGAAAATAAGTCTTTAATGTTGATGAAACGGGCTTACTTTGGAAACGTCTACCAAAGAGAGCTTTCATATCGAAATTTAAAAAATCCGGACCGGTATTCAAGGTTAGCAAAGATAGATTGACTCTTCTTTTAGGTGGTAATTCTAATGGTGATGGTAAATTAAAAGCCTTCCTGATTTACAGGTCAGAAAATCGAAGAGCTTTGAAGGGCTATTCAAAGGATCGACTTTCTGTCCACTGGCGATCTAATAAAAACGCGTGGATGACAGCATCATTACTTAAAGCCTGGGTTTGTACTTGTGCTATTCCTGAAATCAAAACGTATTGCAGTAAAGAAAATTTGGACTTGAAGGCTTCAGTTTTGGTAAATAATGCTCCCGGTCACCCGGCCTACATTGATGATTTATTAGAAAGTGTCAAGTTTGTATTTATGCCGCCGAACACCACATCAATCCTCTAACCTATGGATCAGGGAGTGATATAAAATTTAAAAAGCTATTATTTCCGACGAACTTTTAAACCAATTTTAAGTGAATCTGATGGACCAGGTAAGCCAACAATGCAAGAATTTTGCAAAAAGTTCAACGTTTTAAAGGCAATAGAAATTATTTCCGATTCGTTGGCTGATGTTAAACCTTGCATAAACGGTGTTGGGTAGAATTGTGGCCAGAATGTGTTCATAAAAAAGAGATGATTCTTCAGTTTTAGAGGTTGATGATACATCCTCTGTTCGTCAGGAAATCGCTAACTTGGCTCGAGAGTGTAATTTTTAAGGAATGGAAGAAAGCGACATACACGAATTGCTAAACACCAACAACTACGCACTATCTAACGAAGAATTAATGAACCTGGATTTGCAATGTGTTGACGAAGAAGACAGCTCGGTAGAATTATTTGAGCAAGGAAACAACATCAAAGCAGATTTCGAAAGCTTTAAGTTTAATTGATGAAGCTTTGGAAATTTTTACAACAAATGATCCCGATAACGAACGAAGTTCAAAAGTGTCTCGTGCGGTAGCAATGGATATTAACTGATATAAACAACTTTATTCAGAAATGAGACGAAATGCTGTCCAACAGACTCTAAATAAATTTTTAAGTAAAAGGGAACCAGTTGACTCCTCTCCAGAGCAGGATTAGTTTATATGTTATTTATTGTTTTTGCTATTCGCTTCCTTCTATCATTGAATTTTTATGTTGCTTTCATTTTTGTTCTTTGAATATTTGAATTTTTATGTTTTTTTTAATATTTTTGTTCTGTTTTGATTTTATGTGAATACTATAACTAAAGTTTTAAATCAATTTTTGTTATTTAAATATGGTTGTCTTTGTTGGAAGTCTTAATGGCGCCTAATGCGGAGATCTATTGCGGTTCTTGTGCAAAAAATATCACAAAGCCAGAACATAGCATTCGATGCGGAGCTTGTGGAAGATGGCTCCATCTTGTCTGCGACGATGTCACCACAGGCCAACTTAGTTTTCTGAAAACACATTGCTCGTTTTCCTACATGTGTGAGAGGTGTGCTAAGGGCGCCCGTGGTAGTGACTATTGTGGTTTGGTAGCTGAGTTGCGTGGCGTTATGGCGGACATTCCGTTGAAAATAGATGGCTTCACAAGTAAATTCGACTTTGGTATTGCTCAGATACGTCGTGAAGTCACCACTAATTAACGTTTCTTGCTTGCCTTCCTACTCACTATGATGTAAGTAATAGTTCTACGACCTTAATGTTCTGCTGTTCAAGTTCTCTGTCCAGGCATATCGCATCATGCCTTTATATTTTGCTTTTTAAAATGGCCTATTGTTGCAGCTGATGAATATATTGAATTTCGTAATTACAATTAAATTGAGTATAATGTTCTCCTTAATATCGCAATATCGAAAATGTTTTCTATATTAATAATGTCGACGAACAGCTCTGTATTAATAATTCGAATGTGAATAGCCTTCTGTCTGTAGTTCCTATTTCCAGATAAAAAAGAAGTTTTATAGGTAATAGTTGGGTTAAGTCTACGAAGATAACGAATGGAGATCTATGCGTGATTTGGATTTTAAGGCGTATATTAAAAATCTTGTACTTCAAACTGGAAAATTTTTTGTAAATATAGGAATCACCTAAAGTCTGTAATCAGAAAATCTAAGATTCGTGCTCATGGTGAAATTTTTAAAGTATCTGACAGTAGGCAGATGTGGAATATTCTACGAAGTCATGGTTGCACGATATCTGAAGAACCCATTGATGTTTTGGATATTAATAGAAGTTTGCATCCAGTCAAGTTAATGCCTCTGCTCAGCTCATTAGCATTCTCCACAGCAATGTACGAAGTGAAGATGATCATACGAACAGTAATTTTCTGTTTCGAAAATGTGGGTTGTAGTGATGTGTGACAGCTCTTATAAGAATTAAGTTGAATCCGGAAGGTTATGACAAAATTCCTCTTAAATTCCTTAAGATTAATTTTCCGTATGTGCAGGAATACATTGTTCATTTATTCAATAGCATTTTGATTTCTTCCTCGTTTCTAGCTGCTTGGAAAATATCTCGTGTCGTGCCTGTCAGAAAGAATGCTAATACTAATCCCAATGCTGAGGATAACTTGCGGCCTATTATTCTTCAATTTCTATCTAAGGTACTTGAAAATCTGTTGATACTCGTAGTTCAAGTTAGAGAACATATCGATCGTTTGCTCTTATTGACAGTTGTCAGTCTGAGTTTCGTAATTGCTACAATATTACATCTTTACTCTTAGGGCTCAGTGATGCGGTGAGGAGTACGATTAACGTTAATAAATTCAGTGTCTTGATATCACTTGATCTTTCAAAAGCTTTTGTATATTTTAAATTAGCACAGGTTTCTGAATGGATGTTATATAACGACGAAAAGATAATCTACCTCCCGCCGACGACATCCTCGTGAATCAGAATAACAGCGGCCGCAATAGCTAGGCTTCCGTCCCAAAAAGCTCGAAAAGAATAGTGTATAATCTGAAGCTGAAATATTATTCCCGAGAATAAATATTTTTTTTTATTTTTTTTTTTTATATAAACGATAAAATAAGAAGAGATCTTCCTATAAAAGAAGAATTAATACACACGCTAGATCGCATCAACAAGTATACTCCAGCAGTTACTAAAGTTGATGAGTGAACCAGTGCTGAAACAGGTGTAGGTGCTGCTATTGCCGTAGGAAGTCAAGATGAAAACGGAATTTTAGCTCTTTTAGTTATCGCAACCAAACTACAAGTCCTGATACAACTCTTATTTCAACTGAAGAATTATTACTGTTTGAGTTCTGCTCTCATTTTACGCTTTTTGTCCCAAAAAACAAGGTAGTAAGTTTCAATTGTAACTTTAAGCAATACATAATGTACTTTAAAACGTACATAAGTAATTTACCACTCTTACAAAGTTGTTTACCACTTGAAATAAAAATATATGATAATAAAATAGTTATTTATTCGTGCGGAAACGAAAATGTATAATAAATTTTATACCATGTAAGAATACATATGAATTCATAAATTATTTAAATGAGAATAGCACCGAAAACTGCAAATAACTACTTTTTGGATTTCTTTTGTAGTTTAATTTTGACGCCTTTGAGTTTGTCTTTACGTTTATTAGTGACGAGGTTCTTGAATACCCTCGAATGTTTTGCGTGTTTGCTGAAATAATTAAATATTGTTTCACATGATCTTATTCAAACTGTACCTCATAATAGCTTACCGTTTGTTCAACGTATTTCTACTCAGCGGTATGTAAGCATATGGATCCAGTTTACCTTTCTTCTTAACATCGCCCTTTGCCTTCTTTGCCGAGTACTCGCTACCCGCATAAGCATTTGACTTGCTCGTTTTTGTCGAGCAACCCGATTTCATTGAGACTGCATCACTGGCGCCGCCGCCCAGTGTTCTGTGTATACCTTTACCACCAGTGGTATAACGCGAAGTGGAAGTCTTACCAGAACGCATACTAAGAGAATCTGCAGCTTTGCGTTTACGCTTAGAAGGTGTGAAGTTTTCAGCACCATCTTGATAGAGGATATAAATAAATAAATTGTAAACTTATGGGCCAAATTTTTCTAAAATTACCATCACTGGAATCCTCCTCCATGCCGCGTCTTGTAGTATTTTTAATTTCCTCTTTATTGTCGCCCTCACCGTCCGCATCACTGCTGCTGATATCGCCATCACTATCACGCAACGCTTTATCACTTATAATCAGCCTGCCATCATCTGCAACCTTGAAGCCACGATTAGCTTCCTTGCCTTTGGCTTTTGCAGGCGTCCCATTATTGCCAGGTATGTTGGGATGATTGGCTGTTTGTACGACGAAATAGTTGGCTGGGCAGTTATTTTTTTTAACTAATTTATGCACTCACTCAGAATACTGCCAATCGATTTAATGTCAGCTAAATCTACAATATCTTCAGGATCCTCGCGTATAAACGTATTGGGTGCCTTTTTAGAGCTGGTCTTTGTTTTGGTTGGCTCAGCCTCCTCTTCACCTTCCATACTCAAATCAGAGTCCGAATCATTTAAAATATCATCGATACTATTTGCAAAAAAAATTATATTAAATTAGATAAAAATTAAAAACTGAGACATACGTGGCACTTCTTTTCTCCAGGCCAGTTATGAAATCATCATCGGAATCGTCATCATCTTCACTTAGTTTCTTTCTTGAGTCACGGCGTATTTGTTTTCTTATCTTCTTCAATCTTCTGTGCGTAACCTCGTCATCACCGGGAACAAACTTAATAAGTTCTTCTGCGGTAAAGCGTTTGCACAGTTTTTTTAACAAATAACCAATTTGTATGCGACAATAACGTTTAGTATCCTTGGTCATAGCTGAGAGGGATTTCATCTGATAAAGGGGTATACAATTACAAATGCATTTTAGTAAATCTAAGGCACTAATCACTCACAATAACTTCCAAATGATTGGCAATCAATGGCGTAGGCATAACTTTAATGAACGTTATCAAAAAGGCTACCGAAGCTTCCGCCTGAGCACGCGATTTTTGCACCAGGAATACTGAGACTTGTTCCAGCACAAACTCCAAAGTTGAAATTGTCAAATGCTTGCCTTGGTGTCGCAGAACAGCACGATAAGCTAGTATAGTGTTAGTTATGAGTGATTCGTCACCAGTGAATCCAGCCGTGAGAATGTCTATAAAATCGTTTAGCTTATCAGCTTCCTGACGGTTAAGAATTGGAAGTGAGAAAATGTTGAAATGGATGAGAAAAGTTTTCAGATAACTACCTGGTATAATCTGCCAATAATTTCGATAATCTCATCAGCGATATTCTCTCTATGCGTAGAAAATTCTTTGAAAGATATAACAGCTTCTGGTATTGCTTTCATAACGATTTTGTCATTAATTGATATAGTTTTTCGATTCTCAATTAGGAGTTTTAAGCATCTGAGATAGAGAATTAAATAATTAATAATATTGTTGACTACTTATTTGGAATTCATAAAAGATTTTAAATATTTTTTCCTATACATCATAACATTTTAAGAGATCACCACATATATCGTTCTCTATTATGCAAATATAACAGTGCTCACCTCAGACGTGCAGCCTGACAGACACTGCAACTTGTAGAAAAAGCATCCAGCAATAACTTTTGCAATGCAGCGAGATTCTGGCGAGTAAATTTCTGACAGGAAGCTGCCTCCGATGTAAGTATATCACGTAGTAATCTAAAGAAGGAAGAAACTAGTAAAAAGACGGTTTCTGGCCGAGCCAAAGCCTGAATACCCTACACCCGGAAAGTTAGAAAATATCTTAGAAAGATATAAGAAGATATTAGAAACTTAAAGGTTTTGAAATCCTTTATAATGGTGCCGTTGGGGGGGTCTACAGAAACGCATGACCCTTGCCAGCAGATGGGCTGAGGCAGATCGTCGCGGATGTTAGCGGGTCCAGACTTGGACTCATTATATGTTGCGATGCTAATGCACACTACTAATTATGGGGAATCAGCGACATAATGAAATGGGTGTTAATTTTTTATTATCTTATTAGTACGAACCTCCTGAGCTGTAATAGGGGTAATGAACCCACACTTATTCTCGCAAATAAGCAGGAAGTGATAGACATTACTTTGGTATCTGATCTCCTTGGTGAAGTTGGACCTCTTCTTTTCCAAACTATCGATACATTGAATTCTTAGTGAAGGACAAGTTACCAGATCGGATCACATCATTTTTACATAGCTTAAGCAACAAGGTCAGAACAAAGCTTGTTGCTTTATATTTTCAGCTGCTCTTTGCCTATACAGAGCGCCTAGACATCTGGGGCAAGCAAGTGGCAACCTACGCAATAGTCAGGATGAGGCAACTGTCGGAGTAGTGTCAAATTCGCTGCGCTACAGTTAAATCGCTGGACTCGGTGCAACTGAATTCCATCACAGTAAAGGGATGTCAGGAAGTATTAAATGAAATGGCTGAATACTTCAATAATCATCTGATCTAGGTGCCAGAGCACAGTGGCGTTGCAGACAACTACAAGGCAGATACTTGCAGGTTAAGAACTGTTGACGGAAGTCCCACAGACAAGTGTGAATGGCTACCGCAGCCCACTTGCAAATATAATACACTTATTTAGCCAGCTATCAAATTAAGGAAAACGAACGATTTATTATCCTTCACAAGGCCGACGATATCAGTAAGGATGGAAGATCCAAAGAACTTTATAAAGTGCTCTAAATCATTCAAACCATAAAGCGAATTCAATTATCGAGGCAAACGCGAAACTATAGTTTCATACATTGAGGTTCTACGGGAATCGTGGTATCACGATGAACCTACCTTGGCCTAAGTGAGCTGGGGAATCAGCTAACACATAAATCTAACCTAACCTAGATTCTTCCGAATAAAATCTAAATATCTCATACCGTTTATAAGATATTGAAGCCTTTGGTATGAATGGGCGAACCACGCCCATTTTTGCAAGTATTTTGGTAATGTTGCTGTATGTTTCGGATCATTATCTCGTACCGTTTATGAGGTATTCATATGTTTAAAAAGTGTCTTTATATTTTCTATAAAAAGTAGGTGTAGTATTAACCGATGCTAACTGCTTTATATAACAAAGAATATTTGTGCCAAATTTTATTGCAATATCTCTTTCCGTTCTCCCGTATTCGTGATTTCAACGGACAGACAGGCAGACGGACTGATAGAACTAAATCGACTCGGGGGATGACGCTGACCAAGAATATATTTACACTTTTCTGCATCTATCGCGTCTCCTCCTCTGCGTTACAAACGGAAGAACAAAGTGCATATACCCTCTCCCTTCGGGTGTAGGGTATAAAAATACCATTTTAAAAAATGTTTGCTAAATCCGAATTTGCACAGCCGACTGACCGGACGCTCTCATAATTCAAGTATAACTTACTCATAGGTTTTGCGTTGTTGCTTCTTTAGTTTCTGCTCATCCTTTGAAACCAAGTCGGATTTCTCATTCTTAAGTACTGGTATCATGAACGTTTCAAAGAAATTGCGAATATTTTCGCTGGTTTGGAAGAGTACAAGCGCAGCTGCAACATCATAAAACGAATCATATTCAAAGGAACCAGGTGGCGTATTCAAAAGTTGATTTTTTACTGTCTCGTAAAGCTCCTTGAGCACAGCACCAGACGTTTTAGTTAAATATAACTGAAAAATATTTAATTTTATAAATAAAAACCTAGTAAGTATTCAAATTACTATTCCCCACCTTAACAACCTTTAAGGATTTCTCTCTTACATCAGCTTCGTAAGTGCCATTCGGCTTCTGCGAGTAAATATTAAATAAACGTGGGAGAAAGTTCTTCGCATATTTGGCCAATGCCTCATGTACTTCTATCTGATCTTCATTGCTGATCAACTCAATCAGGCCATCAAAGATTGGAGAACGGAATTCGGGATTGTTTTCTAATGCCTTTCCCAAAGTGGGCGCGAGCAAGTGGAAATGTTCCGGATCTTTGGGACGACGCGAGAAACCCGGGAAGAGACCCCACAGCTGACAACAGAGCAACTCATATGTATGCGACAGAGCAACCTGCTTCTCTGCAGCATATTTAGTCCATTTGTCATTACAATTGAACGCTAAGGGTAGCACGACATCCTTGAAAAATTTTAAAGAGGCACCAGAAGTACCTTCACGCAGTAAGGGCAGCAACCAAGAGTTCTCGAGAACCACTTCTCCTTTGGCATTCGTAAGCGGTACAGTTTTCAGCACTCCATCCGGACCAATAGTCTTAATGGCAGCAATTACTGCGTGTTCAATTTGTAAACGCAAATCGCTTTTTGTGTCATAGCGTTTAGCCAGAGTGGCAAGTGGAGCACGAAGTTCATCACTAAAATAAATTTGTGATTTAAATGAGGTTTTTAGTAAATAAAAGTAAGTAAATAATTAATGAAGAAAATCTATAACATCATATAAATTAAAACAAGCATACCCAAAATATTCACCACACACTTCGAAGATTACGGTAAACGTTAAAACCACATATTTGGTGGCGTCACTAAAGGGTGCATTTAGTACTTTGTTGGCCGTAGCAATTATGCGGCTTATAGAAACACGATGCTGCTCAGCTAATTCTCGAGTAGCACAAGCAGGCTTAACACACTCATACAACAACTCTCTGATGCAGTTGGAAATACCAGAAATTATGTCGTAGTGACTGGACATGCATAAAGTACTGCAGCAGATATCTACAAAATGCGGAAGAGCTGCAATGCATACACTCAAATCAAGCGTAGCCAGATGTATGTGTCCTTCTTTAACCACCGTAAGCCAGGCAAGAGTCTGCCGCACATCCCCATGATTTGGCCGATATGCATCAATAGCAGCGAGTAACTTGGCGCACAGATTACTGGTTAAATTTTTAGTGCGCGATGCAAAGAGCGAGTGCAAAGTATGAAAACAGTTGGTGCGTATTAAGACATTAGAAGCAGTCATGACGGAAAGCAGGCTCTCGCAGACCGTACGGATGTCGTCCGTTTTAAAGCCACTGATCGTATCTTTGAGCAACGTAAGAGTGTGTAGCATAGTGGTTTGCGAATTAGCCAAGACCTCCGGTTTGAAGTGATTAAGGCAAAACTTGGCAACACGACTACCAGCAGGATGGTATGTAATTTTTGGTTCCGTGGTCTCAACAGTTTGCTGCTCAGTAGTATCATCAGTCTCTCCAGGTTTTGGTGTGGGCAGCATGAATGAGCTGCCGTGAATAATAGCAACAATTGCATGCTGAGCGACTTTCCTTATCTAAAAAGTTAAAGTAGAATTTTTTGTTAATTTACAAAAATTAAGGGCTACCTTAGGTTTTGAATGTATAGTAAATGAGAGTATGGCATCAATGTATTGCCAAGTTGAACTATATGTCCAGGTTGCATAGTCTTGACCACGCAACAACACCGATAAACAACCAAGAATAGCTTTAATAGCAGACTGATTGTTGCACTCAATAAATTTCTTCAAGCAATTCATCAGGGTTTGAGCCGTTGAATCGAATTCTTTGCGCAGCACCGCTGCGGGCACAGATTTAATAACCATTGTCAGTAGTGAGACGCCGGCAAACAAATCACCCTCCGTCTTGGCGATGGCCTCAATTTGCTCCATTATTAAAATAAAATATTCCGTTGAGGATCCCGAGCCATCACGTTTCTTTATAATTTCAGTGAGGGCTGTAAGAATAGCCAGCATTTCCCTGTGCAGCTCTGAAGAAGCGCGAAAGCCGTAAAGCAACTTCTTGAAAGTTATGTTCGTGCAGGAGCTGTAGTCCGATGCGAACGAATGCTGTGTCCCAAACGTCTTAAGAGAGGCAACATTACACTCCCGCAAGTCCTCGTCATCGCCACCGTCGCTCAATTTAAAAGACTTCAAGCTGCCTGCAACGTCGTTCACAGTCGTAGTTTCTGCGTTGTACACTTGACGCTGTTCATGTTTAAGAACAGCCTCCCGTGTCAATCTACTGGTGGAAGCGTTGGTAGTTGAAGTCGCTGAAAGCAATTGATATACCAATTTAACTAAGCTGCAAATTCATTGTGACGGAATGCTCACCCAAACTCAAATCTGATTGGAAGAATCGAGACTTTGCTTTCAAGCGATGTTTCATCTGCGATGGATTCGATGTCGACGACTGACCTTTGCTCCAAGTCTTGCCTTTCGAATTACGTTTCAACTTGGATCGTATTTTCACCATTTTTAACGTAAGAATGTGGTTTTTACAGCAATCCACTCGCGTATTTAGTGCCTAGTAGATTTCCCGACGACGATTCTGATATCAAGCACATTTATTTGCGGCGGATCACAAAGGGATGATATCCGACGGAAATGTTTATATATTAGCTAGGATGATCTAATTTCTGGGAAAAAAAAATTAAAAATACACCTACTATGAACAAACTTAAATGATCATTTGCAAGCCAGAGAGAACGTTGCAGATCTATTTACTCAACTACATTTACCGAAGACTTACCATTCAATAAAAAAATAATTTAACGGCACAAAATTATTTCAGCGCAGTGCTCAGAACACGTGCTGTTCCTACTCAATACGGATTTATGGGCATAGATCCGAATATAACACACCCTTAACTACGTTCAGATAACAACGTTGCTGTAACTGTCAACCCAACAACGCTACAAAAAGGAATTGAAACACTTAGCCTTATTTACACTCAAGTTCACAATAGCTTGAACACAATATTAGCAAAGAACAACAGCGATGACTCTGAGCTGTCAGAAATTCATGGGCTGTAATGGAAAAAAAATTCGCTCATCGCCCAGATCGTCCCTGGTGATATATTTCTATAATCATAGCGGCTCGCTGCTCTTCTTCATCTTTTTTTTGTTGATATACAGAAATTTGCTATTTCATTTTATCACTGCAATTGTGTTCAATTACGGCGTAGACAACTTTAGTCGCTTTTCGCTGTCGCTTCCCGCTTTGATTTTGAGGTTTTTTTATTGCATTAAAAAATATAGAAATTTGGTTCTACGCTGCTAGTATGAAAATTCGAGGGTGACAAGAATGTGTGTATGCCAACTGATTCTACATAATTTTATAAATTTTTGTTGTCATCTCCGTCACTTATTTCGTATGGGAATTAAAATTATTCCACCTTTAAATCTACGAAAATTTCAAGCCGCGTAGAGGAATTCAAAACTGTCAATTGACAAAAATCTGAGTATGCCAACTGATTCCACATAATTTTATAAATTTTTCGATGCGATTGTCATCTCCGCCACGCACATATTATAAAAGTTAAAATCTCCTGTTGACAGTTCCTGCAACGTTGCTATCTTAGCGCAGGTGAACATAAATTTTAGTTTGTGACTAACAATGTGAACTCAAGATTTTTTTAAAGTTCTGTAAGCCATAAAAAATCTGAATGAGTTAACGAACAAGTCAAAGACCTCATTAAAAATACAAACAGAAATATTAGAAAAAATTAATTAATCTCATCGTAAGGTTGAAGCCAAAGCCGTGGCCAAGAAGTCGGCACACCAATTTGTCTGAACGAAAGCAATCGTGCCGTCATGTTTCTCCTACAGTAATTCTAAGAGTTTGATGCGCTTCTGGGAGTTCTTCACTTCACAGATATTCTGCTGCATATCAGTACAGGCTCCTATAACACCGACCCGCCTGCCAAGCACTGAATCCCCTCCGGAAAGGTGGCTGAGAACATGAGATTCTGGTGATCTTCCATCGGACGCATCGCCGAATGATTCATTATGGTGTGCACGTTCTCCTTGGAGCCCATTTTCATCATCCAATCGGCAACCGATTGCCTCAAAGGTGATGAATGTCTTCTCGACAAAGTCCAGCAAGCGGCGGAGTGTACAGATTGAAATGCGACATACTTTAGAAGTATTTTCACCTTGACGCTTCGACGAGGTATCGCCGTACAGTATGCTGATCAGTAGATACGAGGCGAGAGTAAAGTTACGAGCTTCATTGAAAACCTGGATGCTTAACTAGCGCGTAGGCTAAATGATGAGAGCTTGAGGCTTTCCAATCGATAGGTCGTTATTATCATCCAACAAGGAATTAATGATAGGCAACAAGAAAGCAGCATTGTTGACTAATGTTTATGGGATTGCAATTATAGTTTGTGACTATAAATTGAAATCTATGTACAATTTATATAAGGTACCACACCTTTTTTGTATATTGTATTAAATGTTAAATAAATAAATAATAAAAAATCTTAGTGTAGTGTAGCCAATGAACCAATGAATATCGTGATGATGAATAATGACAAATTAATAACAAGTTTCACATTTGGCATAATCCGTTTAAGCAAGACAAAATGTTGACCGAAATTATGCCACATGATTGATTTGTGACGAGTTAGAAAACATGATTTTTGGATTCCAATTATAAATTTCACAAGAAATGTCTATGTCAATGAAAACCCAATCATAAATATTCGTACAATATTCGCTTAAAAAGTTATATATTGTGGGAATTAATATATATAATATAAAATGTCATTATAAGAAATTGTGAGTTAATTCGTTCATTCTAATTACGATTTTATAAATTCAACTAATTTTTTTGAATTACATAATTGAAATATACTGACCGTTTTGTAACACTGATGCATTATGACAATGAAACGCCGGTAGACAACACTACTTTATATATATTAACATATTTTCGTTTGTGATTTCCTGTTTATTTGTAGAAATTTGGGGAAAATAATTTTAAAGATGTCCAATCTATCTAAAATAATGTAAACAGAAATGAGTGTTAAAATATTTCTACCTTCGGAGCTATTTTATACGAAGAGCGATTCCGAAATATATGGAGAAATCCATATTAGTGACAATAACTGCGTTTCTTACTTTGTGATAAGCGCCATCACTATCAGCCAGGCAGACCAGAAGTGCAACTTAAATTGCGCCGATAAACTTCGACATTTGGGATGCATCGAACGGGGTGGATCCCAAAAGGAGCACGTTCGAAATAGAGATATTTCTCTAGGTTTCTGTTATGATCCGGACACTCCAAATATTTATCTGGCTAAACTGAGCATTAAACCATCCAAAGTTACAGGCGCTACTGTATTTCTCTATAACCCGAAGACGCTGTTGCAGTTACATTGTGAACCCACCCAAGAAGGCAGAGGACGAGGACAACATAAGGACGAGGATAATATTGGCACCAATGAACATCACGACGACATTCGAATGCTGTTCAATTTAATTGTGCGTTGCCGCTCAATACTATTTTCTTCTAAAAGCCAACACAGCCTAATTAAAAGCGCAATCGAAACAGTGAGTTTTCCTATGAAAGCAGTTAACAAAATTTTTATACTACTTATAGAATGCAAACCCATTTATTGTATTGTAAAGAGGACTGTGTTCTATGAACACTATTTGGACTGGCAGAAATTTAAGGAGTCTGGGTGAGTACTTTTCGGATGAGCGCACTCCTTCATTAACCCATTAATAATCGTTATTTCATTATTCAACATTTACCCAACCACTTAATATACGTGTTTATTCATGTTCGTTTATCGACATTTTGCTTTGGTTATTTCTTCACCAGAATACGGAATTATAACATCGCTTTGGATAAAATGCTGGGCGTTTTTGTAATGATTATTCTACTCTTTTATATTCCACATCCTGGAGATTACTTAACACAAGCTACTCATGTAATACTTTACGAGTTTATAATTTGAATGAATTTTAAACAAGCTTCCTTTTTACTCTACAGTTTGTTATTAGCAATGTACGTCTAATTCTGCACTCTCTCAAAGGCAGTCCTATTGGGCTCAAGCTGAATGTACATCTTAATAATTTCCTTTTGGATTGCTTTAGCCATCATATTGACTTGTGGGCATCATTTTTAAGTAGAATTTTATTCGTATCCTTACTGCAGAGTTTAATTAATTTTCATGTAGGTTTAATTGACCCAGCTGTTCGTGAACTGTTTGTACCAATAGCTTTACTTGGTTTTTTGGGGCTCTCTTTTCAGCTGGCTTTGCTGTCAGACCTGGTATCAGTTATTGGTCTTCATGCGTACTGTTTTTATATTTACACTGCTGTGTAAGTCTAATTGTGTGATATATTCCGCAACCTCTTTTTAACATATTTTGTAGTCTATACAAGGTCGAAATCAAAGGATTACAAGTGTTATGGAAGGTAGTTTTGGGAAAGCGTCGAAATTTATTAAATAGTAACAATCTAGCTACTAGTTGTTATGCAAACATTTTTTGTAAAAGCTATCTTACAGACCGCGTTGAGTCGCACAATTATATGAATCGCCAACTTTATTTAGCAACTATATTCTTCACCTCATTGCTATTCCTTTTTCCAACAATCCTAGTATACTATGCAGTCTTTACAACGGTAAAGTCTGTTTTGATAATTACTAAGAATAATTACTAAATTAATTATTTAAAGCTGCGCCTTTGCCTTTTCCTAATAAATTTGATCTTAAAAGTAAAACGAAGACGTATTTTGGAATTTCCGTTGAAAATTTTACTCAAATGGTTAAGCGGTAACTTTTTTGAAATAGGTAAACATAAGAAAAACCATGAAAGTGTAAAACTCCTTTTTAATATTTATTATATTTATTTACAGAAAGCTTACAGCTGGAGCATTTAGAACATGCATCATCACCTTTATTACAACCGGAATCCAAGGGAATGCGAATGTGCGTTTTCGTAATAAATGTGAAATCTTCATCATTGCGTCGAGTTTTCTCATGCGAAAGCGAAATCCTGAAAGAATTTTTATTGTATGAGAAAGGGCAAATATCTCTGTCAAGTATTATTAAGCGTATTTTACACGGAGAATTTTAATTGTAATAAAACAAAATGCTTCCATGAACTTTCAAAATTGGTCTTCATTATTTTCATCTTAAATCAAAGTGTTAAAATCAAGTTTTAACATGTTCATAGCATCAGTACTTTAAACCAAAATATTGATCTCCTCGATCTACACGTACACTTGTCCTTTTAAACATTATATTTTTAAATTAGTCTATATACTTTAATAATTACGAGACCTTTAATAGATGATTCTATAAATCTAAATTTGTATAAGCGCGTTGAATAACAAAGTGAAACTGAAAAAACATCGTTTATAAAATACATCCTGCATGCTTTTTATTTCATTCTTTTAGGATTCATTATTAAACCAAAGCAGAAACAATCATTAGACAGGTCGTTGGAACTCAGAACTCTGTATGTTATGGAAATTAAATTGACTTTGGAAAAGCTGCTTCCTTTTGTTCTTTGCGGAAATAAACTAATTTAATAATTTATCCACTGACGTAGGTTTACTATACCGTTGTTCGATTTGTGTCTCCACACAATTTCTGTGTTAACTGAAAAAAATAAAAATTAATTAAAATATAGCTTACAAAGATAATTTAACAAAATACAAAAACTATTTTTTAGCATTCAACTCGAATACAGAAATTTAAATACTAAGAGTATTTATGGAACACGTAAATGAAGTGGCCTTGACTGTACGGCTCCTTAAGCTTAAAAAGTCATGGAAAATTTTGAACAATATATAGAATCTTCTTTAATTATAATCGCTCTACGCAATCCAATACAGATTTCCGGTGGCTCCTTTAAAATATCCAAATCCAATTTGCTACATTTCTTGAATACCCCTAATATTTACTAACTGCATGTTTAACAAAAACTAGGTTGCCAATCCAGATTTCCACGCATCAATTTAAAAATCCCGTTTTCCTCACATAACACATTTTAGATTCCCGTATGGAAAACCTTACGTTAATTTAAAAGTCCCACGTAAGCTGAGAAATGCAGCCTTATCTCACACCATTAAAATGTAGATTCCAGCGCCAGAAAATGCACATGTGCTCGAATCTTTAATCATCAAACATATGGAAAATTACCAACTTGCTCTATTGTTGGCGATAGATGCCAAAAAGTTTGGCGACAGATATAAAGCCGATTGTAGTCATATTATTACTCGAAGACGGCTGCGAAAATTTGATCCTGAGAACAAAATCCCACGATATTATTTCCCACGGTTACTTGAAAATCCCTCAAAAAGATTTTTTTCCGAAGAAGTTGGCACCCCACAAAGAATTAAAAAACATTGCTTTCACTTGTCATTCACTCGTGTACCGCCCAGCCATTCGTAAAAAAGAGGGGATTGTCGCAAGAGCGGACCAAGCTTGGAAAATTCGTATTTTCTTGGAGATAAAAATTAATTTGAGATCCAAACAAGTAAAATGAGTTACGTTGCACGAAAGGGTCCATTAGTATTCTGTAAGTTAATCGAGTGGTAAACAGAGCCTCCGCAACATGAAACTGAATTTTGCGTTCTCTGATTACGTAAACAAGACTAATCATTGCATTAAATTACAGCAAAACTGGGAAAATGGGCCTACAATATGTCTGGATTTAACCAATATGGTAAGGAAATCGGAGGAACTAAAGGAAGATCATTAAGCTCACTCCAATCCCAGGTCTCCACCGCGACGACTGTCTGTATGAAAACGAAGACGTAAAAGAAGCTATCAGACGACTACCTCGCAAATTGTACGACGAACGCAACTACCGCATCATACGCGCTCTGCACTTGTCCATGACCAAAACTATTCTACCCGAAGATCAATGGACTAAGTATGAAGAGGATGTCAAATACTTGGAGCCGTACTTGAAGGAGGTCCGAAGAGAGCGTGAAGAACGCGAAGAGTGGAATAAGAACCATTAAGCGCCCGTCCAACGACTCAGTCGACAAGCGCTGGAATAGATCTTAAATCGAGATGTTTAAAAAAAAAATTAAAGTTTTTGGAAATGAGATTTTAGAAATTGGTTTCTCTCCAGGACATAGGACATTTCCTAAACGAATCAGCCTCTAAACACGTGGTCCCCAAATGTGTGATCGTTGAATATAAAATTTTTGATGGGAGTGTCTCTTCCACTGGTGTGGAATATAATTATTTCAATATATGACCTAATTCTTGTTCCCACGTCTTTACAGTACCAGAAAACTTGCTAGAAGAACGTTAGCTGTTCTTTAAAATATAAAAATTTTACTTGATTTCTAAAATTTTTATGTGTCGCCGTGACCAAAGACGAAATATTTTGAAATATGTTAAAATATGCTTCCGTATTGTGAAATAAATAAAAATAACTCAAGAGTTGAATAGTTCGGGATATTAAATTTAAAATTTTCCCGAAAGATTTAGAAAACTGCGTTTTCAAAACTTTGGGCAAAGCTATCCGAATTCAAGGGATACACCTTAAATAATGGAGTAATATGAAGCAGTCACTTCTATTAGGGCAGGGATAGTATGTAGAATTTTTTGGATTCTGAGCATGGGGATTTGAATCCGAGCAATTCGTCCAAGAAGACTGAAGTTCCTTAAAAACCTTGGAGTATTTGCGTATGAGATTTCAAGAATCTAACAATTTTCATTTTATAATCCATAGCAAGCAATTTCTATAATCCATAGCAAGCAGGTTTCTAAATTCATTAAACTTTAACGGCCAAATATACAATTTAGTGTCGTAATCTTGAAAAAATTAACATTAATTCATAATACATTTCATAACAATCAGCATTTTTCCATATATTTCAATACTGTCTTTGAGAATTAATGTTGAAATTTTTAAAATTTTAACTTAAAAACTGTATTAAATCAGTCGTTAGTTCTTAGAATATTTTCAAATTTAGCTTTAAAAATAAGATTTACGTAGAGTTTTATAGCTTACCTTTTGCATGAATGAAGTATTTAAAAAGGACCCTAGCACTGGCACACGTCCCAAAAAATTAATGGCTACAGGGAAGAGTCCACTGCAACGAAATGGGTGTAAATTAATGTACGTAACGTCTGCAACAGATTTTATTTAATTACCTAAACAATATAAAAAATCCATACGATTCGATTATCATTCCAATTATTGGATAACCGAATAAAACCACAAAAATGCCACCCAGGAAGGATGTGGTTCCTTTGATTTTATGCCGCTGGAAGAAGAAACGTAACGTTCGCTCCGCACCAATAACACAACCCAATCCGGACAAAAACAAAATCTGTAAAATGCAAATATTGTGGTCAATTTTATGCCCTCAAGCGTTACACTGCGAATGCACTTACATTTCCAATAGCTAACAAACCCTTATCAAAGAGAAGTAGTACACCCAGGAAGAGGAAAGATATGCCGAAACCCGCCAGGCCAATTCCGATTTCTAAAACATTCATCGAATACCGGAAATTCAATTATTAAAAAAAACTAGACAAGTTTGTCAGACGAAGTATTTCGTTTCCAGTTTATTTAGTTTTTTAATTAGTGAGTGGTACTTACTCTGCAGGTCTGTTATTTGAATCATAATAGTTATCTCGCTACTTAATATTTGTATGAAGTTTACAGTACACAATAAGAACGTTTCCCTCGAGCTCCACGTAAACCGAAAATTTGTTTGTAATAAAAACAGCTGTTAACAGATCCAAAAGTAGAGTTGCCAGTTTCAAGGAATAAATTCCTTTTGAAAGGGTTTTATTTGTTTTATACTTGTTTTACTTTCAAAATTCAAATATTCCAATTTCTCCTACTCCTATGATTTATTACAAGGAGATAGAACTTGGTGGGGAGCTTTCAAAGGTATAAAGAATAGGCACGCTCGTTAATATCGGAGCAATATTTTCGCTGTCCCGGAAAATCTTGCTCCGAGGCTAACTACTTTTAACTTTGGATACCTTTCTACATATACGCTCTTTAATACAAAAGGACAAACAGCCAGGTTTGAGGAAAATTGCTGCTTTATTTGTACCGCCAGATAAAAAATAGAAATTTCAAAAGAGAAATTGTAAGTTTTGATAATTCCACCTAGCCAACACTTTTTGTTCACAAGTGGAGACGTGCAGCTGGATTCTTTTTTTTTATGGCGAATTAGACCAAGCTCAGGTGATGCTCCCCTTTCCATGCATGAATTTGTTGGTTGAGAGGAGGATAGGTTAGTGGTTGGGGGAAAGAGAAGAGGAGTGACGATTGACACTTGTTTTAAAGGATTGACAGTTGCTTCAAAGTTATTAGCGGGCGGAAAGATATCTGCAGGGAGATTTTTCTATAGCAGAACCGCGGAAGGTGTAAGCCGTTTTGGACAGAGATTTCCTTAGCTAAAGCCAAATCTCCATCGCTAAAATGCTAAAAATAACTAACCAAAAAACTAACAATGCAGCTAAAATGTTATTCTGAATCTCCCGTGGATTAGCAAAAATTATATTGTGTCTAACTTTTCGGTAAGTTTTTTTAGCATTTAGCCATGGAGATTTGGCTTCAGATAAGAGAATCTTAAAATCTGGCTGCTGGAACAGCGTAAGCGAAGAGTATATACATAATTCTATGCGAGAAAATCAAAGACAATGGGTTGAATTAATTTCACTGAATCTTTATTAGTGCACAACACATTAACGCCAATGTACCCAGGCTCCGTTGCCAAGCAATCTGATCGAGAAATCAGCACGAGGGATTCAAAGAATTTTTATTCAAAAGAGAATATATAAAACGAAAGACGCATGCGACATGGGGACACCGTATAATATATCAAAGATTACTAAGAAGATATTTCTTTATTATAAGTAGTAAAAAAGTATTTTTATGTTGAAGCAGGGCTTCCAGATCTATTTCGATTAACCAGTTAACGTTACTAACCCTATTGGACGTTACTAACCTACTACAATAACCTACACTACTTTTAGAATAGAAAGTATATTTTCGTGAGTGCAAACACTTGTGGAGGGGCGTTAGTGTGAATCGGGCCTGAGATGGTGAAAAAATAGTAATGCCTTATGCCTTAAACACAATTTAAAACACTAAAGAGAAATCAACTGTCAAAATTACAAAATTACATTAGAATTACATCTCTGACGGGGAACGAGATAAAAAAAATTTATATTAGAACATTTTTCCGTACATAAAAAGACAAACATTCGGATAGGATATATTTTTAATTTGAAACACACAAAGTGCTCCTCTTCTTTTTTTGGTACTCTTTTTTTAAAATTTCAACACAGAAATTGACGGAAATTACAGATTTTGTCGTGGGGTGTGAGGTTTCAGGCAAAAAACCACTTTCCCCGTCAAACATAGTCGTTTTGTTTAAACCGCTGCAAATGCAACCGTGTCTGCCAATGCATACGTTCTCGCATGTACACAGCAAGGAGAAGACAGGAACATTGATGTGTAATTTTGTGGGATTTTTAATTTCTTTCTTAAACATGTTTCCCACATCTGTGGTTCTTTGATATTCTTGGTATAGGTTATATATATTGTAATATGTTAAAAATGTAATTTAATATAATAAGAATTTTAAAAAAGTTTCGAAAAATCCTTCCTTGATGAGAAACAATAAAATGTTGAAATAAATGTTGAAAAAATCTTGCCTTATGATGCCATCTATCGAAATATTGCTCGTGGGTAGTTTGAGGATCTAATATTTTTAAATAATGTAAATAGGACTTTTACTTTTTGATACAAAGTACAGCACACAAAGCAACCATGTTCTGTACTGTCCGTCGCCATTTTTAACACACTCTTCGATTTTTCTTGGGAACGTTTTGGTGGTTCTTAGCGTGGCTTATTCTGGAGAATATTCTTTTTGAATTCACTCGCATACTGGATTTAAAGTCTATATAAAATGGATCGTAAGTTTATATAATTATTGTTATAATCTATATAGAGATTTCATTATGTTAGGAGGCGGTTATGGTGGTGGTCAGGGAGTTGGCTACAATAATTTTTCTGTCCCTCCGCCAAATTATCAGCAAATGCCACCGAAAAGCAGTGGCTTTAGTGAGCCGCCGCCATCTTATAGTAAATCCGGAGGAGGTAAGATCAAAATATTCTCTAAAATACAAATTTATCCAGGCCACTTACGTCTTAATTTATTTGGGAAATCAAGGTTACGATAGTGGAAGCCGTAGTGGCAGTGGTGGTTGGAGCGAACGTGGTGGCGGTGGAGGTTATGGGTATGTATACCTTCTATTCTCTATGTTAAAATATCCAAAAATTGAGGCTCTTAAATATGTAACCGTGCTGATGGCATCGAGTTTTGTAGAAGAGTAGCTGCAGACAAAAGTTGTGATTTTATTTGGGTTGTACTTGCATTGTGCTGAAGGAGTGGTTAGCGGGTCATATAAAGCCCGTGATAAATGTGTAAAAACTACCAAAGTTAAGGAATGTTTTTGGTTTTCTGGAAGGTTAAAGAGGACGGAGATTTTAGCTAGTTAAAATTTCCATCGCACAGATATTTGTAATATTTTCTATGGTTTAATAATATATAATTTAAATTCGAATAAAAGCTGCAGTAAAGGAAAAACGACAATTCTTCAACAAACCCTTTAGCTGAAAAAGTTCAGTGGAATCACATAGTTTTGTTTTCTATTTCTTTATATTTTTGAGGTGTTTTCCGGCTATTTTCTGCGAATTTCGGAGTGCTTATTTAATTTGTTTTACATTTTCAGAGTTTGTGGTATCATGCTTCCCTGTTATTTATTTCGTGTTTTACTACAATCCATTTTTTATTATTTCTCAACTTGGTTTCTGGAAACGTCAGCTATTTTATAGATTACATTTTTAAAAATTCAGTTTCACAGGTTATAAATTCTTCCAACGTGCAGTATAAAAATATTTCAGAAATATTTTGCACCTTTGCTGATGAGAACAGTAGAAATAAAAAATTTGCAAAAATAACCTTAAAAAACTTTGTCTACTACCGTATTACTCTATAATAATAGGCCGGTAATCAGATTCACGGGAATGTTCTTGAAAATGGAAATAAAAATGTAACATGTAAACGGTGTCAAAATTGTTGTAATATCACGAAACACCTCGTAGGTTCAGTTGGTTTAGAAAAAAATTATCTTAATACATTTAAATAACAGCTTGCGGGTTTTTATAAAAAAAGAGAATAATTTTTGATTATCTTCATACGCCTCATTACATTAAATCAGGTATTTATTTTTTTCAATCTTTACACATACTTTTTTTATATAAATCTGCTATTATCAATAATTTTGTAAGTAATTTAAAGGGTTTGAGGCGTATAAATACAACAACAATGTAATGCAACAACAGGTGTGAAAAAGTACAAATTCTCATTTGGTATTCTACGGTTGATACTGGCTGGTATACATGGTGTATGGTACTCTTGTTTGGAAAACTCGAAATGAAACTCGTGCTGGGTTAAGTGTGTACCCGTACGCAAAGGTTGAAAACTGCTACTCAAAACTGGTACAAATTGTAGCCGTTCGACGTACATAAGTATATATAACACATTCATTATAACTATAATCTAACATTTCGGAACAGCTACAAGCAAAACTGATTCTTTGGTACAACAACGGGTCGAAATTATACTTGGTTGTGTATCAAGAACTCTTTACGACCTCAAAAACTAAACAATCAAATCCTACACAAATCCAAACTGTATAATTTAAATGAGTATTAAATATCCTATTTTAGAAATGGAGGCGGCCACAAGGACAACTACAGCAAAGGTAAAATAATAGCGAGAAAATCTAGATTGCGTAAAGTATAAATTAAATTCTTTTAATACTCCTACATCATACATCATTTTAAATGAGAAAGTTTTGAGAGTTTAGCTATAAGTTATGTTATACAAGAAAGTATATATTTAATTGTGCTAAAAACCTCATCTAAGTCTAATATATGTGGGTAAAAGTTGCACATAACCGGCGGAAACTAATAATAAGTCCAATTCTATACCGTCTATGTAGTACTATGGATCACATAAAGATCCAGAACCCTCTGATTTTAAAGACAGTTTAGGGCTTTATATAGGATATTACAAAATGTATTTTATTGAACTGAACGTATTTTACTTAACCCGGCTACGTCAAATCAGTTTGGTCCAAAAGTTCAGTATTAAATATTTTCCAAAGTACTGGATTCCATCAGAACCCTCTGATTTTAAAGACAGTTCAGGGCTTTATAGAGTATATTACAAAATTTATTTTATTGAACTGAACGTATTTTACTTAACCGGGCTGCGTCAACTCAGTTTGGCCCAAATATTCAGTATTAAATATTTTCAAAAGTACTGCATTCCATTAAATTCATGCTTGAAACTAGTTTCGTAAGAGGAATGGCAACTTGACTATCGCAGACCAACCAAATGTGGACCGCCAATTTGTACTTAAGTGGGGATCGTGAAAGCTGCCCTAAACGTGCGGTTTTAACTTTACATTTTAAGTACACAATTAAAAGGTTATAAATTACCTAGCAAATTAAGCTTAACTTTTTTCGACGTAGACGGGTCAGCAAGGACTGCATCCCAGTTACATTCGTGTAGTAATCTTATTTCACGCGAAATGATTATGGAGGTAAATGATTATAACGTATGCAATAAATACGCAAAGGTTTCAAGATTTTTCATGAAGGTATGAACCAGTGTAAAGCGTATTTCTTATCCATTTTGCTACATGCAATTCATCTGACAACAGAATATGCAAAAAAGTGTAAAAAAATTTATTTAGAGTGTCAAGGATTCCTAAATTATAATGCAGAAAGTCATTGTTCTGCAGTTATATTGCACCAATTGTTAAAAGGGTCTCATTTTTGTTTACACTCTCCGCCTATTATAAGTGCACGTAAAACCGAAACACTACAGGTATTTTACCTTACTCTGATTTACGTTCCCATAGGGCATCGAATAACAAGGGTGTACAATCTTCGAACATTTGAAATTAAGTAGTTATAATTTGTACTTCAACAAGTAGGAAGTAAATGTGAAGAAACGTGCGGGTGCCCTTTGTGTAATCATTATTTGATAGTATTTTATTTTCTAGTTAATATTTATACATTACTGTTATATATGCATTCAGTAATACCTTCAGTCTGTACGAAGTTAAATCGAAACAACAATTTTAGGCGGTTATGGCGGAGCAAGCGGAGATATGGTTACCCAGGAAGATACCATCTTTGTATCTGGCATGGATCCTTCAGCCACTGAAATGGATATCGAGACACATTTTGGAGCTATTGGAATAATTAAGGTGCGTCTACTTGATTTGGATTGGTGAAGTTCCACATTCGATTTACGTTTTACTTGCAGAAAGACAGGCGTACCATGAAACCTAAAATTTGGCTGTATAAGCACAAGGATACGGGTTTGTCGAAAGGTGAAGCCACTGTCACTTACGATGACACGAATGCGGCTCAGTCAGCCATTGCTTGGTTCGATGGGCGTGATTTCAATGGTTGCATCATAAAAGTCTCTCTGGCTCAAAGACAAAACAATTGGAGTAAAGGTGGCGGTGGTGGTGGTGGCCGTGGAGGTGGCTTCGGTGGACGTGGCCGTGGTGGTGATCGCGGTGGTGGTGGCGGTGGTGGACGATTTGATCGTGGCGATCGCGATCGAGGTAGTGGTGGCGGCGGCGGCAGCGACTATGATTCTGGCCGAAGTGGGGATCGGGGTGGCCGTGGAAGAATGGGTGGCAGCAGTGGTGGCGGAGGCAGAGACAGTGGGGCGCCTCAGCGCGATGGTGATTGGAAATGTAGCAGTTGTAGCAATACGAACTTTGCTTGGAGAAACGAATGTAATCGGTAAGAAGTTAAAATAAGGAAAATATGTTGTGTTTTAATGTTCTTTTCTTTATTCCTTCAACAGGTGTAAAACGCCTAAAGATGGTGCCGGAGATGGGGGCTCCGGTGGTGGATATGGTAGTGGTGGTGGCGGTTATGGCGGTGGTAATGATCGTGGAAGCGGTGGTGGCGGATATAATAATAGAGATAGGGGAAACGGGGGAGGTGGTGGATATAATCGCTTCAGCGAAGGTGGCGGTGGACGCGGCGGAGGCAGTCGTGGCTCAGGTGGTGGTCGTCGGGATGGTGGTCCAGTGAGGCACGACGGCGGGAGTCGATCAAGACCTTATTAGTCACATTTTTAAGTCTATGTTCAAAAAGAATGGTCTATGTTGAAAAAGAAAGAAAAATATTATTGTAATCATTGGCGGTATACATCAGAGTACCACATATTGTAATTTGCAGGATTTTACCATGAAATTAACATTTATTTATACAAACATTGAATATTTTTTAAGTGATGTGCTGAATTCGCTATTGTTTTTCAATAAATTCGGTTTATCAGCAAATTTTATTAATTGGAACACTACTTTTATTTTAACCTCCAGGAAGTGACGGAAAAGCCGTGGAGCAAATCATGGAGCACACGACTATATTAATAAAACGCGTCAACTTTGTTCTGCAATTTGCGGTATTTTATTTCACTTCATTTTTATACAAGTTGAGATAACTCAGACAGTCGCGATTTCAAGTGTCGGCGTTTAAACCTATTGGCCTGTCTAAATAGTTTCAATGACATTTCTATAATTAACATTGGATGGAGATACAAATTTGTAATAAAATAAGACAAACCAGATACTTCCCAACTAACCATTATTTATATATTAAAGTCATATGCGTTTATTTGACGTCTTATATCCATTTGGGTAAAAAGCCGTTTGTAAAGATTCAATAACTAATTCATAACACACCAAAATATCCGCATGAACTAACGTTTAAAAATTTTAAAAAAGCCGGGAAAGGCATTAATATTGCTACCCTTTTTTGAAATTTAAAATATAATCAAATATAAACATGTCGGATTTGTATCGTTATTCTGGCCTGGGGCTTTCCCTCATATGTGTGTATAAAGCAAATTTGCTTTTAAATTACCTTAATGATTTTTCTGTAGATTACAATATTAGTTTTTTTTTTTCAGTATCTGACAATATTTTGATTACGGTATTCAACAATATTTCCATGTAATGTTTATAAAAGCGCGTTTCTCTAATTCAAGTGCGGCTAACTGTTTCTATTAACGCTCATATGCGTAACAATACGAAACACGGCGGGTTGGTTCATTATGCAAACAACAACCAAGCGATGCACAGGAACGCCAGGTAGAGGAATAATTTCGAAAGTTGCTGCTCCTCTTCGTACTGAACTGCTCCACGATTTGCAGCTGTAACAAATGAGAATAGATTAATATATATACTATTATTTGGAGGAGCATTTGCACATTAATGGTAAAAGATACCACTGTTCAATCCTTAGAAAAAGACGAAAATTAGTGCAAAATGATCCAAATCGAATAAAGGACTTTTGTCCAAAGCTCCACGGTTCTTAAATACCTGCTGGTCGACCTTCCCACAAATTGAATGAGGACGAAAAGTAGGCGAAAGGGAAGGCGCCAATACCAAACGACATATAAAATCCATCACCAAAACCGAAGCTAGGAAGAGATTGCTGTGGTTCTGCCTCTGTACGCTGTCCAGATGGACGTGGTGGTACTTTGTTTCTATGTAAGGCGAAGGTAAAATGCACACATTACATCAACCTAAGTAACAAAATGTTCGAAGCCAACCAACCTTGGATCCTCCTGCTTAGTGCTGTTGCGTCCATAAAGTGGAATAACTTTCTCCTTGCTGATTGCCGCCTTACAAACGGGACACAATTTGCGATTCGGCCTTATCTCTAACCACTGGTGCAGGCACGGCCAACAGAAGAGATGTCCGCAGAAGCTGACAACAGCATCTTTAGCCATGTCCAAGCAAATATTGCATTCGAAAACAGATTCTCCACTTTTATCCTCTTCCTTGGATTTCCGCATTTCGTCTCCTTGGTCACTGTCCATAACATCTATAATGTTGGATTCTTTTGCAACCCTTGTTTGTACTGAATCTGATCCCAAAGCGCTCCCAGGGAAAGCATAAGAAGTGGGTGAAACGGTTGGTTTCGTTGGTACTGTTTCTGATGCAGCCGTCTCAGGTGTAGGTGTGGCGACATCACCAGTAGATTGTTCTATGTTGTCGGGATTCCACTCCATCATCGAAGATGTGGTTGACATTTCAGGTGCTGACGGCATGGGTGTGTCAGTCGACATTGTCGATGTAATTTATCAAACAATTCTCAAAATCTGAAATAAAAGTAGGAAAGGCAATCAAGCGAAACAATGACCAATCTGTTCAAGTAGTCCAACAGTCGCAATTAACAACCATGTATGTACCACACCACTCATCTTCTCCGGTATAACTAATCCCCCGTGACCACTTGTTTGCCACAACTGCAACCGCTAATGTCTACTCTCTGTACCCTGATGCGTACTTTCTGTAGCTGAGGCCTCTACAATTTAGTAGGTGCGATTTCGTGAAAACCACGGAAAGGTGGATTTTATAAATACATATTTTTACACGCTTATTCGTACTAAAAACCAAGAGAAATAAAAGTGATCTACGCGAAAATCACGAACCCTCCAGAATTATTTGCGAATCCCGTGCAAAACTTTGCTATCGGAAAGCCCGAATTTTCATACTTACTTACTTTTCCAATTACTGATACTTAGTTTGCAAATTTCATTAATTTTATGACCAATTCAATTCCGTCTGTAACTAAAATTTTTTTCCGTGACTTTTCTTTTGATAATTTAATTAATAAGTTTAGTACGCAGTTGAATCACACCTAAGCGAATACGCCTTTATTTTTTTTTCTTTAGGCTGAACATACATGAAGAAATTTTTATCTGGAGTGAAGTATTGTCTCTGATTTTTCGTAACTTTATTATTTCCCATAAATGTCACTACAATTTACTCTTTGAGTTGCTTTATGCTGTGAACTACAAAATAAATCCAAGTAAAGTAAAAGTAAATTTCCTTGATCTCCTTCAAATAATTATTAGTTATGCTTAGAACACAATTGGAAGCACTAAAATTTTTTGCTTAAAACACAATTGGAAGCACTAAACACTAAATACCTTTGTCTTCGGTTATCTTTATCTCATTTGCTTACGGACAAACCATAATTACACTCCACGGACAAAACACAAAATCTGTCAATTCCTGTGTTGAAACGTAAACAAAGGAATATCAAAAGAAGGAGAAGAGCACTTTGTGAGTGTCAAATTAGAAATAGATCTATCCCGAAGACATTTGTCTTTTTATCTATGGACAATTGTTCTCAGACAAATTATCTTTTTTCATCAGATAAATGATTCCCATAAGAACCTGCGTAATTTAAACAGCTGATTTGGTGTTTATTGTTTCCAATTGTGTTTTAAACACAACACTTGATTTTGTATGTAGTGTTTGCCAAAGGTCCTACAACTAAAATTAATAGCCATTTTAATTTCAGCATTTAAAAACTAAAAAAGCAACAATTAAGAAACACAACAACAATTTAGTAATCAGATTTTTACACGTTTCTCGTTAAATAAGATATAATTCGCCCGATTCCTTTGTACCACAAATACTTTAAAAATCCCACAAACTAGGCGTCATATGAAATTGGTAATAGGATGGAAGCATTCATTGATTCATATATCCAGGTTCCTCTTTATTTAAAAAATCCTAACTTTCCATACATGCTTCTTAGAGTTCTCCTGGAACATTTCTTGAATCAATATTTAGGGTCACCATTTTATGTAGGAGAAATTTGTTGTTTCCTCCACTAGACACAGACGAACACAGCACGTTGGTTTAAATCTTGGTGCATTCCATTACGATCCTAATTATGATAACAGTCTTCATGCAAGTGTGGTTATTGCAAAAATAGATAAATTATGCGTGTAATATTACTATGTCCTTGAATTTAAGAATGAAGCGCTGCGTGGGTAGAAAAGTTAAAGTACCGAAGTTACATTCTCGTTAGATACTGGAGGATATTATCGCATTAAATTCAAGATCATGCGAACGATGTCGAGGGTAACAGCTAGTTATATATACAAAATAAGATATTATGATAATGAAGTACGTATTTATATATTGTATTTATGATTATAAATGTCAAGCTACAAAATTGTATTTTGATAAATAAGTGCTGTAATAAACAATAAAAAATCCTTAAAAAATAAAGTCTTTTGTTCTACGTACAATATACTTTAATAGCTCAAATGGAAGCGAAATATGGAATAGTCTCCCTGGGCATGTTTTCCCACCCACTTATAACGTCGATGCTTTTAAAAGAGGTGTAAATCGACACTACTCCCACTCTTCTCCTTCCCACTAACCTTTACCCTTCTAAACCAACGAATGCTTTGCATGGATAGGGGGCATCCCCTGAGCTTGGTTCTATCTGCCATAAAAAAAAAAAAAAAAAAAAATATATCTGGTATGCAAGGAATGGTACTTTATGTGTGAATGAGAAAACCTCTTCCTCTTGTGTATATTTTAATCAGAAGGTCTGGGAAAATAATTGTGGCATAATTTATTGCAAAAGTATATAAGGGAATGTATGTTTTCCGGGAACCTGTGGTGGCAACTACGAGCATTGATGCAGGGTAGACACAAGTTTCAGAGTATGCGAACTTTCTGACTTGGTTTCATACAGCACTATTTGAATGCCGATATATCTTAAAAAAATATTTTGGCGGTGTTATTTGTTGCTTTTAGTATTTTTTACGACATTTTTAAACCCAACTGATTTGTTAATTTTTAGGCGATTCGGAATTTCATGTATGGAAGATACGGAAGTAAAATTTTCTGGATTTGCCATCTTTTTCAGAAACCTGGTTTTAAATCAAAAATCATGACCTCCAGCTACTGCAAAATTTTTGAGCGAGGCGTCGCTTCCTGTTCCACTATCCAACACACCCTGATCTGTGAAATCGATTGGAAATATAAATGAAATATATACACAATATCTACTATTAGCATTTTATTTTTAACCTTAGCTAGTTGGTTAAGTTTAGCCTTCACGTCGTCACATACAGTCGGTATTTAGCTTTACGTTTTTGTGTTCGACTTTACTACATTTCGTTAATTAATAGTTTTCCGTAAAGGTTTTAAATTAAATAATTTGTTTATACTCGAGGGTAATCATTTAATTTACAAGAATTTCTTGATTTCGTCATAAAGCACAAGCACGAATGCACCGCCGGTACCTCTGAGGATGTTTGAGAAGGCACCCTTGAAGAAGGCGCCAGTTCCCTCTTGCTTCGCGATGGTGGCCCAACAGTGTAGTGTGTTTTTGTAGACGATCTCGGTTGCCTTGCGGCCGGACTGCATCATCATGCGACGACGGACTGTGTCGAATGGATAGGACACGATACCAGCAACAGTTGTCACAGCTTGAGCGATGGCCCAGCTGATATAGATGGGTGTGTTTTTGGGGTCAGGCAGCATTCCGCGGGCAGTGTCGTAGAAGCCAAAGTAGGCAGCTCGGTAGATGATGATACCTTGCACAGAGACGTTGAAGCCACGATACAGACCAATGAGGCCATCACTCTTGAAGATCTTCACCAAGCAATCGCCCAGACCAGTAAACTCACGCTGGCCACCCTTGCCAATATCAGCACCCAAGCTGAATAAAGGAAATGAATTAGTTTAAAACTTACTTAAATGAATTTTAAATTACGCCGCTTACCGGGTACGGGCGAAGTCCAAGGGGTATACGAAGCAGAGCGAAGTAGCACCAGCGGCACCACCAGAAGCCAAGTTACCCACGAAGTAACGCCAGAACTGGGTGTTCTTGTCAACACCGCCCAAGAATACCTGCAAAGTACAATATGTAATAAAAAGTCAACGCGAGCAAGAATGTACACTTACTTGCTTGTACTTGTCCTTGAAAGCAAAGTTCAGAGCCTGAGTTGGGAAATATCTGATAACATTGGCCATGTTACCACGCCAATATGCCGTGAAACCCTGTTCCTTTGGAATGCGGACAAAGCAATCGATCATGCCCTTGTATTGTTTGTCGGCGCTGATTTGCTTCGAGATGTGTTGAACCTGCAGGAGCAGCTTCACACGCTCGATGGGGGCGACGGCAGTCTTTGAGACAGCTGCGGAGATACCTCCAGCAGCGAAGTCCTTCAAGAACGCAACAGGATCAGCAAGATCAGGCATTTTCCTGAAAAAGATGGTGGACACATGGTTAGAATGCGAAGAGACTTTTTAGGAACGGATTTTAATTATTACATATCTCCTCCTTCACCCATTTTGAATAGTTCTTTCTTTTAGGTTCTCAGTAAGTTTACACAAAATGTGAAATAGCTTTCAAATAACGAATCCACACAATTTTTAATAAAATAAAGTGCGAAACTATCTTGAAATGACGATATGCAAACTATTTTTCAATAAACGTGGAGCAACTTTAAAATGGCGAAAACCAAACAATTTCAACACGAGCACGTGCAGTAAACGCGATGCTATGGTGAAAAAAAGCACGGTAAAAAATTAACTAGAAACAAAGCCTATTACCACCGATAGATGGAGCGGACATCATCAAAATTAAGAAGTGTTTAATTTCAAATCTGGTTAAGCAGAGGCGGTATGAAAGTAATCTATACGACGACTCTATACGATTGTTCAAAAAATTATGAAAGAAAAGGCCTTGTCGCTAAATTCTAATCCGAAAATATTTTCTCAAATTGGCATGGTTCGGTAATTATATAACAATAATTCTTGGCCTTTTTTAGCAGTCTGACGGGATTTGTTTAACATTAAAATTCGCAGTCGAGTTGGTAAAAAAAATCGCTTTGAACATATATTTAAAATAAATTCCTGATATACGTGAGAAAGGAAAAACCATGACATTTGATAAACAGGTGTCTAAGTTGCATGGTGTTGAAGTGAAAAAGTTTCAATTTGCAGTATGTTTATCTTGGGCGAAATAGAAGATAGTGCAACATGAAAACACAAGTAAATGAATTCGAGTAAGTGCATTCATTTGTTTATTTATAGTCAGAATTGAGTAGGAATACAAATGAATTTCAAAAGAAATATTCTCGATTAGACTTTTGTGAGCTTGTGATAACGTAAACAACTGTTGTAACGTGAACAGCTATTGTAATAATCAGTTGACTCCATTCAGACCAGAGTGTATAGCCAGCCAGCTGTTCAAGTTACATGCAGATTCTGTTTCATTAAATAATAAACTATAATTAATAGAAATAAATAAGGCAATATTTGCGGCTAAATATGATAACAAGCGGCTTATTAGAATCAATAAAAATCATAATCAATCATAGAAAACAAAATATAAACGAAATTAACGCCTCTGTCAAAAACATACACACTTATGTAACTGAAATCTTGAGATACATAGTTTGAATGAAAAGAATGCACAAAATCTAATTTTACCGCAAGCACAACCTTATTTTCAAGTCTCCTCAAAAGAAAATGAATTTGTTTATTAAAGACAAGGGCAGACGTCAGCAAAATACAGCAACAAATCACACTGCAGAGTATGAGAAAATGTATTCTAATAAATTTGCTTCTGTTTATCTATAGAATTTTATTATCTAATCAACTCGACTTGTACTATACGTATTCTTTCTGCCATTTTCTGTCTGGAGAGAAAGAAAAAGAAAACTGGGTCTCAATCAATACTGAATAATTCGGTGTGATATAACTTTTGGTGGAAAACACTAAAATTGATATAACCGCACGTGGCTTGTATAAATTAAAGCTTCATCTTTTCAATATTCAAACACTACCTCAGTTTTTTAATACACAAGCACTACAAAGTTTACATAACTACATAGAATGTTCTAAAGGTCAGTACGAAACAAGTTATATAATTAAAGCAATCAAATTAAGTTAAAAAGGCAAAGAACTTTTCAGCGATAAAAAATTGAAATTTCTATGGAAAAATTAATATTAGCAGCATAATTTAAGCAACTCAGAGATGGAGAGCAAATTTCCCAAATACTGAATGGAAAGTTCACTTCTATATTACAGAACCACAGCAGGTACTCAGCAACAACGCTTTCAAAAACCACATTGAAAAATTTCACTGTGGTGAATTTTACTGATTAGAATTTTAAATTTGTATAATTAACAATCTTGTTTCATATGAATGTTCGCTTAGAGTTTTTAAATTTTATCTTCACTTAAAATTGTTACATACTTTTATTTAAAAATGTTATCACAGTAAAGAATCCAATTAGATGATTGCTTGTCCAACTCTTTTCGGAACAAAGTTCTGTCTGTATCAGGCGGCAACTAAATCGTTATTGGAGACTTATCAGTTGAGAAGTTTGCTACAAGCACAAGTTAAATCAAGTTGAGCTGTTACGTCAAAAAGCTTTCAAGACCACAGCGCTGCTGTTTTGGTGGCTAAGAAAAGCAAAGGGTAGACGGGTGGAGGGGTGAGTGAGAGAGAGAGAGAGAGAGAGAGAGAGAGAGAGAGAGGAAAGAGAGGAAAGAGAGGATTTTAATGCTTAGCTGAAGAGTAAAATAATTGAAACGGTGGGTGGAGCACTTTTTTATCAGAAAATAACAGATTTTGCCTTTGTTTGTTTAGTTAAAAAAGCTTCTTTCACAATTTATCTTATAAAAATGTTGAGAGATATACTCTTGGCAATATACTAAGACATTGCCAAGTTTCAAACTTTTTTATTATAATCACCTAAAAAGAGAGAAATCACAGTATACGAGTATTTTGTACGCAGGTCTGACCGTGCAAATGTTGAAAAAGCTTTTCTGATTGCATAACATGCTACACCCGCCATTGATGGTTTGTTAGGTAACTGAGAGAAAATAAGATACTGCAAACACAAGAAGCGCCCTTGCTAAAAACCCAACAAAGTTCAATGATTTTGCAGTGCCAAATCGAATAGAATCAATCATGTGTTACTTTAATCCACTGCAAGGATAGAGCAAGGGGTGGTGATGTAAGATGTTCGTGTTGTTTTCAACAGAAGTTCAAAAATCCTATTTAGTAAGTCTATATATATTTTGTTTTCTTAGAAAATGATGAGTAGTTTATGTAATTTCTGTTTCAAAGAATGAGAGATATAAAGTTTTTCATTTGCTTCCTTCGAAGTCTTTAAGCTACCAACATAGTACACCTCACAAATACAGTCAATTGTTCATCATTCTGAATGCTATGAAGAGAATGAACTGGACAAAAAACAGTCACATGCCAACAGAGAAAATATTGTTGACGCGTCAAATTGAATTAATACCTCAACATATCGCGCAGTGGTTATAATACCGATCAAATTTACTTGGTGGTTAGTTTTTCATAGATACTTATAATTATAAATTCAACGAATTGATTTTTTTTTTCAGTTCTGGACTTTCATTTCTCCAATTATCTTATAAAGTTATAACGATTGCATTCTGAGTTTTATGTATGTGATAAATTAAAATTACAATCGAAATTAAAGCCTTTTAATTAAAAAAGTAATTGTTATTTAACTGAATGTTGTTAGCTATAATTTTTGCAGACACGCACTATTTGGCAAAATGCCTCAATGTCAACGTAAGTTAAGCTAAATAAGTCAAGAACTCGCAGCACCATTGATCTACATGCGTACATAAATAGATGAAATTGCTGCAAGCCGAACAGAATTTCTATTAAAGAATGCGGTGCAGAAGCGAACGCAAGATGCAGGCGTGCATTTCAAAATGTAAAAAAGAGAAATAAAATAAATGGATAAGCAATCTTCAAGGTGAAAGTGGCTTCCAAATGCTAAACAACAATGAATCTAATTATAAACAATGTCAATGAGCATTAAAAATTGCTTCAAAATGCTGCTGAAGTGAGAGACGAAGTTAATTTTTTTCTCTTTAAATTTTAGAAATTAAAATATTGCCTGACACTTAAGTTTTATAAATATATTTTCATTTTTTGGAGATTTTTTTCTGCAAAATTATGTATGTAACAAATCAAATTGTGAGTGCTAACTTAATTTCAATTTGATATGTAATTTTTTTTTTGATATTTGGTATGTTTTAAGGTCATGTATACTTCAGGGAACGTGTGCACACCTTCAATTTCTGCCGAAACCAGTTTATACCAACTCTGACAGCCTGGCAGTGAATCTATCTGAAGTTTAAAAAATTTAAATAATATCTAGTTTTAGACCTCTCTTCATAAACTGAGCATACGCTCACAATAAAAAACGTCGAGTTCCCTGCTGAATGAAACCTGTGGTTTGTAAACCTTGTCATGAACAGTCAACAACAACCCTAATATATATTGGCGCAGAAATTTGAATTTTTTCCAGGAAATATATATTCTCTAAGGCTTAATTCCACAGTACGTTGTTAAACAATTTGTTGGCAAACCCATTCGTAAACAATGTTTAGTTCCATTTCAGTCCCGCAACGCTGTGATTTGATTTATCCGAGCTTAATTTGCGCCATTTTGCATGAAGTTTGCCATTTTAGCTGGGAGTTATCTCAGATGTAACTACAATTCTACGCCATTACACTCATTAACAATACTTAAACAAATTTTCAGTTTATCATATATGTACTGAGTTTTTACTAAAATCTGTAAATATCAGAGTGAATTCTGTAACTTGCTATACAAGTTCTATTTAGATGGTGTGTATGAAGGCTTTTAGAAATCAAACCCAGCCAAAAATTGTAATATCTAGATGTCTTTAGTAAGCAAAACCTTAACTTAAGATAACCCTACTGCAAATATATTACGGAGACGATATCGCATCTCAAACCCTTGAGGTGGTCATAGTGTAAAAATGTACTTTGACTTCACAGAAGCTGTTGCGAACGCCGTCATTACCCTGCATGTGTCCTTTAATGCAATATGAATTCTTTAAACTCGAGCGATATTGTTATTATAAGTGATGCTTGCTCTACTTGCTCATCCCATTTCTTTTGCAAATTATAGAGAAAAAATCCCACTAAAATCAGAGATGCCTTAAACAATGAACGAGTATATAAATTTTTCTTGACTGGCTGCTGTCTAGTATTTGCCACATGTTAGCGGACGGCATGTGATTCAGCCGTATCTGCGAATAGTGTATGTATCTGAGAATTCTTTTTGACGCTGTGTGCAGAGTTCAGGCTGGAATTTACAAGCAAGGTATTTGAGGTTATGTCTTTTAAGTCAAGCTTCTTTTATATGTATATATAATACAGCAAATTGTTCACATGGAATCTTCTCATATGTACAATGTAAGAAATAAAGTACATATATTAAAGTCTACTTATTTCTTCATATTCATGAGAACAGCTCCGAATTAAAAGTTAAACTTGAACATTTCCATAGAATTCCATACACAAGCGTAAATCCGATTTCCTTGACTAATCTCCCCACTAATGAAATCCTCTGTATTCATTAAATATAAATTTAAATGAAAAATTATCATTACATAATCTTTCTTAATAATGACAAAAAAATCGATGGCAACCACTCAAATTTCGCACAGTAGTTCCGCTCCGTTATAATCACTTGTTTAGCAGTATTTTTTCGTAAAAACTTAAAATATAAAAACAAGTTGCAATACCTTTTTGGTGTTTTTTAAAACTTCTTACAAAAGTTACACAATAAAAATTCCTTTTGAAGAATCAGAATTTCCCACTCGGCCTGAAAAAGTCTCGTGCTCACCAAACGACCGTATTCCGTGAAGTGATGGCAAAAAGAAGTAAAAATGGTTGAATTTTGGGGCGCTCGTCCCTGTAGAAGTGTTTAGCAAGTATTGTAATAGATTTAGTATAATACAAGCACGCTGGCCAACAGCTACTAATTTGCACGTAGTTACACGCACTAGTTTACCATTGAAACGTCTAAATAAAAATGAAAGACTACAATAAAGAAGATATGATTAATTATGAGACGATTATTATGCATACTTACTTCAAATGATATCGTAGTCTAAGTTTTACTACTCTCGTTAAAAATTGATTTTTTATTACCTCGTCCAGTTTCCGTTTAATTTTGTAAATAACGTCTTTAAGGTTATGTGAAGGTTTTAGTGTAATGAAGTTAATTACTTGTGATTAATTTTGTGACTTGTATAATAGGTTTTAAATTTAACATATATACCTTGAACTCATATAATTTATATAACTTATACCTTGAATTTATATATTATATAATTTATACCTTGAACTCATATAGAAATTCTACCTAAAACACTACATTACAGAGGCAGACTGTTAGTAATGTTAGATTACATTGATTCTTTTCTTTAGCTATTGAAATTGTAAGATATTAAAATAAATAACATATTAAAATAAATAGAAATTAATATACTCTACCCTCTTTCTGAGTAAGAATATTATTGAACCTGCGTCTACCACAGGTTACAACCATCGAACATCTGATGTTTTTCCACCTCCATACATCTTATTTTTGCCTCAGATATTCCACCACCTGCTGTCATATCAATTGGAAGTATGTATATATTTTACTTTAGTGTAAAATTTGTGGTGAACTCAGATACACTTCGGTGAATTTGACGTCTAAAAATATTCAGGTTTTTCACATTTTGTCGCGTCTCATTAGAAGTTTGGAAGTTTGGCATCTCGACATCTCTAGTGATAATTGTCTCTGAAAATAGGTAGGTAGCCTCATCAGTTTGTGGAAAACGTGGGCTTTAAAAAAGGTTCTATAAGGTTTTTGCAGGAAGATATAGAGAAGGCACGATGTCCAGCCGTGAGGGAGGCAAGAAAAAACCACTGAAGGCACCGAAAAAAGAAAACAAAGAATTGGATGATGCGGATCTTGCCTTCAAGCAGAAACAAAAGGAGCAGCAGAAGGCACTGGAAGCAGTGAAGCAAAAGGCCGCACAAAAGGGACCACTCGTGGGTGGTGGCATCAAGAAGTCGGGGAAGAAGTAAATGCAAACTCTGCTTATATTACACATTATGGATTTTATACCAAATTAAAAGTACTATGTAAAAATATACATTCTCTTAGATAATTACGACAATTTTTTGCTTCGCATGAAAAAATGTGTTGAGATGAAGGAGACTGGTTTTGACATTATATTGCACTCCAAATGAACTGCAGGCGCTGGAGCTTGTCGACATCTACCTGTCCGGCAGTGGGAAAACTTGCCTGAGTGCCTGGGTGTTGGACGGAGAAGGAAGCTACTTCGCAAGCGGCGCCTATGTGTTGATGTAGTGGCAAATTTTGGAATGTCGACATATAAAATGCTAAAGCACCGATAAAAGCGTCTCCAGCGCCTGTGGTGTCCACTACTTTCGGCACTTTTTTTGTTGGCACGTGCACGAATTTGTTAGGCTCCTTGCGGCTGCTGTAAACGGCACCTAGTGCGCCCAACGTTATGATGACCGTGTTGGCACCCATGTCGATTAGCTTTTGAAGAGCTACCTTCGACTGTCTGCAAGTCAAAAAGAATTTAGTCCTGCATAATCTTTGGAAATACGTACTCCAAGTTTTTAACCGCCGGGAGTCCAGTAATGAGAGCAGCTTCATTTTCATTAACGCAAAAAATATCGGACACCTTTAGCAGAGGCGGAGGTAAATTGGCTGATGCGGGTGCTGCGTTGAGTATAGAGATCCCCTTGAAGTTTTGTAGCGCCGCTAATGTTGCATTTATAGGAGTTTCTAGTTGGCAGATTAAAATCTAAGAGATTTCAGGGAATAAAGGGGGAGATTATTTTTTAATTTGTTTTTTACCTACTTTGGCGGACTCAAATAAATTCCTTGCTCCGGATACGTCAGTTTCACTGAGCGTATTATTGGCACCAGCCACAATAACAATATGATTGTCACCAGTTGCAGATACACATATCTGAGCGACGCCAGTGGTCTGGAATAAATAGCCACATATATTTTTTTCGCAAGATTAAAAAGTGAGGGTAATATAGTATTACCTGACCCTTGCAGAGCTGCATGTGCTCGGCATTAACACCTTCACGCTGCATATTGGCCACATAGTCTACGCCCCAGCTATCGTCACCAATCTGCTCATAGTTTTCAAGTATCGGTAGTAACGTTGCAAAGATAACCACCTCCTTACCTTGGCAATCATAGCTGTTTTGGCACCCAGTCTAGCCGCAGCCACGCATTGGTTGGCACCCTTGCCGCCGTAGCCAGTGGCGAACTTGTTGCCGTGCACTGTTTCTCCCACCTGCGGTAAACGCTCCACATAACTGCAAATGGACTTGCAATTCCAATTTTATTGTTTTTTGCCATATTACATACCATATAAAATCCACAATTGCTGATCCAAACACAAGCACTTCCATATTTTCTGAACTGAGTGCTTTCTTAAACGACTGTATGATGTTGCCTTTATCGCGATTTACTGCATTCTAAAGGAAGTCAATGATATCATTATCAAGTTGTTAAAAATAAATGCTTCTCTGAAAGCGAGGAATTGAATCAACAACGTTGAAATCAACCAAATAAAACCTGCTCAACCACTGAAGTTAAGAAATGTCCATTTTTTATCTGTAATGTGATGATTAGAAAAGATTGCTTTTTAACTTTTGCCCAACGAGTCATCGTAAAGTCGATAAATTCAATGAAATCGGTTTTAGTAGTTTATAGTCGTTGCAGTAAAACCTCCGCGATCTATTTATTATCAACAATGCATGAATGTGTTGACAAACATTACTGTTGACTATCTTAATCGCTACGATTTGAAGTAAATCGAAATAATCGGGAGTTTTAAGACTGTACTCTTGTTACTAATAAGGTTTTCGGGTTGATCCCGAAAATATCCATTTCCGACCAAGTAAAGCATAAGATTCGAAACAAAAATATTTCTGGAAATGATATTGCTAGTGACTTAATCTCGATTGTGGGCGGGCTCAAGTGCTATTAATATTCTACACTGAAAGAAAAAAGAGAGGGGGAAAGGTGGTTAAGGGTATTCCAACACTCTGTGTTAAGAAAAAAAACGAAAGTAATGTACAATAAGGGCAGAGGGTATATTATGGTGCCTAAAAATATTTCAATTTCCTACAAGAACTCATGTAGAGATGTCGTATTTTTAGAAGACACATGCCTCGGTTCAGAAGGAGATAATCAGACTTCACAGAATTGACAATCAACAAAGACAATCTTGATGTAAACACTTGCAGATATGATGATTTTGCAGATTAAAATTATACACTAGACGAGACTGTAGACAGTTGTCGTGTTATGATATCGAATAATGACATGGACACACCAGAGCAGTTTGGTCGAGATCTTTCATTATTTCGATCCGGTGAACTCCAAGTCGAGATACTCCAAATCTCGATAAATCTGGCTCGTGCACCTTTCTTGTACACAGGGAAGTCCTCACCTTAGGTAACGATAAATGGTCTGACTTAGATATGGCTAAGTGATTTCAAAATAATGGAAAATAAAACTAGTAAGTTTTTCTTGCCTGGCCACTAGTCTGTGGCCGGGCGAAAGTCTGAGTACGCTACAACCGGAAAGTAAAAACTACTTTAAAGGCTCTGAAATCCTTTATAACCATTTGATCGGCAATAAAGTTTAATATCGGAATAAAGTTTCGTCTTAATATTACCGTATACAAGCATATTACCGAGTACATTAAGCATTAAATTTCCAAATAGAATTTCGCCAGTTGACAACTTTTGAAAGGGTGGGCTACGCCTTTTTTGGCAAGCAATTTGGTAATGTCACTAAATACTCCAGGAAAAAATTACGTCTTAACATCTCATACCGTTTATAAGATATTGGAGACTTTTTATGAATGGGCAAATGTTTTGGTAGGGTTGCTGCATGATCCGGATTAAAATTTCTTCTTAATGTCTCATACCGTTTATGAGTTATTAATATTTTCCAAAAAAGTGACCATACATTTGACATGAAAGATGGGCGTGGTTATCAACCGATCAACCGCTCATTTTCAATACCAAACTTCTCTACATAACATAAAGAATATTTGTGTCAAGTTTCATCGCTGTTCTCTCTTACCGTTCTCCCGTACCGTTACCGTTTTCCCGTAACCGTGATTTTAACGGACATACAGACGGACAGGGCTAAATCGACTCAGGAGGTGACGCTGAGCAAAAATTAATATGCATTTCTATATCTATCGTATTTCCTTCTCTGCATTACAAACGGAAGAACAAATGTACCCTCTCCCTTCAGGAGTAGGCCTTCGTGGCATTGTTTGTGTTCCGCTATAAAAACCGAACGGACTTCTTTGCCAACCCATTTATAAACTATATATATATATTGTTTGTTTCCTTTATTTTTTTCGTATTAATAATATATTATTAATTATAATAATCTAAGTTAATTTTTTAATAGTCGTCACAAAAATTAGTTTCGCTTTCAAATAAATTATGTCACCCAAACGAAAAGAGATTGGTCTAACCTAAAGCAAAATGCATCACGAGCTTTAGAAACAGACGAGCAAAGGGAAGCAAGACTGGAAACGGGAAGCAGTGGCACAATTTTTAGAAATAGCGTTATAATTTTTATTTGTATGTAGATATAAAATGTGCTACTTGTACAATGTATTAAACAATAAATTTTGCATTAAACAAATGACTTATTTCTTAAATTATTACTCTTGTTTGTTTAAATATATTAAATATATTTGTTTAAATATATTGAAGGAGTCAGCGCTTTGCAGACCTTTTCTTCCAAAAGAAGCAAATACTAGAAACCATGTCCTAAATTGTGCTTGGTACAGCAGCGTAAATTTAGAAGAGAGCCAGAGGTGATAGAAAAATCTTCTGAATGGTGAAGTATATTGTCCCCCAATGCGTTTATAAATTTTCCGGAAGTACCAGACTATGTGAAAAAGCCTAGTCACAGATTTTCAACGAAATGATCGAGGTTTTGCGCATCAAAATGGTCACCTTTCAATATTTGTTAGCTACTTTTTCAATAACATAGTATTGCAGCGCTTATATAGCAGGATAACTAACCAAAGATGGGTAAATCAGTAACAAATGTACTCCCATTTGAACTAGGTCAAGTGTAGTAAGATGCGCGTTTGCTCCGACCAAAACAGGGTCACTCTAGTACAATTTTTATTCCAGGGTCATGGAACTTTGTTGAAATTAAAAACCTATTAACCGCCACTGGCAACTTCTGATCCATTGGCTAGTCTATTGAACACAGCCAGAAAAGGTTACCAGCTGTAATTGGCTACAAGCCGATTAGCAATAAAAAAACATCTGGGATTCGCGTCCTTTATTCAATTTTAAGCAATATACAGCATATGATGATTATACAAGTATTTGTTGTTAGAAAACAAAGAAAAACACAAGTTTTTATATATAAGTTTTATATATATTATCATTTTAAACTATTTGGAGTTGTATGTATTTTAAAAGAACACCAAACAAAAGACAAACTTTTTTGTTTGATTCAAGTATCTCACAGATTCTATTGTAAGTTCAATATTATACCAACGAGGCTTCGAACAAAAACATGAGGTTTACAAAGTCAAAGCAAACACCAAACCGCTCTTTTTCAGTGTACATCAAGTTCCCTTACTATACAAAAAGAAAATTCATCTAAGCCAATGTTGATTTCCCGGTTAATTCTGAATATAACGGTATTAAATAAATCCAGGATTAAAACAAAATTTGCTTTAGACTGGTCACATTTCAAGCTCCATTGAAATTTTCCTGAATTTTTATTTAAAAAATTCAACAAATTTCGAATACAAAAAGTGGCTACACAAATCGCGATTTTGAATGAAAACTATTTTCTAAACCGCAATTTGGATTAACCTAGCTTAGTTTAATTTGAAACAAAAACTCGAACACAAGATTCAAACGCTATTCCAAACTTCCGAAGGAGTTTAACTAACACTGAAAAAAAGGCATGACCTCAATTTATAGTAAAATTACTTTAATTTAGTAAAAACGCGCTTAACCGCACTGTAAGCGGTTTCCTTATTTACTCGCGAATTTTAACATTACATTACAACTTGCAATAATTACTTGCGTAATTCAATTACATTTGTTATTGTTGCGTATGCATCTAATACGAACTTAAATCTACACTTAAAAGTACTTCCTCTCACTTATAGTTCTTTCTTATTAACCAAAAGACGCCGACCGCATTTTGCCAAACGAAGCTGTTTTTACAAATGCTTGGAATCTGCTAGTGTCTATTTGGATTTATTGTTGCCCATTGGGTTCGATTATGCGCTCTTATTAAACAACTGCTGTTTGTTCCACGAAACTGCTCTTTAGCGACAGGTCGTCTACCAGCTGCAGCAATATCTCTACCTCCGCCACGGTGCTGATTTTGTTTGGCGCTGCGACAAGTCTTACATTCTTGCCTTCAATATTGGTAAAGAAAGTTTTGTTCTTGAAGATTACAGCGCGATCGTAGGGAAGGCGGCACCTGCTGCGATCGCTGACGGTGCGCCTGAACATGACGCACGATGGTTGATATTTGTAGCGATCCTCCTCGGGAATATTTTGTTCCTTTAAGTCGCCTGTGTATGTAACGAAACTCGATTTGGAGAGAGAGGTCGGCGACAACTGATACAAAGTGACCTTCGTGTTCCAATCCACCGAAGGTAGGTCGACGCTCTTTGCGGCGTTGGCCAGTTTAATAAGCGGCAAATCCAGCTGATTTCGCACCACTTCCGCTGGACGATCTTCGGGTAGGTTAATAATGTGCCACGTCTCAAAGCAGGTGATCTTCTTGATGATCTTGTCACCTTGTCGCGAAATCACAACTTTCTCGGGCGAAGCTTTGTGCATTTCTGGGGCTTTTCTCGAATTTACGGCAGGCATCATTTCACGCTTTAATGCCGCCACTGAATTTTCTTTTGCTTTTCTGCCTTGAGACACCTTCTTGACAGGGTAGGTTGTACGCCGTTTATTACCAAAGAGTACAGGATCCTCTTCCATTTCGTCGTCGTCGTCGATATCTTCGTCATCCAATGAATGACGCATGAACGACTCGTCGGCCGAATCATCTAAATTAGCTATCAACGGTTTAACCGGAAGCGTTTTCTTGGCCACCATCGCGTTGAGTATGCGTGGCGCTTGTTTGTTGAGTGTATGGGCCATTTTCGCCACATTAGAAAGGCGTGCTGAGCGTTTATCACGCTGATTTGATTTGCTGAAGTTCTTGTTGGAGATGGTATGGTTGAAAACATTTTGCGATGATCTCTTTACTGTTGATGTAGAAGCGGGCTTCGGTGAATTCCTATCTCGTGCTGCAATTAGTTTCTCTGTATGTAGTTTAGAGGATCCGAATTTTCGGTGATTCTGATAGACCCTATCTGCCCTTTCGGTCCTCTCGTCCATCTCGTCTTCATCTTCAGAAATGCCTCCCAAGTCCGAGAGGTCACTGTCGAATTCTCTTGACGGGCTTTTGTTATGAGATGATCGTGACATTGCATTAGACTTGGATATCAAAACATCCCCCTTCTTGTTGATGATGTCGTTTATGTTGACAATTGTAAAGGTGGGCATTATTTCAAAATCATCACCTGTTGTCGGCGATGATGATTCTACCGTTTTGTTCGGCTTAGAGGGAACTTTGTCGGTATTTGTATTCTTTTGTGTCACGCGTGCAGGCGAAGACGTTCTCTGCCGAATCATTGCCGATTTCATGGTTTGAACTGCACTTTTCGGATGCTCGCTTGGACTTTGTGATGACTTAACAGAGAAAGTCTTGCCCATTGATCTGTTCATCAATGCTTTCTCTAGTAAAGCGTTGCGCTTCTCTGCTTGTACCAAGTTCGGCTTGACATTCAAGCCATGTGTGACTTTGCTGCCATTCAACGTTGTATTCGTTGGCAAGCCTTTACGTGCCATCAAAGCTTTGTGATTTGGCGAGTATGAGCTAGGCAGCGAAGCCGTATCCTTACCGGAATATGGGACTGGATAAACTTTCCGGCGTTTCGAACCAATATCGCAATCGCTGTCGTTGCCAGATTCATGAAGTTTACGCTTCTTAGCAGCTGCTTCTGCAGCCTGCAGTGGGTAGTGATTTTGATTGTTCGATACATCCAAACGCTTCGTATTGGCTGTCACGATTGTTTTACGCAACTGCTGCAAACGCGACGATAAGTTTGAAGGTCCTTTCTGAGAAATTTTCTTCATAGCCGCCGCTGATATATTCTGCGCGCCTGCATTAAGAGACGAACGCGGTGGACGCCCACGGCCGCGCGGCTTCACTACCACCTCCAATTCGATATCGGAGAAATCTGTATCATCATCCTTTTCATCATTCAATTCTTCAAAGTCTGCGTCGCTCGAATCCTTATTGTAGAAGTCCTCCGAGCTGCTGGTGGAGAGTTTTCGTTTCTTATTTTCGAGTGTCGAGGAGTCCTGGCGACCCGCTGCGGCTGCCACATGCCTCATCATTTTTGGCGTCACCATATCACCGCTGGAATATTTTGGATTCGGCTTTATTGCTCGACGTGATCTGCCTGCTGCTATTGTGGGAGTTTCTTCCGGTGTTGCAATCACTTTTGGGGTTGCTGGCTGTTTTGGAGTTGCTGGCGGATTTGGTGTTACGGACCACTGATCTTGTGTGGACGCTTTTGAAGTTACTGCTGCTTTTGTAGGTATTAAGAGCTTTGAAGACGCTAATAGTTTCTGTGGTTTTGCAACCACAAGAGTTTTATCTCTAGGTTTTGGAGATGGTGTTGGAGAAGTTTGTGCTACAGGACGTTTCTTCAGAGGCCCATTATTCTTTCTGTCATCTTGCAGTGAAGCTATCTTTTTTGCTGCTTTTGCAGCACGTGCTATTGCAGCAACTTGACCACTCGTCTTCTTTACAATACCTTTTTTGGCAATCGGTACACGCACCTTCTCCAAGCGCACCACACACGAGCGCGTCTGTTTGCTTTCCACTACCTTGGGCTTCTTTCCCACACGCATTTTGCATGTGTTTCTATACAAACTATAATAAAAGAGAATAAAAACGCATTACAATAATTTTCCAATTATAATAAATAATTTTTGTAATTATATTTTTAATCCTACGTTAAATAGCGAATACTTTTAAAAGCAAAAATGGAGCAAAATAAAAATTCCGACAGATACATTGGAATTAAAAACACATTAGAATTTCCTATTTACCGAAATTTTAAAGAAGCCGTTATAGTCTTCATTATTACACAAGTCAAAGGAAATCGCAGATCTTAATTACTTAATTTTTTACTGGTATCATTTCTTCGATAATAAAGAATATTGATTGGAACAATTTAAGATATAAATTTATAGCCCATTCCCTAATAAGAAATTCTTTAAATAAAATTACAACAATTAAGATTTCAATTAAGAGTTCCAGTTGTATAAAATACCATCCATCCACTAAATCCCATTTATTTATTATTCCTACAACCCCACATGCCCTTTTCTGAATTGATTTGACGCATTTGAAGTCGTAAAACTACATCTTTCGTACGACTTCTCTTATCTTCTTGCGTCTTCTACAGGGAAACATAAACCAAGCTACTTCAACTTACAATAATTAAGAAAAAAGTGGAGTGCATCAAGTATGAACTCAGCCTTACAAATGATATAATGTATGTGCAATATGAGCAAACGTCTTAAGAGAATCAGCATATCCGCCAATAAGGATTAGGACTGTTTTACTAATAAGTCCAAAAACGCCATGAGAAATTGCTTGCTGGAAAAGAGGATTCTAATGATAACTAATAAAATGCATTTTCAATAATTGCAGTATTGCTCTATGAAGTATCGCTGGCGTCCAAATTTTAAACGAAAAATTTGTTGTTCCTTCAAAAATGAATTTTGTGGGGTAAACAAGGTGGCAACTATGATCTCACTAAAGATTACTGCTTTAGTCCACTGTGTAATTGTGGCTTCTACATGAACCGTCAACTGTTTAATTTAAAATGCAATTTTTAAAGATTAAAAAACACTGCTCCCAATAAATTTCTTTTTTTACAAATGCCCGTCAATTTTTCCATGTATTCCATGTTTAATCAGAGCGCTTTTTTGCCCTACTGTACCTTTACGGATTTTAAAGGTTCTAGCGGCTAAAGCCTCAGTGCAAAACCACTGCCTCCTATCGCTACTTACTTACAATCCAGTTCCACGGATCAAAGTATTCAGCCGCAAGCTTTTACTTGGGACTGACGACAAAGAAAATCTAGAGAGGACCAATTTGCGCGCTCTTAAATTTCAGCCCACGACGGAAAGATGCACACAAAATTCTTCACGCAGGCACAACTTAAACTCCGCAAAGTTGATGTAGTCTGCGGCCACAAAAGCGATTGTCAGCCAGTATATTTCCTGTTATTAAAAGCCTTAACACTGAATTGATGGAATTCTCCTAATAAATGATTACTTAGGAATAAAAACCAACTTCGTGAACTCCGACCAACGCTTTATGACATTTATCCAACGATTGAATATTTTCACTAAAAACACACCGCGGCTTGCGGCTGAAAGAGATGAACTCTTAAGAATAATATATGAGTGACAGTATTTTGACAGTACTAGCATTAAAAGTAGTTGCAGCAAGCGAGATAGCTCTCTGTATTACACAAAATGTAATAAAATCGTGGAGAGTCGCGTGTAGAAAATGGCGGAACCGTGTTGAAGTGATCTTTTACATTTTTGATAAAGTTTACTGCATTTCATTAATTTAATTAATAAAGCATAATAATGAATGTAATGCATTTCATATTTCTCGCATTATTAAAAGCGTTTGAACTTACAACATGTAAAATTAAGTGGGGGCATATTAATATGTTGGGGCGAAAGTTGCGACTCATATAACCGACTCTCTGAACGCTTCCATTTAGTAAAAGAATTGTTGTGGAACGTACACGAGGGGAAACAAAACACATATTTTCCAAAATGTCAAATGTGACAATTGGAAAAGGAGAATTTCCTGGCTAGTTTTGCAATTCATCAAGTTTTATTTTCCAAATGGCTGCGACTTTAAGTGCTGTTGAGTCTTTATACAAAGATCTAAAAGCCGAGTGGTTCAGAAAACCACCGAATACGAAGAAATGTGGCCAGATACTCGAGAAGCTAAAGGTATGTGTGACTTAAAAATGGAGGAAAATTTCTAACATTATCTCTTTATAAACTAAGGTCGCCTTAACAAAACTGTGCTTTCTGCCTACAAGTGATACCAGCACGTCCAAGTCGGAAATGATCGTCGCGCGAAATGTGCTGGAGATCGCTGTGGAATATAGTGTTGTTGTTAGGGATATACCTGCGTTTGAGCGTTACATCGCACAACTAAAGTGTTACTATTATGACTACAAGTGAGTGAAAAGCAGTGACTTCGTTACTGGTGATTGAGTGTTCCGTGCTACACCATCGTTATAGTGTTTTTTTTTATAAAAGTGATTTTTCACACTACTAGAACATTTTAAGTTAGGGTTCCCAAAGCCATTTGATCATTAAAAAATTTCGCTAGACCTCCCAAGAATTTGATCTCATTTCCGTACAGCCAGAATTATCAGATAACGTATTTTCGGGTTTTTCATTTGAAAAGCAAATTCTTGGGCAGGCAAACAAGATCTCCAGAAGATTTCGTTCTTGATTAGCCGCTCCCATGTTAGAATTCTTGTTCGCTTCTTAAGTTAAAACTTTCTTTTCACTCTCACAGGAAACAAATTGGAGAATCTCCAAACATGTATAAACTTTTGGGTCTGAACCTGCTTTACTTACTTTCATTAAATCGAGTATCCGAATTTCACACTGAACTGGAACTTCTGCCCGTGAATGTCATTGAAAACGACAAATACATAGGACCGATTTTGTCTTTAGAACAGTGTATAATGGAGGGTAGCTATCACAAGATATTTCAAGCGAAGGTATAAACAGTGAATAATGTTTTTAGTACTAATTTCAAATTTCAAATTTGCAGAACTCTGCGCCTTCCGAGATATATAGCTACTTTATGGACAACCTTTTGGAAACTGTTCGTAATGAAATTGGCGCTTGCATTGAAAAGTCGTACGAGAAAATTTCAGCCAAGGAAGCAGGAAAACGACTCCATTTAAAAAATCCTGCTGAAGTGAAAGCCTTTGGTCAGAAACGTAACTGGATTCTAGGTAACGATGGCGTTTACAATTTTGTCGACAAAAGTGCAACGCCAAGAGACGGTTTACCTTCTGAAGAGCTAGCGGAGCAGACGATATTTTATGCCAGAGAATTAGAAATGATTGTTTAGATCATAGTTTTATATATTTTCTGTCTTATTATATTATGTTTAAATAAACGAAAAGTGCTTTGAGAAATCTTTATATAATCCTTTCAATTTGTTGTTTTCATGATTGTTTCTAATTTTGTTTCTTCAGGGCCGATGGTTGTGGGCATCGAAACTTCGCCATCTCTAACTCTGCTTCTGTGAAGGTGAATGGATTGTAACTAAAGTACTCGGGCACCTTGTATTCACCATCCGAAGCAGCTCCGGGACCTACTTTCCCAGTGACACTTTGCACGCATTTGCTGGACAATCCGGTCACATTAGCACTAATGTCTGCTGCTGCTCTGGTTCCGCCGGTCCTGGTTTTGGGGGCACCACCGCTTTTCTGGCTGAGGCTACGCCAGATAACAGACTTCAAAACAATCGATCTGCTGATCATTTTACAACTTTCAGCAATAACAATAATCCGGAATAGGAATTCACGTAACCGCAGCTTTCGCAAGAACGAGAAAACGTCAATCTCCAAAATAGGGATGTATAAATTTAGAGTCGATTAACTAACTAATCGAACTGTTGTTAAAGGGACAAATAAATGGCAAATTTTCGATTCGTACACAGCTGACCTAAAACTAGTAAGAAAGTGTGAATATCCTACACCCACAAAGCTAAAACAATTGCCTTACAAAGCGAAAATATACTTTTATATATCTATTTTATATAGAAAATATACTTTTTATACTCCAGTGCGGAGACGAGATCAATAAGTATATTCGCTTCGAAATGTAGGGTATTTAAGTACGTGTTACACGCCTACTTTATATACAGCCTTACAATTTATAACCACTCAGATAAAAATCTTCTGTTCGTACTATACGAATACATTAAATTTAAAATTTTCGATTAGAAATTCGCCAGTTGTCCACTTTTGTGTAAGCGAGCAGACAAAGCCAATATATGCAAATATTTCGGCAATATCGCTAAGTAATCTAGAATAAGACGGCGTCTTGACATCTTTATGATACAATATATTGAGAACTTTTATATAAGTGGGCGGACTACGCTCATTTTTGCACGTATTTTGGTAATGCTATGCTGAAACCATTTATAAGATAGATTTTTTGGGAAAAGAGGTGCCTTTACAGTCGGTATAAAAAGTAGGCGTGTTTATTTCCTATTTCGCCCATTTTCAATCCCAAACTGCTCTCCATAACAAGGAATATCTATCAAATTTTGTCGCGAAATCTCTTTTCGTTTTCCCGTGATCGTGATTTTAACAGACAGGACTAAATCGATTCAGGAGGTGACGCGAGCAAGAATATATAACTTTTCTATATCTATTTTGCCTCCCTCTCTGCGTTGCAAGCGGAAGCACAAAGTGAATATACGCTCTCTCTTTGGGTGTAGGGAATAAATATGGCGAATTGCTCGTCGTTTCACTTCCAACAAATTAAATTTTTTTACAGAAAAAAGTACTTTACAAAATTTTCCTAACTTTGAACCGCTATAGCGACTAAAACCAAATTTTTATCACGAAAATGGTTCGTTTAATTTACCTATTAAAAAAATCAATAAAGTCATGGCTTATCGTCTAAATTAAAAGAAGGATAAAACTCATTCTATGGAAAATTAATCGTGTGGAAAATCTGGGTAAAAACGGCTACATTTACCGAAGTTAATATTTGGCAATTAGCCAACATTTTGTTAATTTTAAAGAACATAAAGAAACACTTTGTGTTGGAAAATATGTGGCGAAAACAGCACAGGTGTTCCCATACTAAACCAATTCCCACAGCACGAATTGTCGGGCCTTTGAACAGATGGTGCTGCTTCTCCAGCTACAAAAGGGAAATGCCAAGCGATTAAGTTGAAACTTTCGGCAATCCCAGCTCGCGAACACAAAGTATTTTTAGTAACAAGCAGTAGAAAAGGATTTTTCGTTGAAATTGGGGGTTTAGACTTCGTTCTCTTTTCTGGACCCAAGATGGTATTTCATTGTATAATTTCCGCCGTAGTCGCCAACTATGACAGCATAGGCAGTGCAAGAAATAGCATCAACACTAAAGTGTAAGCAGACTTGGGAAAAACTATTCGCGCCTGTAGCATGCAAGTCAGCACTTTTCCGAGAAGAAAATAATGTACAAACAACTGCTAGTGGAAATTAATGCACGTTAGCCCGGTTGTGCCAGGAATAAAGCAAAATAATTGCATTTCTTAAACGAATTATTTTATTTCTTTTTTAGATTTGGATTTGCCACACCATAGTGTTTCGCTATGCTTGTGACTGGTGCACGCTTCTTCTTTTGTCGTTCCAGCTTTGTTTTGCTTCTGCATTTAACTGAAGCAGCGCCAGTCTGGTTCTTACCAAGTTGATGGAATTTCTTACGCTCCTCACGTATGTTCTTCAGGCGTTTGCGTTCTTCCACCAGCTCCTTGTAGTTCTTATATGTCTTCTTTGGAGGCTTAGCTCCTAGCTTAACTGCTTGAAAGATTTGCATTTTCTTCTTGTTTTTAATAACTCGTTGATTGTTCATTGCAAAGTTAAGAATTTCATGCCTTGCCTTCTTTATGTCGAATTCCAATTCATCTTTCCCCGACTTTGAACTCTTGCTTTGCTTTTCATGTTGCTCTTCATTTTCATTCGGGACGGCTGCTGGAGACTTCTTGACAATTTTTCTAGCCGCATCGAAGACGGTTGCCTGAAATTCCACTCTTTTGTTTTTTCTTTGCAGCGCCAAAGCAGCCCTTGTGGAAACTGGTTGAAATGTTGAGCTTACTGAATTCATTATGCGTTCTGTATAAAATTACTTTCAAAATTTTACTTTAATGAAACAGGTGGATTGTCAGAGACTCCTCGCAATCAGTCTCAGAGACATGTCTTTGATCAGTCTGCTGCCATGAAATTCAATTGACAAACGAGGCGAAGCCTTCCCTCTCTAGTGTTGGAAAGTAGTTTTTTTCTGTATGGAAAATAATTTTCTTGCACTTAGATGGAGAAACCCACCACCACTCAATTCACCATCGCAAGGGAAATTTTAACGAAGGAGCGAAAGGAAAAGCAACAACGGGTATGTCAATATTTTCAGGAAGTTTTATTATAAAATATTTTGTTTTAACACTTTCTATCATACTTCTTTTGTTTTTTTTAATACTTTAAAGAATACTGTCATTTGCTACAGTCCATTACTATTAACAGTATTTTGTCTGGAATATGACTTTTACCTTATGCGTGTCATACGCAGTTTAATTTGTTCATTGAAATGAATCGTTGTTTTCTCATCACAGCGCTTTTTCCCATAGGAATGTGGAAATTTGTGGGAAGATTTAATAGCTTTTGCAATTATTCGGGCAAATTTCATATCCGTGGGAATTTTTGAATTGAAAATTCACAAGGGGAATTTCAAATAACAATTTCGACTGACTAGGTTTTTTCAGATGACAAAATAGAGCAAATTTTTGCTATCTTATTTAGACATGTTTGAGGTGGAAAATCTACAAAAATCCTAGTGCTATAATGCCTTAGACAGATCAATATTTTTCACAAAACGGCAAAACGCTTGCCGTGCAACTTTAAACTCTTATTCATCGTTATCGTTTGATGCTCAGTTGTTGTAAAGAAGCAAATCTTAGCTCTCACGCCAGACGTTTTAGGTTAATAAATTGAATTAGAATACGTTCACTAAAAATAAAACCACATTTTCCATTACATAATTTTTACAGTTTCCAACACTGCTCCATTCACGCGTGTTTTCTTTTTTACGTCAAGTTGCAGTGAAGTTTACACAACACTGTCAGCTGCATCAATTGGAATTTATTTTCGTTGAATTTATGTTTTTGAAATTTTCATCATCTGAGGCGGCCATTTGATTTCTTGAACCGGCGTATAAAACTGCACATCAGAGAAAAAGGAAAGTTTTTCTCATTTGGATTTAAAAGCAGTGAACAGAAAGCGTCTCCAAGCACAACCACTAATCTGTAAAACGTAAGGAATTTTTGTCCAACATAATGATGTCTGAGGTTCAGGCACCCGCCAACAGAGTGGTTTCCAAGGAGCTGAGGATGAAGGCCAACGACTTTCTCAACTCGCGAAAACATGCAAACAACCTGAGCGAGATTATGGAACACCTTGAGGTAGGTTAAGTTCGAATGCGCGGTTGCATGCACTAACAGATTTCATGCAGGACTGCGCAATGAAGGGACTTAGTGTAATTGCGGCATTTCTAACCTTGGAGGTGGTGTTCACAGAGCTTCTAAAGCGACATGAACTAAGCGTTGAAATTACGCCACTTAAGCCACGAGGTAAGTCTGAAAAATGCTATAATAATCCTTCGCCAAGTTTTCACCTTCATCATAAATCACTTCAGATGATGGTCCTGAAACAAAGTATCGCGAGTGGCTCCTTGGACGTTATGAGCGTACGCTTGACATTATCCACAACTGTATTGATACTTTGGAGAAGCCATGTGAGGCCACTCAGGCATTGGTAACCAGTATGAAGCTCCTAGCAGCAGAGGGAAAATATCCACTCGAAAAAACGGATATTTATTACTTTCCAAAGAAGCGTTTGCGCGATATACTGTTGAAATTATTGTCGCCCAATAGGTTGCAGACCGCGGTCATTCAGCGCTTCAAGGAATACTCTGAGTACTTAGATATCGTTTACCACTCTTGGAAGTTGATGCCGCAGCTGCTAACAAAATCGGTCTTCTCGAATGAAACGTTTGCATGTAATTTCTTGGAGTTGATTAACACGTTATCTGTGACGAAGGAACTTCAGAGTGCTCAAAAATTACTTTGCTCTCTGCAACCGGCACGGCCTGAGAGTTTCGAGTACACTGTAACAAGAAAGAATATCAATAAAGTCTGGAATATCATCTTAATGTGGTCAGATGGGATGTCAGAAGCCGTGCACAAGCAGATGTTAATTGTTTTGATTGAGCGTATTATGCCGCATCTTGAAAAACCCATTTCGCTCACGGATTTTCTTATGGATTCGCTAGATTGTGGTAAGTCTTTGACTTTGAATTGCTTAACTTTAATGGAATTTAAAATTTTCCCGGCATTTCAGGTGGTGCAGTCAGCTTGCTGGCCTTGCAAGGAGTATTTACATTAATACATAAGCACAACATAACTTATCCGAATGTGTACGAAAAACTCTATTCAATGTTCGAGCCAGAAATCTTTCATACGAAGTTCAAAGCTCGTCTTTTCTACTTGGCTGACATTTTTCTTAGCTCGACACACTTGCCGGAGAGCTTGGTTGCTGCATTTGCAAAGCGCATGGCGCGTCTTAGTTTAATCGCGCCGCCACAGGACGCTATAATCATTGTATATTTCATAGGAAATCTTATATTACGTCATACCGGACTTAAACGTTTAGTTTGTGCAGACTCTCCGGTAGAAGGTTGGTAATTTTTGCGATATATAGAATTATGCGTCAACGTTCATATTGAAATTCTTAATTTTTATTGCTACTCCAGTGTCCAACGATCCTTACATTATGGAAGAGCGTGAACCAATGAAGTCGAATGCTATAGAGAGCTCTCTTTGGGAAATTGTGCTTCTGCAAAAACATGCCCTGCCTTCTGTTGCTGGCACAGCCCGCCTTATTTCGCAGCCCTTGCCAAAGTCTGAGTGGGATTTGTCGGCGGTCCTGGAAATAAAAGAAGGCGATGTAAACATATGCAAATGTGTAATGAATCCAAAACTTCATATTTCTCTCCATTTTACAGATATTTGATGAGGAAATATCTAGAAAAACCAAACAGTATGCGCTGGCATTTGAGCGACCACAGAAGTTACTGCTAGCTAAGAACGATCGAGTGATACAATACTGGAAGCTATTTTAAATAAGGATCTATTACTTACTTAACTGTTAAATGAATGTAGTCATTTCATGTCCACAAGAAGTGAATAAAGTACGAGTATAACTCGTAGCGTTATTGTCAGTCTGTCTACAATAATCAGTTGCGTAGTTTTACTAGAAGGCAGTTATATGTAGAGTGCTAAAGAATTTATTGTATCCACAGATTTTTTATTAAGAAAAACAAAGCAAAGCAACTGCTTTTGATAAATATAAATTATAAATCGTGATTCTTCAAAAACATCAGCCATCAGCCCTGATATGTTACGAGGGGAGAAATCACCGTAAGCCGAAAGGGGAGCTGAGCAATTCAAGGAAAATGACTATTCGAGATACGAAAAAAAAGAAAAACATTTTTAAAAGATGAGGTCTTGGATAAGAAGTCGATCAGAGGAAAAATTGGTGTGTGCTTTCATCTGGTTTTTAAGTTATAAGCCTCTCAAGTTTGACAATAAAATGTATGATCAGCGGCGCTATATTTGGGCGTACAAATTTTTTCCTGAAATCCTGCACCAATTCTAATAAGAGGTGTATCAATAAAATTATTATGATAAATGAGTACGTTAATACTACTTTTTATGTAGGCAAAGATTAAAAAGAAGAAAACTCGATGCAAAGCCGAACTTTTTAGTTTTCTCAAGACATATTTCCACATTTTTGACAAAATGTATAACTGAAAGATATTTTAGATAGACTTCTTGGAAAGATATTTTAGAATAGACTTAATTTTTTAAAAATATATTTTTGTCGTTATCCCAATAGTCACTCCTTGAATTAAGCGCCGAAAAGCATTAAGCATGGCGCACATCGGACGCAGTTGCGATAGCGTTTGTGGTGTCATTGGCAACTGCGGCGTGTTGTATTCAACCGCAGACCGTGTGAAGCATCTGATATGTATGGCAGTATGAAGTACAATCCTACAAATGAGGAGGCCGAAGTATGGCAATATTTCAGCTAAAGCAGTAAAATCGTAAAAACTTATTTTTAATAATTATATTTTATTTTTGTGTTTTATGCAATTTTTTTCCGTACAATTACATACTCTAAAATGTATTTACGTATTATTATGTGTACAATTTTTTTTAAATGTTTTGTTTGGTGTGCGAATCAGAAATCAGAACAAAAAGACCGTCACCATGACCGCGATCGCATCTAACACCGCATCCGGTGTGCGCGAGGCGTTAAATGTGTATGCTTCCGTCTTCAACAAGTTCTCATCTCTATCGAAGAAGCCGTCAAATTTATAAACAAACTCGGAAGGATGCCGAATAAGCAGTAACTACTAATTTCCTTAAATTTTATAATTTTAGTCATGAATCTTCTATTTTAGATATGGACTTATTATACCCAGCAAACAGAAAAAACCAGCTTCTGCTCCTCCGCCTCGCGCGATTCAGAAACCATCCATATTTGATGAGAGCAGCGACTCGGAGCAAGAAGCGCCACCGAAGTTAAACGTGAAGGCAGCTCCCATGGAACTTAGCGCGATGCAACGACGAATGGTGATATTCAAAATTAACAAAGTTTTTTATTGTATATCCTGACTAAATATTGTGCGTCCAACAGGCCCGAAGCCAACAGGAAAAAGCTTTGCAAGAGGATCCAACGATTTATCAGTACGATGAAGTCTTCGATGAAATGGAAGCGAAACGTGAATGCGAGACAAAAAGCAAGGAACCGCGAAAGTCCAAGTATATTGGACGTTTAAAAGAGTGCGCTGAGCGCCGGAAGCTCGAGAATGAGCGTCGCATCGAACGGCAGGTGCAGCTGGAACGTGAACGCGAAGGAGAAGAGTTTAAAGATAAGGAAGCCTTCGTTACCGCAGCGTATCGTAAGAAGTTGGAAGAATTGCGTAAACTGGATGAAGAAGAGAAACGTGATGATTACCTGGAGTCAATCGGCGATGTTACCAAACAAAGTGATCTGGATGGCTTCTATAGACATCTGTATGAACAGAAGCTCGGTATAACGAAGGAAGTGCAAAAGCCACAACTTCCAGCATCATCAACAACAACAGCAACAGAGACATCGGGTGAGACCAAGGAAGAAGGCGCATCTTATCAACCAATCAGACCATTAAAGGTTCAGCAGCGAGCTTATCGTAAGCGACGCACATCGACGGCGGACGATGAGACGGATGATGAAAAGAAGGAAGGGAGTGATGCCCGAGACACTGCAAAAAAAATGCATTTGCAAAATAATATTGATGCTGACTCTGATTTCAGCATCGATTCTTCAGATGACGATGTTAAGTCAGATGATGGAAAGAAGGCAGAAACCAGTGTACAAGATGGGAACCCAAAATTGGTCACAGATGATAAATTGAATGCTTCTTTGAAAGATGGTGAACTGAAGGATGAGAGAGACAAAGAAGCAGAAAATGAGGAGAATAAGAGTTTAGTAGAAGGTGATGATGATGCAAAAGAGCAACTGACACCACCACCACCGAAAAGAGACAAATCGGAAATCTGGAAAAAGCGGACAGTGGGCGAAAAATTTGAGGCAGCTGTTAAGCGTTATCTCGAACGGAAAGCAAAGAGAAATGCTTGTAAAAAAAATATTATTTGTAATTAAATGTTCGTTCCGAAAAATAGTCTAAATTTTCTATCGTTTTAGAGAACACAATTTGAAGTTATAAGACTGCTCACAGTTGAGACTCCAAAAAAGAAGCTTTTTATCGTTTCTTAAATATTTTCTACACGTGCTCGTCTACTTACCGCACATTTTTTGGCCAAGTAATTCGATTGGCCTTTTGATCAACTGCAGTAAAAAAGTAAAAATTGTGCTGATTAACCATTGAAAATTGCGATAAATAATGTTTATTTTTTTAAATAGGATTTAATCATGTTAGTTAACAAACTATTCATTTAACTTTTCGATGCAGTTTTTAATGCTGCTATTAAAAAGTAATAATTTAAATTTTTAAAGCTAAATTAATGCTGAATTTTCCTAACGAAAGCTAGTGCGCTTTCGCCTTGTAAGTGACTTTCCATATCTCGAACAGGCAAATCGTCGAGTGGAATCGATAGAAGATCGCGAGGGGCATGGATACATGCGTTATTATCGTCCATCCCCACACTCCGAAAAACTCCAGATGTGTCTCACGGAATACGGCGCGTCCCTTAATCAGTGTGTTGATGAACCAAATCGCGATATTTGCCACCAGCAGAAAGGTGATGATTTCACGTCCCGGCTTGCGACGTTGCTGTTTAGCGCCCTTACAGCGCCGATGACTGGAATGCAAAATGAACAGCGTCTGCAACGACGTCTGCGTCAGACCGAACACCTCGGCCACAATACCCTCGACGCGATCGGGGACGGTGTCCCATTTCGCGAAGTAGCTGCCCAAAATGCTGAACATGCCATACAAGTAGACACCTGTCTGCGCCACCACCAGCAGCATGTTGTCCAATTCCATGCTGTGGTGCTCATCGGGGGAGCCCTTGACGTACTTGAGATCACGCATTAGAATCATGCCTGTGGAAGAAATGAAAGCAGTTAATGTGATGCACTGACGAACGGCTTGCGTGACCCAACCACCCACCCACCTGCAACTATCGCGGTGCCGCAGAAAAAGTACATCACCGTCTCCCACAGCGTTACCTCTTGCGTTGCGATCAGTTCGTAACCGGGCTGCGTGTACAACACGAAGTACATGATCATCGAAATGATGGTCATCACAATGATGAGGATGCCAAAGAAGAGGCCCTTGTGTGACTGCGAGCAGTCGACGGAGAAGTGGTGGGCTGGCTTCTGCACGGTTGGTTTAATGGAGTGCTTCCTTGTCTTGTCGATTTCCGGAATCGATCTGACCGTCTTCCACATTTCGTACAGGATGACCGCACAGATCAGCGAATACTCGATGGTGCAGGGGAAGAGAAAGGGCGAGACCTCCTGCACCAGGGCCCCCATTATGTTGGTGCGCGTGCAGCCCATGTGCTGAACCGAGTCGCTGCTGCTGTTATCAGCTAGGACGCTGGCTCCTGGAATGGATTAATTGATCAATGGTGCTATAAGTCGATAAGTCGATTAATCAGTTAAAAAGCGATTCTCCTAATCAATCGATTGATCTAGAGTGGATAATCGACTTGTTATCGATAGTCTGAAGTAGGTATTGTATTATGACCATTACCGGGAGCAATGGACGCATTAGCTGTGGCATTGTGTCCAGCGGTGCTGAGGGAGCTCATTACGTGATGTGAAAGGCTTACATTTAACGCCGACCAATCGATGCCGGCACCATCGTTCGCATTGCCGTGCGAAGGCATCTCCGTACCATGGTAGCCGATGTGGAAGATCTCGTGCTTGGTCTCCTCGACGAGTACGTATAGCCATTCGCACAGATTTGTGGCTACCATGTGCATCAGGCCAAAGCGTGAGGCGACCTTGTGGCGCGCCATATCCAAATAGGTGGTGTTGAGGAAGATGAACTGAACCTGAACGATGCAGAGCAACATGCGGCAGATGGGCGTAATGGCGACGAATATATTGCGGCAGCTCGGCTGGCCGTTCAGCTCAAAGAACTGACCAAACTCCAAGCCTGAATACACCATGGTACCGATGGCGAATGCAATGGCGCCAACACGCAGATAAAAGCTGCCGAAGTGATGCACTTTGTGCTTCAGGTGAACGTTGTTGTTTTTCTCATCTGAAGAGAGGAGAAGAGCGAGTATTGGGAGGGATGCTTGTGCGGTGACACCGAGCTTGCGTGGTGGACTCACGGAAATCCTTGAGAGCGTTAAAAATGGTGCGGTTGCGGAAGGCTGATATGTAGAGGAAGATCACAAAAAGAATGCTGACCGAATAGAGGTAAACGTAGAAGCCTTGATAGACATACGCCGGAATCTGGTCGGAAATCACCTCGGTTATGGGCAGGCAGACGCCAAGCAGCACCAGCAACTTGCAGTACAGAGCGGAGAGGGCTGCGCTGATGGCATCACTAAAGTGGAACAAAATAGTGGCACTCTTTGAATTTAGTTCTCAACTTTCTCGTTCGAACCAGTGTTCGCACTCACTTGCCCGTGCGTCTGTTCTTGTCCTTCGACTGCTTTGCCTGTAGACTTTTGGCGCCACCATCTACCGTCCAAGAGCTGCCAGTAGCTGTGGCCGACGGTGAGCTGAAAGCAGAGGAACGGGTGAAAGAAATTTGCGTAACTTCTCCGTTCAGTTCACGTACCCTACGTTCCGCGGATGCTTCGGTGGCTGGCCGCTTCTTGTCTCCTTCTTGGTGCCATTGATTCTGGTCGTCAGGATCTCTTGCAGCAGAATCGAAGGGCGTCGTGACACCTGCAGCGATTGCGGTGGTACCAGTGAATACGAGGAGTTGGATCCCAGGGGCAGCAGGGCCTGTTTTGCTGATGATGCCTCGCTGAATTCCAGGTTGTTGTGCGATCGTGCTAGTGGTGACGCTGGCAGGTGACTCATGATGGGTATGTTGTGGTGACCGCAGGTGTCGCAGGGACTGCGAGCGGTGCGTACAACGGCTGACGAAGTTTGCTGGTCCTCACAGTTCGGTGTGGGAATGTAAAGCTTGGCCAAGGATGCTGCCTTGGTATTTGGAGTTGGAATATATTCGCCGCTATTGGTGGAAATGTGATTGCTGTAAGAAACAACATTAATGATGCTGCTTGGAAGTAATGTTTACATTACGCTTCAATAAAAAATGGAATTACAAGAACAAGTTCGCCTAACGCGCCAACTGAATGCAGTAAAGTCGCGATGATCAGTTCGGTCGAACTCTACTGTCTCCCTCCTGAGAGGACTACCGACTATCTGCGAGAGTTTTTCTCTTAACAGTCAACTCAGAAATAGAACAGTTTAACCTACTTTGAATTACGGTAACATTGTTCAGCGCAAAATCGAGATCGAGATAAAATTCTTCCGCCACGAACAAACTAGGATCGAGACAGTCTTTTCTAGACAATTCAGGATTTAAAATCGGAACTGCATGCGAAACAAGAATCGAAGAGTCGAGACTTATAGACGAACGTCTCGATCAAGACAGCATTTTCGATCAGAGAGGAGAAAGAAAAGCAGGGTTGCTCTTTGTAGTCGCGATGCCACTGGAGTTAAAAAAAAAACTACGCTAAATAGAAAGTTAAAAAACACTACACGTTTTTCTTTTGAAATTATTATATAGTTCACAGTTAGTTTGCCTTTGATATAATTTTTATTTTATATTTAATTACATAATTATGCAAGAGCTTTTCGGCTTTTTAAATTCCCATATCAACAACCGACGCGTTTGAAGTTTCGTTTAAAACTAACAATTTCATAATTATTGCAGCTATAACTTTAGTTAAGAAAATATATTTATCTTCACTGGATTCCACTTCCAAATCAATTCAGCGGCTTGAAAGAAAATTAAGGCCGATAAAAATTTGATTGTCACTGATGGATTGATAGATTAGTGCAGAGAAATTCTGTAATTTTTATTTCTAATGTGAATAAGTGTGAATACTGATATCTTAATTGATTTACTTCATTTTATCAGAAAGGTTCAAGCCGTTTTTCGGCTTGATTTCACTGTTTGAAGTAAACACACAAATTTTATTCTCCCATAAATACTGTGAAATCCTTTAATTGTGTCATCCATCTTCGGGCCTTCAAGAAAAAACGAAGCTTCTTCAGGCGATAAGATTTCTTTCGGGAAGTCGACGCTATTCTTATTACAATTAAGCGAGAGCTTTCGACTTGAGTGTACAATTTATATAACTATTTACACCGATATCGCTTGCAGCGTTCTATATATTCGACAAAGCGTGGCCTTCGACCGAAGAATCCAAGCCAAGCTAAACCTATTTAAGTTGGTGCCACCTTGAAGTGTTGGCAAGTACTTGTAAATAGGAATGTAAGCAGGTGTGAGATTTTGTTGGCGTGAATTTGTTGGCAATGAGATGCTTTTGTTTCCAAGAATTTAACTGTGCAATTGCAATTCTAATACTCGATCTCGTGCGCTGTTAAATAGGCCTATTGAGGGGAAGTGAAGAGAATTTAGAGCAATATTGGTGAAAAACTTATGAAGAAAGATTGTTGTGATGTGATTTATGTTTTCTGCTTTGATCATTTTATGAATTCTTTAAATATATATATTTTCTTTGTTTGTTTCGTAGTGCTAGAAATTTCCCGGACAGTTTTACAATAATGATAATGAATTTTAGAATGTTAGAATAGCTGTGCTAAATATAACTTCTGACTGAAAATGTGATCAGCCATCACTTAGATATGATTAGATAAACGTTAGTGCAAACAGTGCGTTCGTCGTCGCACAAATTAGCGAACAAAATCAATATTATCAGTTAGTCAATATTAATTAGTGATCAATATTAGTTTGGTCAACAATACGAAATTGGATTCTGGGATTGCATCCATTTCGTTCCTTCCTGCAATTTTAGCAGTCTCGAAAGCCCAGCGAAGTCATTTTTTTTATTTATGTCATTGTATTGCAATCTATTGAGTCACGCTTAGAAATGACATGAACTTTCTAATAAACTAAATTATTAAGTTCAGATTAGCAAATGTTTCATGTTTAGAAAGGATATTAATTGACATATAAAGTTCAACATTTAGTAGTTTATTTCAACAAGTAAGTGTAAAGTTGCCTTCATCGTACTCGTGACTGACTCGATGGCAATAGTTGAGATTTCAGTGTCACAACAACTATTACTGGCTGACTTGCTGTTATTGCTTGGCTGCTTTGATAGCAACGTAAAAATATTGGGAAAATTCAATCTAATCGCTCATTTGACGCTCAAACGGCGTCACTTCAATAATCATCGAGATTATCACAGACTCCACTCTAAACTCCAAACTACGAGTGGCTTTTGAGACATTCGAAGTCTTCGTAAACTTCAGTCTAAAACGGCGCTTAACAATTTAATTCGAACAATAATGTAACTGATCAATATACTCGATATAACTTCACTTGCTCTACATATTCACAGTTACTGATCTTCGCGGAGTTTCCTTCCTCACTCCTCGTTTTGTAATTTCTTGTGAAGTAAAGCAACACACGTTTTTTCCCGTTTCCCGTCATCCGTGTAGCGCACCCGAAGCTTGGCTCTCCAAATACTGAACGGCTCGCTGTATTTCGGAGGGCTGCGTAGGTCGTTGAGCGACATGTTCGAAGCTCGGTGAAGAACTACAAACTGATCGTCAAATGATCGCAATTGGATCGAAGTTGTTAAGCGGTTTATCGCCGAGCAACAACAACGTCTGTGCGGCGGCTTGGCGGCTTGGCGGCTTGGAAGGAAGATAAATTCGTGGGAAGGGGGGGGGGAACTGATATTTGCTTGCACTGATTGATCAAGCTGTTAGCACACTTGTATCTGAGAGATACAATCTCATCGGTAGCTGTGAGTGCTTTCGCTGCCAAGATCTTTATTAGTCCGAGTTGGGATGCTGGTGGAAATCGATGGAAATCCTTGAATTTAACGAGAGTAAATCCTGAATAAACGAGTAAAAATCCTGAGTAAATCCTGCATTTTATTAGTTGTAATTGTAATTAAAATAACAATTACATTACAATACAAAATAATAAATACTTGCTTGGATTTCATTTCCAAAACGTTGTTGAATTCTGAGTTGAAATGAGTAGAATTTTTGTAAAATAATTCCATTCATTTGCATTACAGTGCGATTTCTGTAGCGAAATCTGAGCAAAAGTTTTTCTCCAGATTCCGCATATTTTAATTAACTCTGACCGCGATTACAAAACGTTCTTCTCAGTAATGAACGACGACGAGTAATAAATTTTTTTCAGTTTCTAAATATTTTTTATACTTATTTCACTGCATACAAAATGACATTTTGTCTTTGTTGTTAAAATTATTTAATATCACTCTTCAATTCTAAGTACAAATTTGGTTCCATTAACTTCATTAAACTATATAATTTCCTCAATTTCCACATAACTTGCTTACCTGAAACTAACATAAGGCATTTTTTCGTATTTAATTTAGAATTCCTCGGTCTAACAATATTTATGTGTACGAAAATTGTAATAAACAAAGTCAATGTCAAGCGATTCCAGCGCACGTTAATGCAATTTTCTCTCAATGCTCTTCCAATCGCTCACTCTGCTCGCATTAATTAGTCGAAGTGCAGTTAGTTAGTGAGGCGACGAGTTTTAAACCGAACTGAGTTGTTTCACTTCGACGCAATTCTTTCTAAGTTTGTGTCAGCAGCATTTTTCAGCTAGTCAACTAGTGTCGCCTACACTTTATCATAAGCCATTTAAATGCTTAATACTGTGCTGTGAACGGCGTGTCTCACTAAGTGCGAGCTGTCCAGGCTACTCGTAGTAGGATTTGCCTTAACGCGTTGACTCATACAAGCAGAGGTTCTCAATTATTTTTTCCACGAGTAATTACTGAGTCCGATATTCTGTAGAAATCACAATTCAGAGCTGTTTTCAGAGTTTTAACTTTAGTTCAAGTGGTTCAAGTTTCATATAGCTTTTCAGAGCTTTCGAAAGTTTTCGAAATTCGATTTCCCATTTGCATTTGATGCCTGCAAAAAAATCCATTGCATACTTTCAGGCGCGATTTGAATGCTCTAGAGAAGGAAAGAAGGTGCATCTCGGGAAATGCTTCTGTTATTAGGAATATTATATATTACACAAAAACAATACAATTCACAATTAATACATTAATAGAACATAAACTTGCTTGCTATAAAAACAGAGGGAAATTAAACAAATGAAATGGAACCTAAAATAAACAAATAAATTCGTTGCTACAAACTTCGCCTAAAAGTATGCAGGGAAATTTTCATGAAATGTCTCGATCTCTCCTGCGAATTGCATGTAGCAACATATAATGAGCCAAAATATAAAAGTCAGTGAATACTAAGCATTATTAAACATTTGACAAAAACTGTTTAAACTCATTCACCAACGCAAGAACAACAACTGAATGCTATAAGGAAATGGAAGTCGCAATATTTCCGCTTCTTCCCTCGCCACTTGCTAGTTCTGGTTGTTACTTTTTGCCTTGTTTTGCCTGTTGAGTAAGTAAATCCTATAATTCTCAGTTAACGGCTGGTGGTGGAGCGAGCGAGCGATAACCTGCTCGTGTTAATTATTTCTGTGCAATGACAAAAAACAATAAAGCAAAAGAAAAGGCAAAAAATTCAGCGACGTGCCATCCATTCATTCATATTACGTCATACATCGCCATTACAGCTGCGGATAATGTTGCCGAAAATTTGGGGAGACGTGCAGTCGAAAGACCGGAAGACGCTCGCGAGAAAGGGTGGCGCACAAAAGAGACTCGCAAAGAATTAAGAGTCGCAGTTTCCGCTTCTCAGCACAAGCGCTGCAGGGATCTTTAATGCACGCTCGACTTTTTTTTATATACATGAGCTGCAATGAGGAGGTGGAAGGATGGGCGGTGGTGGTGGAAGGAGGGGAGGGGAGGCGTAGAAGGGGCGGGAGCCTCCTACAAGCAGGCGGCGTGTAGCTGCTGCGCTCCTCCAAAATGCGCAGGGTGACCAGTTAGTTGCCTGCAGCAACTACAGCTGCTGCCGCTGCTGCCTGAGGGCTTTTTAATGAGTGAAGCAGCGTCGTAATGCATTATTCATGTAGCTACGCAAGGGCCCGTCACCGTCACCGTCATCGCCGTCACCGTCACCGTAATCATTGCCGCGCGCTCATTCGCACCCGAATCATCGCCACCGTCACCCACATCATTCCTCGTGCGCCCCCCCCCCCCCCCGATGTCGTCTTCAGTGGCGAAAACTTGGCGATGCCGTTGTACACATGAGAGCCTCGCGTTGTTTTTCTTTTACTTCTTCTTTCCTTCGCCAGCAACAGATTCGAACTGCGCTCTCCGCTGGCTCGGATATTTGGGGTGCCTTTGGCTGGCGGGATCCACTTCTATATAGTTGGCCTTCTCTTCAGATCTCCTTCAGCGAAGAGCAGGCGAAGGAAGGGAAGGCGAAGGAAGGGCAGGCGAAGGAAGGGCAGGCGAAGGAAGGGCAGGCGAAGTACGGTTGTTGGAGGCGAAAAAGGTTGTCGGAGGCGAGTGGAGTCGCATTCGCGGATCTTCCGCGGTTCACGTCGTGGAGAGTTTAAGTGGTGAGTGCGGATTATTCAATTCGAGTGCTTCAGCGCGAATTTTCCTTCATTATACACGTGACATTCTTCAAGTTGGTCATTATAATTCATAGAAATGAGACGAGTTGAGCTTCCACATTAAGTTGTTTGCTGGGTTATGGCAGACACGTGAGGACTGCGGGTGAGGCGAAATTAATGAAGAGAATTCTTCATTCTTAGGCCTCTAAAAATCGAACACCTTCACCTCCTCGACTTCTCCAACCCACCACAACCACAACAAATTTCCTCTCCTTCCCGCACATTCAGCTTGAATTTTTGCCCCTCTTGCTGGTTGCTTTTTTTTGGTTTTTTCTGCTTTTTTTTGGTTTTTTCTAGTTTTCTTTGCGTTGCTCTTTCTCTTCCCAAAGCAGCTTTTAAAACCCCATAAAATATCTCAACAAACATCTCAATAAAGGACGTTTAAAGCCACAGCGAAGACGACAGCGACACGATAAGAACACCGCAGCAACAACAAGTTGTTAATAAAAAAATTAAACTTGTGCTCATTACAGATTCAGCGCCGATTTGTTTGGTTGTCCCCGCTCGCTCGACGACCGCTCGACCGCTCGATCGCTCGATCGATTCCATCGCGTTCGTTTTATTATCCCGGCCAGCCTCGGTCGTGATTTGCTCCGCCAGCCGGCAGGCGTTCGCGCTCGCGGACTTATTGGTGCCGCCGCCGTGTGCGCCTAAACGGTGCGCATGCGCACACAAATATTTTAGATTCGCATAAATTTTGCATGGTTAGCAGCAGCAGCAGCAGCAGCAGCAGCAGCAGCAGCAGCAGCAGCGGAAGATTAAAAAGAGGGAAATAAATAAATGAAATCAAGAAACAGGCAGAGAACACGCTGCAGATCGATGATGGCAGTCTTGCTGGTGCTGCTGGTGGTGCTGCTGCTGGTGCTGGTGGGGCATCTGTTCCTGCTGCTGCTGCTGCTGCTGCTGCTGCTGATCGTGATTAACATATCATTTAAAATTCATGTTGAACACATGTATGCAGATATCGTGGATATGGAAGTCGCGTAGGCCTCCCCGGCGGCGCGCACGGCGCGGAATGCGTGGTGCACACGGGTCCCCAGCGGCCGTCCAGCAGTTGCGGGGCGCTGCTGTCTGCTGCAAACATCCTGGCGTTCTTCTAGGCATCCTGGCATCTCGAGTTGCCCCGGCAAACGCTGCACGAGCAACCCAGCAAAAAGACTGCTTTTCAGTTTCAGCTTCAAAGAGTCGAATTGAAAGTTAGAAAATGACAACAACCAACTGAAAGTATGTGTAAAATTAAAACGAAATCTAATTCTAAATTTGGAATATTTTAGTTTTCACAGGCAAATCATCACAGTTACAATGATATCAGCGGAATTATCAGTCTGCTAATTTATCCGGCGCTCATTTTGATATACTTTCAATAAATTCGAAGTCGCGTTCCTTGCGTTCAGGAAATTTCCGCATTGAATTGTTTGCTGGGCTACGCGGCGACGCGTGCAACTCTCCGCTTCCGCTTAACACTCCGCTCGACGTCCCTTCGCTCTCCCCCTCGAGGGCCCGCGAAGTACTCGCTGGAAAAAATGAAGATGTTTCTTCGAACGCAATTTGTTGTTGTCATTCATGTTGCTCAGTCGTGGAGAGCTGCTGCGGCTCCTCTTCCTCCTCCTCTTCCTCTCTTCCTGAACTGCAGACTTCTTCGCTGCGTCGGTAGGCCGCCGCCGACACCGCCGCCGACGCTGCCGACGCCGCCAAGTCTTTAGTTTATGACTTCAAAATTTGCTTGCATTCATTTCAGTCCGCTGCAACGGTGTTGCGCGGCCACGGAACGCCGCCGCATCATTTGAATGGCAAATTTTCCGCCTCTTGACCGTTCGCGAGCAGGAGTTCGCGCAGGTTTGTGAGCGTGAGTCGCGGCGCAGAGCCGGCGTGCCGTAGCTCTCCACGCAGCCTGCCAACAAATCACTGCGCCCGGTGATCGCCGGCCCGCTGGTGCGCCGACGCGATCGATTTATTATTTGGGTGCGGAGAATTTAGTAGCGCCTCCGAATGCTGTGAATATAAATTAAGACATTCGTCGCGGACGTGGCGGGTCCGCTGGCTGAGTTTCGAATGGCAGAGCTTCTGCGTCCGTGCAGGGGGAACCCGTGCGATCTTCAGCGAATTTAAAGTGTTTCGCTCTCGCTTATCTAATCAACGACTGAGATTCTTACAGTAACTTTTACTCTAAAATAATGTTATGAAATGCAAGAATTTCTATTTGCTTGTTATCTGCGAAATTGCATCGTGAAGCGAGACAACAACATGACGGCCAACAAGCCAACTTAAAGCTTCCAGTGAAGGCCGCGATACATTCTGTCGGCCGCTGTGTCTGCTGCATTTTGGCCGCTAACGCATTTTAGCGAGGAGTAGCCGACGCAAGAGGCTGCACTCGCGCCAGCGTACATCGAACTCACTTTTGGAGAGCGCGAGCACTCGATCGCTCGGTCGCTCGGTCGCTCAGTCGTTCAATCGCTCGGTCGCTCAGTCGCTCGAGTAGTCGATCTCTCGGTCGCTCGAGTAGTCGATCTCTCGGTCACTCGATCGCTCAGTCGCCCAGTCGCTCAGTCGCTGGATCACTCGGTCGCTCGATCGCTCGGTCGCTCCGTCGCTGGATCACTCGATCTCTCGGTCGCTCAGTCGCTCGATCACTCGCTCGATCGCTCGCTCGCTCGCACGCACGCACGCTTAACCTCTGCATAACTCAACGTGCGAGGGTGTTGCCAGCTGCGATCACGACCAGCGATCGATTGCGCCGATTGATCGCATCGGCTGCTGATCGGTTACATGATCGCTTAGCTGATCCAGAATTGATAACCGACATGGACGGCACTGCAGCAGCCGTGAGCAGCAGCAGCAGCAGCCGTGAGCAGCAGCAGCAGCAGCGCGTCTCTTCTCTGGCGAGGAGTTGTTGTTGTTCCATTAAACGTTGTTGGAGGTGGGAAGTTGATGTTGCTGCTCTCGCTCTCGTTGTAACGACGTTGATGCGAAAACTCAACGTCGTCCCTTCAGCCGAAAATGAGGATTTTTTCGAATTTTTCTCGTCTTAGTTTTCACTGCGCTCATCGTCGTGGCTTTTTTTTTGAAGTTAAAAAGTGTTTATAATACTTTTAAAAGTCTCTCGATAAATGAAATAAATGATTCACGACTGATTCACTGATCTAATTAGTCACTGAGATCATGAAAACATCACTTCGATCGTTGCAACTCCACTAATAAAGAAGGAAAAATATGTCTTCGCTCCGCCTTTCGAATTAAGATCGCCTTTCGAATTAAGATCGCCTTTCGAATTAAGATCGCCTTTCAAATTAAGATCGTTTAATCGCGTTTAATAACAGAGTTTAATAGTAAAATAAAAGTATATCACGGAAATGCTGGCGGCCAGGATCGCCGTGATCAATAAACTCACTGAATCTCGTAGGAAAGAAAGACGCAAATGCGATCATCGAGCTTTTCGCCTCGCATTTCGCCTCGCATTTCGCCCCGCATTTCGCCTCGCATTTCGCGCAGCCTCCGAAGACGTGCGAAAAAAGTCTCGACGATCGCACACGGAGCGGCCAACGATAACGCGGCGAGCAACACTTGCCGTGAGCAATATTTGCGCCGTGCTTTCGTTAGCTTAACCAAATTTCGCTCCCGCTCCCGCTCCCGCTGCACCGGGACGCCGATCTCGACCAAATCGGCCCGCTATAATGTGTGATAATGCGTCAAATTTGCACATTAAGCGATGCGCGCGCTAACAAGATCGCCCGCGAGATACAGCTACCGCGCAGAACTGTGTGTGTGTGTGTGAAGGCAGTTGTTGCTGCTGGTGGTGGTGGTGATGGTGGTGGTGATGGTGGTGGTGGTGGCAGGCGGCCGCTTCTGCTGCTACTTCGCGGATCCCCCGCCGCGAGACTGCGAGCGACTGACTGACTGAGTGGCGTGCAAATTAGCGCACATCACACTGATCGTGCAACGCTGGCCGATAACTTTCTGTGAGGTTAAAATGATTATTGTTGCTGCTGTGAGTTGGGGGTTTTTTGGGAACGAAAAGCGCAACAACAGATGGAGGTGCAGCAGCAGCAGCAGCAGCAGTGGCAGCGGCAGCAGTGGCAGTGGCAGCAGTGGCAGCAGCAGCATAACGAAATTCCGCGATCGATCAGCAGTCGATCAAGCTCGAGTAGCTGTTTGCTGAATATGTATGAGGAAGTGATGCAGCAGCAACAACAACAAACATCAACAAACATCAACAAGCAACAAGCAACTCCAGCAACAACTCCAGCCCGCGTTTTTACATTTTTATCCGCAGCGATTTGAAGTTCAAAGGCCGGCCAACTGATTGACTGACTGACTGACTGGTTATCCTGCCTGCGAATTCCTGCAATAATCGATCGCCAACAACGCGCGGCGCTGCTCTCTCCGCGGCAACTTAACACTTGCACGGAATTTCGATCACCGACCGCTTCAGACGATCAAGTGGCGCGCTGATCGCGCTGTTTTTTTCCTTCATTTTTTTTCTCCCTTTTCGGGGTTCCCGCGATCATCGTTCAGTCGGTAGCGTTTGGCTGCCGGTTGCTTTCGCTCTTCGCTGCTCTTCGCTGCTCTTCGCTGCTCGTATCGTCTCAAGATACCAAAGCTTCGGTGGCAGCATGTTGGCCCGATCAGTCATACGAAGCGGAATCCTAACTGATCTTCGTCGTCGTCGTCGCCTTCGTCGTCGTCATCGTCTTCGTCGTCGTCGTCGTCGTCGCTGTCGTGATCAATTCGGGCGTTTGCTAGTTTATTGTTATTTTTGCTGTTGTTGCTGGAAAATCAAGGCGGCTCAAAATGGTTTGGCAATTCGATGCGGCGACAGATTCGTTGCGCATCCCGCCAGCTGATGATCGTGCTGAAGTTCAGTTGCTGCTGCTGTTGATGCTGCTGATGCCTCCACTTAGCAGCATCGCCTGGCAGCCTCTCGCTCCGAGGATGGCTTCGTTTAATAAGTAATTTTGATTTAGAGCAGATTATAGAGTCGCCTCAGCCTCAGCCTCGGCTGTGAGTGAGCGAGCGAGCGAGTGAGCGAGTGAGCGAAATTAATCTCCACGTGCAACGTTTTGCCGCTTCTCGTTGCTCTTCTGATGGCAGTTGTAGTTGTTGATGGTAGCTGTAGGTGTTTGTTGTTGTTGTTCTGGATGTTGTTGTTGTTCTGGTTGTTGTCGTTATTGTTGTCTTTTTTAGCATTTCACTGCGGAAAACGTGAGTCTGTTGCGATTAACGATATCACATTCATGTTGTTAACGTCGATCGTCGTCCTGTTGCGGTTGCCGTTGCGGTTGCCGTCGCCGTTGCCGTTGCCGTTGCGGTTGCCGTTGCTCTTGCCGTTGCCGTTGCCGTTGCTACCGCTGCCGTTGCTGCTGCTGCTGCCGCTGCCGCCGTTGCTGTTGGCTTCATCAATAACATCAGAAGCTTTTCCACTGAAATTGTTTCGTATTCTGCAGCGCACTCGCGCGCACTTGACTTTGCCTCTGACCCCGTAACGATTTCGAACTCCAGTTAAACTGAGTTTCTGTTCGTGGTTGCTGCTCCGCGGATTTACCGCGCTAAGCTGTACCATCATCAGCACATCATTTCCACCGCCTCCTCGAATCGATCTCGGCAACTTCTGCACTTCACCGGCACCGTTAGGCTGCAGCAACAAGTTGCTCTCCCCCCTCACCCCCCCCCCCCACCAAAAAAAACTCGACATGCCATCACATCGATTGTTTCCAGTGCATGCATGCCGATCGCGCTTCCGATGACCTGCCGCGGATTGCTGCAAAATGATTTTTAGCGAATTTTGAAAGGTTTATTGAAATTTAATTGGCCGACTTTTACACGCTCGCGATAGCAAGAAGAAGAAGAAGAAGAGGAAGACGACGACGAAGAAGAGGAAGACGAAGAACGCGCACGAGATTGAGATGAGACTACAGCAATCGCCATTTTATCGTCTCAGTGGACACTCACTCGCACTGAGAATTGCCGCGAAAATGATAACGGGAATCACATTCTGCCGTATTAATTGCAGCAACTTCGCTCCCATTATAGAATCTCTAATTTCTCTCGCTGTTTTCGTTCGTTTTCGTTTGTTTCGATCGTCGTGTTGTCGTGTTGTTGTTGTTGTTTTCTCGCGCACACAGAGTTTGCAGAGTTTGCAGAGTTGGCAGAGTTTGCAGAGTTTGCAGAGTTTGCAGAGTTTGCAGAGTTTGCAGAGTTTGCAGAGTTTGCAGAGTTTGCAGAGTTTGCAGAGTTTGCAGAGTTTGCAGAGTTTGCAGAGTTTGCAGAGTTTGCAGAGTTTGCAGAGTTTGCAGAGTTTGCAAAGTTTGCAGAGTTTGCAGAGTTTGCAGAGTTTGCAGAGTTTGCAGAGTTTGCAGAGTTTGCAGAGTTTGCAGAGTTTGCAGAGTTTGCAGAGTTTGCAGAGTTTGCAGAGTTTGCAGAGTTTGCAGAGTTTGCAGAGTTTGCAGAGTTTGCAGAGTTTGCAGAGTTTGCAGAGTTTGCAGAGTTTGCAGAGTTTGCAGAGTTTGCAGAGTTTGCAGAGTTTGCAGAGTTTGCAGAGTTTGCAGAGTTTGCAGAGTTTGCAGAGTTTGCAGAGTTTGCAGAGTTTGCAGAGTTTGCAGAGTTTGCAGAGTTTGCAGAGTTTGCAGAGTTTGCAGAGTTTGCAGAGTTTGCAAAGTTTGCAGAGTTTGCAGAGTTTGCAGAGTTTGCAGAGTTTGCAGAGTTTGCAGAGTTTGCAGAGTTTGCAGAGTTTGCAGAGTTTGCAGAGTTTGCAGAGTTTGCAGAGTTTGCAGAGTTTGCAGAGTTTGCAGAGTTTGCAGAGTTTGCAGAGTTTGCAGAGTTTGCAGAGTTTGCAGAGTTTGCAGAGTTTGCAGAGTTTGCAGAGTTTGCAGAGTTTGCAGAGTTTGCAGAGTTTGCAGAGTTTGCAGAGTTTGCAAAGTTTGCAGAGTTTGCAGAGTTTGCAGAGTTTGCAGAGTTTGCAGAGTTTGCAGAGTTTGCAGAGCTTGCAGAGTTGGCAGAGTTTGCAGAGTTTGCAGAGTTTGCAGAGTTTGCAGAGTTTGCAGAGTTTGCAGAGTTTGCAGAGTTTGCAGAGTTTGCAGAGTTTGCAGAGTTTGCAGAGTTTGCAGAGTTTGCAGAGTTTGCAGAGTTTGCAGAGTTTGCAGAGTTTGCAGAGTTTGCAGAGTTTGCAGAGTTTGCAGAGTTTGCAGAGTTTGCAGAGTTTGCAGAGTTTGCAGAGTTTGCAGAGTTTGCAGAGTTTGCAGAGTTTGCAGAGTTTGCAGAGTTTGCAGAGTTTGCAGAGTTTGCAGAGTTTGCAGAGTTTGCAGAGTTTGCAAAGTTTGCAGAGTTTGCAGAGTTTGCAGAGTTTGCAGAGTTTGCAGAGTTTGCAGAGTTTGCAGAGTTTGCAGAGTTTGCAGAGTTTGCAGAGTTTGCTGGAATTGCGTGTCTGGCGTGAAAAAGTGCAGTTAAAAAAATAAATCACGACTTTGCGGTGCGCGAGTGCGCGATATGGACGAAATTGGTACTCAGGTACTTAAGAGTTCGCGTTTATATCTAAATCGCAGGCTAAGAAAATAAAAATTAAATTAGGAATTCGGCGGCGCGAACGCTGCAGCTAGCTTCGCAAACACACGTCAAGCATGATCGCACACACACACACACACACACACACACACACACCGGCTGGAGTCCGACACGGCACGACGACGCAGCTTCGGTCGCGCTCGTGGCGCGGGGGAGCGAGCGCGAGTCGTGGTGCGGACTGCAGCAGTTCGCCTCGTTCGCCTCGTTCGCCTCGCTCGCCTCGTTCGCAGGTTCTACTTTTCGCCTTTAATGGTCCAATTTGAGATATCTGCGGCCCGCTGCAGTGATAAAGTCGTCGTTGTTGCTGCTGATGGTGCGGCGAGCGCTCGCTCCGTTGATTGGCGTTGTAACGAGAACGCGAGTTAAATTTAAGCCAACTCATTCGGCACGAATTTGGAAGGAGCATCAGCATCAGCAGCAGCAGCGGCAGCAGCAGCGGCGGCAGCGACAGCGGCCACGATCACCGTCGTCTCCTCTTCCTGCTTCCACAGCAACGCGCGGATGATGCAGGCTGCCGCTGGATGAGCCTCGAATTACTGCGTAAATCGTGGGTGTTGAGTGTGGACGGACGACTGGGAACGAACGCCAGTTTTGAAGGTTCAACGGAATCGGAGGCACCGTCATCATCGTCATCATCGTCATCATCGTCATCATCATCATCGTCGTCATCATCATCATCGTGGTCGTCGTCGTCGTCGTGGTCGTCGTCGTGGTCGTGGAATCGCGAACGCAAGCGGGAACCTGAGACTCTGAAATAACGAGACGATAAAATTACCAGCAACAGAAACAACGACGAAAACAACAACAACAATAATGAATTCAAGGCTGGTTATAGTGATTCGCACCATCGGGATTTCTAGAGATTTAGCGTGTCTCGATCTCGATCCTCGTCTCGAAGACAAAGATTCGTCTCGTTATCTGCTCTCGATGCCATTGAAAAAACGTTCTCGATCTTGATCGACTTGGAGACGACAAAAAGGCTGCATCGATCTCGATCGTCGTCTCTGCTGAAAACGACCAACTTGATCTCGTTACCGATCTGATATCGAACTGATATCGATCTTGATCTCGATCGTGGTCATCGCTTATTCAATAAAAAAACGCCGCATTCGCTATTATCATCTCGAATTCGAGACTAGATCGAGTGAAACTAGACTAGACTAAATCATGGAACTGGTTGATCAGCTGATTGACTCATCGATTGACCGACCGATTGACCGACCGATTGACCGACCGATTCACCGACTGATTGACCGACTGATTGACCAGCCGATGACCAACTGATTCATCAACCGATTGACCGACTGATTGGCCAGCCGATTGATTGGACTCATCAACCAGTTAATCAACCCATCAGCAGAGGAAAAGATCAACAAAGCGACGGATCAATCAATCTGCAAACAAACTAACTTCAGCGAGTAACGAATCAGCCAGTAGATTGATCAACCGACGAGTCAAAACCGACGAGTCAAACCGACGAGTCAAAACCGACGAGTCAAACCGAGAAAACGATCGGTTGATCGATGAATCGACGGATCGACGGATCGACTGACATTTTATTCAACACTACGCGGCCAACGATCAATTTATTCGACCAACGACTCCACCGATAAAAAACCACTCTGAAGACGAGCGAAAGAACGAGCGAAAGAACGAGCGAAAGAACGAGCGAAGGAACGAGCGAAGGAACGAGCGAAGGAACGAGCGAAAGAACGAGCGAAAGAACGAACGAAAGAACGAGCGACAGAACGAGCGAAGGAACGAGCGAAGGAACGAGCGAAGGAACGAGCGAAAGAACGAGCGAAAGAACGAGCGAAGGAACGAGCGAAGGAACGAGCGAAGGAACGAGCGAAGGAACGAGCGAAAGAACGAGCGAAAGAACGAGCGAAGGAACGAGCGAAGGAACGAGCGAAGGAACGAGCGAAGGAACGAGCGAAGGAACGAGCGAAAGAACGAGCGAAGGAACGAGCGAAGGAACGAGCGAAGGAACGAGCGAAGGAACGAGCGAAAGAACGAGCGAAGGAACGAGCGAAGGAACGAGCGAAGGAACGAGCGAAGGAACGAGCGAAGGAACAAACGAGCGAAAGAACGAGCGAAGGAACGAGCGAAGGAACGAGCGAAGGAACGAGCGAAGGAACGAGCAAAGGAACGAGCAAAGGAACGAGCGAAAGAACGAGCGAAGGAACGAGCGAAGGAACGAGCGAAGGAACGAGCGAAGGAACGAGCGAAAGAACGAGCGAAGGAACGAGCGAAGGAACGAGCGAAGGAACGAGCGAAGGAACGAGCGAAAGAACGAGCGAAGGAACGAGCGAAGGAACGAGCGAAGGAACGAGCGAAGGAACGAGCGAAGGAACAAACGAGCGAAAGAACGAGCGAAGGAACGAGCGAAAGAACGAGCGAAGGAACGAGCGAAGGAATGAGCGAAGGAACGAGCGAAAGAACGAGCGAAAGAACGAGCGAAAGAACGAGCGAAGGAACGAGCGAAAGAACGAGCGAAGGAACGAGCGAAGGAACGAGCGAAAGAACGAGCGAAGGAACGAGCGAAGGAACAAACGAGCGAATTGACGCAGCTGTGATCGCGTGCACGAGACTCGTGCTTGCATTACGTCATCAGTGAGCGCAGCAATCGGGGGAGCAGCGGGGACGACTGAAGTTCGCATCGTTCGGTTCACGAGCGAGCCGATAACGATGTTCACGCTCGTAACGACGACCATGATTCGCGGCGGTCATTATTGAGCTCGCGGTGATCGGAGGTGCAAATTGCACAACGAACTGGAAAGTTCACGCGCATCTCGCTCACTCACTCGTTCACCGCGAGCGAGTCTTTCGTCGTCATTTCGTCGGCTATGTGAAAATTGAGGGAAAAACTTGTACGTTTTACGCTGTCTGCAGCTGCACGCCGCCTCGATCACGCTGCCGCTGCATGATCTGAAATTACTGAAATTATTTCGGCGATGAAATCGCTCGCCGTCGTTTAGTTCATTTGGGTGCAACGGAATCCGTCGTGTTAGACGCGCGTTTCAAAAAGCTGTTCGTTCAACGGCTTGGAATTGTTGGTGGAGTTGGCCGGGGAGGGGAGGGCGAGGGGCTGGGTAAAGTAAAATGCGATGGTGTGGAAGGAGGGGGAGGAGGGAGAGGATAATGATTGTGGGCAAACGCAAGTAATTTCGAGTGATTTTAATCACTTCTTCTTAAATTTGAGAAAACGAGGTTGGTTGGTCCGCTAAGGGAGAGAGAGAGAGAGAGACAGAGAGAGAGAGAGAGAGAGAGAGAGAGATAGAGAGAGAGAGAGAGACAGGGGGAGGGGAGAAGCAAGCTAAAATACAGCAATATTTATATAACTAAAAGTCGTCAATTTAATCAAAAATCAATTGTAATTTCCTTCCTGAAAATGCCAGTAAAAGAGAAGCAAGAGAGCGGCCGCAAGAACAGCAACGGCAACAACAAACGCACTGAAAGTATTTCGCTCTACGTAGCGAGTCACAACAAATAATACATGAATACACTCCGTCCACGTAACATTTATTACGTGCCGACGAATTGAACACACACATCACGTATTTCTCGTCATCTCTTTTGCTGTGTGTGTTTGTGTGTGTGTAGGAAAGCAGGCAAACTAAAAATAGCATAGTAGCAATAACAACACTGGTAGTGTGAACTGGCTGTCGGCTGAATGTAGCTCGGTTACGAGTGCCTGACACCATCAGCTGCGGTGTCCGAGCGGTTAAGGAGATGGACTTGAAATCCATTGGGTTCTGCCCGCACAGGTTCGAATCCTGTCCGCAGCGCATTCTTTTTGAGTGTGGGAAATGTTTTTTTATTTTTTTTTATTTCTTATTTATTTATATTTTTTATTTATTTTCCAGTTGCAGAGGGCATGACGACGTTCCATTCACAAGACACGTCAGAGGTTCGTTCGCAAATTTGGTTGGCGACTTTTAATTGCCGTCTGGTTGTCGCAAGCAACCGAAAATTCTGTGGATTTAATTCGATTTTTCAGCTATTTTTATAATGTGTCATCTCCTCACCTGACCGATTTTCCGATGACCTGCGATTGCTTCCACTGTATTTTGCTCTCAGTTAGGAGAGATCGTGTCAGCCTAGCGAGTTGTTATTATTGTAATTGCTATACAACAAAAAGAGAGAGAGAAAAAGGAACGAATACACAAAAGCAATACGATTGCCGCTGTTATTGTAACTCAGCTTTAATTTCGGCACGAATTGTTTTCCACTGCAAGTAGTTGTTGCCGGTCGTCGCCAATTTGGCCAGCAGTTTATTGCGTTTTAAATGGCGTTGGCCAGCCATCGGCGGCCGACTTGGAAGCCCGAGCAGCTACGTTCGCTCGCACACATGTGCGAGATGCAGCATTAGATATGCAAATTGGCTGCGCACATTTTGTTTGTGTTCGCGGGAGAAAAGCCACAACAACGCACACTTAATATGAGAGTTTTAGTGCCGTTTTCTGCGCATTTTAATTGAGCGGAAAAGCTGCTCGGCTGCCGCGTCGGGTGAGCGCGCTGCGCTGGCGAAATCGTCGTTCGTCGTCTGCGGAGTTGGAAAATCGGCTGTGGCTGCGAAGCGGTCAAAACGCCGCTCATGACGGGGCAGCGCTGCATGTGATGTGACAGCTTTGTCAGCAGTGACAGCAGTGACAGCGGCAGTGACTGGTGACTCTCGAAGCAGGCGAAGCAGGCGAAGTTTTTCCGCCTTAACAACCCACTCGACACTCGATGAAAAATGTTAGTAGAGCGCCGACACAACAAAATCATCGAATTGCTATGAAATTAATTAGAAAACTCACGGGAAAATAAATAAAAGTGTGCTGGAAAAAATTGTAAAAAACAATTTTATAATTTTTAAAATAATGTAATAAAATTTTTTTAATTTTAAAATGTGATAAAACCTCCAAAATTATATAAGCAAACAGTTGAAAAGTAAAAAAAAATGTGCGAAAAAAGAAGACTATGAAAAAAACAGAGAAAATTATACGAAATTTAGCGAAAAAATTCTAAGAGTCTCAAGAAGTTCCAAGAAGACGAAGAAAACTTGAAATTTCTTACATTTCATGAAATTCTTTGGTGTTTCCAATTTCTTTAAACATTTAAAGTTGTAATCAAGAGCAGTTGAGAACTTCTTCAGTTCAGTTCAACAAAACTAAATAAAGTAAAGCAAAAATCAGTCTTCTCTCCTCGAAGTTTTCATTAACTTGACGAACTTTTCGCTTTGCGCGTGACGAAGATTTTTCAGGCTTTCATGTTGAGTGGATTTTTTTGAATAATTCAAGAGTGCGCGCGTTTTGCATATCAAGAAAAATGGGTTTGCATTTTGCTGTCTCGAGTTGACAAAAATGGTCAGCATCACGATGAGTCGCCGTTTTATTGCCAAAAAAAAAAAAAAAAAAAAATTAGTATTTTCGAACGAACCGAGAAAAGCTTTCGAAAACTTAGAAAGCCAACTTTTTGGCGAGTGTCACTCACTCCACGAACTCCACTCGAACTCCACGCGAACTGACGTCACTGTAATTTGACATTTACGCACTTAATTGACAACTTAATGTCACCGCGCGTGTTTGAAGTCGCAGCTTTTTGCTCACACCGCCCATCCACGCCGACCATTTAGCAGTCCAGGCGTGCGCACGAGCTGTCAAATTGCAATTGATCACCTCAAGAAGCGACGGCGCACGAAGCCGAAAACACAGCAGCACCGGCTGCCGTTACATCTGTCAGCTGGAGGAGAGTTCGCAACAACAACAACAACAACAACAGCAGCTAACGGACGAGTGTGTTGCGGACGCGAGTGTGTTGCGGACGCGAGTGTGTTGCGGACGCGAGTGTGTCGCGGACGCATGTAACGCATGTCGGCGGCGTCGCTCAAATGCCGGCAGCGTCCCAGGCAGCGCTCGACTTGCAGACGCAGCAGCCACATCGACGCACATTAATTATGTTGCAATATATGGAGCTGCAGCCGGCATGACATCGCCACTGCCACTGCCACCGCCGCTGACAGCCGCCGAGCGACGACAACAATTTCTTTGTGTTGCTGTCGAGACACACGTACGCGAGTGCAAGTCGTCGCTGCAGTCGCCGCCAGAGAGCGCATGGCGGTCAACAGGAACGACGACGGAGAGGAAGCAGCGGCGCCGACGACGACACCTTCTCCAGCTGGGCGAAAATGGTGAAGAGCGTGCAATAGGAATTCCATTACAAGTGTTGGCGACGCGAGAACAAATCACGACTCAGCCGTCGCACTGTCGGCGCTGCTGTGGCTCGTGTCAGTGTGTGGAGAGGTTGACGCTTCATAAACTTCGATCGCGATGACAGCAGAAACTGTTGTTTCCACTGACGCCGTTGCTGGCTGTGGCGTTTTTTCTTTGTATTGATGGCGGCGGCGAGTTTCATTACTCCAGTAAGAGAGGACCGTTCATAATTAACGGTAGATTAGCGGTAGTTTCCCCGTTCTAAAGAGATTCGAGAGAGAAAATCAGGAATTTATATGACGTTGATTTCATGGCAGACTTTCTCTTCTATTTGGCTTTAGCGGTTTTTTGAGTGCGTATGATTCCCGATTTGTTTATTAAATGCAGTTGTTAAAATCCGGAAGGATGTAGGAAGTGCAAAAACGCGGCAACTTAAAGCCGAATTATGACCTTAAACACAATAAACGTCTCGACTGAAAGGCCATCTCGATCTTAGTTGTCATCTCGCCTGAGAAAGCCGTCTCGGTCTCGGTCTCGTCTCGGTCTCGGTCTCGGTCTCGGTCTCGGTCTCGGTCTCGATCTCGATCTCGATCTCGATCCCGGCTTCGGTCTCGGTCTCGATCCCGGCCTCGGTCTCGGTCTCGATCCCGGTCTCGATCTCGGTCTTGGTCTCGGTCTCGATCTCGATCTCGGTCTCGGTCTCGATTGATGCCTTGAGCTCGAGGGGACGAAAAGACTCCCTCGCTGCAGGTTCGCTCGAATCCGAGGTGAGATCGAGACGAAATTGCGAACCTTGTCGTTCCGAGCGCATCACTCTGGGTTTCCATATAGAGAGGAAAAATATTCGGAAGTACTAACGAGCATCAAGGCGATCTGTGCTCAGAAAGGGGCGTGTTTCGCCCACTACAACGCCACACACGCTCTCATGGCAGGCACACACAAGCCATCGAACTCGAGTCGGGCGGAGTCTGACAGAGAAATATATTATGTAGTTTCCAGACCAGTGAAGCCTCACGGTATCCCTCCCTGCTGTTCGAAAATAGGCCTATTCCACAACCCCTCCCCCACGCCCTCCCTCCTCCGCCCACCTCCACTATTTGCTCTTCGGATTATTTGCGCCCTCACCTCGTAATGCCTTCCGTCGAGAGGGAAGACTTAGAGTCGTGTTATCATCCGTTTTCATCTCATTATGGCGTGTAATTGTGGCCGCGTCGTTGCCGTTGTTGTTGCTGTTGAAATGGGGCAGCACTGCCTACTTGTAGCTCCCAGATGCCCCCCTCCGCCGGTCCCTCCGGCCGAGTGTTGCGGCTTCGCGCAACAGATTCCTCAGGTCACCGGCATTAACGGCAGCGGCGAGTGTGCACTGCGCGGCTCGTCCAGCCAGCCGAGGCCGTGTTCAGTCTCCCCCCGTCCGCTCGCATTGCGGTGGGTTAATTTTATTGGCCAAATAAGTGGGTATCAAGTTTAGCGTTCCACTCTGAAGCGGAACCAAAGGCGAGCGGCGGCGACGAAGGTGTTCAGACAGCATGGAAATGTGTTGCCAGTTGCAGGGGAGCGACAACGAGGCGCGTTGATTGATTAGGGGCCTCGCACTGGAAAAGGGAGAGTTAAAACGTCGGCTTTGCGGAGGTCAGGTTGGCCATGGGGTTGCGTGACGTGAGGAGCGAGTTGAGTGCTCGTGTCTCCCGCAGCTTCGGCGAGTTGAGTCGCTTAATTCGAAGAATCCAGTTGAGCGAAGTCCACTTCTCCGGTCCTGTCGTCCCGTCCGATCCCGCGAAGACGCTCCGCGAGGGCTGCCATCTTCTTGCCGCGAATTCCACGGATTTACTAAGGCAACGCGATGCGTGAGCAGCCAACATGACAGCGACAAATGTTAATCCATTAAAGTGCTGTCAATGCGAAATCCGTCAAAACAAATTGAGTTGCTGGAGCGGCGGACGGACGGGCAGACGGGCGGAAGGACGTACGGACTGGCAGAGAGAGGGATGAAGGGGGCAGCTACTGGTTGTAAATTATGACATCAATATTGGAATAACGAAAACTAAACAGAAGCAACAACCGCAACCACAACCACAGGAACCACAACGCCAACCACAACAACCACAACAACCACAACGACAAACAAAACAACCACAGGAACCACAACGACAACCACAACAACCACAACAACCACAACATTATAAAAGCCAACAACAAAGTTATCAGCCGCATTAAACGCTGAAGAGGGAGAAAAACAAACCTGATTTTCGCACCGTCGACCGCAGGGATCCGCGTGTGGTGCAAGCCTGCCGCAGATGGCAATCATCGCAGCAACAACAACAACAACAACACCAACACCAACAACACCAACAACACATGTTAATTGAGTTAATTCTGCGAAAGCAATACGAGCAGCAGCGCCGTTTAATCAACTCGACTCGACGTGCTAATCGCTTAAAAATCAATCGATGAATTATGTGCAGCAGGAATCGTCGTGGAACGGTGGCGACACCGGCTGCCAGCAGCGGTAGCAACAGCTGTCACTGTAGCTGCCACCGCCAGCGGCCACACCCACCGCGAATGTTTAATACGCGTCCGGGAAAGGATTTCAACGCGATTAAATTGTGTATTGCAACTCGATTAAATTGTGCAAATTGAGAGTCGGAGTCGGTCGAACGCAAGGGAGGGTGGAGGGGATGGGGGGCGGGGGGGGGGGGGGGGGGGGGAAGGCTGCCACATGCCTTGAGTGCCTTGCAACCTCAGCAGCAGCAGCAGCGACGGCAGCAGCGGCAGCAGTAATCAGAAATCCAGTCAGCCAGCAATCGTCGTTCGTAAATTAAAGAAAACCGAACGGAATTCAACGCACACTTATATTTGCGGAGGCTGGCGATAAAATGTTCAATCAAGCAACCACCGCAGCAGCAACAACAACAACAACAACGACGACACTTCTCTTTAGCTGGAGAAAAGCATAAAAAAATCATGTTAATCCTTGCATTCACGAACCATTAAACAAATCGCGAACGCTTAATCAATTCGAACACGCAGACTGCGCTTGTGCGCCGCCGTCTATTCAGAAATCAGCGCCGCCGCTGCCCACCGCCGCCGTAGACTCCACTCGCCGCCGTAGCCTCCACTCGCCGCCGTAGCCTCCACTCGCCGGCGTAGCCTTCACTCGCCGCCGTAGCCTCCACTCGCCGCCGCTCGCCGCATCTCTGCGCCGCAACAACGAGAAACGTCGGCTGGCAGCATGCAATCAGTCATCGCTCGGCTGAGACGACCGACGCGCGCCTCTCGACTCGGCGCTCTCGCCGCTCTCGCCCTCTCGCCGCTCTCGCCCTCTCGCCGCTCTCGCCCTCTCGCCGCTCTCGCCCTCTCGCCCTCTCGCCCCTCTCGACACTCTCGTCGCTCTCGACCTCTCGCCGGACGCCATCCATTGCGCGTACTTAACTGGCGGCGCTGCTAAATCCGGCTCAGCTGCGATTGGTGTCGCCTGTTGTCCCCACAGCCGGGTGGCGCAGGGTTGCCACCGCCAACAAGCGCGCTTCGTTGGCATCTGAGGCATTAACGTCGTCGCTCACAGTGACTCACTCAATCCTCTTAACGTTTCTCGCGCCAATCCTTCACAAATCTAATCACACGTAAAGAATTTTGTTCATTTTGGATTTTCTAAAAAAAAAGCAACTTAAGTTTTTGCATAACAAAACTTCTTTTCATTTGGAAAAGAATTGAAATTGCCCGAAATTCTAGTTTATGGAGTTGGCAACTCGGCGCTTTTCAGTGTGTGGAGTCGCAGTGGAGTCGCCAGTGGAGTCGCTCGCACCGCGACGATTTTAGTGCGTCGCGGCAGCACTTCTCAGCGCAGTTCATCGCGGCTCAACGCAGATCAGCTCAGGTGCAAATTAGAGCGCGTTTGCTGCGGCCTCTTCTAGCATCCCCCCCCTCCCCCTCCCCTCCCCTCTCCCACTCTCACGACGCACACACTCGTCGCACACACTCGTCGCACACACTCGTCGGCCCACACTTGCCGGCCTCTTCAGCGCGCTTCGTCGACTGCGGGCTGCACTCACTCAACTTATTGTTGACTGCTATAATTTTAAGTAGAACTCATTAATCGCAATCGGCTCGTCGCTGGCAGCACTCGACTAGCTGCGCGTCCCCCGCACGCCCCTCCACACACACACACACACACACACAACCATCGCAACGCATTCAATAATCTCAGCCAGCTAGGAAGGAAATCCGATGCGAGTTTGTCGTCGTCGTCGTCGTCGTCGTCGTTGTTGTCGTCGTCGTCGTCGTCGTTGTTGTCCTCGTGTGTCGTCGTGTGTCGGCGTTGACAAAGTGCGAATCCATTGAAGCGGACGCTGGTGTCGCGTCGCGCGTCGCGTCGCGTCGCGTCACGCTGCAGCATTCCGAACGGCTTAATTTAATTCTTACGCAATCTGGGCAGCTTTTGACTTGCAATGAAGTGCAGCGGCAGCAGCAGCAGCAGCAGCGGCAGCGGCAGCGCCAGCAGTGAAGATGTTTGTTGTTTTAATTGGAAAACGCTTGGAGCGGAATGCGGCGAGAGGCGACTGCTGGCACCGCCTTTTCCAATTTTTCACTGATTTAAATGATTTAAATATGGAAATCGCCGCGTGGTGAGTGTGAACTGGGAAGGGATGAGTGTGGGGGGGAGGGGGAGGGGAGAGGGAGGGGCGGCCAGGTGCCAGAGATCGCAGAGACGTTGGTTGGCGCGACACGGCAGGCAGGTGTTCGGGCGAATTTTTCACGAACCTCCTTGACGAATGCGTTCCCGGAGCCGCTTGAATTAATTCTGCGCTCGGGATTAAATTGCAGCCGCTTCAGCAGGAGGCTGCAGATGCCGGAAACTGCGACGATTAGTTGAGTTTCTTCGTTAGATTTGCTTTCATTGGATTTACCAATCGAAGATTGGAAAAATGATTGGTGAGAAAAGTCGACTTTCATTGCCCGAAATCTCACGTTCGGTGTGAAGAAACTTCGAAACTTCGAAACGCGAACCTCTTGAAATCCCTTTTCGATTCACTCATTTCGCGTGGTTGCCACGTCATTTCACCGCCTGCCCGCCGCTCCTCCCGCGCCGACGAGCGCTGCGTGGCAGCAATTAACGGCTTCCACTCTGCTGACAACGTAAACTCGAGAATAATGCGCGCCACTCAGGCAGCGCTGGCAGCGTCGGCAGCGCTGGCAGCGACGACTTCATGCTGCAACGACGGCATACAAATTTGTCGCTCTCGAATGCGCTTCGATTGCCTCGCTGACGCGTCGAACTTCAGAGGGGCGACGGAGAGCCGGAGAGACGGAGAGCTGGAGAGCCGGAGAGCTGGACGCAGCCATTCACATCTGCACAAGCGGCCTCTGGTGAGCGCTTTCCCAACTAATCGCTGCGACTTTGTTGGCCCGACAGACGGACGACGCGTCCATTAAGCGTCACTTAAGCTGCGCTTATCGGCGCGGATAATCTTGACTGAACGAATTGACTCAATTAACAGGTGGCCGAAAAGACGGGGCCGAGAGAGAGAGTCGGCCGAGAGAGAGAGAGAGAGGGAGAGAGGAAGGGGGGAAAAATGCGAAACAGTGAGACTCCGCGAAAACAAGTTTAGCGAGCGCGCTGAATGCCGACTGCGGCGGCAACAATTTGCTTAATCGCGGTTAATCAGCCGGAGCGTGAGGAGAGGAGAGGAGAGGAGAAAGAGAAACCATCAGTGTGGCCGCTGCTGCTGCTGCTGCTGCTGCTGCTGCAAGAGAGCGCTGTTGAGGTTGAGACAACTGCTGCCAACACGCGTTAGCAAAACGCCAGCGTGTCTGCGCCGCGGAGTGAACGCATTGTTTTCTCAAGTAATTAATTTCATTATGAGTGGCTGAGACAACAGGCGGCGGCGGCAGCGGCAGACACGATAGCAGCTCGTAAATTTGAATGCCGCCTTCGGTGTGCCGGCGGTGGAGTGAAGGAATCGCCGGCGGTGGAGTGAACGAATCGCCGGCTGCAGGTGGCCGCAGGTAGCAGCAGAGCCGCTGCAGAGACGCTGCGAAGATGCGTGTCTCTCAAGTTGCTGTAGTTGTTGTTGCTCTTGCGAGCTGATGAGTGAGCGAGTTAATTGCCTCAAATTAGCGGGCAGAGAACGCTGCTACGCACACACGTTTCTTTCCTTCAAGTTGATGTTAAGCTTCCAAGTTGATGTTATTAGAAGCGAGCAACAACAACGGCGAGGCGACGTTCATGCGTTAGCGTGTCTGCTGCAGTCGACGCAGAGAGCCGCGTTTGGTGGTGGCGGTCAGCGGCAGCCAACAAGCGTGCGAATTCGAAAAGCGACGAAGGTGCAGCTGAATGTTTTTACATCCAGCGATTCTCACGAGGAATGTAAGCACACAAACACACAAACACACCAACACACACTCAACGCAAGTGAGGATGTCGTCGTCCTTGTGGCGCCCGTCTGCTGGACAGACAGTCAGTCAGTCAGTCAGTTATGTGGTGGCAGCGCTGCCAACTGAGAGCAGCAGCAGCAGCACGAACCACATAAAAATCAAGTGTAAACTGCAGACAAGCCAAATTAGACAAGTGGTGTCATTTGCGTTGTTGTTGTTGCAGTTTTATTACACAGTTGACACCGTCACGTAGCCAGAAAACACAACACAGCACAACACAGCACAACACAACACAACGCAACACAAACAACACAACTGCTGCTTGCATTCAGTCTGATAAACATTTAAAACTGTAAGACGACAACAATTAAATGTGCTTCAGGAAGCGAAAGCAGAAGCCAACAGCGAACAGCGAACAGCGAGCGGAGAGCGGCGAACAGCGAACGGTGAACGGTGAACGGCGAGCGGAGAGCGGCGAACAGCGAACAGCGAACGGTGAATGGCTAGCGGAGAGCGGAGAGCGGCGAACAGCGAGCATCAGACAGCAGAAGTCACAGCAAAAGCAAAAGCAAAAGCAAGAGCAAAAGCAAGAGCAAGAGCAGCAAAAAGTGGCTGTCAAGTGTTTGCTGTTGCTGCTCGCTGTAAATTCGCGCGAGTGCAGAGTGGAAATGTAGCTGCTGCACTTGTTGCAGCGACACCCGTCGCAATGCACACGCTTCGAGTTTGAGGTGACATCAGCACCGACGGCAGCGGCAGCGACAGCAGCGGCAGCGGCAGCGGCAGCGGCATCACCAACAACAGCAACGTGAGTGTGTAAGACTGCAGCACTTGTGAAGAGCGTGCTTAACCAGCAAATGCTGCTGCTGCTGCTGCTGCTGGTTATCAAATAACTTCTCGCTGTTGGAATGTCAGTGGTTGTCAACGATTGCCGGTTGTTTCTGAAGGAAGTGATGAGAGTTTGCGTGAGAGGGAGAGAGAGGGGGAGAGAGAGAAGGGGGGAACACCACGACGACGACGACGACGACGACGACGACGACGTTGAGCGACAGCAAACTGCTACTGTGAGGTGAGAGCGAGCGCATTCAGCAATTGAGTGGCGTTATTAAGCGCTCATCATCACTTTAGCGAACTGAATGCGAGCGCTCGCTAGATTGGGTGCGCTACTTGCCGCGGACGCCATTTTGTAGGACGAAATATTGATACTCGGCCGCTGCATGAGCTGGCAAACACGTGAGCTGGCAAACACGTGAGTTGTCAAATACGTGAGCTGGCAAAAACGTGAGCTGGCAAACACGTGAGCTGGCAAACACGTGAGCTGGCAAACACGTGAGCTGGCAAACATGTGAGTTGGCAAACACGTGAGCTGGCAAACACGTGAGCTGGCAAAAACGTGAGCTGGCAAACACGTGAGCTGGCAAACACGTGAGCTGGCAAACACGTGAGCTGGCAAACACGTGAGCTGGCAAACACGTGAGCTGTCAAATATGTGAACTGACAAACACGTGAGCTGGCAAACACGTGAGCTGGCAAACACGCGAGATCACCAGAAAACAAAAGCGGCGAATTTAGAGGAATTCGAGTCGTTTCAGGTGCCGCGACGTGCAGCCCACCCGTGCAGCTCCCTGAATGCGCTCAGCGGTGGCCAGAGAACGTCTGACTGCCGGTTGCCTCTCTCTCGCCGTCCGTGTTGCGATTCCCCGTCTCGCCTTTATTTTCTTAACAATCACTTAACTTTGTTAGCCGCCACTTTTAGCCACCCTCTCGACTTTCTCACCGTCCTCCAGCTCCTCCCCCTCGACCCCTCGACCCCTCGACCGCGCGAGCGACAACTTCAATTAACGCGCCTGCTGGTCGTTGACGCGTTTCGTCGTTCTCTTCCTCTTCATTTCGCGACACTCGCAGTCGCTTCACGAGCGAGAACACCACGAAATCGCTCGCCGCTTCTGCTGCTCTCGCTGTTGTCGTTCACGTTGCTGTTGTTGCTGTGGTCGTCGTCGTCGTCGTCGTCGTCGTCGTTGTTGTTGCGTTGCTGTTGTTGATGCTGCTGTTGTTGGTGCTGCTGTTGGTGTCGCTGCTGGCTGTCCTGCCACCGCCTGCCACCAGCTAATTGTTGCAGCGCACCACGACGATAACCTTTGAACCGCGCCACGTAAAACGCTCGCCGCGGCAAACAAGTGTTGCTGCCGCCGCCGCTGCCGCCGCTGCTGCTGCGTTAAAGACGTCGTCGTCGTCCTCTTTTCGTGCTGCAGACATTTAAATTTAAATTAGTTTTTCGTGCTGTAACGCAAATGTTGCACAAGCAGCGTGCTGCACTTGCCGCGCTTGTCTTGCATCGCGTTGTTGCGTTGTTGTTCTGCTGTTTCTCGCGCTCCTCATTAAAGAGCGAAGAAGCGGAGAAGCGAGGCAGCGAGGCGGCGAGAACGAGGCTGACTGACGACGCTCGGGTGACACCTTCGTGTCGACGCTGCTTTCGCTGGCTGCGACGAGTGGACGGCGCATGATTTCGGTACACAAACGCCGAACGGTGTTGTAGACAACAACAACAACAACACAGACAACAACAGCGAACCTTCTCGGCAGCCCTGCAGCGTCGTCTGCGACACGAACGGCGAGCAGCGAAGTCGTGCGTGCGCTCGGGAGCCGCGAGCGGCAGCAACAACAACACACTGCGAGGCCACGACTCGTGTCGGTCCGCGTGGTGCTGCGGCTTGTTGTTGTTGGTGTGTGGTTGACTGTTGTTGTTGTGGTTGACTGGTGTGGTTGACTGTTGTTGTTGTCGCTGTTGTTGTTGTCGCTGTTGTTGTTGTCGCTGTTGTTGTTCATAAAGTTGCGTTTTAATGTCTGCTTAGCTATGCGCGGCTGATGTTCGAATTTCACTGAAGGACTGAAAGCAGCGATTACGCCGGCAACAAACAGCAGCAACAACAACAACAACAAGAACAACAACAACGACATCAGCTTCGCGAATGTCACTCGCAAGGACTGCATGTTGTGTCGCGCGCGCGGTCCCGCCGTCGCTTGCATTCCTCGCGGTCGCGCTCGCGCTCGCGCTCTCGCAGCAGCGGCTGGGCGTCTCGTGCGGCCGCCGCGCGTTTCGCTGGCGGCTGAAGAAGCTGCGACGAAATGCAGCAGAAGTCGCGAGGAGTCGTGAAGTCTTGCCGCCGCCACTCCATTCGTTCGCTTCACAACTCATTTTTTCGCTCACTCGCTTTCTTCTTCCGCAAAGTTTGTCGCGTGCATAACTCGGGTTGGTTTTTGTTGTCGCTGTCGCTGTCGGTGTCGCTGTCGCGCCGCTTAACTCGCTGTCGCGCCGCTTAACTGGCTGTCGGTGTTCGCGCTGGAAGCGACCGGCCAGCAAGAAATTTGAACTCTTTTGAGAATCGCAACGAGGGAAGGAATCGATCGTTCTTTCGCTCTGCAAGGAATCAACTTTTCCGGCGCCCGCTTTGAAATCCGACACTCTGTCGCTCGATAATTTACGCGACCAACAAACTGCAGCGAAGTCGTCGAGTTGCACCTGCGTGCAAATTGCGCAAAATACGAGTCGCTCACGAAAATGCAATCGGTCACTCGATCGCGCCGAGAGTCAGCTGAGCAGCGAAGTGAAAGCAACAACAGCGAGCGCATTTGACGGCCGCCTAATTAGCGACCGCTAATCGAGATCCGCCGTTAACCGCCAGCTGAGCCGCGAGCCGAAGATGAATCGCTCGGTTATTCGCTCGGTCGTGCGGAGAAGGGGAAACAACGGCAGCAACAACAGCGAGAATAACAACAGCAAGAATAACAACAGCAACAGCAACAACAACACTGGTTCCCTCAGAGAGCCAAGAGTGAGTGAAGTGGAACGACGCGGGGAGGAACGACATCGAAATTCATGCTCGCCACAACTCGGACGACAGCGATCGCGTCGGACATTCCAACTCACAATATTGTTGTTGTTGTTGTTGTTGGGTGTCAACAGCTTAATTCGAGGACGACGACGAAGATTTCAATCGAAATCGTTGCGCATGTGCAACTCGGCAACTTTGTAGAGATCTGAGGAATCTGCGAAGTCAGCCGCGTCGTTGCTGTCGCGTGTGCCGCTCGCCGAATTCCGTGCCGAACGCTGCAGACGCATCGGCCGGCCGGCTGCGATTCCGGCCGAAATACTTTCCGTTGACCGCGGCCAGGCATTTGAACGGCATTTGAACGGCATTTGAACGGCATTTGAACGGCATTTGAACGCCATTTGAACGGCATTTGAACGGCATTTGAACGGCATTTGAACGGCATTTGAACGGCATTTGAACGCCATTTGAAAAGTTGCGTTCGCCGAGAAGATCGCCAAGTCGACGACAAGCGTGACCACGACGCCGCGATCTCGCTGAGCGTGTCGCTCGAGGAAGATTAATGGCGGCTGGCAAGCTGACGACGAGAATGCAGGACGAGGACGGAGAGCTCGAGCGGTCGGGCGGTCGGGTGGTCGGGCGGTCGGGCGGTCGGGCAGTCGGGCGGTCGGGCGGTGGGGCGGTCGGCCGGCTCGAAATGTTCCTGTCACGCAGCAGATGAGACAATTAATGGCGGCAACTTGCGTCGCTTCCAGTCGGAGTGGGAATTCGTGGCATTTCTAGGGGGATTCAAGAGAGAGAGAGAGAGAGAGAGAGGGGAGAGAGAGAGAGAATCCCCTGGACTCCAGGAAGACGAACTGCGTGCTGAACGCCATTTTGAACTGTAAGCGACCGAGAAGAAGCAACCGAATGGAGTCCCGCGAGGAAGGAAGGACTGACCAACCACCTCCACCCCCCACCCCCTCCCATCAGTCCTCCCACCCCCTCGTACGGCGGGGGATCATCAATTGCGGATGTCGTGTCGTTCGTCTTCGGCGGCGAGGGAGTCGCGCGAACGACCTCTGAGCTGCAGCTGGACCACGACAACCGCAACGGCGACGGCGACGGCGACGGCAGCAGCAGCAGCAGGAGCACAACAAACACATTAATAAAAACGAGGGCCGTGTGAAGGCAACACAACAACAAATTAACGCAAGCACAGGAATGCCAGCGCGGGATTTCCAACTCGCGACTTTTAAAGCCGACGTGAGTCGCGTGCGGCAGCCAACGAACCGCAAGTGCGGCGGCCCAGAAAAGCGCACGCAAGGACACTCCAAGGATACTCTGGCGTGAGAGCGGCGGCAGCAGCAGCAGCAGCAGCAGCAGCAGCAACAACCTGACGATTAAAAAACGAGCAACGCGACGCGAGACTGCGACGAACGAAATTGAGGACTGAATAAATGATGGACGCAAATAAAACGCCGCAAAGTGGAACTCGAGGGGGAAGGAGGGGCGGGGGAGAGAGGGAGAGAGGGAGGGAGGGAGCAAGCGATGCGATGAAGTCTGCCGAGTCGCGAGGTCCCCGGCGACTCTCGTGGGGCGTCCAACTCGAGCGAAGATGCGACTAAAACAGCAACGAAATGAAGCGACGCAGCGGTGCAGGAGGTGTGGGCGTGGCAGGGGGAGGCAGCAGTTTTCCTGGTTGCATCGTGTCGACGCCGCAAGCGACATCGTGTGACGTTCAAATAAATAAATAAATAAATTCACTCCGAAAATCATGCAAAAGTTCGCCGATCTCTGTTCGGTTGGGTGGGGAAGGCGGAGGGGGGCAGTTGGAAGAGGGGCAGAGGGCTAATTTGTAAGTCAAAATTGTAGCCAAAATTAGATTGACTAAACCGCTCGTAATTTTCGACGACAACTAAAAGTCGCTGCCGCTCGCTTGCTTCGCCTTCTTCTTGGCGTCGCGTCGTGTCGCGTCGCGTCGCGTCGCGTCATGCAACGTTCGTTCTTCGTTCTTCCCATGAAGAGACGAACGAATTCGGCCGAAAAACGTGCACATCAACGTGCGGCTAGAAATTCGCTGCACCAGCAGCCAACCGAAACGAATCGCTGCTGCACTTGACGCGATGCGGCATGCAAAACCGGCGGAGCACCGCGCCACAGCGACGCGCGACGAAGGCGTGCGGCGACCTGCCGCTGCTGGCGACTCAACAACTGTTAGCAGTGACTAATGCGACAGCAGTGACTGTCAAATGTGGTGTCGCCGCGGAGGGAAGACACGAAAAACACAACAAACAATCAACAACCAACAATAAATCTCGCAAATCAAATGCGACAAAACACGACGCGACGAAAGTCAAGCGCATGCGATAGAAATTCGCGCAGGAATCTGCATCGCAAACGGAATTTGCAGCGTCGCGCCCCGTCGCCCCGTCGCCCCATCGCCACGTCGCCCCGTCGCCCCGTCGCCCCGTCGCCACGCCGCCCCGTCGCCCCGTCGCCCCGTCGCCCCGTCGCCCCGTCGCCACGCCGCCCCGTCGCCCCGTCGCCCCGTCGCCCCGTCGCCTCGTCGCCCCGTCGCCCCGTCGCCGCTCAGTTTGCCAGCTTGAACTAGCGAAAAAACAACAACAACATTAAGTCGGGCCGGACACGAATGAGAGCAACGATCGTCTCGTGCGCTTGACAACATCAGCAGCGCGCTCTTCTCTGCTGCGGCCGGCTGGCAGATTTGTGGCTCTCTGAGGGAAGACAATGCGGCGCGCGGCGAGCGGCGAGCGGCGAGCGGCGAGTTTGCAGGCTGCAGCTGCCGCGACGGGTGAGTCGCGTCCTTCCTAAAAATGATGAGACGAGATGAGTTTTCATAGCATTTTCTACCCTTTTTTTGTTTGCGCTAAATACAAATAAAAATAAAATTCTAAACACTAAACAGGCGCAGCTGTACCTTTAATCGTTTGGTCGCGCGTTCGCTGCATTTTAAGCTGGAGTGCGCGGCCGCTGGACACTCAATGACTGGCCGGCCGCCTGACTGGCTGACTGGCTGACTGGTTGGCTGGTTGGTTGGTTGGCTGGTTGGTTGGCTGCTCGGCTGACTAGCTTGACTAAGTGAGTTCGTAGTTTTGGCTTTGGAAATCACGAATTAAATCGTGCACGACTATTCTGCGTGCGCGCATGATGCATCCCGCTGTCGCGCTGCACCGCAGCGAATCGCATTGCATTGAATCGCGTCGCGTCGCGTTGAGGCGAGCTGCGCCACGCCACGCCGCGCCACGCCGCTGTGCAGCACTTGTAAGCAAACCGATCGCGCGATTCAAGCGAGACACAGCGCGTTGTAGAGCGAGCGGCGAGAGAGGAGGTGGCGAGCGGCGAGAGAGGCGGTGGCGTGGCGAGAGAGGCGCTGGCGAGCGACGAGAGAGGCGTTGGCTTGGCGCTGTGAGCGGCGGAGGTGAGCAGAGCACCGCGAGGAGGGCCAAGGTTCGGCTGAGTTCGCCGAGGTTGAACTCGGGTTGAGCTACCAAAATTGATTTGAGCATCTGAAGCATCTGTAGCAGCGTCGCGCGGCGCGCAGCTCCGCACGGACGAGAGACGACGACGACGACGACGACGCTCTGCTGCGTTTCGGGTGAAGAAACTCACTGCAACGAGGGCAACAAAAGCCGAGGACGACGATGATGGTGGTGGTGGTGGTGATGATGATGAGCGCGATGCTGTCGACGCCGCTTCTTCGTGAACGTTGATGCGACTGCGTGATTATATAAGACAAGCGTAACATCGAATTGGTTTTGTTGTCGGCGCTCGGGACGACGAGCGGCGGCGTGGAAGCCTCGAGTTGGTTGCGTGGCTGGAAAAAAGGAAGGCAAAGTGAAACATTTTCGAAATTTCTGATGGTTTGCCATTTCCACGCAAGAAAGACGACTTGAAACTGGACGAATTTTCCTCGTAAAAAGAACGAAACTTATTATTGCGACTCGTTTAGCGTCGAAAAAGCGATGAAAACTCCCTTCGCAGCAGCAGCAGCGCACAATTGCGGTGGAACTCTGAACGCGTCGCCGCACCTTACGATTCGCTCTCCCCCCCCCCCCCCCCTCGCTCAACCCAACAACAGCCACCTCGTCACTCAACCAAACTCGTGTGTGATCGGCGAGAGAAGTCGTGCGGTGCTGGGAAATCAGAGCTCCGCGGCGGTCGGCGGGCGGCGCTCGTCACCGGTCGTCGTGCAGGCGCACGAACGCCGCGCAGTCGCAGTCGCAGTCGCAGCCGGCGACGCGAACGACGTACCCAGCGAAGTTGTTTCTCTCCAAATACAGTTAATTTGTGCGGCCTCCGCTCTTCTTCTCTGCTGGGATAGCAAAAAAGGGGAAAAAAAGAAACAACGAAGAGAAGCATTAAAAACGCTCAAATTCATCCTCGACTTCGTTAATCACTCAATTGTGAGTTTTAAAAGTTCGTTTTTTTAATTTCTATAATTGAATTCATTTAATTTTAAGCCAAATTTAACTCGATTTGTTTTCAAAATTCGATTTGTTTTCAAAAGTTTTTAAAATTTTAATTACTTGAAATCTTAATGAAAAAAATGTTAAAAAATTTAATTAAAAATTTCTAAAAATCTTAATAATCTCGATCAATCGTATCTCGTCTAAAATCGAATCGAAAACATATCGAGGCAATAATTAAAACGCCGTTATAATCACTGCAACTGTAAAGTCAGCTCAGCCACGCCCACCGATGAGGCAGAAATGACTTTCATTGGTCGAAAATCGAAAATGAAAAGAAAAGAAAATCCATTGCAAGGAAACAAAAATGAGAAAAATGAGAAAAATGAGGGAAATTGCAAGTCCATCCGAAGCATGTTGCATGAAGAAGAGGAAGAAAAGGGTGGGGAAAAATTTTCGAAACGTAAAAAATGGAGAAAAAATCGCTTCACTTCGAGCGCGAGCTGGATATGCAAAAAATTGCAATAAAAATGATATAACAACAACAACAACAACAACAAGAGTTCTCAAAGCGCCAACAGCAGGGTGAAAAATAAGAGAGAGAGAAATGCACACAAATTACAACAACAACAACAGCAGTAACAACAACGGCAACAACAACGGAAACAACGGAAAAAACGGCAAAAACGGCATCAGAAGCAATTAAAACAACAACAACAAGAACAACAGATGAGGGAGCAGCAGCTCTCAAATTCATCAAACCACAGCTACACAGGGACAACAACAAGAACAACAACAACAACAACAGCAACAGCAACAACAACAGCAACAACGTTGACACCCCACAGTTGCAAGTCATTCAGTTGCACGTCGTGCACGGGGAGCCGCAGCAGCAGCAGCAGCAGCAGCACATCATTGGGTGCCCTTCGGTGCCGCTTTTGGTGAGACTCACGAGCACGTTCACACACACACACACACACACACACACACACACACACACACACACACACACACACACACACACACGTGCATTGCATACATGTAAACGCACATCCCTCGGAATGACGGCAACAAAGAAAACGCCAAAAATGTGCAGCAGCAGCCACGCGGCAGAAAATCCTGCAACGATTTCAATTCGGCATCCAACGGGCGGCATTCGAAGCGGGCGCTCGGCGGCATCCACAGGCCGCCGCCGCCGCCGCCAACTCCACGCCGTCGCCGCTCGTTTCCTTCCCGCCGCCGCTGCCGCCGCGAACCGCTTCACTGCCGCCTTCTCGCCCCTCGCCGCCCACCACAGCGAGGCTGCAGCCAGCCACTCAACTGGCTGCGCTTACACTTCACTTTGATGTGCGATGACCAGCGTCCATCCGTTACGAGTGCCGGCGCAGAGCTCGCCGCCTCCCGCTTCAGTTGCGGCGCGGCGATGGAGCGGCGCGGCGATGGAGCGGCGCGGCGACCATCCATCGCCGCGCCGCTCCAGCCGGCGCCGGCCTTTCTGTTTCTGCGTGTTTTCTTTGTCGTTTCCTCTCAGTTGCTCGGCTATTTTTTCCCGTGTTTTTTGGTGCGAAAAAATTCATCAACAGCGCTGCGAAAAAAGAGAAGCGAGCGAGCGGAAGCCAGTGCAAGGAGCGTCCTGCAAGGAAGGATCTCGTCCCTCCCACAGGCAAGCGAGTCCTGTCGAGCTGTGCAAAAAAGGAAGCCACGGCCGCTGATCCGCTTCGCTTCGTTGTTGTCTCGTTGCTCGCAAACAATGCGATGACGTTGAGCCTGCAGCGCGCCGCGCTACGTGGCTGCTGCACGAAAGTCCAGCAAAACAAGTGAACAGTTTTTGCTTCCATTTGCATGAACGCCGCCAACGCCGCCGACGCCGCCAACGCCGCCGACGCCGCCAACGCCGCCGACGCCGCCAACGCCGCCGACGCCGCCAACGCCGCCTCAACCCGCACCGCGTGCTGCAGCCGTACTGGCGAAAATTTATGCGCCTCTTTGCGTGGAGCAGCGAGACGACGAAGACGCGGACGAAGAGGAGGGCGAGGGAGGGGGAAACGAGTGGAATAAAAAATTTACGGCGGCCAAACAAACAACAATTTAATCGAATTATCGCGTTACGAGCTGCATGCACTTCAAAGAGACGCAAATGGCGGCCATTGCAGCGCTAGGGGCAGCACCCCCATTTGTTCCCCCCCACCCCCACCACCGCCCCTCAGTCGATTACTTCTTGCGAAAAAAGCGGCACAGAGCCGCCCTGGATGGGTGATAAAAAGAAGAAACGCAAATGTTTGCATGACGAGTTGACTGGAATGGAGGGTGAGAGGGTGTGGGGAGGGAGGGGAGGGTGCGGAGCGTTAAAGGGGGTTGAAGGGAGGAGCTGGAGACCCCAACACAAGATCCACGCATACCCGTCATCTCGTATTCGAGGCGATGAACGAGATCGAGGCATTAATCGGCTTCGAAACGGCGACCTGTTTTGCCGAGAGACGACAGTTAAGATCGAGGCGACTGTTTTCCTCAGATTCGAGATGACAATCGAGATCGACCTCGCATGCTTCTTCTTGCCTCGCATGCAAGACCACCATCGAGTTCGAGACGACCGTTTCTAGTCGCGTCCGTAGGAATTCGAAGCGAGAAACTCAGGCGGGACTGATAATTTCGCTTTTCTAGGCGAGACGATGATCGAGATTTATAATCGGTTAATTCTTCTCGAACGAAAGAGTCTCGATTTCAATTGTTGACTTCAATTTGAGAGGAGATCGAGAGGAGATGGAGAGGAGATCGAGAGGAGGTCGAGAGGAGATCGAGAGGAGGTCGAGAGGAGATCGAGAGGAGATCGAGAGGAGATCGAGAGGAGATCGAGAGGAGATCGAGAGGAGATCGAGAGGAGGTCGAGAGGAGGTCGAGTGGAGGTCGAGAGGAGATCGAGAGGAGATCGAGAGGAGGTCGAGAGGAGATCGAGAGGAGATCGAGAGGAGATCGAGTAGCGGGAGTTGCGTCGTTTCTTTTTATTACCAATTTTGCGGCTGCCTGAAAAGAGGTTCTGAGAAGTTAAGAAATCCTTTTATAAACAAAATGAAATAAAAAAATAAAAATAAAAAATAAAAAATAAAAATAAAAATAAAAAATAAAAGAAACAAAACGGCAACAGTGAAAACAACAACAACAACCACAACAAGCTCTCAGCTCGAGAAGGAAATTGCAACGTTGCCAGCTTTCATTTCGGTATTTCACGCAACCCGAAGCCGTTTGCGAGTTTTTTTTCCGGAAAAAATAGCGCTACAGATACTCAAAAACCCTCTCGCATTCTCCCCTCCCCCTCCCGCTCCACCGACGCCACCTAGTTTTCCAATTTTCGATTGCTTTGGCCAATTCCATTTATCAAATGATATAAAAGGACTTTTTATCCTGCAGCACTCGTACGCTGGTGCGCTGGTATCGCTGGTTTCGCCTCACATGTCCTGCCAGCTGGAATAGACATCCCCTCCCGCTCCACCTCCCGCTCCACCTCCCGCTCCACCGACCCACCGCCACTCCACTCACGTCCTCTCCGCCGTCCATTCGTGCATACATTTGTTTGAGTGCGCAAAAAAAAGTGGCAAAGCAAAAATTTGTTGATTGCCAGAAATCCTTGGAGCGTTTTTGGATTTTTAAATGAATGACTGGGACTGCTTTGCTGGCTGATAATGAATTCTGTTGTTTCTGTTGTTACGCGGGCCACCGTCAGTGTGGCGGAACACCGTTGCGACGCAAGAGGCGACCGGCCGGCCGCTCTTGTTACGGCATTTGCAACAACAGTTGAACAGTTGAAGAGATCGCATCAGTTCGCAGAGGACAAAACAAAACAACAGAAGAGAGACGAATGACTTCTCTTGAAATCCGAGTGTGCTGAGCAAATTAAAAATCTGAGAGAGAGGGAAGGGGATTTTATTGCTTGTTATTTCGATTGTTGCATTTGAATGATCTGACTTTAGAAATCAATTTCGTTCCAAATATGATTTCAAATATAAATTTACAAATTTCAAACATTTTTTTATGGTATTTTTTTAAGTAGGAAAAATGAGATCTTCTTCTTCTTCTGCAACGTTAACATTGTCTGCAACAAGTGAAGCACGAAAGCGGTTGTCAGCAAAGGAAGGCAATGAAGCAAGAACAACAACAAAGGCAACAACAACAACAACAACACGGTCCAACAATCTATTCATTTTGATATGAATGATTTTCCATCGCGAAAATGTCACGTTTTTCATGGTCGTAAAACACAAAAAGCTAGCAAAGCAAAGCCAGAAAACAATGAAAAAAGCGAGAAACGCCTCAGCAACAATGACAGCAAAATAGTTTTGTTGCATTTCATGGTCGAAGTTGCTGCTGGCGCGGAGCGACTGTCGCCGCAGCGCGCATGGGCAGCCCGTTTGTTACAATTTCGTCCCGAAACAACTCGAACGCGTCGATTCGCATCTTGCGAGGGTCTCGTTATTCGCCGCAGATGCCGCACGAAGCAGCTCAGCTTTTCGCTCCGCGCCGCCCCGCCCCTCCCGCCCCTCCTGGACCACCCCACTCCCTTCTCACGCCAGCCTCCTCGTCCCGTCCCACCGGTTCAGCGCTCTGACGATATCGAGGTTGACAAAATGAAAAACGTGGCTGGTAGCAGCAGAGTTGCGTCGTGATCACCTCCCGTCGTCTTATTAATTCGTAGGATGAACTGGCGGCCTCGACGATCTGGCGGCCTCGACGATCTGGCGGCCTCGACGATCTGGCGGCCTCGACGATCTGGCGGCCGCAGGTAGAGCGGGAGCTTTGGTGGCACAGCACACCAGCAGGTTGATCGAGGGAAGCTTGGTCGCCCTGGATGGCCCTGGTGAGCGTTGACGATGGGCTCGCATGGGACGCCGACGGTGGGGTGCTTTTGGAACCCTCGCGATGTGGTGGGGTACTGCAGTCGGACACTGAAGGTGGGATCGTGTGATGGGATCGTGTGATGGGATTATTGATGGGATACTGGATTGGGAAGTTGTGATGGGATGTTGTAATGGGATGGTGTGATGGAGTGATGCGATGGGATTCTGAGATACTGTTATGGGATGCTGTGTTGGGATGCTGGATGGGATGGGATGCTGGATGGGATGGGATGCTGTGATGAACTCCTGCGGTGGGTTGCTGCGTGATGAAATACTCTGACGGGATGGGATGCTGTGTTGGGATGCTGAATTTGATGGGATGCTGGATGGGATGGGATGCTGTGATGAACTCCTGCGGTGGGTTGCTGCGTGATGAAATACTCTGACGGGATGGGATGGTGTGCTACGCTGAGATTGTGTAACAGGATACTCTGAAGGACATTGTGTTGAGGTTGCATGATGAGATGGTGGATGGAATGGAATGCTATGCTGATTTCTGCAATGGAATACGAGATGGAACACACTGCGGTTCGATTCTGTGATGGGATGCTGGATGGGAGGGGACACCATGCTGAGATTCTGTGATAGGATGCTCTGATGGAATGGTGTGTTGGAATGCTGGCTGGAATCGGATGCTATGTTGGCATTTTCTGGTTGGACGCTCTGATGGTGAATTTGATGGGATGCTGGATGGGATGGGATACCATGTTGAGATTCTGTGTTGAGATTCTGTGATGAGATTCTGTGATGGGATTCTGTGATGAGATTCTGTGACGAGATTCTGTGATGAGATTCTGTGATGGGATTCTGTGATGAGATTCTGTGATGAGATTCTGTGACGAGATTCTGTGTTGAGATTCTGTGACGAGATTCTGTGATGAGATTCTGTGACGAGATTCTGTGATGAGATTCTGTGACGAGATTCTGTGACGAGATTCTGTGACGAGATTCTGTGACGAGATTCTGTGACGAGATTCTGTGTTGAGATTCTGTGTTGAGATTCTGTGACGAGATTCTGTGTTGAGATTCTGTGATGAGATTCTGTGATGAGATTCTGTGTTGAGATTCTGTGATGAGATTCTGTGACGAGATTCTGTGATGAGATTCTGTGACGAGATTCTGTGATGAGATTCTGTGACGAGATTCTGTGATGAGATTCTGTGACGAGATTCTGTGACGAGATTCTGTGACGAGATTCTGTGTTGAGATTCTGTGACGAGATTCTGTGTTGAGATTCTGTGTTGAGATTCTGTAATGAGATTCTGTGTTGAGATTCTGTGATGAGATTCTGAGACGAGATTCTGTGATGAGATTCTGAGACGAGATTCTGTGATGAGATTCTGTGATGAGATTCTGTGACGAGATTCTGTGTTGAGATTCTGTGATGGGATTCTGTGATGAGATTCTGTGATGAGATTCTGTGATGAGATTCTGTGTTGAGATTCTGTGATGAGATTCTGTGACGAGATTCTGTGACGAGATTCTGTGATGAGATTCTGTGATGAGATTCTGTGATGGGATTTTGAGATTAGAGGGAAATGGGGGAAAAGGAAGACGAAGATTCTTCTCCACCGAAAATTAACATTTAAAACTTCAACACAAAATTAAAACTCTCTAATTATCCAATTTCTAGTATAAACTCCAAACTCGGCTGAGGTTGAGCGTCCGCGTCGCTTTCCCAAGATTTATTTATTTTAAGGTTTTCCGAAAGCTTCTCCGAAAGAAAACTCGCCTGTAATCTTCTTGAAGCGAAGTTGTCTGCTGTTTCGTGAGGTTGTTACTCGGGTTCTCGCTGCTCACGATCGTGATGCGTTCACGCTTCCTTCTTCTTCTTCTTTTCGTGAACTTATTCTCGGTTTTAACTATTTTTGCTCGCCCTAGCAAACTCCAAACGAAGAGATTCAAAATTGATAACCTGCCACCGAAACCGAGCAAACTGGCCGACGTGCACTGAAATTCCGATCTACGGACGGAAGGAGCGCATTACGTCGACGATGGAGCGGTTACAACAACAACAACAACACCGAAAACAACAACACCGAAAACAACAACTAGAACAATGACAAAAACAACAACAACAATGACAGCAGCGTTGTAGAGAAAAGAAAAACCAGCCAGAGTTACCACTGCCAACACCATCGTCAAGAGCGACAACCACAACCACAACAACAACAACAACTCACACAACAACAACAACAACAAGAACTCGAACAACTCGAACAACAACTCACCGAACAACAACAACAACAAGAACGACGAGGTGAACAAAAGAGGGCCGAGAGCAACTTTGTCACAAATTAAACACGTTTTTCCACAGAATTAATGAATAAACAAAACTAATCACGGCCGAGAATCCATTTCATGCGAAATTAATACAATTAGCATCTTGTACGATTTTAATATCTCTCATCACTCATCAATTCACAGCCGAACCAGCCAAGTGAACACGAAGAGAGAGAGCGAGAGAGAGAGCGTTGAATTGAGCGAGGGGGGCGACTCAAGAAACTCGCTCACACCACCGAAAGTGACTTCGAAGGGAGAGAGAAACAGAGAGAGAGAGAGAGAGCTGGCGGGCGGGTGGTCGAGCGGGCGAGCGGGTGTGCGATGAGATTTCTGCAGAAGGCAGCGCGGCGAAAAGTGTTAATTGCGGCAACGCAGCTGCCTGAGCGCCGAACCAGTAAACGTGCGTTGCAGCGCGGCGCGGCGCGGCGCGGCGCCTATCACGTTTTCTAATTACGCAGCTCCGGTGTAATTTTAATAATTGAACGAAATTTATGAACTCCTTCTGGCTTCACTCTCCCTCTCCCTCTCTCTCTCTCGCTCTCTCTCGCTCTCACTCTCCTTCCATTCAATTTGCAAACTACAGTGAGAAACAAACAAACTGAAAAAATCCGCAACTGAACTGGAGCGGCTGAGAGGCTGCTGGCTGCCGGCTGCACACGAAACTTTTAAATTACGATGTGCGAACACATTTTCATTGAGGTGTCCAATTAAGCGCGAGATATTAAAACATGACAACATGGGAGCACAACAAGCACAACAGCAACAACAACAACAACAACAACAACACCAGCTCATCTATTATTGCTGCGGGAAGAGGAAACTTTTTAGATTGCATATCCAGCGTGAATTGAAGTTTGCGAGGTGAGCGACGACGGCGCGGGTCGCGTGAAGAGAGGCGGCGGCGGTGGTGGTGATGAGGGGTGAGGGGAGGGGGGTGGGGAAGAGGGAGGAGGAGGAGGGGGAGGGCTCGGTGAGGAGGGCTCGGCGCAGCGGTGTAATTGAGGGCGTGGAAATGCGCGCGTTCCAATTAAAAAACTTGATTGCCTGCCTGCCTGCGTGGCCGCGACAACGGCGACGCACGCAGCGAAGGCGCTCTCGGGCTGCAAACGGCCGCGCTCGCGAAACGCCGTCCCGATGCTCGACCGTCGACCCGAAAGCGAGACGCAGGCGATGAAAGCGAGCGACTGCGCTGCCACAAATTATTACAGATATTTACAGTGATGCACGCGGTCTGCACGAACGCGCACGAACGCGCACGAACGCGCACGAACGCGCACGAATGCAGACGAACGCAGACGAACGCTGGCGAGCGGGGAGCGAAAAACTGATTAACGTCGCTGCTCGCGACAGCGCCGCGTGCAGTGATGACAGCAAAGTTAATGACAACAACGACGACGGCAGCGATGGTCATCAAGATGGCGACGGCGACGGCGACACCGACGACGACGACGACGACGACGACGACACCGACGACGACGACTACGCACGCAGCTGGAGTGACGAGGAGTTTGTTGTTGGCGTTGAGTTGCGACGCGCAAAACTGCTCGGGCGACGGGCGACGGGCGACAGGCGACGCGGCGGCTGTCGATGACCTTTTCCACTTAAAGAAGACAACAGCAGACAGACAGACGAACGGACGGACGGACGGACGAGCAATCCAACTGGCTGACGAAGCCATCATCGTGTCATCAACACCTGCGCTGAGACATCCAGCAGCAGCAGCAGCAGCAGCAGCGAGCTACACACGACGTAGCAAATTGTTTCGGCCACGCAAATGAGTCGCGCCACGCCGCGCCGCGCCGCGCCTCGCCGCTCCACGCCGCTCCACGCCGCCCCGCGACGGTAACTCATCAGCCAGATGAGCACAAATTATTAATTATAATTGTTCGGCTCATTTGAGTTTCATTTGCATACAAATGGACGGAGACGAATGTGCGATGACGCTCAGGCGACCAACGGCGCGGCGCGGCGCGGCGGCCGGCAGTGTGAGAAGATGCGGCCGCGCGCGACTGCAACGCACGTCGCTTGCCTCGGCGAGCAGCACGAATGAGATCGCGAGTAGAACGAGGGGAGGGGTGGCGAGGGGGAGGGGGGGGGGGAGTGGCGAGAGGGAGGGGGAAGATGGCAGGTAACAGAGGTGGAGAGGAGCGTCTGGCTTAAAGTGTCGAAATTGATTTGCCCGCTTTGCCTTCCTCTTCTTCTTCTTCTCTTCACTGCAGGGCGTGCGAAGAAGTCTCGCCGCGCGGCTCCCGATTCGACGCTCGGTCGCTTGGCTGGTCGGTCGCGCGGTCGCTTGGCTGCTCGGTCGCTCGGTCGCTCGGTCGCGCGGTCGCTTGGCCAGCCTTCTTCTCACCTTGAAAACGCAATCGCTGGCTTTGCATGCGCCGCAAAATTAGTTACGGTGTCTGAACGCATTGCTGTTGTTGTAGTTGTTGTCGTTGTTGTTGTTGCCGGTTAACATTTGTAGGCCTTTTTATGTGGTTTCGTCGTCGTCGTGGTCGTCGTCGTCGTCGTTGTTGTTGCTTTAATTTTTTAATCGCTTTTAATTGAGTTGGTGAATGAGTCTCCGCGTCAGCGTTGAAGTCACTCATTCGCCGGAACTCACGTGACCAACCGTCGACACCGACAGACGTCAGCGAGTTCAAGTATTTTTCTGCAATGCAAAGTCAGTGCGGTGCGTCGTGGCGCGGCGTGGCGCGGCGTGGCGCGGCGTGGCGCGGCGCGGCGCAGAGTCGCGCGCAATCTGACGGCGGCTTTCGTAATTAAACTGCAAAAACCATCCTTACAATTGCATTTACCTCACCGCGCGACCCTTCTGCCCCTCCGCTCTAGCTGTTGTTGTTGTTGCTTAAGCGTTGCAGCGCATTTTCAGCGTTTCGCTGAAGGGAAACTCGAGCGATTTGGCCGGTCGTCGGTCGGTCGGTCGGCCGGTCGGTCGGTCGGTCGGTCGGTCGGTCGGTCGGTCGGTCGGTCGGTCGGTGTGCGTGGTGGCTACTTTCAACTGTGTTAAGCGCAACTAATCCGGCTTCTTAGGTTCCCCCTGCACCGCCTTCCGCGGCGCCGCAACGCAACGCGCCGCCCGCCCGCCCGCCAGTAATGAGCGACTTTGGTCGCGCCGCGCGACTGCAAGTCGTGGCTGCGCATGGAATTTCGTGTGATTTCAATTAGCAAAACTGCGGCTGCAGTGTAATTTGCCCGCCGAGGGGAGTGGGAGGGGGGGGCGTGGCGGGTGTGGGTGTGGCAGAACTTGTTGCATGTTGAGCGCGCTGTTGGGTTGCCGTTGCCAAGTGCAGCTTGCGCTGCAGTGCAAGTGAAGCCGCTGTGGATCCCAAAGTTATTTAATTACCGCGCTGAACTTCTATAATTATTGAGCGGCGCGCTTCGGCTTCGTGGGCCGGAACGGGTTAAACGCATCAGCAGGCAATCGAAAGGCTGCCGAGTTCCGAAAACGTGGAAAACTTCATGCAGACAGAGAGCGACTTTTTCGTTGTTCTCTCCGAAAAAATCGCTTAAAACAACAAAATCGCTTCAATTGCATTTACGGCGTCGTGATGAATTTATTTTTGCTTCGATTTTACGCGATAATTCGGTGAGTAACGGTATTTCCCGAGTGCCGTTAAAAGCGAAGTCGTCACTGAAATCGTTTGCTTCCTCTCTCTCTCTCTCTCTCTCTCTCTCTCTCTCTCTCTCTCTCTTTCTCTCTCTCACTCTCACTAAAAACCGAAATCTCACCGCAGAAGTTCACCGATTTTTCGTTCTTCCTTCTTCGCAGTTGTTTGCTTCTTCTTATATTTCTCTCTCCCTCTCTCTCTCTCTCTCTCTCTCTCTCTCCCTCTCTCTCGCTCTAAATATTACGCAACCTTTAGTTTTATCTGCCTCTGCATCCGCTGAAATTGTCGCCGCGAGCTGCTGAATTCGAGAGACCGAAATCGCGACACCGTTTGCGCCGCTTAAAAATCAACGGACGGGCGCAGCATTACGTTGTTGTTGTTGTTATTGTTGTTGTTGTTGTTGCTGTTGTTGTTGTAGACTCGTTATGGTGTTGCGATTGTTACTGCGCTGCTCCCGTCCTCTTCGTTGCTGTTGTTGTTGCTGTTGTTGGCGCTGTTGTGCGTCGCGACGTTTAAATTGCTCGCGACATTTATGTCGCGCAAATGAGGTGTGAAATTCATAATCGTCCGTCGGCTGTTTATTTCGCTTATTTCGCAACAACAACAGCAACAACAACAATCGTCAACAGCGTCACCGTCACCACCACCACCATCAACAACAACAACAACAACAACAACAACACGCATGCATGCATTCACAGGTTTCGCAGTCGCACGAAATGTTCGCCTCCGTTTGAATGCCGCCGTTACGCGGTGACGGTCGCGTCGCGCCGCGTTGTCATCATCGCGCAGTTGATTGCAGCCGCTCACTGCGGTTCCTGCTGCTGCTGCTGTTGTTGTTGTTGTTTTCGTTGTTGTTGTTGTTGTTTTATAAGCGTTGTTAATGCCACTTTCTGACTGCAACCCACAATCAACTTTTAGCGGTGTTGCAACCTCGCAGAATTCAAGATACGGCAAAAAAAGCGTTAAAAAGGTGGCGCGTTACGACTCGCACTTCCTCGCTGACGCCGCTGCTGCCGCTGCTGCTGCTGCTGCTGCTGCTGGTGCATCAGTGATTCGGTGAACGCATTTGTGTCATGAAGATCTTTAATAAGCATTCACGGGCTTCGTGTGTTGCACGGGAAGCTCAGTCGCTCGGTCGCTCGGTCGCTCGCTCGCAACAGAAGCTGCGCGGCCTGCCTGCCGCCTGCCGCTTGTCTGTCGCTTCCCTGCCGCTTGCCTGCCGCTTGCCTGTCGCTTCCCTGTCGCTTGCCGATTCCATGTCGTTCGGCTGCAAATTTATGCATGCGTTTTCCTTTCCGTCTGCTGGGATCGCCGTGTGCAGCGGAGCGCTGCGTTGCACGTATCGTTCGGCGCACCATCGCGTCGCGCGTTGATTGTTTTAATAATTGCGTCGCAATTTATGCGATGCCGTGCGGCAGCGGCACGGCAACCGTTGCGAGCGACGTTATCGCCGTCGGCACACATTTCGGCGACATTAAGTTGTCAGATGGCGTCAGCAGATCAGCCGAGAGAGAGAGAGAGAGAGAGAGAGAGAGAAACGAGAGCGGGAGGGAGAATCGTCGGAGGTACGAGAGCGGGAGAGAGTTGCAAAGTCGCTTCCTCGTTTTAATTGCTTTTTTGATTCAATAAAAATGCAATCACTGCCGTCGAGATTCAAATATCAAAACTAATATTAAATCCGTCCGAAGTCATCGCGTCTGCCACTCAAAACAGTTTTGCCGGCTGCCAGTTGCGCGGACGCGAACGAAACCCACGCGTCGCGGCGTCGCGGCGTCACGGCGTCGCGGAGGCCGCGCCGCAGCAACGCATTAATTCACGCAGGTGGCGCTGGCAGTCCGGCTGGCGGCGGCCGCTGAGAGCGCAGGAATCGCTGCTCCACATCAGTCCGGCCATTCAACGAGCTGTCAAAATGCATGCAAAAGCACGCCGCGCGGTTTGGCGCGACGCGGCGCGACTCGACGCGTCTCGACGCGACTCGGCGCGACTCGGCGCGACTCGACGCGACTCGGTGCGACTCGACGCGTCTCGGTGCGACTCGGCGCAGCTGGTCGGCGATCACGTTGCGGCGCGTTGCTTGGCCGGCCTTGCGTTCGCGCCGCCTCTCGACGCCGCTGCAGACGCGGACACGCAGCAGCGCGCGATGGGTGGCAAATTGATGTTTTCATTGGCGGCATTTTCGGGCGGCTGTTGTGACAGCCAACGCGCGCCGCACTCGTCGCGCACCGGTAATTGACGCGCAGCGCGAACGCATTCAAGACACGCAAACTCATGCGGCGCGAATGCGGTCCGTAAATTGAAACGAGTGCCGGACGCGCCGCCCGAAGCGGTTGCAGCCGACAACTAAGCGGTTCGCGTTCTTGCCGCGCCGCGCCGCCGTGCAGTTGAGCGCGTTTCAAAGTGTGCGCGAATAAGTTGGCGATGCAGGTTCGCAGGTTTTAGATGAAGCGGCCAATTAACGAGCGTCCGGTGCTGCTCGCGCGGACCGCAGTCGCCAGCAAGCGGAGCGCACAAATCACGCGTGCGCTGCGAATGCCGCTCCGTTCGCTATCAAATCGCGCTCATTAATTACGCGATAACGTTAACCAGCCTCTGACGCACGCGCTGCAAGCGAATTAAGAGAGCCGCTCGCCCGCGGACGCCGCCGCAGACGCCGCCGCAGACGCCGCCCGCTCGCTCGCTTTTTGCTCATCGACGAACGCCGTCCTCGGCGCCGCCGCGTGATTTATGCAGCGCGAATGTGCTCGCAGCGCAGGCCGTCGTCTTGTTTTCGTGGGTCGTTTGTTTCTGCTGCTGCTGCTGCTGCTGCGGCGCGCTGCTCGTTCGGCTTAATTGAGCTGTCGGCTTGCCGAACGACCACCCGACTGGAATGTGGATGGCATTTTGAGTTACACGTACGAACGCGAGGTTGAGGTGGCGGCTTTTCCCGAATACGCACGAAGGCACGAGATGCGTGTTTGTGGAACGCCGAGTGAGCGCACGACAAGACGAAGCGCTCATGTAACGGACACGCGATCCACCATCAGCTGCGTTGAAGCCGCACGCAGAGCGCCACGTCAGCAGTTTTACAGTAACACGAGACGCGGTTCGGAAAAGACAACAAAAGCAAGCTAACATTCGTCCCACATCCGTCCCACTTTCGTCCCACACTCGGCACGGCTTCTCTTCCTGCCGCTCTCGCAATCCACTCGCTTCTCTGCCACGCCACGTCTTCCTGTCCATCTGTCTGTCTGTCTGTCGTCTGTCCGCCTGTCCGTCGTCTGTCCGCTCATCCGTTGCTCCGTTCAGATGTCGTCTATCAGTCGAGAAAATCTCCGAAAGTAATGACAACATAATTAGACGTCGCGAAACTGCGGCTCAGTCACTCGTCCGCGTTCGATCGCGATCGCGATTCCGATGCGAGCGCAGCGGACAGCCGGCGTCCTGCATGTGGGCCGCCGCGGCTCTGGCGCTCGTTGTTGTTGCCCCCGCTGCAACTCAATATCGGCATCGCGCAGTTCCCGGTACCGTTTTAATTGCGAAAAGTAAGAAAACAACCGCGCGATCTGCGATCCGCGGCATTGCATTGCATTGCACGTGCTGCGAGCACGTTAACCAACCGCTGCGGCGGACACCGACACCGACTGCGCCGCGAGGATCCGGCGACCAAGCGGCAACGACGACGACGACCACGACGACGACGACGACGACGGCGGCTGCTTGCCACGACGACGCACCGAAATAATGGATGGCGTGTCTGTGGCAGCCACCGCGGGGAGCTCTGCGAGCCACTGCGACAACTGATCGCCTCCACTGACGACGATCACGACGACGACGACGACGACGACGACGACGACGACGACGACGACGACGACGACGAAGATGACGACGAGTGCTGCGCGGTGCGGCGCGAAGCTGTGAGCTGCGAGGCACAATCGCGCCGCCTACGCGCTCGCGAGCGCACTTGGACTGCAACTGCGCTCGCGCGTGTTGTGAACACACGCACTGCAGAAAATGCGCGAGAGGGGAGAGCGAGCGAGAGAGGGCGAGAGAGGGCGAGAGAGGGCGAGAGCCAGAGGCGTGTAGTGAGCGGCCCGTCCCCGCCTTGCGTTCCACAACCCAGCAGCGACCCACATTTCGATGGACGCACCTAACGGGAGCCGCGCAGTACAGTTGCACGCCGTGTCTGTGTGTTGCCAACAAGTTTGGCGGTTGTTGCCGCACCAGGGCGCCGCTGGTGCCTCTCGTCGTCGTCTTCGTCGTCGTCGTCGTCGTCGTCGTCGTTCCGGTGGCTTCGCAGCGAAGGCGTCAACGGTTGTTGTTGCCCGCCAGTTGTTGTTGGCCGCCCGTTGTTGTTGCCAGGACCACCAATGGATTGATTAACTGAGCGCGTTGCGACGCTGCAAGTGTGTCGCTCCGTCTGTCGCGTGGTTTTTTGGCGGTTCCTGAACCAGATCGGTTCACCGGTGACGGGCTTTAAATTGTTCCTCGCAGGAGAGCAGAACTCGGCGAGACCTTCGAAGCGGACTCGCAGCGAGCGGAGGGCAGCTCAGAGCGGTGCAGCAGGTGTCCGGGCGAGAGGATCGCCAACCTGAAGCCGACACTTCAATGCCACTGGAGGAAAAATGAAGCGACGCTCGTGTCGCTTCGTACTCGAGCTCGAACTCGACTCGGTTTTGCTCGGCTCGGAGTTTCTCGACGTCTCTAACGGACGACGTCTGGCGCCCTCGCTTCTCGTTGCTCTCGTCAACCAGTCGCTCGTTCCCACTTCTCGTTGCTCTCGTTAACGCGTCGCTCGTTTTCACTTCTCGTTGCTCTCGTCAGCGGGTCGCTCGTTTCCACTTCTCGTTGCTCTGGTCAACGAGTCGCTCGTTTCCACTTCTCGTTGCTCTCGTCAACGAGTCGCTCGTCTCCACTTCTCGTTGCTCTCGTCAGCGGGTCGCTCGTTCCCACTTCTCGTTGCTCTCGTCAACGAGTCGCTCGTTCCCACTTCTCGTTGCTCTCGTCAGCGGGTCGCTCGTGTCTCCACTTCGTTTTCCCTCGTCATCGCGTCGCTCGCTTCGTTGATTTCATCACGAAGAGGCAACAAAACGCATCTCGAGTCTCAGTCATCTCGAGTCTCACAAAATCATCTTCACATTGCATCGCAGCGTCGTTGAGATTCACATTTGCAGACGTGCAAGCAATTTGCCCGATTCTTGTGCCTCACTGCCCACTGTGCGCCGTACAGACGACGTTTGGCTGCTGACGAGGGAGTTCTTCGAGCGGAGGAGGAGGAAACGTTTTCATCGAAAACCTCTTCGTCGAAGCGTCGAAGCGTCAAAGCGTCGAAGCGTCGAAGACAAATGAAGCGGACGTTAATTGGATTCATTTTCCGCACAAAAGAATTCATCACACGGCGGCCACAAATACACGCGAGGAGCACGCTAGTAGGTGTGTGTGTGTGTGTGTGTGTGTGTGTGGGTGTGTGTGCGTTTGTTCACAACGTATTTGCAATTGTGCAGCAACAACGAAGTGCGCGCGGCAACAGCGGGCGACGGCTGGCAGTCCATTTTTGCCGCTGGAGCTTCTTTAAAAGAGAAGAATTCCTTTCTTTTTACAACAACAACAACAACAACAACAACAACAACAATAACAAGAACAACAACAACAAGAACAACAACGATAGCTACGATGAGAATCCGATCCTGTGTCCTGTTTAATTATTGTTATTTCCCGAGGTGGCTCTCCGTTCGCTCATCCTTCGTCCGCTCCGCTCCGCTCCAGAGGAGTTGCGAGAGACGAGCGTGAGAGCGAGAGAGGGGAAGCTTTGCTGCCCCAGCCATTTACGGTCGCTTCTCAGCTTCTCGCTGCTGCTTCTCGCTGCTGCTTCTCGCTGCTGCTTCTAGCTGCTGCTTCTCGCTACTGCTGCTTCTCGCTGCGGCTTCTCGCTGCTGCTTCTCGCTGCTGCCACTCGCCGCCGCCGCCGACGCCGCTGACTCGCTTGCTTTCCAATTCAATTATTCACGACGAAACACTGAAACGAATGAAGCGCGATATTTTGTGCAAATTCCTGCCTTCTTCTTCTTCCTCTTTTTCCTTTTGCTTTTTAGCTGAGATTCTTGTTGCCAGTTGCGCTGCCGCTGCCGCTGCCGCTGCCTGCATTCATCAATGCGGTTGGTCACATCCTTGCCGAGGGATCCTCGCCGCTTCCTTGTTATTTAGGATTCTGGCGCGGTCGTCGTTGTTCTGCTCGTCGTTGTTCTCCTCGTCGTTGTTCTCCTCGTCGTTGTTCTCCTTGTTGTTGTTGTTGCTGCTGCCGCTGCCGTCGTCGTTTTTATATTTCAGTTGCTGTGCCGCTCTGCGCCGCCTGCTGCTGCTGCTGCTGGCGACTCCTCGATGTCATCTCGTCGATGGAGATGGAAATCGTGGATCGAACGTTTTTGCAGTTGCGTAAAAAACAGCAATTTTTTCTCCAGTTTTGTAGTTTTCGAGTTTTTCTTGTTGTGCGTGTGTCAGCTGGCGCTGCAGCGAACATCATTTTTATTTTCCTTCACGTACGAGTTTATTTGAGTGTGTGTGAGGATGTTTTGCCCCGTGTGGGGGGTGTGTGTGTGTGTGTGTGTGTGTGTGTGTGTGTGTGTGTGTGTGTGTGTGTGTGTGTTTGGAAGGACGGTTTCCAGTAATTAACGAATCTCACAAACTTGCACACAAGCACACACACACACACATTCCCAACTAACAAACTAACATCTCCTCCCCACACTCCCACCGCCCCTCCCTCACTCCCTCCCTCCCTCCATCTGCCACGCCTTCCGTCACTCCTTCCCGCCCCCACGACGACACTCGCGGCCCGATTGTCAGTTTTGCAGGTGGCGCTCGATTTCATCGGAGGGCGTTCGTCACTTTTGGTTTTTTCGCATTGTTGTTGTTGTTGTTGTTGCTATTGTTGTTGTTGCTATTGTTGTTGTTGTTATTATTGTTGTTATTGTTATTGTTACCGTTATTGTTATTATTGTTGATCCTTTTTGTTTTTGAATTTTTGTTTTCTTTCGCTATTGTTGCTGTTGTTATTGTATTCGTGTGTTGTTGTTGTTCTTCTTCTTCTTCTGGTTGTTGTTGTTGTTGTTGTTGTTGTTGTTGTAATTGTATTCTCATTAAACAGAAATCGTCACTCGCAATTCTTGTGTTTCCACTGCTGCTGCTGCTGCTGCTGCTGCTGCTTCTCTAGTTGTTGTTGTTTCTGTTGTTGTTGTTGTTGTTGTTCGCCCATACATACGCGCATCGTTGGCTCGCGTCCTCTCTCACACGAGCAGCGCAGGATGCAATAAAAGTCCTTGCAATAAAAATCCCTGCATTGCGCGCACCTCAATCGAAGGCTCGTCTCGATTGGTCGACTGGTCGACTGGTCGACTGGACTGCCGTGTGCGGCGCCGGCCGACCCGGACGGAGTCGACAACGAAAACGAAAGCAAAAATTTGCATACCCAGTTGGCGCTGCACGGCGTCCACCCGCGGCACCCACGACACCCGCGGCACCCACGGCGTCCCCCTCGAATGCGCGCCGCATCCACGTGTGCAGGCGGCGCCCCGATGCTGCTGCCGGGTGGCGGCGCTGCGGCGCTGCTGCGCTCGTCGGCCGGAGACGAGAGAGAGAGAGAGAGAGAGGAGCTCGTGTTCGTCATCATCGATTGCAGCGGGTGCGTTAATTAGTGTTGTTGGAGGGCGCGTTTAGCGGTGGCAGCGGTTGCGCCAGCGAATAACGGGTTTCCGCAGCGGCCGCCGTCGACACGCAGCGCCGCCGAGCACTCGGTAGCGTGCGGCGGCGAGTAACCGGCTGCTCGCCGACACCGACACCGACACCGACACCGACACGCGCTGCAATTAAGCGAGCGACTGGCGACTGGCGACTGGCGACCCACCCTCGGCGCTGGTCAGCGTCGCGTCCTGCATGTGTCGCGCTGCACCGAATGAGGCTTTCAGCGGCCGGCCATTCGATGGAGCGCAAAAAACGAAACATCCGCGCCGCCACACCGACAGCGCATCCAATGGATGCAGGTGGCGCTGGTGGGTGGCCGGCGAAGGGGCGACGCGGGGCGTGGCGGGGGCGGCACACCTGCCAACAAGGGGTGAAATTAATTGCAGTTCGGCGAGCGTTGAAGGCCGCAGCATCGATGCTTGCGAAGGGGAGTCGAAGGGGAGTCGAAGGGGGAATCGAAGGGGGAGTCGAAGGGGGAGTCGAAGGGGGAGTCGAAGGGTGGAAGCGGGTGACAGGAGTAGCAGGGGAGGGGCGGGGGGCACGGGTGCTCTGGACCAATCGAAGAAGCCTGCAAAACAGAAGATTTCAATGCGAGCGCAAGCAGATGCAGAGATACGATGGCTGATTGCGTCACTTAAACTCACTTTAAATCAGTTTAAAGCGGAGTTTAACTAACTTTAAACTAAGTTTCACTAATTGTTTGTGTATTAAATTTGAAGCGTGTTATTAAAGCCAAAATAAAATAATTTAAAGAGTAAATAAAATAATTAAACGACGCATAAGTGCGAACATTCATTCCAGCATTCAAGTCTCACGTTAAACTCTCAACATCGCAGAGTGAAGTTTAAAATATTGATTACTGTGACTCTGAGTTTAGGCAGTGGAAATTTCAATTTGCGGCCGGCCGGCTTAACAGTTGGCATCCGAGAGAGAGAGAGAGAGAGAGACAGAGAGAGAGAGAGAGAGGGAGAGAGAGAGAGAGAGAGAGAGAAAGAAAGACAAAAGCAAAAAGAAGCTCAAAAAGCAGCCAGCCGGTCATGCATACGAAATCCTTATCGGACGTCGAGAAAAAGCATCTCGTGACTCTGAAGTGCGACGAGCGCGGCGCACAGGAGCTGCCAGACTGAAAAATGCGCTCAAAGAATTCAATTTTAATAAAGCTACGCATACATTGAGGCGCAACAACAACGGCAACAACAACCCAATATTGACGAGCCATCAAGGGATTCGAAGGCACCGCCGAAAATAAAGAAAAACCCGAGTAATAAAAACGCCGGCACTCATCTGCGATGATGTCCTCGTGACAAAAAATGATGGCTGTCGCGTCGCATAAAACGGAATCCTTTCTGCATTCCGGGAAGGGGGTCGGGGGGAGGAGGTTTTTAGTCTCCATCGTTTTTGTAGGGGAATTTGGACAGCTTCATCAAAATTTTATGCGAAATATTGTGAAATCCAGCGGGCGGCTGGACAAACGCGAGGCGGTGCTGCGGGAGGAGCGACACCAGTCGCTCGACCGAACTCGTCGGTCGGTTGGTCGGCAGGCAGTTCGGGAGGGCAGACGAGACGCCGGATCGGCAGACGAGACTCCGGATCGGCAGATGGACCGTTCGCGTCGATGATGGTGCCTCCGCTCGAGTGACCCGCACACGGACGTACACACCCACACACCCTCACACCCGCACACCCACACACCCACACACCCACACACACACACACACAAAGACAGAGGGACAGACAGACAGACGGATTTGAATTATTTTGCAATTGTTGCCCGTAGAAAATACAATCTGAGCAGTGAATCGTCCTTCGTCCTTCGGCTATTCGAGCGTCGTGGCCAGCAGCGCGTGGAACTGGAGAGCAAAAAACGGGCCAGACAGGTGTACACGGACCCCCCTTCCCGCGGCCCGGTGGCCCCGGTGGGCTTCGGTGGTCTCGGTCGGAGGCAAAAGTCGCGATTGCACGATTGCGAACACGTGGGCGCGCACTGTCGTCCCACAATCCACATTGTTGTTGTTGTTGTTGTAATTGAATGATGCCCCCACAACCCACAACAATTTCCACAACAACAACAACAACCACAACAACAACAACATAAGAGACGAATGGTTAAAATTGGCCAACGCATGAAACACTCAAACGTCGCACTTTTTGTGCGAAGCCACTTCGTGAGATGAAATGTAAACTTTGTCCAGTGACTGGAATCAGACAGTCAGACGGACAGACAGTCAGACGGACAGACAGTCAGACGGACGGACAGTCAGATGGGCAGACAGTCAGATGGACAGACAGTCAGACGGATGGACAGTCAGATGGACCGACAATCAATTATCAATTTTTAAAATGTGAACACTTGAAATGTTTTAGGCTTCTCTGGATTGATTAGATTTTCATTTAAACTCTGTTAACCTCCAGTTTTCACTTATAAGATTGACACTTCAAATGTTTTAGTCAACAGCGACTCCGACTGCGCGAAACCGAAATAAATTCGAGAAAACTTCTCATCACGAGGAATTCGATTCTTCCGCGCTTCGCACGCGCGGCTTGCAACCGCAGAAACTTTTAATTAAAAACGCTAATCAAAGAAAAACCGCTGAATGTTTGCTTCGCACACGTTAGCTGCAGCAGTTGTTGTTGTTGTTGTTGTTGTTGTTGTTGTTGTTGTTGTTGTCCATTAAATATATTAAACACGGCCAATTCGAGCGCACCGAACACAACATCCGTCCTCGGCGCCCAAATGACACTCCATCACGAGCCTCTTCTTCTTCTTCTTCTTCTTCTCAAATGAGTCTTCTTCTTGCTCGTCGTCGTCTCCTTCTTCTTCTTCTTCTCTTACTCACTTTAATGAGTTGAACGGCTGCCAAATCGTAAAAAGAACTGCTTAATTTTGCTTTGTTACTGAGACGACGAGTTAAAATAAAGATTTTTATTATTAATAATCGCATGCCTTCAGTTGTTCTGCAGCGAGCCACAACTGGAATTCACGTTCTGGCTCGGCAGCCGTGGAGGTTGAACGAAATGCGACGTTAGAAAACCAGCTACTCACGGCCACCAGCTACTTCGCGGCTCTGCGATTGCAGGCGTGGGGTTCGGCGGAGGCGGCGGCGGCTCGGGCGGCGGCGGCTGCATTGCGGCGCCGGAAAGCGCAAAGCAGAGTGTAGCCTCGCATTATAAAGCGCTGCTGCACACACTGGGCAACGAGCCCCCAGCAGCCGTGATCGTCTAGTGGTGAGGACCCTACGTTGTGGCCGTAGTAACCCAGGTTCGAATCCTGGTCACGGCAGTGCCAACGCCCGCGAGGGCGCCGAGCATTGTCACGGCGGGGGCGTCTTTTGCCTTTTTGAATATGAATTAATTGATTTCATGCATTTTTACACTAATTCAACAATTGTTGACGAGTGAAGGAACAACACAGTTGACGATTGAAGGAAGAAAACAAATCAAGTCGAACGTTACGAAGTGAACTTTGAAGAAAAACTAAAATGAAATTGAATAAAATAAAGTAAATATCATAAAATGGAATCACATAAAATAAATAATCTAAAACAAAGTGAAAAATGGAATTAAATAAAACAAATCGAAACAAAAATCAACAAATAAACTCAAAAAACGAAATCAAATTGAATCGAACAGAATCAAAATGAGATCAATTAGAAAAAAAAATGATCAATCAGAATCAAATACAATTAAATAAAACCAAACAGAGTCGAAAGGAATCAAATAGAAGTCAAGTAGAATCAAACAGAATCAAATAGAATCCATCAGAATCTAATGAAATCAAACGGAATCAATCAGGATCAATTAGAATCAAGTGGGATAAAATCGAATCAATTAGAATCAAATGGAATCAAACAGAATCAAATAGCGTCAAATAGAATCAAATGAAGTCAAAGAAAATCAAAGTAAAATAAAAATAAGGAACTTGCCACATCCTGCAGCCTAATTAAAATTTCTCCCGGCCACAGTAATTCATTTCGTCATTCGTCAGAGCGTCAAGACGACGTCGCTACACACGCGGCCGCCTGCAACACGCTCTGCCCCCCACACGGTCCCCCCTCGTGCGGTCCCGGGTGAGTGGGCTTCAGAGGAAGCGCAGCTCGAGGCGCTCGATTGGGCCACGAGTATCAGCATCACTTTATCTTGATTGACGTGTGCATTCGCAGCGGTGACATAATGATGGACAGACACACAGTGCGCTCGATCGGGCAGGCGAGCAGGAGTGGGCAAGAGAGGGCAAGAGAGGGCAAGAGAGGGCAAGAGTGGGCAGCGGTGCAGGCCGTGCAGTGTGCAGCCGCCGAATACGCGTATGGATCGCGATTTCTGCGATTCCGATGAATGATTGAGTTTGCCTGCCTGCCTGCCTGTCTGCCAGTCCGTCGGTCCACTTTGGATGTCGGCTACTCGGTTTGGGTGAATTTGTGCTGCGGCGCTTTGGGCGGCACGTTCGCCCCGGTAGCTGCACCGTCGCACCGTCGCACCGACCGCAGCGCCGCACCACCCCACCGACCGCACCACCGCACCACCGCTCCACCGCACCGACCGCTCTGACAGCTGATGTACACGTGAGCGGTGCGTAATGAGTTGCGACATTTTAATGAAGCCTCTGCGGCGCGGCATGCAAATCGTCCCTTCAGCGGTGGGCCGCCTGATCGGTGGTCGATTGTCCTCGGCCTCGCTGCCTGCTACGTATCAACTTACACTCGTACACGCTTGACAATCACTCAGATCACCTCCCGGCTGTCGCGTGAGCGCTGATCTGGCCTTTAAGATTTTGGCTGGGCATCAGCGATCGTTCAGCTTCGGCCTGCCATTGTTTCGTCCGGAGCGGAGATCGTAAACAAGGCGTTTAATTGAAGGGACGACATGAGACTCGAAAACACTCTCGAGTCTCTAGCGCATTATGAGGTTATGTGAGGTAGGCCTGGCCGGTGCCGGGGAGGGCGAGGGCAGGAGGGGCGAGGAGGGGCGAGGAGGTAACGCAGGAGAAATGCCGACTCTATTTGGCGTTCGGCGAACGAAATAGAGTCCAATTAAGTTTATCGGTGCTCGTAGGTCTTCGCTGATTCGTGCCTTGATAGGTGTGCCAGCGAACGATAGCGTGCCGCTTGCGGGATTTGATCGGTAGAGTTGTCAAATCCTCGTCGAATGAACTTCAGTGCGAAGCATGAATAGTTCAATAGAGGATTCGTGCAACAATATTGGCGGAGGCCAGTTTCAAACTGAGCTTCAGTCCCATCCAAACTCCGAGGGCACTAAAGGACGACTTTTTGCGAGGAATGCGCGCCGCTTAGATAGATAATGTGAGGTATTGCTTGGATCGGGATATGCAATATCAGCAGAAAACTGATTTACTTGGAGCTGTGCTCTTAAAAATGGGTGGACCACGCCCACTTTTGCAAACGTACCTGTTTTTTACGAGTTGCATTTTAACATATGAGGTTGTTTTTAGTTCCGAGGGAGGGACGTGGGTTTGAAGTGCTTTAACTGAGACGCGAACTACGCGAAATGGGAGGACCATTCGTTCGCCTTTGCTGTTTTCGTAGCTTTTGTTGTTGCTGTTGCTGTGGCCGTCGCTGTTGTGTTGCCATCCACTTTCGGTTCTCTTAATTTTTATTGCCGGATATTTCATGTGTCAGACATTAACGTAACTTATACCCGAAATGACGTTGTCGTGCTTGTTGTCGTTGTATTTATAGTTTTTGCTTGCAGTCGAAATGATATCCCGCAGGACCTTCGTCCTGGTCGTTGTTGCTGTTTTGGTTGTAACGTCGGATGAAAAGAATTTCGGCAATTCTATTGCAGTTTGAGGAAGTAAACATTACGAAAACTGAAGCAATGAAGGTACTAACAACAACAACAACAACAACAACAACAACACCAACAACAGTAACAAAAACAGAAACAACAAAAACCACAACAACAAAAACCACAACAACAACAGCAACAACAACAACAACAAGCACAATTTTTTGTGGCTGCATTCTTAAACTTTAAATGGTTGCAGACGGACTTTTAGGCTGCCAATTTAGTTACTCGTCTGCTTTGCCTCCTCCTTCGCTATTCGCCCGCACCGTCCATCCTTGCTCGCCATTTCTTCCTTTGGCTTTCTTAATCCTTCTAGCTGATGTCTCGCGTTGATGTTGTTGTTGATTTTGTTAGCATTTCTTCCGTCGGTTGCGCCGGTCGTGTGAGTTGATTTGAGTTTCCTTTTAGCTTTCAGGATTAGCGTTGACATTCGTCGCGTTACGACTCCCCCTCACACCCCCTCAACTCCTGCCACCCCCCCCACGCTACCCTGACCGACCACCGCCCCGCTGCCAACATCCCAGCTGGAGTCCTTCCTCGCCTGCCATATGTTTGCTTGCTAGCCGTGCTAATCGTGCATTTCGGTTATAAATCTCCTCCGTTTGTCTGCCGTTGCTGTGGTTGTTGCTGTTGCTGTTGCTGTTGCTGTGGTTGTTGCTGTTGCTGTGGTTGTTGCTGTTGCTGTTGCCTGGAGTCGGTTTGCTAGGTTGTTCGTGAGTCTTGATTTCTGTCCGTCTGGCTGGCTTTCGTTTTGCGACGCAGCTCGTGTAGTTGAATTTTTTCGGCGACACTCTAATTAATGACCGCGTCTAATTAATGATAGCGAAGTCAAGAGCGTCGGAGGTTCTGCCAGATGGAGGGTCATGCAATATTATGAAATATTCGATGGTGCAGCGGCTTTCAGCGCCGATGTAAAAGGGTACTGAAGGCACTGAAGGGATGATATTGAAAGATAAAAAAGGAGTTAAAGTTGTATCATTCTTGTAATAATAAAAAAATCGATCACACTTTCGAAATTAGAGAGCAATTTGTGGAAGGAATTACGGAAACCCATACGAGGAACTTTCGAAATTGTAGTTTTCTCTCATAAGTTTCCAGCAAATTTTCGATGGAAAATTCTACTTTTATCAAAACTTATTCAGCTGAAATTCAAGAAACTTCAAAACCCAAAATACTCGAAAAATGTTGCCTTCTTTCCTTGAAACGCCCGCAGAAAGTTGGAGCGACCGCATCATGATTAATCTTCAGTGGCTCGAAGCCGTGAATCCATATTTTTTGGTAAAGTAGCAGCAACTATGCTGCAACAACAGCAGCAACAACAACCACCGCGTGCAACAAAAGTGCGCGATGCAAAGACGTCAACAAATTATGACGTATCATTTTTCTTGGCGCCATCTTGAACTATTTCTTGGCCATGATATTTTGGGGGGAGAAAGATAAGGAAAACAAGAAACAGGGAGAACTTAAATTATCGTAATACTGAAAAGTGCAACAGCAAGACGGCGAAGGAGGGAGACGAAGAGACGAAGAGACGAAGAGACGAAGAAGACGCGGAGGAAAACCGAGGGGTGACAAAATGACAAAAGATTCGTGAACAATATTAATATTTTGCGCCATTTTGAGGAGAAGTGACATCTAGCGGAAACAATTGACGGGTGGGCGGGAGAGCGGGAGAGCAGGAGAGCGGAAGAGCGGGAGGTGTGAGTGAAGAGGCAGCTGGGGAGGGAGGGAGGGAAAATACTGTGGAAAATAATGAGCAGCACAGATCTCGACTTCGAGGAAGGTCTCAGTTTTAGATGGCGTTTGCAAAACAAATAATCAGAGTTGGCAACAACGTCAGTGGACAGCTGCGAAGACTTCTAAGGTTGGCAACAACAAGAAGGAGAGAGGAAGACATTGTTTGTCATGGGAGGAGCGGAGCGGAGAGGAGAGGAGACGTGAAGGGCGTTGCATCGCTTTTGAGAGTCGTGTCAGTAGCGTTGGCAACTCATAAAATTGTGAGCAGCCGCCGCGTAGCCTGCTGCGACCGCGTGCAACGTCGCCAGCAGAGGGAGGAGTTCGGCAGTCGGGAAGGATCGTGAGGAGCTGAGGCGACCGACCATAAAACGTTGTGCCTCCGCCCCTCCCCTCCTTCCTTGTGCCTCCGCCCCTCCGCCCCTCCACCCCTCCTTCACCGGCACCGCAGCTCTTCTTCACCTTCGTCATGCCGGACGCGAGCAACATGCGTGAGTGGAAAACATGTCGCTGCGACGCATCTTTATCGCGTCCACGGAAATTTATGCCTAATTAAAACTGACTGCCGATATGGCAACGCCAGACAACAGGGACGCCGTAACGAGCAGCAGCCACTCTGCACGCGCTTAATTTGTGCATCACGCAGAAATCGAGGCGAAGCCGTGAGCTCGCGAGACGGTCGCGATTGATGCGACTTTAAAACGCTAGCTAAATTAACGACGGCACCACCACCACCACCACCACCACCACCACCAGCACCACCAGCACCAGCAACAACAACAACACAACGTGCGAGCTGAAATATCAAGGCTTAAAAGCAGAAACACTTTTATTTTTAATATAAAAAACTAACCGAGTTTACCGCGAACGCGCCTACAACACGCATCCGATGCCGAGATGGATGCCTGCCTGCCGCCCGCCTGTCTGCCCGCTTTCCTGCCCGCTCGCCCGCTCGACTGCACGCTTTCCCGTCTGCTCGTTCGCCTGCTAGTTCGCCTGCTAGTTCGGCTGATCGTTCGCCTGCTAGTTCGGTTGATCGTTCGACTGCTCGTTCGCCTGCTAGTTCGGTTGATCGTTCGTCTGTCTACTCGTTCGCCTGTTCGTTCGCCTGCTAGTTCAGTTGATAGTTCGCCTGCTCGTTCGCCTGCTCGTTCGCTTGCTCGTTCGCTTGCTCGTTCGTCTGCTCGTTCGCTTGCTCGTTCGCCTGCTAGTTCGGTTGATCGTTCGCCTGCTCGTTCGCCTGCCTGCCCATCGGTCCGCTCGGCTGCCTTGCGTTGCGCTGACCTCAGCTGGCATGCACGGATGACGATCAAGTGCGACGATCTCTGGTGCGGCTCTCCCTTCTTCTGCCTGTTGTCGCTGCTGCTGCTGCTGCTGCTGCTGCTGCTGCCGTTGCTGTTGCTGTTGTTGTTTTGCACTTGTGGGCGCGAATTCCTACCAAAACTCAGTCCCGAGCCCGCAGGAACCTGCTACGGGGAGCTTAAATGCAAGCTTTTGCTTTGCCATCGTTTTCATCGCATCCTCAATAAATGCTGCTGCTGCTGCTGCACTTTTGTTGCTGACTGCCAAGCATGTTGTCGCCGCCGCCGCCGCCGCCGCGTCGTCGTCGTTGTTCTGCACTCATTAGTCTCCCCCACAACGTGAATTAAGATAATCTCACCATCTCGCTCTCCGCGTTGTTGTTGTGCTAATGAATTGCCTCTCCGATTTCATGCGAACGATTAACGACGACCAGGAGACGCAGGCGATGATGACACGTTGACGCGGCGACGCGGCGACGCTGGCGACTTTTGGTCAAGCGACAATTTTCCAAGTAGGTATTTTTCGCATTTATTGTAAAGTTACAAATTAAACAAATAAATGAATGAATAAATACGCAAATAAATAAACTAATTAAATAAATAATTTTATGTTGTATTTTTCTTGTTTTTTCAGAATGTAAAATGTTGCCGCCGTTGCAACGCGTCAGTTCTTCAATACAACTTTGTAATGATTTCATAAATTTTTGACGTTCTCTCATTTCGCTCGCCGGTGACGACCGCGCCAACTACTCGCGCGGCGTACAGGAGCGGCGAACAGGAGCGGCGAACAGGAGCGGCGAACAGGAGCGGCAGCGACAGCGGCGGTGGCAACAGCGAGGCTGAACAGCGAGCAGCGAGCCACAACAGCGAGCAGCGAGCCACAACAGCGAGCAGCGAGCCACAACAGCGAGCAGGGATACACATTTGGGTCTCGAGCGCCGTATTTCTTTCTTGCATTCTGCTGCACCAGCACGCTAAGTACGCAAATTAATAGTCGTCCTTGCGTGTACGTTCACCTACACACACACCACACACACACACACACACACACACACACACCACACACACAGAGAGACACACACAAACGCAGAAACCCAAAACGCATTATTGCTCGCTTCAGTCTTGCTGAAGACCGACTCCACCCGCGCCGCTTTCACGCTCAACAACTTGATCACATGCGCTTCATCAACCTCGCCGTCCCTCCGTCCCTCCGTCCCCCGCTCCCACTGCAGGCGGCTGCTGCGAAGGATGGCGGATCCTCGAGGTTGCCAGCGACTGCGGGTGACTGAATGCGAAAATAAGCTGCAGCTCACTTTGCCATCTTCGCGGTGCTGAATTTCGGAGCAACCGTTTCAGGCCCTCGGCTGCTCGACCTCTCGGCTCCTCGGCTGCTCGACCTCTCGGCTGCTCGACCTCTCGGCTCCTCGGCTGCTCGTCCCCTCCGTACGTCGGCCCCTCCGCCGCCAACGTCGCCGCATCACCAGCGCTCCCATTTTTCATCCGGATTACGGTCGTTTCAAGGATAATGCATACAAAGGGTCCCTAAAACGCTGCGCTCCTCGCTGCACTTCCTCGCCTTTCGTTCGTTTTCATCTTCTGTTTGTCTGAAGCGCGGAGACTCGCAGCTCCCTCGGCAGAGCAACCAGGATCAGCATCAGCGTCAGCGGCAGCCGAGAGCCGAGAGCCGGCAGCATTCATCAATCTTCGCCAAAAGTTTCGGCGCGGAAGGCGGGCGAGGGGAAGCGAGATTGCGTGACGCTTGCTAAATGGGGGAGCGTCGAGAAAGCGCCCGAATCTCGTCGGAATGCGGGCGCGGAAGACGTATTAACGCCGAAATTTTAGGGGCAGACGAAACAACACCTCGGAAAGCTTATAAACAAAAGCGACGCAATGTAATGGAAGTTGCGGTGACTGACGTCTTTGCGCTGCAGCGTTGCCAGATGCTCCACCGCGGTGGCCACCTACTGAGAGCCGAAGAAAACACGGAGGCAAACCATGAAAACCATGAAAACTTCTCAAACTTACAACTCTGAAGTTGGTTTTGGGAAAACCCAAAGAAATGCATTTAAATTCATTAAATTCGCATTCATTTCATTTCAATTTAATGCGAAACTAATTTGAGAATTTAATCTGGTTGATTTCTAACCTAAAGAGAAATCAATGCTTCGGATTGTTGGCCTCAAATCCGCGGAATCCCTCGCGCTGGCAACGCGTCGCTTCACTTGCATTTGCTTAAAAAACGCATTGAGTGCAACAACTTCGCAGATAACCAGAATTTCTGAGTTGCTTAGGAATTTTCCGCTCTCATCATTTCGTCGATATTTTTCTACGTCGTCTTCTTCAACTTTTTCTCCCTTATCATCGCGCATATTTTGCTGCTTAATATTTTCCTTCTCCGAATTTCCCGAGTTACCGAGTAATGAAAGCAAAGTAATCCTGGCAAAACTGGATGAATTATGAGCGAGAGGGGGGGGGGGGGCAGCAAAGTGTGACTGCGGAGGGGGAAGGGAGTGGGTGGGTGGGGTGGGGGAGGGGCAGGGTGTGCTGAATTGGAGGACAAAAGTTTGACAGCTTTAAAAACTTGTGTGTGCAGCTGAACCGAGCTGAAAAGTGGAAATTTTCCAAGATTAATTATAAAAAAGAATTCGAGTTCAAGAAGCTTTTAGGAGCTCAAAAGGGCTTCCAACGCTCAAGTTTCGAAATAGTTTTCAACTCAATATATTCGAGATTATTAGATATTTTCTAGAAAACAGTTAAAAATTTCCTGCCTTCAATTTAAAAAGCGTGAAAAGCGTGAAGATTTTTGCCGAATTTCCTTTTTTAACTATCAAAACGTCATCACTTCTAGTTGTTGTTGTTGCGGTTGTTGTTGTTGTTGTTGTTGAGGTGGTTGTTGTTGTGGTGGTTGTTGTTGTTGTTGTTGTATTGCATTGCCTCTTCTCTCGAATCACCCATCACGAGCCGCCCATGCAATCCGCGCCGACTACGATTTCGTTCCTTTTTCGTAAGTTTCGTCCGCCATCACAACAGCGACTCGCATCCTGCCTGTTCGTCCTGGCTTCACTCCTGTCGAAGGCTGCTCACTCCTGACTTTTTATGCGTTCCGTTGCATGCGCAGCACATGCAGCCCGGCAGCCCGGCAGCGGGCAGCAGCCGCCACACAGCAAAAGCAACACAAAAACTCCTCTAATTCGATTAATCATCCGCAAGGATGGCGTTTTTCTTGTCCTTTTTTGAGATTGCAATGGAAAAGGATGCAGCGCTGCTCCGGCAAAGAGGAGCAGAAAAACGAGCGCATTTTTTCACCCAGCACTCGAAGCGAAATCGAGGCTCTCAGGCTGCGGCGAAGGACACGCAGGATGCAAACTTGAATGGCATTCGTTGCGCATTCGTTGAGTGGTCAAGCCGACTTTTTATGGAGGCGGTTTGTTGTTGTTGTTGTTGTTGTTCCTGGGAACCCTGTTGTGCTGTTTTGTTCCTTTTTTCATACTCACGGTTGTTGTTAATTTGTTGTTGCTGTTTTCTGCAGCTGTTTTTATGCGTTTTCGAGGATTTCATTTGTTGGCTGAGCAGAATTTTCGATTTTTCCGCAAAAAAACTGTTCTTGTGTTTGTTGCTGTAGGGTGCACAAATTATTTGTGGAAATTTTTTCGGAAACATTTTTTCAGTACCGTTTTACTACTTTTTTACTACTTTTTCACTACTTTTTTTACTACTTTTTTACTAATTTTTTACTACTTTTTTCACTACTCCGTCGTCATTCGCAGATCAGACGCACGCGTCATGAATGCATGGAATGGGCGACGATTTGTAGGGCGGGCCTACAATCTGGTGTGCGAATTGAAGTCCATTTTCACGAATTACGAGTACATTTCGCAGCTTTTTTCGTATTTACATTAGAAAAGCTTCGTTGAGATTGGATTATCTCGGTCTCCGGCCTCGTCACGACTCATTATTCTTTCTCGATTAGCTTTCTGTCGTCTCGATATCGATTCTCGGCTGGAATCGGCGACGAGATCCACTCAACGACGCGAACCGTCTCGCCCTCGCCTCGTTTTCCCCTCGCTACTTTTCAACAGCGCAGACGCGATCATCTTTCGTATAAATTGTCGTAATTTTTGGACGCATGACTTCCACGAGTCGCTCGCGAGTCACTTGTGGCAACCGAACTCGCCATTCTTTCCCCGGCGCCTCTCGTCCGCCTGATCGTCGAAGTGCGCCTTCTGTTCTGCTCGTCACGCAGATCGCTGGACGCTTAAAATGCGTCTCGAACACTTTTAATTACCAGGCAGGAGAGACGAGCCACCGAGCAACTCCTCCGCACGTACGTAGCAGCGATTCTGCGACACGGACGGGCCGCGCAAACACTTGCAGCAGCACCGTGCGCAGCTACAGCTACTCGCTCAAATTTCTGCGTAATCTGGATGAGATGGCATCGCGCTGGTTTCCACAAATCCGCAGAAACGCGAGGAAACGAGGCTCTGCGGCTCTGCGGCGGCCTGAACCGCAGCCGATGCCGATGCGCGCAGCCTTATTAAGGCGGACGCGTTAATGAACACGACACACCATTCCGGGTGGTCGTGCAGCCGTGCCGGTGCCGGCGACGCTGATCGGGAGAGACCAGCCGGGACCGACGAGCGGCGAGCGGCAACCGGCGAGCGGCAACCGGCGACCGGCAACCGGCGACCGGCAACCGGCGATCTGCGACCGACAACCGGCGACCGACGGCCAGCAGCACCGCGACCAACGTGAGGGGAGGGGAATCGGCCATCAGCGCTGCAGCGCCACAGCGAATGCGCATGCAAAACATGCGCGCCCGCGACCGCAGTGCGCTGTGTGCCGCGTAGCTGCAGCTGTGAACGTGTTTGATTTGCGATTTCACGGAAAGCCAGCCAACTGCCGGAGTCGCTGGTGCAGCACACGAAAGCCACGAGAAGAGCGAACATTCATCTCAGGCCTCAGGCAACGTTGAATGTTGATTGTTTCGAGTGTTTCTTCTCGCTATTCTGCCTCCCCTGGCTTCCCCAGAATTCATGCACAACTTAATTGCACGCGTTCAATTAAACTGCAGCCGCACAATTAATCCAAACGTTTAGCAGCAGATCAGGTGCGCTGGCATGTGAGTGCATGCAACACGGCTGCGCCTGCGTGCCACCGCAACTTGCCGCCACAACTCGCCGCCGCAACTCGCCGCCACAACTCGCCGCCACAACTCGCCGCACACGTCACGCACGTCAGCTGGCCGGCGGTGGGAAGCGCAATGAGAACTTCTAATTTACGACGCCGCTCAGCGTTTTATTTGCTCAGCGACAAATCAAGATTACTTAATCGCGGCCGCAGCAGAGAAACGTTATGTCGGGTCATGCTTGAGGAGGTTCCGCGAGCCCCCTCGTCGCCCCCTCCTTCCCCTTCGCCGCTCCACCAGCTGTTTTCCTGCGGCTCCGTTGCATTTCCGCTTGGATTGAGTTATTAATGACGCGCTACCAGTGCGTGGTGCTCGTTGTTTGCTGTCAGTTTTCAGTTTTCAGCTTCCTTCCATCGCGCGTTCAGGTGGTTAGAACGGGCGCAGCGGCGCTGCCGAGGGGGAGGCGGGTGGGTGGGCTTAGTTTTCTCTTCTTCCTTTGCGAAGGAAGACCTTTTTAAACTTGCGAATAAGTGAAAATGTTAGTAAACACGAGCAGGCGCAAGATTGATGTGGAATCATCAGCGAGCACTCATTGTTTGAACGCCCGAAACGCGCCTTCCAATGGCGCGCCACTGCCTTCCTTCTCAAGCTGCTTCCTCGAGCGCCTCCGCTCGCCTCCCCCTCTGGTTGCGCGTGCATCTTCGCACATTTAACACATCTTTTTGGCACGAATTACTTACTTACACGCTCATCCGAGCCGAGGAGGACGAGCCAGACGCGCACTTCAGAGGCGGAAATTAAACTTCACTTGCCAGCGAAGAAGGCAACAACATTCCAAGAACTGAAAAATTGCAATTTAATTACAAGCGGCTTGTGTAGGTTAAGTTAATTTATTGCTCGGAAGGCTTAACTCGCACACTTTCTGCAATTATAAATGCAAAAGTTGTTGTATTTAGCATTTGAGTGCGAGTATATTTTTTAATTCCTAAGCAATTTTTATTTCGTAAACAATTCAAAACTATTGGAGAGAGCAAACATTTGAAGAGATTAAAAATATAATCTTTACATGTTTACTGTGGTAAGTAAATGAAAAATAAACAAAAAATCCGTGAAAAGCCAGAAATTGGGTTCTGCGAACCGCGCGGACAGGATTCGAACCTGCGCGGCAGAACCCAATGGATTTCCAGTCCATCTCCTTAACCACTCGGACACCGCAGCTGGTCGGCTCCTTTGTAAATAATATTTCGTTCACGTGTTCAATACGGAGAGGAAAATTTGTCCAATTTTTAATTAGAAAAATGAACACATGAGTTGCTCTTTTAATGAAGCCCCGTCATCGGGAGCATCGCGCGGACAGTCAGTCGGCGAGATGCAGATGGCGCTCGCAGCATACGTTGATGTAATTAAATAACCTAAATTACACGAAAAAATTAAATAAGATGCAATAATGTTGAAGAGACGAAACGAAACCGGATAATATTACATGAAATCAAACGAAATTAAAATAAAAAGACTTGGAATAGAATAAACTAAAATAAAATAAAATGAAGCGAAATAAAAGAAAATAAATTCAAATAAAGGAAAATAAAGTGAAAATTAAAAAAATTAACTGAAATAAAAAAATATATTAAAATAAAAATGAAAATTGAAACGAAATAATGGAAAAGTAAACGAAAAATACGGAAAAATAAAACGAAATGCAAAAAAATGACGAACGCTTTGACGATGCTGATGACGTGCGTCGGCCGGGAATCGAACCCGGATCAACTGCTTGGAAGGCAACTATGCTGACCATTACACCACCGACGCGACTCTGCCACGAGGCCTTGAGCGTCGAACATATAGCGGCTGTTGCACGTTTCTGCGTCATACGCAACGAGGGAAACTTCGGACCTCAACGAGGTTCGAGCTGCTGTTTTTTAATGAACAGGCGAACTTTCAATAAGTTCGAGTTCGAGTTTCAGTCATTTTATTTTTATAATATTGTTTTTGTTTTCTTTTAATATTGTTTTCTAGTTTGTTCTACTAAAAAAATCTTTTAGCAGAATCAAATACAACCGAACTAATCTCTACAATTATAAACTTTAATTAAAAGTGAGTTTCTACTAAATTCGATGTCTGTTCTGGAAGGAGTCTGCACACCAAGGACACCGAAACCCATCCTCAGCGAGGACCAAATCAATGAACGAGCCTGGCGGATGCTGCGAGTGGCTCGGAGTTCGAAGCGTGTGGATTTTGAAGGAGGATTTTAGTGAGGTCTGCCGAAGGAAGGCTGAAAATAGAGAAAACTTTTCAAATGAAATTCTCGAAAAAAAAACAACAGCAAGGATATCGATGCCAGTGGTGGGGGGGTATCGGAATATGTGAGTGTCTGTGTGTGTGTGTCTGTGTGTGTGTGTGTATGTGTGTATGTGTGTATGTGTGTGTGCTGTTAATTATCAAAAATTGTATTAGTCAAACGAAAATCGAATTAAATGGCAAGTAATTGAAATTCTAATCATGCAATTTGATTTTGACTGCAAGACTTATCGATTTCGTGATTTGTGAAAATCAAGTTTATTTATTTGCAATATAGAAGGTGGAAATAGTCTTGCAAAAATTGGAGAAGCCAAAAAGGGACGCACTGCAGGCCATGGATATCGTGTTTCCCCACAAACATACGAATCCATCCACACTGTGAACGTAACCCGCCACATTTTCGGCTAAACAGACGAATTTTCCAAACTAATCCACGAAAATCCTTTTCGCAGGAAAACCAAAAAATAAAACAGAGCGAAAAATTACTGCTGAAAAGAAGCCTTTTTCGCTAACAAGCTTAAAGCCGCACTTATTCAGTTCTGTTCATTGGTAAAAAAGCACACGCACACATGCACACAACCAGCGCACACACACACACACACACACAAGCAGCCAACACATACAGCCAACACACACACACACACACACACGCTCGCAACTCAAACCGAAGGCCAGCATTCACCGCCCACTCGTTCGTAGCCTCGTCCGCCACTCGTCGTGCCAGTGAAATGCTGTGAAACACGGAAAAAAAAGGATTCCCAGTGCCCAATTGCAACAACAACAACAACAACAGTAGCTGCAACAACAACGCTACACGTAGCAACGGCCGAAAAAGAACCTACGCGAGAATATCCTTCATCAATATCCTTCTTGCAGTGGTTGCTGTTGTTCTTGTTGCGAGTATTTTAGCTGTTTCCATTATGTTGTTGTTTTTCGTAACTGTCGTTCTCGTTGGAGTTGTTGTTGTTGTTACTTGCACGCAATCCCTCCTCAACTAGCATTCCATTCTTCTTGTTTTGCTTGTCCTGTCCTTCGAAAAATCAACCCACGCGTGCCGAGTTGTCTGCTTCAACCCGCATCAAATGTAGGCCCGCTCCCGAAATGGCCCACCGTTTGCTCCACCACCCCTACCCTCCGCCCCCACCCCTTCCCACGCCCCTTTCGCAGTCCATCTCGCACGCCATCACACAAAATTGACGAAGCTTACAAAGGTCGACTGCACTTCTGCACACGGACAGCGAGAGAAGCGGCACCTCCTCTCCTTCTCAGCCGCCACGCACAAGCCGCCCTCTACTACTAGTAGGCGTGGTCAGTGGCAAATTGCGTGCCCGATGCGAGAGTCTAACGGCGAGACGTAACGTCGTCCACGTCAACGTCGACTGCGCTTCTCCTACGAACGAGAAGCTTTTTGTCGGTTTTTCCTTCTTCGCTTTGATTTCACTTCATTTCCCTTTCCCGCTTTCCTTCGTCCTTTCGGTGCTGGACACTTGTAGTTCTCGTCCTGACAGCGACAGCTGTTTCTCTTTGCAGTTGCACGCCGCGAGAGCGGTGTGAGAGTGCCGGCTAGAGTGAGAGAAGAGCGTTTCTTTACTTCGGCTTTAGTGTCGCTCTTCGTCGCTCTTCGTCTCTCTTTATCTCTGCCTCTTCGTCTTCAGCCGGCTGCACGGAGCAAGCTTTCACTACTACATAGACACACCTTCTTCACTCGTTGAGCGCATATCCTGCGAGAGCACATCCTGCGAGCGCATATCCTGTGCACGCAGGCAGTCAGCATTGATTCACGGAGCTTCTTTGCTTGCGGGTTGAGTGGAGTGGAGGAGGTGCGAGTGTTTCTTGCAACGTAAGGAAAGCTTCTGATGTTGTTGCAGGTGGTGGTGGCGGTGTTGTTGTTCTTGTTTGCCGGCTTGTCCTTGCCGGCTTTACATTGGCAAGGAAACCCGTCGGTAGATGTTTGACGGAAACACCGACGGCTTTCGAATTCTGAGTCTGCTGGCAGTTTGGTAGAGTGGAAAAATGAATGAAAAAACGGTCAAAGAGGAGAGTTTTTGTGTTTAATAGGATTAACAGTATTTAGTTTTGCTAAGATTTCTTTAATAATTCTGACAATTCCATTCTTTCCTTTCATTTCCAGTTTCTTCCCATTCTTTCCTTTCATTTCCATTCTTTCCTTTCATTTCCTGGAAAAAACACCAGACTCCGAATTCGTGACTCAAGTCACGAAGCTTTCTAGAGTTCTAACAAAAACTAACAATTTTTCACTGGAATAACTTTCATTAATCGAATAACTGAAACTTTATAAATGGCGTGTAATAGAGGAAATCGCTTTAAAATCTTTGTTTTACAATTTTTCTCAACAGATTCTTCCTGAGGATTGTAAGGATTCGTAATCTCGAAACAATTTGACATGTAAATCGCGGTAAATTTTATGTAGCTGAATAATTTGCGTAAATCACGGAGTTTATTATGTCCAATTTCGTGTCAAAATGTTTGAAGGTCGTCATGTCTGGCATGGCGTCAAAAAATAAAAAATTTGCAATTTAAAATCGAAAGTAGAATTGAAGTAAATTGATTTCTTCATACGCATTCGCATTTATATTGTTTGTATGTGTGTATGTGTCACGGCTTTTATCATTGAATGTATTGACAGCTATTCGATTTGTTGTTGTTTTTTCGTCCCATATCATGCGACAAAACAAATGCATTTTCTTTATCGATCTCAATGGCATCGCTTGGCCGTCAAGCAGTTAATTTTTCATTACCTTTAGCTTCTTGTAACGATGTTTGTAGTATTGTTGTTGTTGTTGCTTGTGTTGTTGTTGTTGCTTGTGTTGTTGTTGTTGTTGTTGTTGTTGTTTGTGTAGCCATTGAAACTATAAGAAAACTGCATGGTACACTAAAAATGGCAAAAACTTAAGTTTGAAATGCTATGAAATGCCAATCAAGAAATACAATTTTTCCCCCTCGAATAACTACAGAAAGAAGTTCCACTAACGAAAGATTTTGTGTAAAGAAATTTCTATAGTTGTATAGAAAATATTACATTCTGTTCAACCGAATCGGTTCAGTATATATATAGAGAACAGACTTGGCAATGAGTTCGATATATCCGAATCGGAAATCTGTCGCATCCCTCGAAGGGTTTTTCCAACTTTTCTCTGAATAACTAGAAATTGTAGGTTAATTTCTCGCTGGAGGATTTACTGTCTACTTAAAGAATAAACTAAAAATAATAACATTTCCAGTAACAATAACAAGTAATAATAACGAGTAGTAATAACGTGTAACAACAACGTGTAACGATAACTAGTGAAAAAAACGAGTAACAATAACAAGTATCAATAACAAGTAATAATAACGAGTACCAATAACAAGCAGCAATAGCGTGTAACAATAACAAGTTACAATAACGGGTGACAATAACAAGTAATAATAACTAGTAACAATAACGAGTAAGAGCAAGTAACAATAGCGAGTACCAATAACAAACAGCAGTAACGTGTAACAATAACAAGTAACAATAACGTGTAACAATAACGTGTAACGATAATAATGATAATCAGAATCCTCTTTAGAGAAACACAAAAAAGCGTTATGCAATAAATTCAACCCAAAACACGAAGCCAACTCACAATTTCAACGGAAAGTGGAATTATTTGCAGAGATTTTAACGGCAATCAGAAGTTTCTTAACCCCCACGGTCACTTTTCTCCACGTGAAACACGGCTTTTCGACTGAAAGTTACAATTTCACTTCTACACCAAAATATGAGCTGAAAGAGAAATTAATTCTCTGGGAAAACTGAATAAAAGAGAAGATTTTAAATCAGTTCAAGTTGAGTTCATGCGGTCTCGGAATTTTCAATGGCAGACGCCGCCGCCGCCGCCGCCGCCACCGCCAGCAGCAACAACAACAACTTCATACAAAGCGCGCGCGACATCCTGCGACATCGTTTTCAATTTCAATGTGACCTGAAAACAGACACACACAGACACACACACACACACACACACACACACACACACACACACACACACACACACACTGGCTCACATTTATTCACACCTCTTAACCCTTTCTAACGCCCGCCCGGCCATTCCAATAAATTCTTTTGCTCGTCTTTAGTTACAGAAAAGTTTAGTTCTGCGCTCGACATTCTTCATTCAGCTGAATCTGGGATAGAAAAGCGCGCCAGCAACTTTTATTTTCATCCTTTTAACGATTATTTAAGCATCTCCTTTTATCACATTAAATTCATTTTCTTGTTGCTACCATCCACTGCCATTGTTGTTGCGGTTAATGTTTTTTTTTTTTTTGTATGTAGTTGCTGCTGCTGTTGCTGTTGTTGCTGCTGCTAAAACACTTTGCTGTGACCTTCTTTGTTCATAAATAGATCGTCGTTGTTTGTTGTTGCTGGCTGCTGTTGTTGTTGTTGTTGTTGACTGTTGTTGTTGTTGACTGTTGTTGTTGTTGACTGTTGTTGTTGTTGTTGCTGCTTTTATTCCACTTTGCGAATTACATACTAATTGGCAAAAAAGGATAATAAAATTGTGACTGAAATAGCGAGAGCGGCGGCGATAAGGACGATTTATATAAAAGCAACAGCAGTTATGGCGACAACAACAACCACCGCAACAACAACAGCAACAACAACAACAGCAACAACAACAACCTTGTAAGTTTAGAGACCATCTGTGTTGGCCATTTCAATACAGAATTTTAAACGTCAGAATTTGATGGATACACGGAAAGGCTTTCATTGCTTGCGTCGTGTCATCGAGAGGTCTGAGAGTCTGTTTTTAGCGGCAGGACTTCGCATTGACTTCGCAGTCAATGCAGGACTTCGGTGACACAGTTTTGTTGCAGGAAAACTTGAAATTGATTTCGAAAAATGTACACAAATTATTGGCGAAGTGCAGCAGCGACAAAAATTATTGATATTTTTCACTTTTTGATATTTTTCACTGCACCGTAAAAAGTTGAAAGAATTAAGGAAATTTCGTCCAGGAATTTCAGAGATATTTTGTTAATATTTCTTTAAGATTTCTTAATTATTAAAAGGAAAAATCGCGTATAAATCTATTTTAGCTCTTTAATAAAACAAAAAAAACTCACAACTTAAAAATTCCAAATTACACATCAAATTTGCAACCTCATCAAATTTTATGTTTAAGTTAATTTTAGTAGCTCTTTAAAGCTGCAGGAATTCGATTGTTGATTGGTTTGGCTGCTGGTTGAAAAAACGTTGCCAGCTCTTGTCAACTCTTCTCGCAATTACAATTATTTTGGCAACTCGCACACTGTCATCATCATGCTAAATTTCGTCTCATCATGCCAAATTTTCCCCCAATTACGACCATCCGAAGAATGAGTTAACAACTTGTCATCGAACGTTCCATCGCGTTCGGTTTGCTCGTTCCGTGACGTTGTTGAAGCGGACAATTTGTGGAACGCGTCCTCATTGCGAAGAACTCGCGGACGAGCCTATTTTGTGTTTTCGGTGCTTCAGTCGTCGGCCGAAAATGATATGGAAGGCGCGCAATTCCACTTCGTCGCCGCGAGCAGAGACGTAGTTGAAATGGGTGGCGGAGAGCCGTGATGGGACCTTGAGGTCTGTATGTGATGTGGTCTCGGTTTCGATTAAAAGACCTTTTCGACATCGATTATCGTCTCAAGTAAAATAAAAAGTCCTCTTGATCTTGACTCGACTCTTGCCTTGAGTGGAAAATGATGTTTCAACCTCGATACTTGATTCGATTTCGGGACGATGATGATGACGATGATGAAGATGAGGACGAGGATAGTCTCATCTCGCACGCATTGCTACCTCGTTGCCATGGCACGACCTACATCTCGGTATTGACGACATTGCCTGGACGACAAATATGCCAGTGATTAGTTTTTCACCCTCCCACCAGGCCGTGGTTTTTCACCACTTCAGCCACGGAATCCTGAACATCTTCGTCATCTTCCCCAACAGCGCCTCCTCGAGTCGGAGTTGGAGAAGTCCTCTGCTAAGATCGGCTTCCCCAAACCTGTGGAAATTTGACCGAAATATGGGATCCCCCAGCATTTTTCCTCAATCGCCGAGAGTTGCAAGCCTTCGTGGGTCTTTAGCTGGTGGGCCCTCTTGACGACTTCGGACGGCTTAATTGTAGCTGAGTACGCGAGCCGTTGCAGGAATCCTCCCTTCGAGAAATACGCCCCTGACCGGCCATTCGGCTCAGCGTGCATTTTTTCCCTGAGATGAGTTTTGTTCTCGTGGTTGTTGCTTTTGTTTGTGTCGGGAATGATTTGCTTCGCCCGCTGCTGTTGGTGCTTGAGTGGCATTTTTTATTTGTGTCACGGTATCCAATGCAGCAGCAGCAGCAGCAGCAGCAGCAGCGGCCGCCAGTCACGTCCGTCCGTCGTTCATCGTCCATCACTGAAATAAAAACGTCACTCCCTCAGCTGCAATCCATCACTGCACGAATGTCAAGTGAGCACGAGGATTCCAAACTTGACATGGCGTGCATTCGTGGACGGATGTGACGACTCTGTGTGTCCGGGAGGGCATGTTGAGGAGCGGCGACGGAAGCGCGAGCCGGAGGAGCGAACGAATGGATCGGGATGCGAACGCTGAAGGATGCACAGGACGCTTTTCGGCCTGCACGGAATTTACGTTGTCACCCGAGAGGATGGACACACACACACAGTAAGCCAGGTTGACGGACGAAATTCATGTGTGTGTGTGTTTGTATGTGTGCGTTTGTATGTGTGTGTGTGTGCGTGGTGTGTGCGCGTCTGTGTAGGCGTTCGTTTCCGCGCAAGGGATTCATTCAATTGGATGGACGGGCGCACGTAACGATGACGAAGGAGTCTCGGCGTCATCGTTGCTTTTGGCTGCCCTCCCGACGCCTCGCAGCCAAATTAATTGCATCAGTCAGCGAATGAGAGGACGGCGTCCGCTCTCCGGACGCCCCGACCAACGCGCTCTGCCGTGCGTTGCGCCTAAAACTCTGCAGAGGGTATTTTCGGAATTTTATTCGTCCTGACGCGCACTTCGGGGAGAGCGGTGAGTACGGTGCGCTTATCCTTCGTCCTTCGGTGCATTAAGTCAACCACTTTGACTGCCCGGCCCGCGCCGCCCACCGGGCGGAGAAAAACTCGACTACGAATTTTGCAATCAACTGCGAAAAATGCCGACGCGTCGTCAGGACGAAATGCTACGTCGTGCAGGACGTGCAGTTGCAGCCTCGTTTGGCTGCTTCCGGCTCCCTCTCCTCGGATCCTTTCGAAGTCCCGGCTGTTTTTACTGCGTTCTTCCTTTTTTACTGCCGCACGTCAAGTGTTGTTTTTCCAAACGTCTTCTTCAAAAAATTTTCCATTAATTTTGTGTGTTTGTTGCTGCCGTCGTTCTAGGACTCGTCATCCTGCTGCCGCTCGATTTTAGAGTTTTTCTTGCTGTTTTTGGCTCAGCCGGCTGCTGCGTTCAGCAAGCAAGGATGACGACGACGACGACGACGACGTCGCGAGGACATCATTGATCATGAGTGCGCCGCACAATGAACGCGTCTCAAATTCATTGAAGTGTAAAGTTTGGTCAGCAGGAGGAGGAGGTGGAGTGGGTGTGGCAGAGGGGGCGCAGTGGGAGGCGGCAGATGGCGGCCCGGCCTCGAACTGCGAGCCTCGCAAGGCTTTCAGATCGTCCGTCGCGCGAGCCGAGCCGAAAATCTATTGTTTCTCCTTCGTATTTTTAGAACTGCGTTAAAATTTCATCGATTTTCTATTCCTCCGGCTCCGGCTGGTTGTTGTCAGGACCTCGAGATGCCTGGCGTTCGAGTTGCCAAGCTGCCGAGCTGCGGAGTTGCCGGCTTCACTCGGCGGAAATATAATTTTTGCTTTGTTTTTGTATTGCTACCTCTTCGCAGGATGTTGCTTAAAATCATTTAAATCGATTTTCGGCTGCGCTGCTGGGAAGGGGATTTTTGGGGCGGCGGACCTTCCTCACGCCAATGCAGTATTTTTGTATTTCAGTCGAACGAAGCTGATGGAACGCCTTCCATGTCCTTACGTTAAAAAAGTCCTTTGAAGCTTGAGGACAGAAAAATGCAGGCAAAAATATAAAATTTTGCAAAAAGAAATAAATGAAAATAAATAAATTTCTAAAAAAATAAATAAATGTTCTTAAAAGATTCCTTCCTTGATGAATTCGCCACAAATTAGGTTTTCAGTAAAATAAAAATAAAATAAAACAAACCCAACCCAATTAAACAAATGAAACCAAATATAATTGGTTTCATTTGTTTAATTGGGTTGGGTTTGTTTTATTTTATTTATTATAAGTTTTTTGTTTATAAGTTTTATTATAAGTTTCTAAAAAATGAAATAAACCAAACCTAAGTAAACAAATGAAACCAAATATGAATGGTTTCATTTGTTTAATTAGGTTGGGTTTGATGGTGATCGGAAAAGATCACCAACGAACCCAAGCGGCCGAGAACTGCAGAAATCAAATCAATGATGATTATTCTCTCATCAGTTAGAATAATTCTGGTCGAAAGTTCCTGGGCAACTGTGGTCACGGCCAACGCAACCTGTCGCACCCAAAATTCAATGGGTATCCAGCAACTGGTCGCAGTCAGGAACCGATAACCGACAAACCCAATCGGCCGACAACTGCAGAAATCAACTCAGTGATGATTATTCTCTCATCACTTAGAAGAATTCTGTTCAAAAAATCCTGGGCAACGGCGGTCACGGCCAACGCAACCTGTCGCACCCAAAATTCAATGGGTATCCAGCAACTGGTCGCAGTCAGGAACCGATAACCGACAAACCCAATCGGCCGACAACTGCAGAAATCAACTCAGTGATGATTATTCTCTCATCACTTAGAAGAATTCTATTCAAAAAATCCCGGGCAACGGCGGTCACGGCCAACGCAACCTGTCGCATCCAAAATTCAATGGGTATCCAGCAACTGGTCGCAGTCAGGAACCGGGAACCGACAAACCCAATCGGCCGAAGCCTGTCAGAAATCAACTCAATGATGATTATTCTCTCATCAGTTAGAAGAATTCTGGGCAACGGCGGTCACGGCCAACGCAACCTGTCGCACCCACAATTCAATGGGTATCCAGCAACTGGTCGCAGTCAGGAACCGATCACCGACGAGCCCAAGCGACCGAGGACAACAAGTGCCACAAGTCAACTCCACAGACGCAGCTGGGCCCTTATGTGCACGAGTGCGGTGAAACTTGTTGGGAATTCTAAGCGACACGCATGCTGTTCACGGCAAATCAGCCAGCCTGGCTACACGATTCTTCTTTTCTTCATTCTTCAGAAGTTTTTAGAAAGTCGTTGAGGGGATGAGAGAAGAGAAAAGTCTCCACACGTTCTTCAAATGTAGAGATTTTTCGAAGCCCAAATTCTGTGGGATTCTCGGTTCTTCTTACGCACACAACTAAACTGTTGCCCACACGAACCGCTTTTGCAACGCAGTTTGCAGAGCGTAAATTTCACTCACACACATTGAGCAATCACACGTGTAGCCACGCGCTCTTCAAGATGCCAGCTTCAAGAAGCCGCGTCAAGACGAATCGTGTAGCCACGGTCAATGCGTGAGTTCGAGCCTCGAACTTCGAGGTAGGTATTTGTCGTGGTTGTTGTTATTGTTGTGCTGTTGCTGGTGTGGTCTTTGTTGTTGCGGTTGTTGATGAGTTGTACACAATATTCTTGAAATATTTTCTCTACAACTTTTCAGTAATAATTTTTTTACTTCATTATTTGAGTTTTAAGAACTCTTAAAATAGAAAAGAATTTCAAATAATTGCTGTGCGTGTATAAAGTGTGCAAAAACAGTTGAGTGCAAAGTTACCGATGACTTTCGGCACACAACTTGTACGTGCAACAAAAAGCGCAGCAGTGAAAAATAAAGCGACTCCCGTATAAAATCTGCGCCAAGCATAAACGAGAGAAGCCAGCAAACGCTTGCCTTGCACTTTTCTATCTACTTAAAACACTTCGCATGCAGAGATATTTTATTGCAGTAGTTTTATTCTAGAATTTAGATACGTGCACACACACACACACACACATACATACGTATATATGTACATACGTATGTTCTGCAACGAGGTAGAAAGTGTAGAAAGTGAAAAGCAGCGAGCAGCGTTTCTGTGCTACGAAGCGACTCGTTCTAGTTGTCGTTGTTGTTGTTTCTATTATTGTTGTTGTCGTTGTTACTTCCAGTGCGCTTTTCATATTCCATATAATATTTTATTATGTTAAAAAGTTTTGCGAGAGTAAATCAGCGGAGGACAAGCGAGCGAGCGAGAGAGCGAGCGAGTTGAGAACGGAACCAGCGAGAATTTCCCAGCTTAAGCAGACAGAATGCAGACAGAGCAGAGCAGAGCAGAGACGACAGACAGACAGGCAGACAGACAGCCAGACAGCGAAAAGTAGCGGCAGCAGAATCAACTTTACCAACAACAACAACAACAACAATGGGATGAAGAAAAGTAAAAGCGATGCAATTTTATTATCCTGATTTCAAGTTTCAAAGTTATTGCAAAGTGAAAACTGCAAACAGAAGACGATAATGATGACGATGTAAGTGATGATCATGAAGGATAGAAAACAAAAAGAAGAGAGCGAACTGAGAATAGAAACAACAACAATTGCAATAACAAGAACAACAAGTGTCTGCTGTAAAAACTGGAAATATATGAACGCTGCAAATGGCGACGATGGAGTTATCTTGTGTTGTTGTTGTTGGTTGTCGTTGATGGTGGTGGTGGGGTTGGTGTTGTTGTTAAGAGCAGCGATTATCTGTAACTAAATCAAAAATCAGAAAACCAACTAAAAAATCGAGCAAAAAATATTCTGTTTTTTTTTCAACCAAATTTAAATTCTTCTTAATATTTAACAAGAAGCGCTTGACGCAGAACGTTGTTGCTGCAGTGACGTCACAGCCATTGCCTCAGTCGCAGTTAGTTTTGCCACCACCGCTGTTGCTATTGCTTCGCCGTTGCCATTGTTGCCACTTTTTAAATAACGAAAAACTTTGCAGACACTGAAAATTCGGTTGAGCGGAAAGGAGAAACAACGCGAGCGGGTGTGGGGTTGCGGTGGCGGTGGTGGCGGCACTCCAAGTCTGCTGGCTGCTGCTCTACTTAATGTTTTGTGGGAAGTTGTGCCTGTTGTTGCTGTTGTTGTTGCTGCTGCTGGTGCTGCCGCAAAACGGTGCATATTTAGGGCAAATAGTTTTGCTTAACTTCAGTAAGACGAAGAAGAAAAGCAAGAGGAAGTTAACTTGGTGGCAGCTTCAGCTTTGGATGCTGCAACAATAACAATAACAACAACAACAACAACAACACTACTCACACCCCGAAAAATTGCATACAAAATCTTTGGTGCGAATTTCACGAGCAAAAGTTGCGCACGTATTATTTGCGAAGATGTAAAACTTTCGAAATGCATTTAAAACTTGCGAAATTCAAGGCGAGAGTTTTGTTAGGTATTTAAAAATCATACAGTTAAGTTGCACGACGTGTTTTAATAGCTTTCTAATTTCGAAGATTTTTGAAAAATTCATTTCGGTTGAAGCGAACGCTAATTTTCAAATGTTCCTGTTAAAATAAACTCAAATGGAAGGAAATAAAGGAAAATAAAGTGAAATAAAGGAAACAAATTAAAATAAATAAAAATAAACTAAAATAAAAGAAAACAAACTGAAATTAAAGATAAATAAAGATAAATAATAACAATAAAGATAAAATAGAAAATAAAAGAAATAAAAAATCTAACTAAAATTTAAATAAATTCTTCAAAATTGAAACGAATAATGGAAAAGTAAACGAAAAATACGGGAAAATAAAACGAAATGCAAAAAGTACGGACTTTATGTCCGTATTTGTAAATAATATTTCGTTCACGTGTTCAATACGGAGAGGAAAATTTGTCCAATTTTTAATTAGAAAAATGAACACATGAGTTGCTCTTTTAATGAAGCCCCGTCATCGGGAGCATCGCGCGGACAGTCAGTCGGCGAGATGCAGATGGCGCTCGCAGCATACGTTGATGTAATTAAATAACGTAAATTACACGAAAAAGTTAAATAAGATGCAATAATGTCGAAGAGACGAAACGAAACCGGATAATATTACATGAAATCAAACGAAATTAAAATAAAAAGACTTGGAATAGAATAAACTAAAATAAAATAAAATGAAGCGAAATAAAAGAAAATAAATTCAAATAAAGGAAAATAAAGTGAAAATTAAAAAAATAAACTGAAATAAAAAAATATATTAAAATAAAAATGAAAACTGAAACGAAATAATGGAAAAGTAAACGAAAAATACGGAAAAATAAAACGAAATGCAAAAAAATGACCGTAGCATTGACGCAAGTAATATCGTGCGTCGGCCGGGAATCGAACCCGGATCAACTGCTTGGAAGGCAACTATGCTGACCATTACACCACCGACGCTATGAAATCGCGTTCCTAAATCATTCTATAAGAACTCCAACGTTTCTCTCAACGTGAGTAATAACTGGCAAAAAATCGTCAACAAATACAACTTCAATGTCATGTCAAGAAAACGAACTGAAGTAAGAGAAAAGAAACTGAAATCAAAAAAAAAATTAAATAAAAGAAATGAACTAAAATAAAAGAAAATAAGCTGAAATACAAGAAAATAAAGTCAAATAAAAGAAAAAACCGAAAAAAATTAACCTTAATAAAAGAAAATAAACTGATATAAAAGGAAAGAAACTGAAATTAAAGAAAAAAATTGAAATAAAAGAAAACAAAGTAAAATCAAAGAAAATAAACTGAAATGAAAGAAAATAAACTGAAATAAAGGAAAATAAACTGAAATAAAAGAAAATAAACTGAAATAAAAGAAAACACACTGAAATTAAAGAAAACAAATTGAAATAAAAGAAAGAAAAGTGAAATAAAAGGAAATAAACTGAAATAAAAGAAAATTAAGTCAAATAAATAAAAATAAACTGAAATACAAGATAATGAAGTCAAATAAAAGAAAATACCGAAATAAAAGAAAACGAACTTGAAATAAATAAATAAACTGAAATACAAGAAAAGAAACTGAAATTAAAGAAAACAAATTGAAATAGAAGAAAGCAAAGTAAAAGAAAGGAAAATAAACTGAAATAAAAAATCTAAGTGAAATTCAAATAAATTCTTCAAAATTAAAAGGAAATAATGGAAAAGTAAACGAAAAATACGGAAAAATAAAACAAAATGCAAATAGGGCGGGCAATACGTCGTCCTTAGAATAGAAAAACACTTAGAATAGAATAATCTGAAATAAAATAAAATGAAGCGAAATAAAAGAAAATAAATTCAAATAAAGTGAAAATTAAAAACATAAACTGAAATAAAACAATGTATTAACATAAAAATTGAAACGAAATAATGGAAAAGTAAACGAAAAATACGGAAAAATAAAACAAAATGCAAAAAAATTACCGTCGCATTGATGCAAGTAATATCGTGCGTCGGCCGGGAATCGAACCCGGATCAACTGCTTGGAAGGCAACTATGCTGACCATTACACCACCGACGCTATGAAATCGTCTTCCTAAATCATTCTATAAGAACTCCAACGTTTCTCTCAACGTGAGTAATAACTAGCAAAAAATCGTCAACAAATACAACTTGAATATCATTTCAAGAAAATTAACTGAAATAAGAGAAAATAAACTGAAATCAAGGAAAATAAAATGAAATAAAAGAAAATAAACGGAAATAAAAGAAAACGAACTTGAAATAAAAGAAAATGAAGTGAAATAAAAGAAAATAAAGTGAAATGAAAGAAAATAATTTGAAATAAAAGATAAGTAAAAGTGTTGTCTTCGGCCTGGCCGAAGTCGAAATACCCTACACCCGAGTAAATAAAGAAATTATAATTTCGCCACTTAACAACTTTTGTATAAGTAGGCGGACCACGCCCATTTGTGGCAAATATTTTTGTAATGTCTCTAGGTACGGCTGGATAGACTCACGTATCAATATTTTGAACCATTTATAGGATATTGACAAGTTTAGTATAAGTGGGCGGACCACGCCCATTTTAGGTATACAAATTGGTAATACCTGTGGATACCTCGTGATCAAATTACGTGTTAATATCTTGAAGTGAAAAAAATTTTCTGATATAAAAGAAATGAATTGAGATAAAAGAAATAAACGAAAATATAAGAAAATAAACTGAAAGAAATGAAAAGAAATATTCCTAAATGACCTAAAAACTCCAATGTTGCTCTCCATTTGAGTAACAAATGTTAAAACATCACCAACATTTGCAACTTAAACGTCATTGTTGAGGCTTCGAGTAGAAGTAGCGCAACAATTGGAATTAAAGTGCTGTTGTGGGCTGTAGCGGTGCAACTGGGGTCCCAAGTTTTTCGGCTTTCGAGTTGCCGGAATTATCAGCTCTCGCTGGTCGCTTTTCTCTTCGCAATCCCTCAATTTTCTTCTTTTTCACAAATCCCGTTCAACTTTTTTGCGCAATTAATTATATATTTTGTTTGCTTTGCAGTCGTTTCACCAATGAATTCCCGTCCTTGTTAATTTCAACAACAGGAATGAAGTCAGAAACTTCAAGCCAATTTGCTGTTGATCAGCATCTCAGCATCTTCCTTCAAATGGCTCGTAAGCAAATCTTTGCGCAGATGTCAATTTTTATCATAGGCGGCGGTGTGGTGAGATGGAAGGGTGATCTTCGTTCACATTTTGCTGTCGACGGCTTTATTTGTGTTCATTAAATGCTCGCGGTATTTTATCGCTTGTTGATTACTGATGTGTTGCTAGAAAAACAAAAGAAATCTGTTTTTTATATTATTTATATTTAATTATTCTTTATTTTAATTACTCTAATTGTACAGAAATTAAAAAAAAAATGAAACTATAACGAATTCGAGAAATAAAAAATTGTTACCTGCAAGAATTTTCACTGTACCACAAAAAAAAAAATTTGCGACGCAGCCGGTAGGATTCGAACCTACGCTCCCACAGGGAATCTGATTTCGAGTCAGACGCCTTAACCACTCGGCCACGACTGCTTGCGCCGACTGCGTTATTACACCCATAAAAGCAACAGAATTGGAGAGACTCAACGTCAAGTGAGGTTCTAGGAAAAACAAGAAGACTGGAGAAGTCATCAACAGTTTGACAACAATTGAGATTTATATAGCAATTGAGACAACTGTTTTTATATGTTTTTAAAATCGAGCGCGTGAGGAAAGAATAAACAATATAAACTCTCTCCACTCTCTCCCACTCACCTCTCGCAACAAGCTTCTCTCACCAAATTACACTCGCCACTCCTCTCTCTCTCTCTCTCTCCCTCTATCTCTCTCTCTCTCTCTCTCTTCCGTTAACACCACCAGCACTCCACAAGTTGCGGTTTTACGCACAAATCGAAGCTCTTTCCTCGTCTGCCACCCTCGCCATTCCGATCCGGGAAAATCACTGCAAAACACAGCCATTGCAATGAAGAAGTGGCAGCAGCAGCAGCTCCAGCAACTGGCTATAAATATTTATTGCAATTATTTGATGGTTTTTCTAAACCGAGCCGCTGCTGCAACGAGTGGCACCGCATCGGCGCAACACCGCGCGATAAGAGGATGAAACGAAAGAAGCCGCGCGGCGTCCTGCTCGCGAGACGACGACGTGTCGAACGCGCGTCTGTCCGCGCATGCGAGGACGAGCGAGGACGAGCGAGGAGGAGCGAGGGCCGCCCAGCTACTTGGCGGCGGCGGCGGCGGCGGACACACGGCGCAGAGAACCGCTGAAAACGGCCACCAGACAATCGCAACTAAATCACAATTTTAGAGCGACGTGGAAGTTGAGATTTGAGGCCGATTGCGCGAGTAGTTGGCGAGCCTGCAAGGCAACCAGAAGCCAAACAGCAGCAGCGGCAGCAGCAACAGCAGCGGCAGCAGCAGCAGCAGCAGCAAGTGGAAGCGATTAAATTAAAATTTACGATTGTGATGAGCGCGAGATACGTACACAGGTGTGTGTGTGCGTGTGTGTGTGTGTGTGTGTGTGTGTGTGTGTGTTTGTGCAGCAGCGCTGATATGTAGAAAAATCAGATCGGTATCTTGTAACGCGTAGATGAAATTTCGATTAAAGCTGACGGACGACACAATGGACCGCCTTGGCCAGCGACAACAACAAAACTAGACAGCAACGAAAGCAACACCAACTATAACAACAACGTCAGCAACAACAACAACAACAACAACAACAACAACAACAACAACAGCACAGCGACAATAGCATTAAGCAACAACAAGTACAACAAGGTCGTCACAGCGACAGCAACAAGAATAATAATAATAATTAAAACAATAGCAGCGACAACAACACGAATAGCATCAACACCAACAACAACAACAACACATACATAGTTTTGCTGCAAAAACAACCGTCAAAACCCACTGCAAGCGGATACTTTTTCACCAGAGCACTTTTCTCAGTTGCTCCTCTCTCAGCTGCTCCTCTTTCAGACGCTCCTCTCTCAGTCGCTCCTCTCTCAGTCGCTCCTCTTTCGGCTGCTCCTCTCTCTGCTCGTTGGTGTTGCTTCGACAGTTGTTGCTGTTGTTGCCGCCGTCGCTGGAGCTGGCGGTAGTCTATTTGCGAGCAGTCCCTCGATGTCCCTCGATGTCCCTCGATGTCCCCCGATGTCCCCGGAGTCACTCGGTTCTCAGCCGAACTCCTCGTGTAGTGCGTCGCTTCAGCGACCTGCTGGCTACTTCGGCCGATCGACACTTCGGCAATCGCGTAATCGATTGTGCGGCGGCGGCGGCGGCCTCCTTGGCCTCGCTGGCCTCGCCGCGTTCGCCGCGCTGTGCCATCTGCTTGGACGACCGCATGCGTCAGCGGTGCAGTGGATGCGGATGCGCGCTGCTGGGCCGCGTAAGTTTACGGTCGACTTGAATATCCATTCGCAGCGGAAGAATCGGAGTGCCGACGGAGATTGTTAACAGGCCGATCGGCTTCTCATGCCGATTGGCTTGCCCACGAAACGCGACGAGAGATGCTTCTCCACGCAGTCGAGGGCAATAAATAATCGGCAGCAATCGCTGCTGCTGCTGCTGCTGGTGCTGCTGGTGCTGCTGGTGCTGCTGGTGCTGCTGTTCGATGCCGGTGCGATAAGGTAATTGGACCATTATGTCAAAAAATATTTGGCGTTGGCAAAATAATAACGTGTCAAGCGGTGGCTTTTGTTCGCCGGCGGCGTAGCGGTGGATGGAGCGGGGAAGCGGGGAAGCGGGGAAGCGGGGAAGCGGGGAAGGCTGGGGATGAAGTGCGCCGCCGCGGCTTTCAATGGCAAACGAAAGTCTAGTGGGGGGAAAAATTTACAGCTCGAAGGAACTTCTAAGGCGAGCGGAAGAGCAACGACGAGGTGGACGGAGGGACGGACGGACGGACGGAGGGTCGGACGGAGGGAGGGAGGGAGGGACGGACGGACGGAGGGAGGGACGGTGGGACGGACGGACGGAGGGACGGAGGGACGGAGGGAGGGACGGAGGGAGGGACGGTGGGACGGACGGACGGAGGGACGGACGGACGGAGGGACGGAGGGACGGAGGGACGGACGGCGGGACGGAGGGACGGAGGGACGGAGGGACGGAGGGACGGAGGGACGGACGGACGGACGGACGGAGGAACTTCTGTGTCTCAGTTTCATGAGGCGAAATTTATTTGTTCATTCATTTATTAATTTTAATTTACGACCAAATCGTTCCGTGTGTTTTCTGCAATTCTGAAAAGTTTCTCGCGCTTCTTTTCTGCGCTTCCATTTGAATTGCTAACGATTTTCGTTGCCTGCACGCTATTTTTGGCGCCATTTGAGTTCTCAGCTGTCTACGCGGTTTTAATTAACACTGAAACGCGAGTCCTCCCAGTTTTCCTCGACTGTCGTCTCGTTCAACGTCTCGAAAATGAGGGATTTCAATTTATAACAACAACAACAACAACAACAACAACAACAACAACTCGCCCCACGCGCCTTCAGGGCGGCTTTTTTACTCAATGATGTTCATTTCATTGTGGAAGTAAATTTGGCTGTGTAAAAATTCATGTTATCGCAATTAAAATACTAAACACAAAATTTCCCGCATGCCACGGGATTCTTTACTCGCTTTACTGCGTCGCCACAACTTTCCGTCGAGTAAATTCGAGTGTCGAATAGCTTATAATTTTTGCAGTTCAACTAAATGAATTCATTAATCGCAGCAACTTAATTTCTTCCCTTCTCTCCCTCTACTTCACCACCCAAGAGAGAGAGAGAGAGAGAGAGAGAGAGAGAGAGAACATGCTTGGAAATGGAAAAATTATGTTTGAAAGTGTTTTCAGTTTCATGGATTTGTATAAATAATTCCAAAATAGCGTGTGAGAGAGTGAAAAAAAGAGCAAAACCACCGACGAACACTTTAAAAGTTCTTGAAAACCGCGAAGAGCTTGAAGAAGCAATTGTTTTTGTTGCTGTTGTGTTGCTGTTGTTGTTGTGTTGCTGTTGCTGTTGTGTTGTTTACGGTTGACGCCGGTGCACTTTTGAAACACATTAAATTGAGTTATTAGCTCAACTCACTCAATTGTAAATCAGGTCTCTGTGCTGCTGCTGCTGCTGCTGCTTCTCCTTCCGTGGCTTGACTTGTGTTGAATGCCTCTGCACTTCGAAGGCTGCTCTTGCACGAGCACCTCTCAGTGGCCGCTGAGCAGAGCGAAGTGCACGCGGTGAGAGCGGAAGGCTGGAGAGCGGAACGCTGTAATGAGCTGCCTCTTGTCTCATTAATCCCGTATTCGCGATGGCTGCTCGTTTTCATTGCTTTGCGATTTTTTTGCTTCTGCAGTTTCAACATTAGAATTCTTCGTCAGTTTTTTTTAATGGTTTTTTAATCCCTTCATTGCAAGCACGACGCTTGTGTGGGGAGAACGCGAAACTGCAGCTTGTTGTTGTTGTGTTGTATGTGTGTTGTGTGTAGTATGTGCAACAACAAAAGCACACACAACAGCTTTTGTTGTTGCACATACTACACCGACTTGCAATTTGACGTGTTCAAGTGTTCAGTTTTTGTGAATTTTCACTCAGAACACGTGACTCTCGTGAACTCGCTAAACAGCGAATCGTTGTAAAAAAACTCTCAACTTTCACTTTCATGCAAGCAATTGTTTTCCTATTACAACACTAGCAACAACAACAGCGACAACGACAACAGCGCGAATCCAAAATGTTTTTTCCCAATTTGGTTATCAAAATTGAAAAATCACACATTAAAAACGCAAACAGCGAGTGCTGGCAACTCGCGACTCCAACTGTTACGGAGGTCGACACGCGCGCTCGCGCTTTGTGACAAACTGTCAAACGTCAAATTTGAGGACAAACGGCACTCCGGGCAAAACGGCAAAAAATGGCGTCCAATGACAAACGCTTTGAAATGCAAATTGCGCAGCCGCACGCACAAAACGACCGCAAGTCGTACAACAGCAGCAGCAGCAGCAGCAGCAGCAGCAGCAGCGGCATCAGCGGCACCAGCGGCACCAGCGGCAGGCAACCGCAAGTTGCGCGGCAACAACAACAACCGTGGCAAGCGGCAGCTGTCAAACAAGAGTCGCCGCAACAACGACGTGACATTTGACAGAACACACTCGCCGAGGCCTTGACGTCGCGCGGCTCACAGCTGCCGGGCATCGGGGAGTCGCGTCGCGTCGTGTCGCGTCGCGTCGCCTCGCGTTGCGTCGCCTCGCGTTGCGTCGCGTCGCCTCGCGTTGCGTCGCCTCGCGTTGCGTCGCGTCGCCTCGCGTTGCGTCGCCTCGCGTTGCGTCGCCTCGCGTTGCGTCGCGTCGCCTCGCGTTGCGTCGCCTCGCGTTGCGTCGCCTCGCGTCGCGGCTGCTCATTTGCTGTTGCTGCTCATTTGTGTTTTTCTTGTGTTCGCAACCAAAAATGGTGGCAACGCTTTGCATGCGAGCAACGGCATGCATTCGCCGGCTATCGCATCTCGGATTGCATAGCAGCGGCGCGCGCGCGCTTGCTTAATTGAAGGATGTCAATGGCGGTGCGCGTTGCGCGGTGCGCGTGCGTCGCCGGCTTGCATGCTGCAATGCGTTGCGCAACAATCTGTGCGGGCCAAAATAAATTTCAGCCTTATCTGACCGATGTCGTCGTCAATCGTCATCACCGCGAACGGCCGCGGCTGCACCGCACCGCACCGCACCGCACCGCACCGCACCGCACCGCATGCCACGCACGCCGCGCACCCAGCGAGCGAGCGGCGGCGGCGGCGGCGGCGGCGGCGGCACCTTCAGGTCACTGCAGGCCACGGTGATGCCGCGCAATGCCGTTGCTGTTGTTGTTGCTGTTGTTGTTGCTGTTGCTGGTGGCATGCTTTATCGCAATATTTAATTGGCAACATATGCGTCTAAACGCACATAAATCGGTCCGAACTGCTTCCTCCAATTATTGCCGAATGCGCGAAGATGTGTTGCAGGTCGGCCGCGAAGTGCGCCGCCGTGGTGCGGATCGGCACGGCTGCGGCTGCTCGGTGCTCGGTGCGCCCGAGTGCCGCCTCATTTGGTTGCGTGGTGTAAGCGCACGCACGCAACTCCAGCTCGCTCGCTCGCTCCAGCTCTCGTTCCCGCTCCATCTCTCGCTCCATCTCTCGCTCCCGCTCCCGCTCTCGCTCCCGCTCCCGCTCTCGCTCCCGCTCTCGCTCCCGCTCTCGCTCCAGCTCGGACGACGGCTGCGGCCCAGGAATGTCGTCGTCATCAGCGCGACCGAGTCGACGGCTTGGCTGGCTCGTTTGCAACGCATGGCTGGCCGATCGCGCGCTCGCCGCTCGCTTCTCCCTCCCTTCCAGGCTCGCGCGCTCGCGTCTCCACCCCCCCCCCCCTTCCAGGCTCGCGTGGCCGCAGTGCGAGCGCGAGTTATGAGGCTGAACTCTGCGCAGACATGACAGCTCGTTGGTGTAAAATACGGCCGCCGCTGATGCACTGCGAGACGAGTTAATAAAACGCTGCACTTTAGTTCAGCGGCTGCGGCGTGTGACGTTCGGCTCGTAAAGAGGCGACCGTTTAATTAGTCAGTCTAGTCGGTCTAGTCGGTCTAGTCAGTCTAGGGCGCCGCCGAGGTTGTCGCGGGGGTTCCGCGTCGTAATGATGACAAATTAATGTCGAGCGTTGTGGCGTGCAGCAGCAGCAGCAACAACAAACTGAAATATGGGAGCGACTTGGAATGAAGGAGATTCTCTCGCTTGAGTACTTTCAAGACTCGTTCGAAACTGTACTCGTCGCGCCCGGAATGGATTTCGCACTCGTTATACTCGGTGCAGATATTGTACTCGTTGTTGTTGCGTTCGGTTGTGTATTCGTCGCAACCAGAATTCCCTGTATTGCACTTGGGAACGAGTACAGTACTCGTTGCATTTGAATTTAATACTGTACTCGTTGTACTCGGGATCGGTACTGCACTCGTTGTACTCGTGATCGGCACCGCACTCGTTGTACTCGTGATCGACACCGCACTCGTTGTACTCGTGATCGACACTTTACTCGCTGTACTCGTGATCGCCACCGCACTCGTTGTACTCGTGATCGGTACTGCACTCGATGTACTCATGATCGACACCGCACTCGTTGTACTCGTGCTCGGCACCGCACTCGTTGTACTCGGGATCGCCACCGCACTCGTTGTACTCGGAATCGTTATTACATTCGAAATCGATATCATATTTGAAATCGATGTTTTATTCTGTATTCTCGAGATCGATATTGTATATTTTCTCTATTTAATACTCGTTGCTATACTCGTTGCAGCTGGAATTGATGTTGCTCGTTAACTCACAACCTGTACTTTACTCGTTGTATTTGTTTTTCTTTATACTCGTTGATGCACTGAGTGCAAGGATACCGGATTCACTGTACTTCCTTGATTCACTTGTAATTACAAATTTCTGGCAGTTTAAAGAGTTTCGACAATTTCGTGGGATAAGTTAAAAAATTTCGCTAATTAAAAATCGATAATATTAACCGATAATCGATAATATTAATAAGTTTATATATGTTGTTTTTTCTTGCATTTATCGTTAAATTATTCGTACTAAATGTCAGCATTTTAAGCTTTTCATTTATTCAGATCTCTTTAATTAGTAACTTCCAGCTTAGTAACTTCCAATTTTAATTTAGAGACTCGCAAGTCCTTCACCGAAATTAATTTATCTTGTTTAGTCAGAAATTTCGCAACATCCTGCGCTCATTACTGACCCACCCTCTCCTCACCCCTCGTCCAGCGAAAAACAAAATAACGATTTATCAATGCTGGAACATTTTTATATCCTCTGACGTTATCCTTGGCTCCATCAGGCTCCTCCAGCTTGCAAGGATATGCCAACTAGAAGTCGAATGTTGTAGCAAACAAAAACAAAAGCCATAAAAGCACGAGAAGAAGCAGAGCGAAAACAATTCCAAAAATAATATCAGCGAGAAGGAAGGACGCGAAGGATCTGCTGGGGAGCCGTAGGACCAACGAACGGCGGCGAGTGCATAAGAAGCAAAATGAGACCATCAGGACGAGAGCAGGAAGGGCGAGCATCAACGACATCTTAGTTCAACTGCGATGTCAAATGAAGCGGCAAAATTCACGAAATGAAATATGCGCGCCTGCGGGAGCGGGAGGGGAGGGGCGTGGCGGGAGGGGGTTGTTGGGGGGGGGGGGTGTGGGGGACGGACGCAGCCTCGCACACTTGTGCCACTAAACGACTGAATGACGCCCCAGCGACTCAAAGTCCTGTCGTTTACACAGCGCAGCGGCGGACGGGAAGTATTTTGCGGAATTTCAAGCGAAATAATTCGGAGACGCATTCAGCTGCTGGGGACGAGCAGGTCACGCTGCAGAACGTGGCAGGCAGCGCGCGAGGCCTTTGAACTGTGCAACCGAACGCCGCCACCGCCGCCAACGCCGCCAACGCCGCCACCGCCACCCCCGCCAAGGAAGCGTACAAGGACTCGAACAAGTTAAATGCTCCATGCAGCCCCGTTGGAGTTACGAAAAGATTTCTGGCAGCGCCACCCCACACGCGCCCACCGAAGACCCTTCGGAAAAGTTGCAGCCAGGCAGGCAGTCAGCTAGTCAGTCAGCAGTCAGCGGTGAGCCAGCGGTGAGCCAGCCAACCAGTCAGTCAGTCCGTCAGGCCAGTCAGCCGGCGAACAGGATGTCCTGTCGGATTGCAGGCGGTTACGCACGCAGCCCGCAGCATGCGTTCGTACGAAACTTTATTCGTAATCCGCAGGAATCTATTTGTGCCGCTCCGTCTACTTTGCGCGCCCCACACTCCACCCCCGCACCAGCCCGCACCCCCCCGGCGCCCCTGTCCACCCTCGGCAAATAAATCTTGAAATTTTGTGCGCAAAAGTTTCCTCTGGGAAAACGTCGGCTGCTGCTGCTGCTGACGCTGCTGCTGCTGCTGTTGTTGCTGATGATGTTGCAGCGGCAACACTGATAGAGGGCCTCGTGCACTGTTGTCCGCCCCCGCCACGCCCCACTTAAACGTGCAAGATTGCGCTGCAACGCATGTTTTGCCGGTTGAAGCAACGCTCGTCCTTGCAATGTCCTTCGAGCGAATGCGTAGTCGGCGGGGGGTGCGGAGGACAAGACGTGCACGCGTCTGTGTGTGTGTGTTTGTGTGTGTGTGTGTGTTTGTGCGAAGGATATTCTTATCGCTGCAACAGTGCAGCCATTACAGTAAATTGGTTCCTCCTTCTGCAGCAGCAGCGCCACCCGCCTCGCCTCGCCTCCCCCGCCTCCCCCGCCTCCCCCGCCTCCACGCCTCCATCGCCTCCCCCCCCCAACCCCCTTGCAGCCGCTTTTTCTCAGCCTTCCGTTCCGTGCGGCTCCGAATTTCCGTGATGCCTTCAGTTTTTCTTCCTTTTTACGGACTTACTTGGCGCCCACTTTTTCGGGTGCGTTTGTGTGTGCGTGTGTGTCGCTGTTTAGCCGTGTTGTCGCCGAGGCGCGCGCGTGTGTCGTGCGTCGTGCGTCGTGCGTGTGCATTTGTATCCGTGTCGCTGCTGCGGCGCCCTGTGACGCGATGTTCGTGCCGCGCTTCGCTGTACGCGTTGGCAGGCACGGCGTGCGCGGTGTTGCCAGATTCCTTCGACTAATGCCTGCGATTACGCTGATTTAATGTTGCGACTGCTGTCGAACGGCGCGTCTCGTTCTGTAGTTTTTACACGCGCATCCTTTTAAGGATTCAAAACGGCATTTTTTCGGATTTTCCCCTCATTCCGGTCGAAGGAATTTTGATGATTTTAATGCTGTTTTTTTATTTTTCCATGAGCAAACCAATTAATTTATTTATTCAAGTTGCTGATTTACCCTCTCAAAATTTCTGGCCATGAAAATCAAGAACAAAATTTACAAGAACAAAATTTACAAGAACAAAATTTACTCCCCCGTTAGAAGGCATTAAAATACGCATTGAAATTTTAGGTAAAACGAGTACGAGAAGTGAGTGGCAAGAATTAAATTCTGCCAACTCGAAGCCATACAACGTGACAATCAGCTGAACAAACATAACCTGGGGCAACCGGCAACGCATGGCGGCGTCCGGCGCGCTGCCACGGCAACGACGCGTTCACCCCAATCGCGCCACCCCGGTGCCGACCAGCAGCACTTCGCAGCACACGTCTTGATGTCAAAGCGCGAGAATGGAAAGTCATTTGAAAGTCGTACGAAGTCATTGACGACGAAGCGGCGCTCAGGGTTGCCGTGGCGGTGTCGGCGTGAAGGGCGCGCGGAGGGCGTGCGAGGGGAGACCTTCGGGGGAGCGAGGACGCCGCTCGACGGGTGCGGGTGCGGGTGAGTGTGGGTGTGCATGTGCGTGTGTGTGCGGCCGAGAGAGCGGACGAGGACGTGCAGTAGCGAAAAAATCAGAGGGTGCTACGAATGGCGCAGCCACAACAACAACAACAACAGCAACAGCAACAGCAACAACAATACCCATCTTTTCTTTACGTGCTTCTCGCGCAGCACGAAGTAGAGGCAAACGGAGCGAAATGAGGTTATTTACGCCATAACGTCGTCATTTCGGCTTGCGTATGCGGCGCGTGTGCGCGAGGGCGAGGGTGAGCTACAAGCTGCAAGCTACGACAACAACAGCAGCAGCAGCAGCACGCTGAGAACTACCCTTGCAAACCGCGCGGTGCGTTGTGGCAGGTTAGGCATGCAGGCGCAGCTCAACAGCAAGGCGAGCCAACAACTGGAATGGCTGGCCGACTGCCGCCTGCCCGCCTGCCGCCTGCCCGTCTGTCCGCCTGTCAACCGACCTGCTGACGAAGGTTGGCCCGCTTCGAGGGTCCGTCGTGGAGAGCCGCGGCGCTCCCTCGTCGAGCAGCCGCCATGTTGCCAGCGTCACCCCAAGCCGCTCTGCGTTAGGGTAGGTCGTCGTCGTCGTCGTCGTCCGCCGCGGCTGCCTGTTGTGCAGGTATCGCGTCGCGAGCGCTGTGTTGCTGGTGCGCAATGGATTCCGCGACGAGAGGCCGCCAGGCTGAGGTAAGCAGGCGCGTCTCTGCCGGCCGCGGCGACGAGCCTCGGGGTCGCCATTTTGTAGGCGCCTCCGCTGATGTCCTCCATTGTTGTTTCGTTGCTTTTGCTGCCTCGCTTGCCCCGATTACTGCCCCAGCGCCCCAGCGCCCCACCCACCACCCCCACCGCCTTCGACGTGGCAGCGGCGGCTCGTTTGTGCGCTCAAAATGGTCGTCGATGCACGCGGCAGCCTACTGGACGGATGCACTCGTCGCCCGCTCGTCGGAATGCAGCCGCGGACTCGTGAGGCCATTTTGAGCGGTGGCTTGCGATCCGAGCTGAAGTTCCAGGCAGAGATTGCCTCGCAGGAGGGGCAGAAGGGGGAGGAGGGTTGGTTAGCTTCAATTTTTTGTAGCAGAGGATAATTGAAGGGACGTTTTAGTGCTTTGAAATTTGAATTCTCCTAAATGTTAAATGCAAACATATGACTTGAAAATGAGAACTTAATTAAGAAGTTTGCTGTTTGTCTTCCTACCCCCTTCCCATTCCCCCAACTCACCCCCAACTCACCCCCAACTCACCCCCAACTCACCCCGAACTCACCCCCACCGCCGACTCCACTGTTTGGCGCGTCGCAACCCACGAATTCTTTTAATTCTTGAAAAGAAAGTCACTTCTAGGCGCGTCGGAGTGAGTGCTTCGTGCACAAGGACGCTCTGCGCTCCGTTTCGCCGCATCAGGACCTCCATGAAGTTGTTGAGTGCCGGCGTTGCGTTTGCCGCTGCGGTGGCCTTCTAATGCGTCACCTTCAAGTGTTCGCGGTGCGCAATAAACGAGCGGGACGCCGCAATGAATTATTCGTTTCGCACAAACGAGGACAGAAGGTCCTCGACCTGTTGTGCCTGCAATGGAATTCAGTTGCTACTTCATTAAAATTCTTTATGACTTAATAAAAATTTGGAAATTTGGAAATCCCTTCAATTCTTTTTGGTTTTATAAACTAATCGAAAAATAGTTAAGTGTAAAAATTTCGCCCTCAAAAAGCCCTCGAAAATCTGTCTTTGACGGCGAACGTTGTTTTCAGAGATGCCTTCATCCTCCTTCAGCTCGTCCTCCTCCTCCTCCTGCTGCTCCTCCATCCTTTCACTGATCTGAGCAGCAGCGTTCCGGGCAATCCAGCGGAGTCGCGTCGTCTGGCAACGCTGCTCGCGCTCCTTGTAAACGCGCTGTAATGGAAAAATTATCTGCGCAACATAAAAACCGAAAGTGCGCGCAGATATTTACGCGAAATCAATGCAGCAAGAAGGCCGCCTGCCCCTTCCTTGCCTTCTCCGCGAAGCGTCCGCAGCGCCGACGTTGACCTTTAACCCTGCGAGTGTGAAAGCCGCGCCCGGCCAGCGTGGCCAATGAATGAAAACTAATGCGATGCGATGTTAAGTTGCTGTTAAGTTGCTGTTAAGTTGGCTTGAAGAGGTCAGCTGGAGCCGCTGGAGCCGCTGGAGCCGCAGCAGCCACGTCGACAAGCATCTGCATGCTTCCAGCTGGAACTGATTTGATTAACGCGATGCGTGCTTTCTTATTTACGTCTTCTGTTGGCATTTTAACGAAGTGAGCTTGCAAGTGACCACGATCGCCGGCATTGCCGAGCGTAGCGATTGAAAAGCGAGCGTGCTTGCTCTTCGTTGCCCTCCTCCCCCCACCTTCCCGCCCTAAACAAGCAATTATTTGTAAAGTTTTTGATAAAATCTACGCATCCACGCAAAGATTTGCTTACATTAATAATCTCATTCACTGAAATTAACAAGGACGGGACGGGAATTCATTGGCGAAACGACTGCGAAGCAAACTAAATATATAATTAATTACGCAAAATGTTGTGGAGAGCGGGATTTGTGAAAACGAAGAAAATTGAGGGATTGCGAAGAGAAAAGCGACCAGCGAGAGCTGATAATTCCGGCAACTCGAAAGCCTCGGAACCCCAGTTGCACCACTACAGCCCACAACAGCACTTTAATTCCAATTGTTGCGCTACTTCTACTCGAAGCCTCAACAATGACGTTTAAGTTGCAAATGGTGACGATGTTTTGACAGCTGCTACTCAAATGGAGAGAAGTATTGCGTCGGTGGTGTAATGGTCAGCACAGTTGCTTTCCAAGCGGTTGGTCCGGGTTCGATTCCCAGCCGGCACACGACACAACTTTTATGTTTGTAAATATCCGTACTTTTTGCATTTCCTTTTATTTTCCCGTATTTTTCGTTTACTTTTCCATTATTTCCTTTTAATTTTGAAGAATTTATTTGCATTTCAGTTAGATTTTTTATTGAAATAAAAAATAAAATTACAAAATAAAAAAAAAACTGAAGTTTATTTTCCTTTATTTTACTTTGTTTTCTTCTATTTCAATGTGTTTTCTTTAATTTCAGTTTCTTTTCTTGTATTTCAGTTTATTTATTTATTTCAAGTTCGTTTTCTTTTATTTCGGTATTTTCTTTTATTTGACTTCATTATCTTGTATTTCAGTTTATTTTTATTTATTTGACTTCATTTTCTTTTATTTCAGTTTATTTCCTTTTCCTTTATTTCACTTTTCTTTCTTTTATTTCAATTTGTTTTCTTTAATTTCAGTTTATTTTCTTTTATTTCAGTTTATTTTCTTTTATTTCAGTTTATTTTCCTTTATTTCAGTTTATTTTCTTTCATTTCAGTTTATTTTCCTTGATTTTACTTTGTTTTCTTTTATTTCAATTTTTTTCTTTAATTTCAGTTTCTTTCCTTTTATATCAGTTTATTTTCTTTTATTAAGGTTAATTTTTTTCGGTTTTTTCTGTTATTTGACTTTATTTTCTTGTATTTCAGCTTATTTTCTTTTATTTTAGTTCATTTCTTTTATTTAATTTTTTTGTTATTTCAGTTTCTTTTCTCTTACTTCAGTTCGTTTTCTTGACATGACATTGAAGTTGTATTTGTTGACGATTTTTTGCCAGTTATTACTCACGTTGGGAGAAACGTTGGAGTTCTTATAGAATGATTTAGCAATACGACTTCATAGCGTCGGTGGTGTAATGGTCAGCATAGTTGCCTTCCAAGCAGTTGATCCGGGTTCGATTCCCGGCCGACGCACGATATTATTTGCGTCAAATGTTACGGTTATTTTGCATTTCGTTTTATTTTTCCGTATTTTTCGTTTACTTTTCCATTATTTCGTTTCAGTTTTCATTTTTATTTTAATATATTTTTTATTTCAGTTAATTTTTTTAATTTTCACTTTATTTTCCTTTATTTGAATTTATTTTCTTTTATTTCGCTTCATTTTATTTTATTTTAGTTTATTCTATTCCAAGTCTTTTTATTTTAATTTTGTTTGATTTCATGTAATATTATCCGGTTTCATTTCGTCTCTTCGACATTATTGCATCTTATTTAATTTTTTCGTGTAATTTACGTTATTTAATTACATCAACGTATGCTGCGAGCGCCATCTGCATCTCGCCGACTGACTGTCCTTGCGATGCTCCCGATGACGGGGCTTCATTAAAAGAGCAACTCATGTGTTCATTTTTCTAATTAAAAATTGGACAAATTTTCCTCTCCGTATTGAACACGTGAACGAAATATTATTTACAAAGGAGTAGAAATGGCACGGCAAGGACGGGACGCCGGGACGCCGGGACGACGAGTCGCGAAATGGAGGAAGAGCACTGTGACAGCGCTGTCCTTGTTAAATGGAAGAGTTGAAAGGCAATCGCCAGCGCAAGGATGCTTGAAGGACGATATTGGGCGAGGAGGGCAGCAGCGAAGGGATGCGGGAAGCTGCACACTACAATGGCACACCATATTTGCAGTACTCGGGACAGGTGGACACTGCGCCGCCCCGCCGCCGATGCTTCGAGGAGTCACCTCCACCATGGCGTCCTGAAGCCAGGCGCGCGCCGGACGTACTGCCTCGGAGCAGATCGGGGTGAGTCCTGCATGCACACGACAGCGCGGAGAACGCTATCTGCGGGTTGATTTTAATTCCATTTCTCACTGTATGCCAGCAAGGGAGGGGCGGTGGTGACGGGCAGGATTTGTTGTTGGCTCGTTTGCATATCGGCGCGCAGTTGCGATCCAGGGATGCAGGACCTCGCCGATTGCGGTGCGGTGCGGTGCGGTGCGCTGTGGGCGGCCGCGGTGGCCTCTGATGATCAATGTGCAACTGCAGCGAAGCACGTACTGCCCCTCCGGCACACCAGCACGGCCGAGCCAGCGTCGGTCCGGGCGGCATGTGTTCACCTGCACTCGAGCGTATCAAATGATTGGCAGGCCATCTGCTCACGTCACTCAAAGGATGTCGGCGAATTCGGTTCAAATTTGCAGAGGCAAGAAAAGGCGGGCCAGAAAAAATACCGAGCGCAATAACAACGAGGAATTGTATTGCACTGCAGCGCAACTTGGAGGGGCAGGTGGAAAAATAAAAAGAATAGGAAAAACGAGGTCCGTTTAGGAGAAGAGGTCCGCAGATGGATGGGAGCAGCCAGGACGGCGCCCATCGACAGCCTGGCCAGCTGTCTGTCTGTCCGGCCATCTGTGGATAATTTGTGCCAAACTAATCGAAGGGCGTGCAGCTGGCGGTGGGTGGAGTGCCGCCAGCGCCACTTGCACCAGTTGAAAGGAAGGAAGGAAGGGAGGAACGAAGGAAGGACCAGGACGAGGAAGGAATAACCGGCTGCCGCTCCGCAGGTACACAAGTGGATACCCAGTGTATGCATGCGTGTCCTGCATGAATATACGAGTGCCAACGTGTCGTCGCTCCTGTGGGGTGCGCCATTTTTTCGTCAGTATTTCGTAGTGGTTACAGACGGCTTCAGGATTCAGTTATTATGTGCGATTGAAGATTTTTTGTGTGTTCAAGATTTGCTCTCTATTCCTCTAATGAAAACGGTAGCCATGGGGCTGCGAATGTGGGTGTGGCTGTCGATGGGGCTGAGGTGCGCAATGAAACTTAGAAAAGCAACGACATCGACGGTGTGCCAATGTGGGGATGTTGTGGGGATTGTAATGATGATGATGATGATGGCGATAGCGATGACGATGACGATGACGAGAGCAGCGTCAATAGAGATCAAGACAGCGCCCTCTATGCACTACAGATTTATATATATTTTTATTTCGCAGGTTTACAGGGTTGATTGGGTCTGTTAGACCATTCAAATTTACGCATTTCCTTCCCGAGAGCTCCCAGATCATCCTGACTAGTTTCCAGTGCGATCTTTTGTCCATGTCAGGCCGGAGAATCTCTATTTGTGGTGCATGGAATGGAAAGGAACACCGGAGAATGTGGGTGTGGCTCGGTGAAGTACGTGCTCGTGTTGAAAAACAAAAATACGATATGAATGACGAAGTGTTAAGCATCAAATAATAAGATAAAAAGAAGGTTTTCTGTATTACAAGCCTTCTGCAGATACAAGTTATTTAAAGCAAGTGCACCTCCTTTCGTCCTTTCAACGTATCCCGGCATAAGCGCAGGATATCTTCTTCACACAACTAGGATCGCACTTTTCGCTTTCACATCATCAATTACTGCAACTCCGTGAGTCTGAGGGAAATCCATCAATCTTGCGTGCTTCAAAATCTCTTTGCGAAAAAATGGCATTAATTATTTGCGCTTCTCTTTGCCTTTGGTGCAAGTAGGTGGCAACACTGGCACTGCAGAAGGGTGGCCAGGAAGTGCGCAACAACGAAGAGTTAAACGCGAAAAATCAGAAAAAAATCTTAATGAGAAAACAAGAATTCGGCTGCATTCTTCAGGACGATGATGTCGACGACGACGATGATGAGGATGACGATGATGATGTTGATGATGATGATAACGATGATAATGGTGAGCATGATGATGGTGAGTATTAACGGTTAGCTGAGCAGGTTAGGAAGGAGAAGAGAATGTGTGAGAGAGGCATAAAAAAATACAATTTCCTGCAACAAAAACGCACACAAGCAAAAATTGACAAATATTTGTAGAGAGAACATCACACACACACACACACACACGCACAAACACACACACACACACTCAACCTCATCTCCTCAGGACATTTCACTCGTTATCCTTGCAGTTTACACAAAAAATACACAAAAATATGCTGCGTATTTTTATGCTTAAGCTAATATTGCGCTCGGCGCACAAAAAGAACGACAACAGAAATTATTGCAAGAAGAATTCGTGCCGAAAAAGGACCGCCGAGAGACAGGATACGCTGGTGCTTCCGCTCGCTGCACACCGGGCGACGCAGGCGGGAAGGAGCGAGCGGCGGAGCGAAGAACAGGCAGGACGGCGAAGAAGGGAGAGCGAAAACTTGCGGTAAAACTGAAAACTATCGATAGCCGGCGAGCGTTGCGCAGGCATCGAAGCTGGCCACGGCAACAGAAGCCCAACCAGCCGCCCACACGGACGCACCGAGAAACCGTCGCCCCAAAAACGACGCTCGGATGCAACGCGGGCGGAAGATGGCGAGGCGGGTGGCCGGGTCCGGGTCCGGGTCCCGGAGGAAGCGTGGAGCGGGGCAGCGAGGGCATTCAGCAGGAAGACATAACGCTGTGAAAAACAAACATTTTTTGGCGTCAAGTGTGGCTGTTGTTGTCGTTGTTGCTGCTGCTGTTGGTCGGTGCCACCGGTGACGATGATGTTGAAAAAGCGGCACAAAATCGACAAGCAAACAACGAGGAGGAAACCAGCAGAATTATAAAGATAACAAAAGAACAACAACAGCAAGAGCAACAGCAGCAGCAGCAGCAGCAGCAGCAACAACAACAACAACAACACTTACAGTTATCAGCTCCAATGGATGCGACGCACCCACGTGACCATCAGACCACAGCAACCCATTCATTCAACGCCTACCGACGTCCAGCCAGCAGGCGCCACCATCACCGCCACCACCGACCGACCATCCAACCCACCGATGGGTCGCCCTGCGCCCCCGCCCCCGCCCCCGCCCTCGCCCTCGCCCTCGTCCGCCCCCTCGCAGTTCGATGGGCGAACGCATTGTCAGTCAGTCAACTCATGGCCGAGAAGACTCAACGGCGTTGGTGCAACAGCGCCAGCAGCAGCAACAGAAACAGCAACAGCAACAGCAGCGATGCGTCGGCCAATCGCAGCGAGTGGCAGCTCGCAGAGGGCGTGGCTTGAATGCAACCCCCTGCCGTGAACGCTGCAGGTGGCTGCACCACCAGCCGCCATCGTCGTGCAGCACCCACGTGCAACGAGGACGACGACGACGACGACGACGACGACGACGGCGGCGGCGACGGCAGCAACCGTGGCTCCCGCAAGGACACTCAGGACAGGCAGGCGGGCAGCGAAGGCAGGCAGCAGCGAAGCAACATGGCGGCGGTGCGAGTGGGTGGCTGGCTGGCTGATTGAATGACTGCCGGCTGGCTGGCTGGCTGGCTGGCTGGCTGCGCCCGACCGAAATGCAAGGCTTGCCAAAAACTGACAGCAGAGGCATCCTGTGGAGGAAAACAAAACGGATTCGTTATCGATGGCTGGCTGGCAGGCAACAAAACATGCGAATCGGCCCGGCCGGCGCCCATGGCACGCTGAGTAGGTTCGATTTGGGCGGCGGGAGGGCGGTGCGGTGGGCGGCGGGCGGCGGGCGGTGCGGAGGGAGGCGGGCGTTGCAGGTGCGGTCGGTCGATCGATTTCTGGCGTGAGGGGGGCGGAGGAATGGCACGAAATGCGTTTTTAGACTTCGCTTCTTGCTTTTGGTAGACGTATTTTGAGTTGGTTTTTTGTTGCTGCGACGGGGGTTTCTCTTCGCTCGGAAAAACTCGTCTTCAGGGTGGGAAGCGCCATTTCAAAGGGGTTTTTCTTGCGAGGGGTGAGGGGCATTCCATCAATTTTCTAGGGTTGACGAGGGGGTGGGGGGAGACACAGTGTAGTTCAAAGTTTTTCTTTCTTTTCGGTTGTGAATTTCCTTTGCTGTTGATTACTGTTGCCTTCGTTGTCGCCATGAGGATGCAGGACATCCGCCCGCCGTCCTGTTCGCCCGCCCACCCTTTTTTTAGGGAGGAAATCTATTTTTGCGAGCACTTCCCTCGTTTGCTTTAATGTGCGCTCACTTCAGCGTTCTAATCTTCTTTCTCGTGCGCTCTTCGCGTCTTTTAGCGCATTTGGAAACATGAAAAGTGTTCCTGCTTTTCACCAAATTATTTCTTATTTATTTTTACTGATTTCTCTGTAATTCCCTCGCGGGTGGGAGTGTCGCCATCATCATCATCATCACCATCATCATTTTACTGATTAAGCTACAAATTCTCACTTAATATTTTTCATTTTGTCTTATTTTCCCCGTCTATCATTCTCGCGCTGCTCGCGTGAAATCCTTTGTTTTGTCCTTTTTTCCTTCCTTTTCTCTTTCGTAAAAACCTCGGCGGGTCTTCTTCGGTGGCGAACACAGGAGATGATCAAGGATATCTTCGCGGATTCGAGATGATCTCACAAAAATCGAGCCACAAGAGTCGAGGCATCCTTTCTCACTCGAGGCGATTACTGAGATCGAGAATGAGATCGAGAATGAGACAGGTTTTTTGAAGTTTTCAACTATTTAACCGAAACTATTCAACTATTTAACAGAGATCGAGACAGTCAGCTTTAGTCGAGATGAGAACCGAGATCGGAACTCCTAGTCGAGACACGAATCCACATCGGGAAAGCTTGTTTTAGCCGAGATGAGAACCGAGAGCGAGATAGAAAATTTCTCTTCGAGACGTGAAGCGAGATAGAGAAAACTTCGCTCGTGTCTCGCCACTATTTTGCAGTCTTGACGTTAAACGGAATCGTTCCTCGCAATCGAGACGACGATAATCGAGATCGAGATCGAGATCGCGATAACACAAACTTCGTGAAATGCCAGACTCGCGCATCTTCAATTCACATTCTCAGAAAGTCCTTGCATTGAGATTTAGTGTAGCTCGCCGTAGTGAGAAGTGAAAAAGTTCCCATCTAAAAATCTGAATTACATCTGAATTACAAAAGGATGCCCAGGATACCCAATCTAAGGATGTTTTTAATCACGAAAAGGGATGGAGAACGCGGCAGTGATTTGAATTCTTAAGAATCTCAGACAACACAATAAGTTTCGAGTGCAAATTCTGCCAAGGAGAAGCTAATTGTTTAACTCGATATCCTGCAGGAAGCAGCACTGGGTGTCCTTGTTCTGCTCCCGGATAATCACAATTAAACTGTTTTGCTCACTTTGATGGGTTAATATGAGTGTGTGTGTGTGTGTGTCTGTGTGTGTGTGTGTGTGTGTGTGTGTGTGTAGATGTATATGAAGGAGTGTGTCAAGCGCTGATGTTGGCTGGTTGCTCTACTTAAACTTTCGCTGTGACGGAGTGTCCTTGAGCTTAAATCCTCGCTGCCGTTCTGTTTTCTTTCGCTTTCTATCTTGCAACTTCTCCTGCTTCTTCTTCTTCTTCTTCCACACCACCACCCCTCCTCTCTCTCACTCTCTCACCCTCTCTCTCTCTCTCTCTCGCATCCTGTTACTCCTTCTTCTCGCTGTTAATGTGTTTTTTTCCAACTTTTTTCATCCGAAACTTTTCTGAAACGCGCACTTTCTCGATATCCTTGCATTTTTCTTGTGGCAGCAAACTTTTCATTCTTTCTATGTAGATGTGTTAGTATGTCGCAGTGTCTGTGGCGCTGTCGGTGGCTGCGGCTGCGTCTGTATGTGTGTGTGTGTGTGTGTGTTGGCGAGTCTGTGCTTCCTTGAGTGGCGAAAACTTCTTCGCCGCACATTTGAATGAACGGGATCAGTGTGTTTACCGGTTACCGTTATAATGTGCTCTACACCACGCAACAAAAATGCTCGCAACTTCTCTCGCTCTCCACCAACTTTATATCGCACTATATATGCGACTGTATAATGTGTGAATGTGTGTGTGTGTGTGTGTGTGCACCACAGCCAGACGCAGACAGTTGGCCCGCTTTTGTGTTGGTGTTGTCGCTGCGCCCGCCTGTGAAAACTGCTGGAATGCATTTGTATAATTCCACTTATTTTATTTCCGCCACGGATTAAGTTGTGCGGCGGTACGTCTTCTCTATCTGACGTCAACCTCCACCCGGCACTCGGTCCGCTCGCCGCCCAGAGCATCCTTTGTCCTCGCTGCTCCGACGCGATGCGAGAAAGTGAAACTTCAGCTGTGACGATATAGTTAACGGGTCGCTCGGTCGGTCGGTCGCTCGGTCGGTCGGCGAGTAGCTGGCAATCTCAGTGGCAAGTTTTCGCTGGTGCGCGATGGTGCTGCTGGTGGTGGTGGTGGCTGCTGTGTCCTCCAAACTACCGTTTCAGTGGCTTACTGCACTCGAGACAGCAGCAGCGGGAGCAAATAATGCGCCGTTAAAGTTGTTTCTCAACTGTCGCTGCTGTTCCAGTTGTTGTTGTTGTCGGTGTTGTTGTCGCCTTTTAACTATTTTCAGTTAAAGTTAGAGGAGTTCGTTTTACTATGCGAAATCCTTCACACCGCCGCTTATTTCAAGCGCCAGCATTTTATGCGCAACTTAATTCTGCTTTTCCACCATATACACCAAACACACACACACACACACACACACACACACACACACACAACCCCGACAACTCTCGCTCTCGTGTGTGCGGCGCGCTTGCAGTTCGCCGAGTTTCAGCGAAAGTTACGGCGGCGGCGGCACACAAATGATTTCGATTTCAGTGAAAAGCGAACAAAACCAAGTGAACTCTCACTCTTCTCGGGTGACGTCAGCCAACGTGTTCTTATTTATAATGCGTAATGAAATGTATTGTATATCGGGGATTCCAAAGAAACCCCCTATAAAAAGTACGGTGTGTCCTTCCGAACACACTCTCGGGTATTCCCCGGGAGTCAACTGCCGAGCAATCGTAGGCGCCGCTTCGGTACCATCATCTGCTGGGTGTGGATAACCACAACCAGCACAAGTGGGGAAAAACGAAGCGACATCTAGGATTTCTCAGCAATTAAGTCCTGGGCAAGCACCGCCGCATAATAGCGCGGAATTGTTATTGCCGATGCATCGCAGACTCGTATATTTAGCACCTCCTTCGCAGAAACTTACTGAGAATCCTAGGAAAGTGAAAGTTTCCGAGAGCAAAATTTACAAGACGTGGCGTGAATCTATTTTTGGCAATCGTTGACGTCAGCAATTTTGGAAGTGCCGCGAAGTGTGGCGACTACAGTGGGACCCGAAAATATTTCAACTAAAATTTGGTATTGAAATTTTTGGATTTTATTAATTGTGGCGAACAGATTTGTGTTTCGTACGCATTGAAGTTCTCGTTTAATTTTCAATTATATTTTAAAAACCTCTACTTTAGTTTCGAAATGAAGTTTTCTCTGAATATCAGCGTGCATACTGCGAACTGCAGCCAGTTAGATGTGATTGAAAAATGCGTAAAGAAGTCAGCGTGTCAGCGTGTTTTTTGCTCACTGTGCGCAATTATCACCAAATTTCGGAGTTCTCCGTGCAAGAAGAATTGTTAGTGTAAAATTGCACAGCGAAAAAGGCACAAACTGGAGGAAGGAAAAGACGGTGGAAAGAGCAGAAAGACGGACCGACCGACCGACCGACCGACCGACCGACCGACCGACCATCAGACCGACAGACCGACAGACCGACAGATGGACGGGGCTACTTTGCACTGGATTGCGTGAGAAGAGGTTTTTGTTGCCACGGCAGAGCTAAATCAGGATTCTTAATTCGCTCAGTAGGGTGGGACGTTTATTTACTTTTTTATTTCATTTGCATTTATTAATTCATTAATTTACAATACACTTTTACATTAATTTGAAATTTATTATTCACAAAACAATAGACGAGCTCTTTGCTAGCATTTTATATAAGCGGAAATGGAGAGAAAAAACATATGAAGAAAACTTATTCAGCTTAAAATCGAATAATTGATTATTATAAAGTTGTGAAAGGATGATAAAGTTAAGAAATGAAGAGAAAAAAGTTAAGAAATGAAGAGAAAAAGTTAAAAAATGAAGAGCAAAAGTTAAGAAATGAAGAGAATGATAAAATTAAGCAAAAAATTTAGGAAGAAAGATTGAAAAAAATTGATTTAATAAAATAAATAATAAGAAAAATTAAAAATAAAATGAAATGAAATGAAATTAAATGAAATTTATTTATTTATTTACACAGATTAAATCCAATTTATTTACACAGATTATTTACACAGATTAAAAAAGCCCAATGAAAATATTCAGTGGGCAGACAATACAAGAAAATAGTAAAAAACAAAATAAATGTCAGTTAATTAAAGAGTGCAAATCAATTTAATTTAACAGACGAATGTTTGGATGGAAACGATGGAAAATTATTATGAATGCACGTGTATAATTTACCTGAAAAATTAATAATTTACCTGAAAAATTAAATCACCTCCGAAATGGAAAAACGAAATGGAAAAACGAAATAAGAAAACGAAATAGGAAAACAAAATAGAAAACCAAATAGAAAAACGAACTAGAAAAGCACAAAAATATTCAAACTCTGTTTGAGAAAAAGAAACTCAAGCCCACTTTTGCAGAATTGCAGGGAATTCTCAAGAATTCATATTTTTTACAGCAACCAAGAAAGAGCAATCGAGTTCTTTCAGCCAACACGAAGTCTCTTGAGTTGCGAGAGTCCGGCAGAAAGAGTGGCTCTTGGAAAGAGTTAAAAAAAGAGAGAGAGCCGAGTGCGTCAGGAAACAAGAAGAGAAGAAGACAAAATCCATTCATAAGGTGGTTGACTGCTTTTGCGAAGGGGAAGAAGGGGAGAGAGAGCGAGTGGGTTCTTTGAGTTAGTTAAAGAGAGAGAGAGAGAATTTGTGCGAGAAAGGACAACAAGAGCGTAATGTGGAATTTTATAGTTAAAAACAAAAATTATTCAACCCGCCTGGCTACACGATTCCTCTTTTCTTCATTCTTTAAAAGTTTCTGAGAGAGAGAGAGGCATTTTTTGAAGCCAAAATTCTGTGGGATTCTCGGTTCTTCTTACGCACACAACTAAACTGTTGGCCGCACGAACCGGTTTCTCAAGGCAGTTCGCCGAACGTAAATTTCACTCACACACCTTGAGCAATCACACGTATATGACTTCAAACATCAAAGAAGAAACTGCGTGTAGCCACGCGCTCTTCAAGATGCCAGCTTCGAGAAGCCGCGTCAAGAAGAATCGTGTAGCCAGCGTGGGAAATTTTAAAGGAATTCATAGATTTTTGCACCGCCGACGGCCGACAGTGTGACCGCCCACTCTGCGCTCCATTGTCACCCGCTCTGCAGTGGAGTTTCATCAGCTCTGCCGTGGAGTTTCCTCAGCTCTCCAGTGAAGTGCCACCCTTTCCGCGCACTACGAAGTCATTCCTTGAATTGGTTGGATTTAATAGCGTTCAATTGTTGTTGTTGCTCTTGTTTTCATACCGCTTAATTTTGCAGTTGCTGTTTTTAACGTTCTTGTTATTTTAGTTATCAGTATTGTTGCCTGTTGTTGTTGTTGTTGTTGTTGCTGTTGCATTTTCCTGTCTGTATTTCCGCGACTTGCTTTTCTTGGCGTCAAAATATCGGCTGAAACTTCTGAAAGTTTTCCAGGTCCGTACAGTGAATGCCATTGTTGTTGTTGTTGTAGTTGTTGTTGCTGCTGTTGTTGTTGTTTTGCTGTTGTTTCAGTTATTGCTCAGTTATTCTCGCTACTTTTTTTGTTGTCTGGTTGTTTTTCTTTTTTTTTAAATATTTTCCTTCCTTTTATTTTACTCGCCCGTATCAGCGTTCAAATGTTTTACGTACTGTAAGTTATATGACAGCTGTTGTTGTTGTTGTTGTTGTTGTTGTTGTTGTTGTTGTTGCTATTGCTGTTGCTATTGCTGTTGTAGGAAATTAGAGACCCATTTACGTCGAAAGTTTCCTGTGATTCCCCCTTAGAATGCGAATGACAACGCAGGACGAAGTGTTCTTCCGCAGTGATGTCAATTGTTGTTGTTGGTGCCGTGTTGTTGTCGTTGTTGTTGTTGGTGGTTTGCTGCTGTTGTTGTTGTTGGACGAATGAGATAATAAAAGTTCTACAATGGAAAATAATTCTACTACAAAGGCTACTTTTTTGTCAATTTGGTGCCTTAAAAAAGTTTGTAGTGGTGAAAATTTATTTTCAATACAGTTTTTCGCCGATACCATTAACTTCGTTCGAATTATGAGTTTGGACCGCCGAGGACGAAACGCCTTCTGATGTCCTCCGCACCGCCAAAGCGCGCCGCCAAACAATTGATCAGCACACAGTTTTTTGTCGGTCGCAAAATTACACCGGCCATGAGATCGCTTCGGCTTCGGTTTTCCTGCAGATCCCCGCTGTACCACGACGCGGCTGCAGATGAAAGCAGCGGCACCGCCATCAGCGGGCGGCGTGTGTCGCGTACTGCCAGCGGCGATGAAGACCGCTAACCGCCGGCACAGCGCCGCCAAGCGGCCATTAATAAAAACACAATTGCAGACGATGTAATCGATGGGCTACCGATGAACTAGGCAACAGCAACAACAGCAGCAACAACAGCAGCAGCAACAACAGCAACAACAACAACAGCAGCAACAACAGCAGCAACAACATCAACAACAGCAGCAACAACAACAAAGGCGATGTAGCGCCATCATGTAACGCGGTGACAGAATCATTAACTAATTAGTGTCATTTGCATGTTGGGACAACAACAACAACAACAACAACAACAACGACGACGACGACAACGACGACGACAACGACGACAAAGACGACAACAGCAACAACAACAACAACAACAACAACAGCAGCCGCAGCAGCAACAATTACTGGCTACAATTGTTAATTGTTGGCTTTGCCTAAAAAGAGCGGAAAAAGAATGGCAAGCCAGCAGAACGAGAGGAAGACTCAGCAGCGGAGGAGCTGGAGCTGGGAATCCTCTTTCCAGAATCGCATGCCACTCCGATCTGCGGCTGCGACGGTCGCGGCGGCGTGCGGGCGTCCGAAGATCAACCTGTTCAACAATTTCTCTCCTTAGATGGCTATACTGGAAGTTGTTGTTGTTGCTGTTGTTGTTGCTGTTGCGGTTGTTGTTGCTGTTGCGGTTGTTGTTGCCCCAAGTGATTTCTTATTTCTACTCGCTGCTTGTTCAGACCAGCTATCGAAACGAATCACCGCCGGCGTCGTATATCGATCGGCGGCGGCGGCGGCATGCGGTAGCCGTCGCATGCCCCGAACACGACGGTCGCACCGAACACGACGGTCGCGTTCCCCGCCCGCCGCTCGGCGTGTTAAATACGGAGCGCGTCAGCGGTGTTTCATTGATTAGTCGCTCGTTTGTATGGCTGTAAATCCACGTGTGCTCGTGACAGGTACAAAAAAGTACAGTCACCGATCGAAAAACTAGCGCGCCACCACACGTTTTGTGTCCTTCGTCCTTCGTCATTCGTCCTTCGTTTTAAGTAAGATTTGAGTGAATACGAACTTGAGTTGGACTCGCTTGTTGCATTAATTTGTAAAATACTTCGATGTTGTTCCGAGAAACACGGTTTCGGGTTGATTTTGGGGCCACAGCTGGTCTATTCGGTCCGTCCCCCCCGCCTTCCCTTGCCCATCGGCGTACTCAGCCTTTCCTCTTGTCTGCCCCGCTTTCCTTTTTCCCGTTCCTCTCAGCTTCTTGCATTTCCAACAGCGTCAGTTTCACTTCTATTTCAGTCATCGCTCAACTCAAGAATTGGCCGTCAGTCAATTACAGGTTTGCGCAACGCTGGAAATCCTTCTGCTCGAATCTGTTTGCGTTCGCGCTGCGCGGCTGCTGCTGGCACCGAAACGTGACACGGAACGCACGCCGTGTCTCCGGTTACGGCGTCTTCAAGCCGCATGTGGAAGTCTGTAGCGACATCTCGGCGAGTCCTGGCATACGTACGAGTATTTGGAGCGAGTGGACGAGTGAGCGAGTGGGCGAGTGGGAGAGTGAGCGAGTGGGCGAGTGGGCGAGTGAGCGAGTGAGCGAGTGGGCAAGTGAGCGAGTGGGCAAGTGGGCGAGTGAGCGAGTGGGCGAGTGAGCGAGTGAGCTAGTGGGCGAGTGGGCGAGTGGGCGAATGGGCGAGTGGGCGAGTGGGCGAGTGGGCGAGTGGGAGAGTGAGCGAGTGGGCGAGTGAGCGAGTGGGCGAGTGAGCGAGTGGGCGAGTGGGCGAGTGAGCGAGTGGGCGAGTGGGCGAGTGAGCGAGTGAGCGAGTGGGCGAGTGGGAGAGTGAGCGAGTGGGCGAGTGGGCGAGTGAGCGAGTGAGCGAGTGGGCAAGTGAGCGAGTGGGCAAGTGGGCGAGTGAGCGAGTGGGCGAGCGAGCGAGTGGGCGAGTGGGCGAGTGGGCGAATGGGCGAGTGGGCGAGTGGGCGAGTGGGCGAGTGGGAGAGTGAGCGAGTGGGCGAGTGAGCGAGTGGGCGAGTGAGCGAGTGGGCGAGTGAGCGAGTGGGCGAGTGGGCGAGTGAGCGAGTGGGCGAGTGAGCGAGTGGGCGAGTGAGCGAGTGGGCGAGTGAGCGAGTGGGCGAGTGAGCGAGTGGGCGAGTGGGCGAGTGAGCGAGTGGGAGAGTGAGCGAGTAGGAGAGTGAGCGAGTGGGCGAGTGAGCGAGTGGGCGAGTGGGCGAGTGAGCGAGTGGGCGAGTGAGCGAGTGGGCGAGTGGGCGAGTGGGCGAGTGGGCGAGTGGGCGAGTGGGCGAGTGGGCGAGTGGGCGAGTGGGCGAGTGGGCGAGTGGGCGAGTGGGCGAGTGGGCGAGTGGGCGAGTGAGCGAGTGGGCGAGTGGGCGAGTGAGCGAGTGGGCGAGTGGGCGAGTGAGCGAGTGGGCGAGTGAGGGAGTGGGCGAGTGTGCGAGCGCGCACTTGCCGAGGTCGTGTTGCGTAACACAGCCGGCTCCCCCCGCTGTGCGAGAGGCCGACTTGACGCAAGTTATGGACGCGTGGGTCCATCCGTCTGTCGGTGGGGCTCCGAAAGGGCGCGGCCGGGTGCGTGGCGGTGCAGAGGGGGCGGCTGGAGATTGGTGGGGGTGAAGAGCGGGTCAGAAATTAGTGGGATGTGGGAAAAAGTTTTGTTCGCTAGTGTATTCGCGAGCGCTGAGCTCGAAAACGCTGCGAGATCCTCAACTTTTCCTCTAGATTCTTCTGAATGCGGCAAAAGAAGTTGTGAATTAAGTATTTCAAAGGTATTTCAAGATTTTGGGCTACAATTGTTGCTGTTTTATATAACTTTCGTCGTGTTAGACTTGCTGTTTGTCCTTCTTTCGAACGTCTGAGACTTTTCCATTAATTGTTTAATTCCCAATTGAATTCATTTGCCAAGGATTGTGTTTCCTGGCGGCCTCCTGAGTTTTCCCCGCTACATTAATTCGAATATTTATGCCACCCGAAGGCCATTTTCTCCTCTCCCTCCCGCTGCAGCGCTTCAGTCTCCGCTTTTCAGTTTTCATTCCATTCATTTATCTTGCTTATCCGCAGATCCTGGCTGAGTGCGCGCTGGAAATCCTCAAATATGCTCAAGTCGGGCATCTGCCTGCCAAGCGTCTTCCGGCTGAGCGGCCTGCAGTCTTCCGTGAAATTAGAGGCAACGCAGTGTCTCGAGGAGCGCGGCGGCGGCGGCGGCTTGAAGAATGCGTCGGCAAAGGGATTCGCGGCGAGGAATAACAACGAAACGAAGTCGTAGAGCAGCCGAGTGGGGGCGCGGGGCGGTGGGATTGTGGCTCGAGGTCAGTTGGAGGCGCAGATGGCGTCGCGTTTTCTTTTTCCAATGTCAAATAACATCGCAATTGCAACGAAAATGCAGATTTTCCGCAAATTTGTATTGTTTAATTTTAAAACGTAGAAGAATGCGATGAAAGTAGGCGATGTAACAGTAAAATTACTCGCTCTCTCTTTCGCTAATCTCGCGTTTGTCTTCATTTTTTCCCGTTTTGTTGTTCCGTTTTCTCGTTGTGCTTCTGCCATTTTTTTCATTCCACAGTTTATACGGTTATTGACGCTCTTGTTGTTGTCTTGACCTGCTATTTCCTTAAAATATCAACTCATTAACAGTCCGCTTAATTCCTTCCTTCCTCCGGTCGCCTCCGGTCGCCACCGGTCGCCTCCTTCCCTCCTTCGCTCCTTCCCTCCTTCGCTCCTTTCGCTCCTTCTGCTGTGGAGCTCCTTCGCTCCTTCTGCTGTTGGTTGGTTGGCCAGCTTGTTCGCCGGCTTGTTTGCTGGTGTTTGTGTCGGGACACCTTCAGCGAAGGTCCTGCCGCTCATCCATCGGTGGCTCTCGCCGGTTTCCGTCTTCTTCATCTGCCGCGCTTTCCGCCATTTAAACTTCGCCCGGGAATTTCAGTGAATTCTTCACTTTTCTCCGATTGTTCAGTCTGCATGACTGCAGACGAAAGTTCGCTTCGTCTGGCGATTCCTACCGAAGCTCCGAAGTGTTTATTTTTATTATTATTGTTGTTTGCGCTGTTTATTGTTGTGAAAAGGTGTTGACTGTGTGAAGAAGAAGAGGAAGAGGAAGAGGAAGAAGGAGGAAGGGGAAGGAGAAGAAGGAAAGGAACACAAAAGCGAATTAACAGCTAGAAAGAAATCAAGTTAAATCTGCGTTTATTTAATGTTAAAATTGAGGGAATTAAAGCGTTTGAATTCAATTCAACTTAATGCAGTTTTGCAATCACTTTCCACGTCGAAAAGTCGGGACCGTCGAAGGTCAGGGAACTCGAAAGAGTTTATAAAACGAGTTGAGAGCCTGCGTAACGCAAATTCGCACGCACGCACGCATAACCAGCAACAGCGCTGCGCCCGTGCAACAGGTGAGGTGAAGCGGCACTCGAGCGTGTTTGAGCGTGCGTGTCGAGTGCCGAGACCCTGCTGGGGCAGAACGATGCGGTTGTGAGGCCAAAAGCGGCCGCGAGATTGCGTGAATTAAATGGAATGGATCTGGATGGATCTGATGTTCGCGTCTTGGCATAAATTGAGGGGCAGCCAGAAGGCGCTCGGCAGCCCTGCGCGCACGCAGAAGCTTCAATTCCGAAAAATGTGTGATGACGACAGCAGCTACAAGTGATTCGTTTCGTGAAATGATCGCAAATGCGTTGATCGCAAAGCCGAGAGAGAGAGGGAGAGAGAGAGAGAGAGCAACAAAAGCTGCCCCTTGTCACTTCGTGCGGCGTTACTTGCAGATTATTAGCGAGAAATCGCTGCTGGAAGGAGCGGCAGTAAATTAATTCTACGCACAGTGGGATCCGCTTGGCTGGAGGTGGCCGCCGCTGGACTGGCTGGCCAGGGCAACGACCTGCTGCCCCCACTAGCCAGTATAAAACGAGAACTAATGAGCTGGAGAACGACGTCCGAAGCTTAAATGGTACGCAAAAAAGGCGGCGAGTTTTCGCCACCGAGCGATCCTCACGCTGCTGCGAAGATCAGCGAGTTCAGCGGGTTCGCGTCCCAAGTCTTTGGATTCGTTGGCAGCCAAGGTACTCGTTGAGGCTCTCGTTGCCTGAATTTCTCTTCGAGTTACGACTGCGTTGTGTTTCTCTCTCACTTAACGTTCTCAGCACGAGAAGGAATTTTTCTGATTTTTTTTATTTTCCTACACATTTTTTCTATTTATTTTCCTAGACATTTTTTTAAAATTTATTTTTTTTTCAGCATTCATTTCGTGGTTTTTTGCTATTTTGGCGAGAGATTTCTGGTTAATTTTAAAGTTTCCTCTGAACTTTTTCGTTTATATTAAAAGTGTTCATCTTAATACACACAAAATGCAATAAAATTTAATAGATTTCTCTTTATTTTGCAAATTCCGATGAGAATAAAATCACTTTCTGTCTGAAAAAAAACCCCAGCAAACGCGGCGGCTTTTGAAAGAGTTGACTGACAGAATTGTTTTTCTCTCTCCTAACGGTGGCCTAAATTTAATATACAAGTTTTTAATTTATTTGAAAATTAGGCAAAAATATGAGCGTTTTTTGCTTTCACCAAAAACCTTCGCGCCAAACAATCTGCGAGAAATCGTCGCCGAATGAATGCCTTGGATTTTTAGCGCATTTAATTTCTTCATTCGTTCGTTCGTTCGTTTGTTTCGTCTTTTGCGGCCGGCAGCCAAAGTTGTGCGCCTGAATGGACGCAATTTGGTGTCCATAAGATCGAGCGAAACCACGGAAATTAATGACGTCGGCGAACTCTGTATGTTAATGCGATGAGTGCGTTGTTGCTGCCGCTGCCGCTGCCGCCGCTCCATTAATTTGCTATTCGGCTCATTTTCAACGCGTAACCCGAAAAACCGCAGCGAAACACATAATTTAGCGTTTGACTTCCTCTGTGATTTAAATTTGCCAAGATAACGAACTTCAGAGACAAAAGAAAACGCAAGAAATTCGCAAAAAATAAATTAAGCGCCAAAAATGCTGAAGCAACAGGAAAAAAAAGAGAGAGAGAGAGAGAGCGGGAGAGAAAAAACAACGAATAACAACAACCACGAAAAATCTATTAATCTGCCAGCGCGCAGACCCTCTTCTTCTTCTTCTTCTTCGTCATGAGTGGATCCCGCTGTTAAAACAACCGCTGCAGCAACAACAACAACAACAACAGCAGCAACACCAACTGTCAGCGCGCGAAAACTGGGTCAATATTTTGGACGTGCGGTCGGTCAGCAGCAGCCGCTCGCCGCCGCACCACCGGCCACCACCGCCGCGCCACCGCCGCAGCGCCGCGTCGCTCCACCGTTCCGCGGCCATTCAACCGCGCGACAGCCCAGCGCGTTGATAGGCTTCTCTCTGTGCGAAAGATCGATCCGATCGCCGCTCGTGATGGAGTTCAAGCTGGTCAAGCGGCCATCCACTCAGCCGGCCGGGCGGTCCGCGAATTTCTGTCGACGGCCCGTATCTGCGTACGAATCGCGCAGAGCTGGATTAGCATTCGCTGGATGGAGTGTTGAAAGCGTTTCGCACCACATCCGTTGCGCATGAGCAGCAGCAACAGCAGCAGCGGTAGCAGCAGCAACAGCAACAGCAACAGCAACAACAACAACAGCAGCAACAACAACAGCAACAACACCAGTTGCTGGCGATTCCAAGTTTGCTGCCTGCGGATGCGTGTGGCTCGCTGAAACTCTTGTGTTTCTCGAAACTTTTATCTGAATCTGAATTTTGGCGAAACATAAAATTTCCCCCGGATGAGTTGTTGCCTTCTGCTGGGGTCTCGCTAGATTTGCAAATTTAATTAAGCGCTCTTCAGCGTAGGAATTAGAAATTCCGTTCGCCGCTTCTCGCTTAACTTCGGCGGGTCAACGAACGTGCGTAGCAGCGGGTCTCGTGTTGCCTTTTCGTTTAATCATTTCGGCTTCTAATTTATAGAATTCGCTGCTCTGATTTTCCATGTTTCCTCATGAAACAATAGACACCGTTTTCACTCCCCCCCCGCCCCTCGTTCGAGATCAGTAGCTTGTCACTGGTGTCCGAAAATGAAAGGGATTTTTTGACGTGTATCCCATCACTCATAATTTCAATCGTATCTGCATTAATGACCCCTCTGCACTTGCCAGCGGTCTCATTCTATATAGCTGCGACCGCGAAAGACCGCGACGCCGCGGCACCTCTTCCGTGCTGGCCGAGGAAATTCGCGGAATTCGACAGAAGCTCTTAATTTAATTTAATGAGTATTAAAAAAGATATTAAAAGATTTCCAACATTATTTCATTTGCATGAGATGTGCGTGCGAACACAGCATAAATTGCTGAGCAACCGAAGCAACTGAGGGAACACAAACTTGTGCAGCAGCAGCAACAGCAGCGGAGTGATCAACAGAACTGAAAATATTGCAACTGCGAGTCCGGGGCGCAGTACTGCGATTATAAGCAGCGCTGGAAGAAAAAGAGGGAAGAACACACGACGCTCATTGAGTTCCCTGATGATACGCAGCACGAATAAAACATTTGAAAGAGGGGCGAGCGTGCAACATGACGTCCAGCAATTAATAAGGGATTATCTTAGTGTGTGGAGAAGGGGTGGGGAGACAAGGGACACCCTCAGCAGAGGGCGCTAGGGACGGGGAGAGCGAGGGACGGAGGGAGGGTGAGAATATAGAGGAAACTACGTGTGTCTCTCATACGTGAAAACGCATTGCAGACGTGTAAACAATACATGCGGCGCAGTAAGAATGGGCCAGTAAAAATGGGACAGTAAAAATGGTGCAGTAAAAATGGGGCAGTAAAAATGGGACAGTAAAAATAGGCCGGTTACGTCGGTTTATAATGCAGCAATCAGTGTAGTTCAGTGTAGTTCAGTGTCAACATAGAACAATTAAATTTACATGGTAAGAAAATCACAATTCTTATTCTCTCCCTTCAGTGCGGCGATCATCAATCGGGACCATATCGATATCGGGACCATATTAATGGTACGAACCATTATTTGGTCACTTAGACCAACAGTTGACCGGCGCATCTGATTGGGGAAAGAGAAACAATGAATGGGACAGAAACTAAAAGCGAATTGAAGCTGCATCCTCATTTGAGTGTCCCAAATCACTCTGGATAAACGGTGTGGAATGCAATTTTCCACAAAGACTGGTATCTGCAGACGGCGTTATTACGCTTTTCTATGCTGCGTCAGCATTATCCGTGCTTCGGTTAGCGTGTCCCCTTTATTATGGCGCTATCTCTCGATCGAACTAATGAAAAAGAAGCGAAGTCCTTTCTTGGCGCATCCAAAATCCAGATTCTCCCCTTTCTGGCCGTTTCGTCGTAATATCCGAAATAAGAGCCACGCGGAGGAAGGACGGATAAGGATAATAAGAAACCTTTAAGAAAGCTGCAAGCAACAAAGGCATGAAAAAGGACAAAAGAAAACGGGGCGAAAACAAGAAGAAGTGACGCTCTCCTCGTAGATTAGCCACATAAAATGGCAGATAATAACGCATCCAAAGGATTGCTCGAGTATCTGGCCTCGCAAATGAATGAGAAAATGGATGAATGAGTGAGTGAGAATGGTGGACTGTATGAATGCTTGGCTGCGAAACGCAAAAGAAATGCTATTTTCTTGGTGATGTGATGCTTTTTTTTCCTCTACGTCTTCGTCTTCATCTTCGTCTTCTACGTTTTCCTCTTATTCTCTCTGAATCTTGGGGGAGGGGGCGGGGGGAGGGCCTTACAAATTACGGAATATCGTGCTTTCACTGCAATCGTCTGGTTGTTTCGTGTACGCCATTCAATACAGCAGGACTACAAAGCGCTGTAAATCATTCAAATCGAAAACAATACTGCGAACTGAAAGCTTTACAGAGAATAGAACATTTCCAGAAAAATCTAAAGTAAAATAAAAGAAGAAAACGCAAAGGAAGGTATGGACGAAGTGACAACACAAACCGATGAAGGAAAGTCTAGAAATGAAGAAACCCTCAAAGTGTTTGTCAATTTCTTTTCCTAGTTAGTCCTAAAAATCAAGTCGTGACAGAGACCCGAGTATCTTACTCAGGAATAAGGATTTATATTTGCAGATATTAGAATGCTGATATCCTCCGTTTGTTTAGAATTCTGTATTTAACAGAAATATATCAATAAAATACGCGAGTCTTAGAAAATCTCAGCAAAATCGCGTCGTTTACTTCGTACTAATATAAGATTTGTGTGTGCTATATCTTGCAGAGGCCTACTAGAGCTATTAGAAGAGCTATTAGAAGATTTCCAGAGCTATTTAGAAGATTTTCTAAGAAAAGGCACGACGAATTTTGACACATCTGATCTAAGAAATATTTTTGTATAGGAAATTTAAAGAAACATTTGTGTCAAATCAAGTTTAGACGAGCACAGATCGAATATCTCGCGAGAAATTTTCAGATTATTGCTTATTATATAGGAAAGTGGTGGAAATAACTTAGAAAAGCGTTTAGGAAATGAAAGATTTAAACTAGAGGTTGTCTGTGATGTTATCGCGGTTATTCTTGGTATTCTTTTGCACTAGAAAAATCCAAATTATTTATTTTAAGTCTTTCGACTTTCGAATTCATTCGACTATTTCGCTGTTCTTTCGCTGTTATAATCACTCCGATCGTGTAAGCATTCGTCGAAAAAACCTCTCTTAATTGTTAAATGAAATAACTGATTCGTCAAAAATCCACAAAATATGTTCGTCATATTTTTAATATTTTTCATCATCAGATTTGGTTCCGTGCATTTTGTCCTTCCTAATTACGCGAATTCCTTCATTATTTTCCTCGAAACGCACTCGTATTTCGTAGTTTAGTTGCGACGCGAGCAGCTGCTGCATGCAATCGCAAGAGTTACGCTGCGGCACATTAAAGGAAACCCAATTTAGAAGGATATTTTAGCGGAATCTGTGCCAAGAAGCGCCCGCCTCCCTCGCCATCGCGCGTCCCACACCCAACCCGCATTACAAATTTGGCAGCGTTCGAGCGGCTCGAGTCGCATTCCTCCAGCTTGGCGTGGAAGAGGCAAGGCAACGAAAACAAAAGGAAACCCAAAATCATCTGCTGCATTGAGAACTACATCTGCAAATTAATGTTTGGTCACGCCTACTTTCCTACTGTTGCAGCTCGGATCAATAAACTCGCTCAGTGCCATCTCGCAGCGCCACTAATTGTTGCTGGCATGTCGATGTCCTGCCGAACGTAGTGGCAGCATCTCCCCCTCCCTCCCCCCCACCCACCGCTCCGTTTTCGCAGAAGGAAAGCAAACATTTTTAGCTTGCTCGTCTTTTCTTATTGCCTTCCATTTTCTTGAAAATTGTATTTTTCTAAATTTCTGCTCTCCTTTCTCGCTTTTCTCGCGGTCGATTTTTATTCTCCCCACAATTGCACGGAAGTTCTGCGAATGTCCTGCGAGTGCTGGCTGACGTTTTCCCTTTACTTTTTAGTGCGCCATAAACATCAACTTTTTGTTAATTTTGTTACATCGTCCTTTTTTCTGTTTTCTTTTTTCGTTCCTCGTTTTTGCGCTCCTCTGCTCTTTCTTTGTTAATCGTGCACTTTGATCCCGTTTCCTTGTTGCGCCAACTCATCTTCATTTCTAATTCATTGCATTCCTTGATGCGCCGCCACTGCCGCCGCCCACTGCCGCCGCCACACCCCTCGCGCGCCATTACATCGTTCTGCGGAATCTATTTAATGCGCTTCAGGACTCGTTCATTTTCAATTCTATTATCCTGTTTGTTGCCACTGCACGTTTTCATCCTCCCCCCCACCTCCGCCGCCCCGCCGCCCCCCCACCCCCGTCTTCATCCTCAGTCATCTGTTTTTATTTGCAACACTTGATTCCCGTCTTTTTGCTGCGTTGTTTGTGTTGCCCGAAGGCATTTTTGGCGAGCAGCATCTTCGACGACGCGAAATGCTAAACAGCGCCGTGGAAATTTCGTGCGGCGGCAGCGCAGCGCAGGCAGCGAGCGAAGTCATGATCCTTGAGCGCATCCTGAAGGACGACTGAAGGAGACTGCAGGCCGCAGTGCGAGTGGGCGGCTGGGTGGCGCGCGCATCCCTCGGCATCGTCAAGCGACAAACAGCCACACACACACACACACACAGCCGCAGCGCGCTGTCGTCGTCATTGTGTTGCAAGTTTTTATGGCTCGCATGCAGACGGGTTGTCGGCGGCGCACGACGGTGGCTGCAAGTTGGCTGATCTGCCTGGTTTAGGGCAGCAGCACGGCCTCGTCGGCCGGCGGGGGTGCCGGGCGAAGAAAAGGATAAAAATCCTCCAGCGCGAGCACTCACCGTGCAGCCAGCGCCGTGCGTCTCCTCGCTCTCCTCTTGTTCGCGCCCCCGCACCGCCGAAGGGAGCGAACGAGTCCCCTGACCCTCCGCTGCTGGATGAACAGCTGCTGCTGCTGCCGCTGCTGCTGCCGCTGCTGCTTCCTTCCTTCACAGGTGCAGAACGCATTAAGGCGTTGATGTTCCATTTCGTTGATGTACGAAAATAAATATTCATTATATATGAGAGAACTTCGCTCCCTCCCTCCCTCTCTCTCTCTCTCCACTCGTCGTTTTCAAGTTGAAGTCCATATTTTTCCATAAAGCCAAACAAAACCTCTGAAGAGTTCATTAAGTAAGCGAAGAAATAAATAAAAGTTATGAGCTCTTCGAGTTGGCGCGGAAATAATGGGCGATTCAGCAGGCGAGGGACCCAAAGTGTGCCGATTTCAGACAAAAGGCATCCCGTAGTTCTTCATACTCCGCTGTAACTTAATTAGTTTACAAGACATCACGTCGCAGAGATGGAAATATCTCTACTATTTCGTTGATTCCACACAATGGACGTCTTTTTATGAATTTCGACGCAATTTCCTCTGATTTCCTCGAACTATCAAATGATTGTGAGAATTTGTGGGATTTCTACGATTATTTCGTAAACGAAAAGATTTCTTTCTCGACAAGAGAACGCTACGGTCCCTCATAAATCACGAAATACACCCACTATTTTGTCACTTTGGTATTTTTCATGCTATCCCTTGTTTAATTTTGAAATTACACTCACTTTATTTACAAAGATCTCGTTCTCTCTCTCGTTCTCTCGTTCTCTCGTTCTCTCGTTCTCTCAGCTCCACAGCTGCGACCATAATCACGTTTTCCCCCACAAAAACCTGTTGAATACCTCCAGAAACCATATAAAGTTACGGTAAAAACTTCCAACTTTACACATTTTCTCTGAAAATAACTACGAAGTGGACGAGTTACCAGATTTCTATTCTACAGAGATCATTTTCCATGAAATCCAGAGATAAATTAATTTTCCCCAAGATCCTATCAATATCGTCCGTCCCCTCTCTCCCCTCCATCACTCTATCCCTCTCTCTCCCTCCCTTCCTTCCTTCACAAGACACCGCCGCCCGCACAACCCGCCAAACTCGATTGCCATCCCTCTATCAATTTGATCTCGTAAAAAGCCACGTGAAATGGCTTGAAATTCCATGTGTAAGATTTGCAAACTACTTGAAAATGTTTCTTCTTCGTTGTTTTGATTTTCGCTTTGCCGGATTTCTTACACTCCACGAGAACTAATTTTATTATTCCGCACAGTAGCAGGATGAGGATCTGGTTAACATCGTCGTTAAAGTTTTTTGCCACTTTTTCCCCATCATCTCCATACGCGTCTTATAAGAAAATCCAATCAATTCAATGTGTCTGCAGTTTTTTATCTCTTAAAAACTAGAAAAATCAATTAAATTCTTGTTATACCAGTCTGCGGATGGCTGAGGGGTGTCTTGAGAGGGGCACACCAACAACAACAACAACCACAGCAGCAACAACAACAACAGCAACAACAACAGCAACAACAACAACAACAGCAACAACAACGACAACTACAATAGCAACACGAAGAGTCGTGCGAAGCTTAAAATCAATTAACAATTTCATGATCGCATTCATCATTTTGTTTTCTCAGTTTCATTTCAATTTTAGTAACTTAGAATTCTCAATTACGCTTTTATTGAAATGGAAATTGAAAAAAGCAACAAACGCGTTTGAATTCAAAAGGAAAAGAGTTGAAAAAGAATGAAGTTACATGAAGTGTTCGCGCCGAAAATGCGATAAGATTGAGCTGATCGAATTGATTCGTGATGTGATCGATTTGAAATTGAGAGAACATTGAATTGCAATCTAAATAAGGTTGATCTAAAATCGCATTGAGATTTGAATGAAATCGCAAAGAAAATCGAGCAGAAATTCACATGTTAGCTGAATGAAATCGAGACGAGATTCACACGAAATAAAGATGAAACTCAGAGAAAAGAATGAAGATTCGATAGACCTGAAGATGAGATGAAATCCACATGATATCACGATGAAATTGAGATCAAATCGAGTTGAAGTCTCACTAATCACTCAATCTGAACTCTCAGAAAAATCGAAATGAATCTATAAAATGATCGAAATGGAATCCAAATGAGATTAGTTTTGGATCGCGCTAAAGTCGAGTTAATGATGAAATAGTTTTTTCATTTTGAGACGAACTCCAAATAACATGCGTGAGCTGAGATCGAGAGAGGGAATTGAAGTGAGAATGAAATTAAATTAAACACAATCAGAACTAAAATCATGAAATGAATTCAACATGAAATCAAGATGAAGTCCAAGTTGAAATCAAATAGATTTCACAGTAGGAAGGAATAAAAGAATTTTATATCGAAACTGAAGGAACACAATAACGACGACAACAACAACAACAACAACGACAACAACAACAACAACAACAACAACAACAACAACAACAACAACAACAACAGATATCATGGACATCACTAAATTTTCACCCTGGAAAGATTAAATTTCCACAGACCAAAATTTTTATCCCTATCGTAGAAACTTCTGTCACAACAACAACAACAACAACAACCACAACAACAACAACAATTAAAACAACAACAATAATAATAATGATAATAACAGCAACAACAGCAACAACAACAACAACATTCAGAACAGATAAACCACCGACTACCGTCTCCTCGCATTTCGATTTTTTTCTATTGTCTCTACTTCTGTCTGCTGCGTTGAATCGTCTGATCGCCGACCGTCGTCGCCGTCGTTACATCGTTTGTACGTCGCAGTTGTTCGTCTTTTTTTTTTGTTTTTTTTGTTGCTGAAACAGACAGATTGTTGTGTTGTAAACACGATCGTATCAACAACACAACAAAGACAAGCAATAAAATGAGAAGGAGATACACACACAAAAGTTCCATGGTAGCCGAACCACCACCTCCTCCCTCCCGGCTACACGCTCCCCCTCCCTCCTCCCCACCACCCCCTCCACCCAGCAACTCTAACGCAACATGATGACTTTAAGCTGCGAGTTATTACTGGTTACCAGTTGCCAGTTTTAAATGTTGGACGACAGCGCCTCACAAGAAAAGGGTCTGCAAAGCCTCCTCCTGCTGCTGCTCCTCCTCTTGCTGCTCCTGCTCCTGCTCCTCCGCCTCCTGCTCCTCCGCCCTTTCTTCTACTTCTTCTTCTTCTTCTTCTTCTTGAAGATGTCTGTCGTATGCGAGGGCTATTGCGGCTGTTGTTGTTGTTGCAGTTGTAATATAGATGAAGTCATGCCGCATTCAGCATTCGCTGCACTTAATTTCAGCGCTTAACAGACAATTAAAATCCAATTAATTTTGACGTTTATTACGTTAAACCGCCGCTGTTGCCGCTGCCGTTGCCGTTGCCGCTGCCGCTTCCGATGCCGCTTGATGCTGATGCCACCGGGAGGACTTTTTTGCGTTTCCATACGATTTTCAACAATTTTTTCGATTTCGTAGTTCTTGCTGTTGCTGTTGCTGCTGTTGTTGTTGTTGTTGTTGTTGTGGTTATTGTTAGTTGTAGTGACGGCTAGTGCAGGTTGTTGTTGTTGTTGTTGCTCCCTCAGCCGCACACCGTTCCGTTCAGCGCCGCACGGGAGCCTCAGACGAGCGCGACTTCGTACCATGAGAACCTCAGCTAAGCCTACAGTGAGCGAGTCTTGACGTGGCTTAGCCGAGCCTAACTTGGCCCCTCCGAGTTGCACGCTCCACCCGGCGCACCTCGTCGTCGTCGTCGTCGTCGTCGTCGCCGTCTTCGCCGCCGCCACTTGCATCCGCAAAATCCGCAAAATCCGCAAAATCCGCATGAAAGACTTAATCGTGAAGTGCAGAAAACAATTTGAATTGTTAATTTTTTGCTTACTTTTTCGCAAAATTCGTATCAGTTCGTTGATTTAGTGGGGCTTTTGTTGTTGTGACAGCCTTTTCTACTTACTGAATTTTTTAATAATCTTTGAATTTAGTTGTTCTAGTTGAAAATAATCTAATTTTTTCGAATTTGTTGGCGAGAGATTTTTTATTAATTATTTTAGTTTAGAAATTTCGAATGTAGCTTTCTTTTCATAATGAATTCCTTTATTTTCATAATGAATTCCTTTCGATTTACATTGAATTCCTTTCGATTTACATTGAATTCCTTTCCATTCATCCTGAATGCGAAAATTTGAAGTTTTCTTTCCATTCCAAGTGACTGCTTGGAAGCGTCATTTGCAGCCGCCGTCATCGTCTGCCGCTCTGCCGCTCTGCCGCTCTGCCGCTCTGCCGGCTTCATGCTTCTCCTCGAGCAGCCGGAATTCGTAACAGTTAAATTGAATATTTTAGTAGTTGGAATTATATATCTACAAAAGTAATGACTGTGAAATGAACTTGAAAATTAGTGAGAATCTCACTGCAGGCAGCCGCATCCACACCGCCACACCGCCGCACCGACCCATCCGTGCACATGCGAGGTTGGCAGTGTGTTGAGGTCCTCTTCGTCTGTCTGTCCGTGCGTCTGGCTGCTCACACACACGCATACATACGTACGTCTGCCTACCAGCTGTCAGTTTTAAGTGTTGCGGTTGTTATTGCCGTCTCGAGTCGGAGGAATGCATAGCAGTTTTCTGCTTCCATCTGACGTCTCGCACTGATTGAGGTATGAAAACGAGGAGCCGCGTGTTGCTGGAAAGGCTGGCGCGGAGTTCTCCAGCATGAGAAAAACCGTTTCGTTTCCATATTTACGAACCAAATTCTGCAGCTTTTCTCACCTTATTAATGATTCACTTGCTTTTTTAGGACGAATTGTCACTGCCGAGTGTCGAGTTAATCAGTGGCTTACAAAATATAGCGTCAGCGAGCTCCTGATTCCGAATTCCGAAATAGAATAAACGAACTGTGTTCTCAAAATAGCGTTCGGATAGCACGGAGTTCTCGAATAAAATAGAAGCGAGCGATGCCGTGATTTCCGTGTTCGCGCTAATTAACGTCGAAGCGCGTTACTTGGCCCTCGCAGGTCGCAGCTCGCAGCTCGCAGCTCGCAGGTCGCAGGAGCGGCGAAGTTCGTTGTGCCCGCTGCTCGATTGCGCGGACGCGGACAGGATATTCACGGAAAGGAATCTGCGTCATAACTCACCTTGACACGGGAGGCCTCTTCGGCTTCTTCTTCCTCTTCCTCTTCCTCTTCCTCGCCCGAAATAATGACGCACTCGAAATGCGGGAAAGCGATAGGAAAAAAACGGAAACAAAACACCCGAAAACACGTCAAGGCGACCATTGACGCGACCAGACGAGTCGCAGCAGACGTTCAACGACCTTCTTCGAGGCCCCGCAAATGGTTTGTAACTAATTGGGAATAACAGCGGCAGCCACAACAACAACAACAACAACAAAACCAGCAACAACAACAACAACACCAACAACAGCAACAACAGCAACAACAGCGACCACAAGCCACGAAGGACATTGACTTCCAAAAATAAGCCAGCGACGAAACAGTCGCCGCAGTTCGATGGCCGAGAACGGTAGGCGGCACGGCAATCAAAAGTTAACATTTGCCGACAGGACTCCAGCGGCGGCACGTGCGTCGTAGCCTCCCTCTCCCTCCAGTACTCGCGGAACTTACGCATCAGCAGCCGAGAACCTCTCTTCTGCAGTCGTACGCGGCAGTCGTACGCGGCAGTCGTACTCGGCAGCCGTACTCGGCAGTCGTACTCGGCAGTCGTAAACAACGTCGGCTGTTATCGTGTCATCGGCAGGACACGCAGGCAGGACACGCAGGCAGGAAGACGCGCCGAAAGCCGCGTCGGCAGGACGTTAGGGTGCGTGCGTTGAACCCGACAGACGCGTTAGAAGCCCCACGGCGAGGGCGGGCGGGGGGGGGGGAGGAAATTTTGGCAAAATGCAACTACAACGCAAGCGGCGGAGGGAAAGTTCGCGTGGCCTTTTATGCCGCGACCAGCTTGCCTCTGCCTCTCGTTTGCCGTCTCTCTTTGAAAGCCAGTTGAACTTTCGGAGAGCGTAGCTGTGTGCGTTGCTGTGAGCGAGTGTGTGCGTGCGTGTGTGTGTGCGTACGTGTGTGTGTGTGTGTGTGTGCTTAAGAACCTAAAATTATCTGCTGTCTGCAGTGCTGAAGGACCTCATCATCATTTTCTGCTCTCTTTTGCGTTTGACGGGGCTTCCTTCGTCATTTTGCGACAGCGAACTTTATGGCGAAGGAGGCCGCGTACTGGCGAGTTCAACGACCGATTTCGTATAGCTGAGACAACAACAACAACAACAGCAGCAGCAGCGGCAGCAGCAAAAACACCTCGTGGCCCTCTGCAGCCTGTGAAGGATCAGCGGTTATCCTTCGCACACCCTGAGGTTGACGACGCGCCCCGTCCAATATTTTTCGAAGTAAAGCACCGAAACGCCGCCGTCATTTTTTGGTTGTTCCTCAAAAAAGGAAGAAAAAACAAAGAAACGGTTTCGTTGCTCTTGTTGTTGTTGCCGTTGTTGTTGTTGTTGCCGTTGTTGTTGTTGTTGTTGCCTTTCGCCGTTACTTTCGTCATTACACGGCTGCGATGCAGGTCCTTCACATTTTATTAGTCGTGTCGATTTAAGGTCTTCCTTTCCCTTCCCTTCTGCTTCTTCCTGGCGGCCTCCTGATTTTTGCCCTTTCCTTACCCTCCCCACCCCGACTGCTGCCAACGCCACGCCCCCCACCCCCCACACGCCCCTCGTCGCACCCAAGGGTTTCGTCGTTTTTATAAATTTTAGATTGTCACGCAAGGATGGCAAGAAAAACCGAATGAAATGCTATAAAAAAAGGACGAACAAATTAAAAACTCAGCTGCAACAACAACGACAACAACAACGACAACAACAACGACAACAACAACAAGAACGACAAGCGAAGTAATAATAAATAAAAATGAATATATAAAAATGAAGGAACACATTTCGGTTGACATTTGTTGCCGCAGTCACGCATTTGCACGTCGCTGGATTATCCTTGCTGCAGGCTGGTGGCGGCGGAGGCGGAGAAGGACGCGGTTGACGTGGAGGGCGTGGAGGGCGCGGTTGCCGAGGAGGACGCGGCTGCCAGCAGGACGACGAGTACATGATTTTGTCTTGGCGTGCGGGAGCCTCTTGGAAACCGTAAGCGTCGTCGTAGGTCGCATATACATGTATGAAGAGTGTGTGTGTGAGTGTGTGTGTGTGTGTGTGTGTGTGTGTGTGTGTGTGTGTGGCAAGAGGCACTTAAGTTGTTGGCAACATTTTGGTAACAACTTCGGTTTGTTTGACGGTCGGTCGGTCGGTTGCTCGGTCGGTCTTTCATTCTTTCTGTCTGTCGGTATTTTTGTTAGCCTAAAATGCTTGCATTTGTGACTCATTCACGTACATGGCACACGCACACACACACACACACACACACAGGAATGTATATGTGTTTGTTTGTTTGTCTGCGTGCCTCTCAACTGGTGGAAACCCATGCGACATAACGGTTCCACAGTGTTTTCACTCAAGGAGTTGAATGTCCTGGCAGCTTGTTGACAGATTTTCGTGTTATTTCTTCGTTGTCCTGCTGTGGTTGTCGTTTTTCTTGTTGTTGTTGGTGGTGGTGGTGTTGTTGTTGTTGATGTTGTTGTTCTTATTGTTGTTGGTGATGTTGCGTGTTGTTTGTTTCTGCGACAAATACAGTCAAATATTTGGGCAAGAAAGTCACATCGGCTTCGTTTAACACGCCGCATCCACAGCGAGTGGATCGAGAGCACAGTTTTTGCACTCGCCACTCGCCACTCGCCACTCGCCGACTTCAATGGAATTCGGCATCTTCGTTCAGCTGTAGAAGTGCAAAACTCACCCTTCCGTCCCATTTCACGATGTCTGCCTTAGTTTAGAAGACCTCAACCTTCTAATATAATTAATGAAGTAAATTTTTCCAGATTTCCCAGTCGCTCGAAAACATTTAAAAGACTTCAACCCTCTTTTTTCGTTAATTGAAGAACGCAAACGAAATTCTTATTGTTTTAATTCTTATTTTATCATGAAATCGTATGAAATTATCAAAATTTTATTATTAAAACAAACAAGAGAGAGAGAGAGAGAGACAGAACGAAAGTTTTTCGGCAACATGTTGGTGGTGGAAGTAAAGAGTAAAAACATGTTTTTCAGCAACATTTTAATCCCTTAAGTAGAATAATCAACAACGGCGAACATTGCAGTGAATATTAAGCAACAAAACAAACACGAAACACAGACGAAACAAGGGAACAAAAAAAGGACTCGTTTTTAAAAGGTGGCCCAGGATATCCCACCTGCTGCTGCCGCTGCCGCTGCCGCTGCTTGTTGTCCCGAAGAACAGAAGTTGAAAATGGTCAATGAACTCTGCCAACTACAACATGCGGTGTACAAAATTGCGAGTGTGTCGGTGTGTACGCGGCTTGAAACGCTCCAGAGACTCAACAACAGTAACAACAACAACTTCGGACGAGAGGAGGATGAAGCAAGAGGGACGAACATCCTTTCTAACGGATTGCTTGCTCCGAATGCGATGCGTTTAGTCTACCGGCGGTCAAGTTAACGCACGCACGCCAAAATAATGGGGAGAGGAGAATAACAACAACAACAGCAATTACAGCAACAATAAATAAGTTACAGAACAAACAGCCGAAGAGGCAAAACAAACAGACAGACAGACCGACAGACAGACAGACAGACAGGCAGACAGACCGACAGACAGACCGACAGACCAACAAACAGGCAAACAGACAGACAGACAGACAGATAGACAGACAGACAGGCAGACAGACAGACAGACAGGTAGACAGACCGACAAACAGGCAGACAGACCGACAAACAGGCAAACTGACAGACAGACAGACAGACAGACAGGCAGACAGACCGACAAACAGGCAGACAGGCCGACAAACAGGCAAACAGACAGACAGACAGACAGACAGACAGATCTACGAAAAGCTTCGCGGACGCACTTTCGGTTGTTTAAAGGTACCACAATACGCAACAACAACAACCACAACAACAGCAACAATAACAACAACAACACCAACAACAATAACACCAACACCAACAACAATACCAACACCAACACCAACACCAACAACAACAGTAGTGAAAGAATTGAAATCCCTGAAAGGCTGCTGACTTCGCAACGCCATTTGATTGCCAGCCAAATTGATAGGAATGCAGAAGGACATCTGCGAGTCTGATGTATCTGTACATAGGGAAGGATGTGTGTGTGTGCGTGCGTGTGTGTGTGTGTGCGTGTGTGTGTGCGAGGATGTTATTGCGACGCAGACTGCGTACAAAATACCAAACGTTCGCATTTTCCGAAGCTTGCTTATCAACGCGCTGCCAGCCGTGTCTGCGGCTCCGTCCGCCGTCTGCGTATCCAGCCGGCTCGCGCGACGACTGCCTACCACAACTTTCACGGCTGCCTCCTGCTCACCAGCCTGCTTCAGACAGTCTGCGAGTGTCTGTCTGCGAGTGTCTGTCTGCGAGTGTCTGCCTGCCTGCCAGGCTGGCTGCCTGCTTATTTGTTTCTATATCTACGTGGTTGCCTAACCACAACCCACTTCCGTTGCCGCCGACGGGATTCCCCTGCACAGCTGCGTTGAATGTCCGTCGTCTGCCCAACCAAACGGCAGCGCGCTGCGCTGGAGCTCTCGGCACCGGGATTGGGACGCCACTTCACAGGGCTTCATTAGACCGTCGTGCCCAGGACGGTGACGCCGAGCGCCGAGCGCCGACCGCCGACCGCCTCTCTGCACGCACAAAAGAACTCCTCGCAGACGAATTTTATCGATCCAGAAAAAGGATATCAAAGCCGGGCGGCAGTCTGCAGGCGGCGGCAGGCAGGACGCCCGCCCGCCCGCCAGGCAGGCAGGCAGGCAAACAGGACGCACAACGCAAAAGCAAAACGAAATGCGAATCCATTAGATGTCGAGTGGAGTGCGGGCGGGTGGCGAGGGGCGCGGGGCTCGGTGCAGGAGGGCAAGGAACTTTTAAGTAAGGATATTCGAAGTGTTTCCGAGCTTCGTATCTCGCACACACCGTGTGTATCCGTGCGCTCTGCAGCGGCTTATGTATCCACTTGTAAATATGTATCTGCAAATGTGTGCCTCCATATTTTCGGGAGTGCGTGGGCGGGGCGGGGGGCGTGGGGCGGCGCGCGTGTTGCACGCATCCTTGCTTCACCGTACGAAGCAATCATGACCTGACGCAACGATGAAATAAATTTCTGTGGCGTTTTCTTCGTGTTCTTCGAGGAGAATCAAGTTTTATTTTGCGTCTTTATTTCCCTCGTGCTTCCGCGGGCGGGGGCGCAACTTGATTCGATATTTCTTCTACATTTGATCGGGTTGTCGACCCCGACTGATGCGAGCGGCGAAGCCTGACGGGATTTTCGAGTCTGCGCCAGCTTCAGAAGTATCAAAATAAGTGAGGAAAAGCCAAACTTTGACAAGATTTTAGCAACTTCGACGGATTCAAAGCTTCGGAGTGGGAGAGGAAATCGTCTCAGTTCGAAGAATTGGAATGCTGAAGGTAACCCGTGAAGTTGAAAGATGAAAAATCTAATTGATTTCTCCGTAATCTCTACAAGAGAGTTATATTTCCCCCTTCGGCCCCTTTGATGGGATGGCGTGGCCTCCTCTGGGCCTCAAAAATCCTCGCATATCAATCAACAATTAGCAACTTTTCGCCCTCGAATTGTTTGTTTATTCGCAGCGCAACGAAAGCAAAGAAAACCAACAACACGTTCCACTGAAACACCTCCTAATTATTGTTTTTGTTCTGATGGTTGTTGTTGCCGTCGCTCCCCTCTCGGACGGAACGAGCGGCGGTCCGTCCGCTGTTTTCACACAGCTTTGAATTCGCACCAAAAAGGCATTTTGTTTCGCAACAAATCTTGTGGAAAATTAACTGAAATTGTTTGCAACACAAGGGCCAACAAAACCAACACCAACAACTGCAACAGCAACAACAACAACAGCAACAACCCCTCTGAAAAGTCAAACGGAACCACTTTGTTTCGGAGGCACCGAAGCGAGTGTTTAATAAAAATTGTTTGCAGCAAAAGACGAGTAAAAACTACAAAATTTGCATTTATTAGTAGAGTGAGAGAGAGAGAGTGAGTTAGAGAGGGAGGGAGGGAGTGGAAAGGAAGGGACGGCTGGTGAAGGTGGGGAGGCGTGCAGCCGAAATCGCGAAATGGAAATGAAATGGAAAAAGCCAAACTGCAAATGGTAAAAAATGCAATGGTTGCCGATGCGACGACGGTGAAAACAGCGGCAGAAGCGACGTCGCGTCGTCGTCTTCATTGCCGTCGTGTTGTCGTTGTTGTTGTTGTTGTTGTTGTTGTTGTTGTTGTGATTGTAGTTGTGCATGGAGGCGGTCACTGCATTGGCAATCGCGGAGTGAATGTGTGCGTCTCGCAGTGCAGTAAACTCACTCGCACTGGTTTTGTTGTTTTTCTTAATTATGCATGAATTTGCAATGGCCTCAGGAAGAAGAAGAAGAAGAAGAAGAAGAAGAAGAAGAAGAAGAAGAAGGCGAAGGCGAAGGCGAAGGCGAAGAAAAAAATAAGGAGAAGAAAAGAAGATAAAGATAGAAATTTTTAGAATTTCTTCTGAAACCTGGATGAGAGAGCGAAAGAGAGGATCTCATTTGCAAAAATTTAAAAACACAAACATGTTGTTGTTGGTTAAGCACTTTTAATTCAATTTCACTCATTTTTATGCCTTTCATAAAATTGGCTTGATCTGTTTTAAGGCGTCCTTTTCACAGCAAAAAAAAAACTGGCTAAAATATTGTATTTTTTGATTTTTCATTTACATGTTCAGAGAAATTCAAAGAATTCTGCATCTGTTTCCTGTTCCCTTCCCGCCCCCGTGCACGCATAAATTGTTTGAAATGAGCGGGTAGAGACAGCATTATAGTAGTGTGAGTGCGGAGAAAGTAACAACAAATTCGAAAGTAACAACAAATATTTGAGACGAATGGCATTCAGCATAAGTGAGTGCGAAGTACGCAGCAGTTGTGGCCGAGTGGTCAAGGCGCCCGACTCTGATGTCGGGTTCCCTCCGGGGAGCGTAGGTTCGATTCCTGCCGACTGCATCCCCGAGAAGCAGATGAGTGGTAGAATTCTGTGGGCGATTTTTTGTTTTTCGCAATGTTTTCGGCAAATTTTCGCAAAAATTTACTTTTAAGAGTCATTTATTTTCACTTTTTCAATTATTTCTTACAAATATATTTTTATGCCTAACAAACATTTGTGAAAATTGTATTCATATTGTGCAGCAACCATTTTTTAAGCTTGACTTTTTGATGAAATATTTTCAATTTATTAGTTTCAACAAATGTCGAATAGTGTCTTCTTCCGCCAAATACCACCTCGCTGATACAACCGCTGTCAACCGCAAAATAAATATGTAAAAGTCATAGACGCTTGGAAGGAATTGTTTATTAAGGACTGCATCGAACATGCTGCATTTGCACTATTCAAATTGAAGCCATCGACTTGAAACTTGGTAGGAGTTCCCTTTGGCCAGAATGTGTAAAAAATAAGGAAGGATATATAATGGCCTTCTCAAAACAGGAACCCAACGATCGATTACAGAATTTGTGACTGGAACCACTTGAGCGTTCAAATGAAGTGGAAAATATTTCTAGCGATGAAAGTGATATTCAATTCTGTCATAAACGACTGCGTACATCACCAGGAAGTAAGAGCAATTAAAAATTTATTTGTTTGGTATTTTTTATGGTATTGTGAATCTTTTTATTTTTATTTCTAAAGTTATGAATCGTTATTACATATTGTTAAAAAAGTGTATTTTAAGTAAAGTAAATCCGATTTAAGTAAAGTTTTAACTGAAAACAAATTTAAAACGATGAATTCGCATGCTTTAATTACATTCTTTTAGATGATTCTGCGAAAGTTGAACCAACACCCTTGTGAATGTTGAAGCAATACATTTAAAAGATTCCTCGAATGGTGAATCAATACTACGGATAATAATCAATAATAAGGATAAGATTTTTGTAATCTGGTTCTATTTTCATACCATCGGGAATGTCTATAAACTTTTCGTCCTCGAGTTCACCATGTTTCCATTATCCTTCTGACGGCCCACAGCCAAGAATGTTCTCAGAGTACTGAACAGCCTATTCCATATTTTTATTGAAAACCTTTCGCAACTAATCTCGCTCCATACCTTGTAGCTTTTCCATCGGCAGTGATTAATATTGTAAAAGCCCAAATTTATTTAATAAGTCTTTTATCGGTTGGCTTCTTTATTATGGCTCAAACTTTATTCTGATCCATGGATTGCAATTCACTCTCTATTGCCTGAGTCCAATTTTCGTGACATGACATATTCTGAATATCATTAAAGGCTTTTGGGATTTTGTTACTATTCATTACTTCGAATAGTAAATTATAATAACCTGAAAATCTAGATGAAGGCTTTCGTTCTCGTTTATTTCTTCTCATTTCAGTATCCAAATTTAGTACTATCTTCTCGAGATTAGTCTCAGTATTGGGTACCTCTTCCACTATTACATCTGTGGTTCATCTTCTTAAGTTAAGTTAGTATTCGATGCTTCATTTGAAATGACACCATTGCCGCGTTCCCCTCCTCTTCGGTTTTTTATAGGGAAAAACAATTTTTACATGGAGAATCAAAAGACCAGATATGAACAATCAAGAGAACAGATTCATCGAATTTGCAATCTCAAGCAAGAATTATTTTGTATCTTTCCTTATCCCACAATCTATATCCGCTGGGACAATATCACACCCCATCATTATATAACAGTTGCTCTTCGGATCCAGTTTTTTCGTTATTTTGGTTTGTAATTCACGCACACACAGGGCATCCAAACGTTCTTAATTTTTTTAAGTCAGGCTTTCCATTAATCCATAATTCAGCGGGTGGTTTACTTTCTAATAAAGCTTTTGCAGGGATTCTATTTACCAAAAAATGCTAGTATAGACTCCATTATTTCGAAATAATGCATCACAGGCCGTACCTTTTCAAGTAAAATTCTATTGAACCTTTCCGCCAATAAATTTTATTGTATAGTACACGCTATACACGTTTCTGATATTATAATTCCTTTATATTTACAGTACATTTAATTTTATTTGTACCCTGATCAAAAGTTAGTTTCAATATATTTCCTCCAAACGTAGCATTAAGTGAAGCGTCATATTCTCTAAATTTTTCAAAAACTTCGCTTTTGGCATGAATTTTCAAAGAATTCGCACAAAGTAATCTGAACCGTCGAAGAGTACGGGAGTTACAGGTCCACAAATGTCGGAATGAATATGTTCAGTGGGTCTTGCAGCTCGTACTCGAGTGCCATTGAAGGGTTCGCGGTCATCATTAGGAATTGATGACCGTAACGGTGACATTTCCCATTAAACTTTATTTTCTCTTTTTTTTGTATTAAACGCAGTTGCTTTTCCTTCAATTAATTTTGATTCTTGTTGCTTCTTCTCAGATTCTTCTGCTAATAATCGTTGTTTGGCTAGAGACACCGTAAATTCTTCCGTGGACAAGTTTTCCATTGCAGTTATTACAGCATCGCATGATTCAGGAAGGGGTCAAGAATAATTGCGACACCAAATCGGTGTCTTCCGGCTTTGCTCCTGTTGATTTTAATTGACGAACCTTCTTCTCGTCATTTTGCCTAAAAAACAACTCTTCCATCTGATTTCCCATTTAGTTTTCTGTTTTTGCAAATTCTTTTGAATCTTGCATAAGTTCCTGATAAAAAAATGAAACCATTTTGTTGAAGCTAATAATTTGAAATTCAATTTTTTCTTAAAAAAGTCAAGTTTAAAGGGTAGGAAAATATAAAGACAACTTTCACAAATGCTTGTTAGGCGTAAAAAATGTTTTACATTAATTATTGCAAGAAATATAGGAACAAAAGTAAAAATAAACTTTTCCTAAAAGTTAAAATGTGCGCAAATTTGCCAAAAACCTTAGCGAAAAAAAAAACTTTCAAAAAAAAACTTTCAAAAAAAAATTTCATCAAAAAGTCAAGCTTAAAAAATGGTTGCTGCACAATATGAATACAATTTTCACAAATGTTTGTTAGGCATAAAAATATATTTGTAAGAAATAATTGAAAAAGTGAAAATAAATGAGTCTTAAAAGTAAATTTTTGCGAAAATTTGCCAAAAACATTGCGAAAAACAAAAAATCGCCCACAGAATTCTACCACTCAATTCTGCTTGTCGGGGATGCAGTCGGCAGGAATCGAACCTACGCTCCCCGGAGGGAACCCGACATCAGAGTCGGGCGCCTTGACCACTCGGCCACAACTGCTGCGTACTTCGCACTCACTTATGCTGAATGCCATTCGTCTCAAATATTTGTTGTTACTTTCGAATTTGTTGTTACTTTCTCCACACTCACACTACTATAATGCTGTCTCTACCCCCTCATTTCAAACAATTTATGCGTGCACGGGGGCGGGAAGGGAACATGAAACAGATGAAGAATTCTTTGAATTTCTCTGAACATGTAAAAGAAAAATCGAATAATACAATATTTTAGCCAGTTTTTTTTTTTGCTGTGAAAAGGACGCCTTAAAACAGATCAAGCCAAGTTTGTGAAAGGTATAAAAATTAGTGAAATTGAATTAAAAGTGCTTAACCAACAACAGCGTGTGTGTGTGTGTTAAATCCGCGAGAGTGAAAACCTCTCTCATCGCTCTCTCCTCCAGGTTTCAGGAGAAATTGTGCAACTTCTTCCTCTCATTTATTAAAGATTTACAGGGATATAATAATTGTATAGTTTATTTATACAGTTTATCAAGCACACGGAACTTCAGTTTCTACAATCTGTATATCGCTTTCTGTTTTATAATAATTATTTTAATTAATTTCCTCACTAAAACTTAAAAAGCAGAAGCAATTCAATTCAGTTCAACGAAGTTCGTATAATTTAAGGTGCGCAACAACAACTTGTTATCCTCAGACAGAGTAATGGATCTTCTTTTTTCATAATGCTCATGTCTTCTAAAATTCCTTTCACCCACAGGCCGTCCAAACCTAGATTGGCGAAATTGTTCGTTTTTCCATTGATGTATCAATAGTATTGCAGTCAGTGATACCAAATTTAGCTAAAATTTTGTTAATACTTGACTTAGACACATTATGCCTTTTTTTTATTGTAATTCCACTTTTATGCTGAGATAATATTTTAGTTCACCACAATTAAACATTTTTAAAACTAGTTGATAACTTTGATTTTGCCATTTTGATGTCGTTACGACTATTTTCAGCAATTAATACATCATCAACGTACATCACTAACGTCATTACAGGTCCTTTAACACGTTTAGTTTATAAAAAATAGTCATGTAGGGACCTTGTGAAGCCCATATCTTTGAGAAAATTATTGCATTTCTGTTTCCAACACCTAGGACTTTATTGTAAACCATATGCAGATTTTTGCAATTTCAAAGCCATTCCTGTTTCTGTTTTCCTACCATTAGTAATGTCCAGAGAGATTTCGTCCTCTAGTTCACCATGTTTCCATTTTCCTTTCAATGCCCACAGCCAAAACTGTTCTCAGAGTACTGAGCTTAGCAACCTAGCAACTCCATATTCTCCTTGAGAGCCTTTTGCAACTAATCTTTCTTGATACCTTGAAGCTTTTCCATCGGCATCAGTTTATTTTCCACTTAATTCAATTTAATTCATGTAACAATAGTTGAAAACTACAATTAATATAATAATTAGGAATTATATATCAATAAGATTTGTCTACAAGTCTTCTACTGTGTGTTTGTTTCTATTGATGTTGTTATTAGTATTTTTAGTGTTGAAAGTGTTGTTATTGCTGATGTCTGAATTCGTCCCATATTCCATACTAGTGGTGGGTATGCTTGTCTCGCCACTTTCCCATGGCTGCCATTACATTGTTGATACGAAATATATGACGATTTGCGCATTTTTTAAGGATTATATTCTACATGTTCCTTCCACTTAACGTTGTGATCCAGTATCACTCCTCGATATTTATGCGTCTTTACCTCTTCTATCCCTGTATTACAATTACAATCATATTCGTAACCTAAGTTTGTTATGCTATTCGCATGCAGGCAATCGTTATCATGAAATTTTATTACGACATCATGATGTAGAATATGTGGCTGATAGAATCGAAATAGGTCTACAGTTATTGTAGTCCGAGTTGCTGCCACCTCTATACACCGGGCGTATAACCGGAGTATTTTAACAACCGGCTTATTTTCGCTTCTGCTATACTCATATTTGTCATAGCTGTCAGTATCGGGGCAATATTTTCCGAATGGTTTTTAGATCCCTGAGTCTAATACTGTCCATCGCAGGGTTAATATATACTCTACAGATCGAGCAATTATGCATGCATTTATCTATATTGGCTTTAAATTGTTGCGCGTATTTAGTTGCCATTCGAACTGCATCGGCAGTTTTTAAGTTATTTATTATAGTCTCGTCGACATTTGATTCTTTATTCCCCACTACTTCATTTATGATCTGCCAGGTCTTTTTCGCATCATGCTACTCTCGTAGAGAGCATTGCGATAATATCTAGTATTTTCAAAAGAAATTTACTTATTAAGAATATTTCTGTATATTTGTATGGGCTTAAATCAGTTGGCTTCTTTATTATACGATAGTGCAAACCTTATTTTGATCCATGCATTTCACTCTCTATTCACTCTCTATTGACTGAGTCCAATTTTTGTGACATGAAGTATTCCCAATATCATTGTAAAATTTTGGGATTTCGTTAGTATTCATTGCTCCGAAAATAATGAATTATAATAACCTGAAAATCTAGATGGAGGCTTTCGATCTCGTTTATTTCTTCTCATTTCAGTATCCAAATTTGGTACTATCTTCTCGAGATTAGTCTCAGTATTGGGTATCTCTTCCACTATTACATCTGTGGTTCATCTTCTTAAGTTAAGTTAGTATTCGATCATTTGAAATGACACCATTGTCGCGTTCCCCTCCTCTTCGGTTTTTTATAGGGAAAAAGAATTTTTACAATATATGGAAAAACAGAATGATCGAGTTTGCCATCTCGAGCAAGGATGATTTTGTGTCTTTTTTTTTATCCTACAATCTATATCCGTTGGTCTAACCCCATCATTATATAACAGTTGCTCTTCGGATCCAGTTTTTTCGTTTTTTGGTTTGTAATTCACGCACACACAGGGCATCCAAACGTTCTTAATTTTTTTAAGTCACGCTTTCCATTTATCCATAATTCAGCGGGTGTTTTACTTTCTAATAAAGCTTTTGCAGGGATTCTATTTATCAAAAAATTGCTAGTGTAGACGGCTTCACTCCATAGTTATTTCGGAATATTAGCTTCAAGCATCACAGGCCGTACCTTTTCAAGTAAAATTCTATTGAACCTTTCCACAATACAAAATATTGTATTATTTGATTTTTCATTTACATGTTCAGAGAAATTCAAAGAATTCTTCATCTGCTTCATGTTCCCTTCCCGCCCTCGTGCACGCATAAATTGTTTGAAATGAGCGGGTAGAGACAGCATTATAGTAGTGTGAGTGTGGAGAAAGTAACAACAAATTCGAAAGTCGGAGAGACAGCATTAGTGTGAGTGTGGAGAAAGTAACAACAAATTCGAAAGTAACAACAAATATTAGAGACGAATGGCATTCAGCATAAGTGAGTGCGAATTACGCAGCAGTTGTGGCCGAGTGGTCAAGGCGCCCGACTCTGATGTCGGGTTCCCTCAGGGGAGCGTAGGTTCGATTCCTGCCGACTGCATCCCCGAGAAGCAGAATTGAGTGGTAGAATTCTGTGGGCGATTTTTTGTTTTTCGCAATGTTTTTGGCAAATTTTCGCAAAAATTTACTTTTAAGAGTCATTTATTTTCAATTTTTCAATTATTTCTTACAAATATATTTTTATGCCTGACAAACATTTGTGAAAATTGTATTCATATTGTACAGCAACCATTTTTTAAGCTTGACTTTTTGATGAAATTTTTTTTGAAAGTTTTTTTTTGAAAGTTTTTTTTTTTCGCTAAGGTTTTTGGCAAATTTGCGCACATTTTAACTTTTAGGAAAAGTTTATTTAGACTTTTGTTCCTATATTTCTTGCAATAATTAATGTAAAACATTTTTTACGCCTAACAAGCATTTGTGAAAATTGTCTTCATATTTTGTAGCCCCCTTCTAAGCTTGATTTTTGATAATTCTTTTCAATTTATTAGTTTCAACAAAAGGATTTAATTTTGTTACCAGGAACTTTTGCAAGATTCGAAAGAATTTGTAAAAAAAGAAAACTAAATGAGAAATCAAATGGAAGAAGTTGTTTTTGCTTTGAAAACACATCGTCATCGAAAACTTGATGAAAGGCTTCGAAATATTGCAACAACAACGCCAACAAAGAAAAAAACAAAATTGAACAAACAAAATGCTATAAAAAATGGAAGAAATGGAACAAAACTTAAAGAAATCCTGAGCTGCACAGTGAGAACTCAATAAATTCAGACACTTCATCGACGACGTCTGGCTGGCTTCAGCATCAAATTCGCTTCCACGTAAAGATTGCTGTGGAGACGCTCGCTCGACTTGATGTGGTTGGTGGGGGAAAGCGATGCGGCAGCAGGGGCAGCAGGAGGGGGATTCAATTGCTGGCACCAGCTTCAAATTCTAACTGCGACTGCAACACTGCTGCCGATGATTGCCAAATCAATTTCCAGTGTAAAGCGGCGAAGGCGCTTGAACTGCTGCTTTGACAGAAGATTCGACGGAAAAACGGGACGGTGACGACGGCGAAGAAGAAGAAGAAGAACAAGAGGCAGAGTCAGAAGATTGCCGGTGCAGCAGCGTAAAATTATTGCAGCTGATTGCAACATTTGCTGTTATTACAGGTTGCTGACTGAATCGCCCTCTTTTTTCTCATTATGCAGCTAACGAAATTCAGTGAAAATTATTGCTGAAATACGCTGAACACTGGAGAAAATGTTGCTCCTCGTAGCAGCAACAAATTGGTGGTGGTTGTTTTAACAAACACAATTCTGTAGCCTATTGTTGCAGCCACATTAAACTTCGCAGTGACCGCCACGGGTGTCAAACGAACTCAACTCATTTTATTTAATATTTTTCCCTTGATACAGCGCTAGTTTTCGGTTGAGTGCAGCTGCAGAAGAACGCGACGACATGAGAAGATCCACTAATTTTGACATTCCTTCCAGTTCGGCAGTCCGCTCCGCTGACGTCTTTTTAGTTCCCGACCATACAGCGACAGAATTCTAAGAAAATTCCGAATGGAGGCGTAAATAAAAGAATTCTATTTTATTTTAAAAATAAAGTAGAAGCAAATAAATTGCATATAGGAAAATGCAGAGAAAAAACGTGGTAATTAATATAATGACCACATGACGCGCTTCATGTTTGCTGAGGTTTTAATTTTCGCAATATAAATTCTGGCTCATGTGACACTTTAACGTCACGGCGGCGATGCGTCGTCGACACGAGAGCCCCACGGCATCCGTTGTGGCAACCGACAGGCGGCAACGACGACCGTTCGTCATCGTCAGCAAACAGCAGCGGCAACGGCAGAGGCAACGGCAGCGGCAACGGCAGCGGCAACGGCAGCGGCAACGGCAGCGGCAACAGCAGCCTCGCAGCAGCACGCGGCTCCCACGAGTTGTTAAAGTGAACCGCCGCACCGTTAAGCAGGAGGGTTTGTCAAGCGGGAGGGTGCGGTGGGGAGGGCGTAGAGATTCCAGAAGAAAATGTGGGCAGCAATGCTGTGCACTGCAATCCAGGGTGGCCAGAAGCTAAAACTTAAAAGAAAACAAACTTCTGCGGAGTTGGCAACTCTGACGAAAGAGAAAGACGAACCGTTTTTTTTTTCATAAATATAACAGGACTTTAAATCTTCTGAAGATACGAAGGAAATCATTTATTCTTCTCGCTTTAAAAGGCTGCTTCGCGAGGTCGCGTAGTCACGTCAGAGTCATCCGTACAGTTGTCAAAATCAGCTGTTATTATTCGCCTTTTTAACACGTCGCAGTATAAATTGACGTCTATCAAGAACGAAGTGACAGCTGTCGGGTTCAATTTGATTGTAATTGAGATCCTGATGGCATATCTAACGATCTGATTTGCCTCCACTCCGACTGACAGACGTCGAGTGTCTTCTAGACGTTCTGTGATCGCCTTGACCCCGATTTCGATGACGTTTATAAACGGGCTGCTGGACGCCCGTCGTCGTCTTGTTGACCTCCTTCAAGGTGCGATTGTCGCCAAGGTGAGGTTGATGTCGCTTCCGCGATTCCAGAGAATCCTTGCGAGATCTCGTTGAGAGGCCTTTCGCTTTCCGAGACCTCTTGCTGTCTCGTAATATCTCTTCGTATCCAGACGACGTTAATCGAAGGACGTCACTGACGTCTGTGGAACTTGAAGGCCGCTCGACGTTATGACGGATTGGCGGACGTCTATCTGTACTCAGCAGTGATCAGCAGAGGAGTTGACGCAAGCCTTCCAGACTGACGAAGAGTGTGTTCGAGGGACGTCGCACCATTGTTAAAATATTGGGTACCGCCGTAGAACATCAGCTTGACTGACAGATGCCACCAAACTGTTTAGCAGCAGCTTCGCGCGAGAGGAAGACGGAGAGCGGCTTCGTCGATGTGCGATGCTAAATTTCATTTTGACAATCCAGCATGCAAAATTGTTGCGGGTTCCACGAGCTCCTGCTGTTGTCGCTCCTCTTTATCGAACCGCCAGCACACGCAGCCATATGAAGGATAATGCAATGAAAGCAACCGCAAGGATATGCGAGCCAAGCAAAGGCTTCGCATGCAGTCAGCCACTGGCAAGGAGTTGTCAGGATGTGCAGTGCAGTGCAGGCCAAGCAATAAGAAGGCGACATTTACGACGAGTGAGCAGCAAGGATACGAGAAAATGTAACTCGTGCTGGGAGCGCGATTGCTCGCGTCGCATCGCATGGGAGGCTGTCGTTCATTATTTCCGTCAAGGCGACGATGACGCGGCGGCGGCTGCGGCGGCGGCGGCGGCTGCGACTCACAGCTCACAGCTCACATTTTGGCAATGAAGCTGGAATTGGATGCAATCCTGCGAGACAATAAATTAAAGCAGCTTAGACGCTGCAACGTCGTCGCGAAGCAGGGAACCAGCAGTGAGCGGGGCCGGCGATGGCGCGAAATGGGTGACCCTGCGAGTGGCTGCTCGCACAACTGTCGCAACTCGAATGAATGCTCCTCGAATGAGCGAGGATGCCTGCGGCTCGTGTGACGAGATGAAGGACGTCCTCCGGCTGAGGATTTGCGCTGGCATCTGGAAATTAAAACCGCAGAAAGCAATGACATCCTCCGGCAGCTGGCAGCTGGCAGCTGGCAGCTGGCACTCGGCAAGGCATTTGTTCAGCCTCGTCGAACAAGAGAGTCGAAGCGGCACCGCGACACTTCCGCGGAACGATCGAAAGTCGGTGGAAAGTCAGCGATTGCGTTCTTGCCAATTAGAAAGGTTGGAAGATGCAGGTAGGCGTGGCTGAGGCTCGACTCGTCGAAGATCGCGGGAGTCGCGACGGCGACACTCGCTGCCGCTGGGAAGTCTCGCTGGAAAGTCTCGCTCTGAAGACAACCAACAGCAGCGAGAAGAAAAGTCAGCGTAGCGAAATTAGATGAAATTTCAGGTGTAGCGAAAAGAATGCAACTTTAAGAATGCTGAACGTGAAGGAAAAACCAATTAGTTGTTGACTAAATGAAGCTGCGGTCGCCAACGCTGCGTTTAAATAGAAAATTAGTTATCTTTCGAAGAGGAGAAATGGGGAAAAAACCCGAACAACAGGCAGCGTTCGGCCATTTCAGGCGGCGGAAAGGCAAAAAATTGATTAGTGGCAGCATTTTAGAGGTTAAGACGAAATGAGCGAGGAGCGCAAGCGTGTGAGAGAGAGAGAGAGAGACTTCTGTGTGGCTGAAGATTGCCGAACGTACTGCTGAATGGCTTAATTAAGCGTGGAGCGAATTAATTGCAATGGAGCGGCATGGAGCGGCATGGAGCGGCACAGCGGGAGGCGTTCAGCGAGAGCCGTCGGCCAGCAGTTAACAGTAGCAACCATCAGCAGCCAGTCATTCCAGCGTCAGCGCCGCGATGTTTTTTCTGCTGCCACCTCAGCCTCTCTCCTCCTCCTCCTCCTCAGCCATCCTGTTTATTTATGACTTCTATGCCAGCAAACGTCTCTGCCTTGCGATATCGCTGGAGCGACAGTTGCGCCGAAATCTTTACAGCTGGCTTCCGAAACTGAAGTGAGTGAGAAGGGCATGTTAATGCGTCGGAATGACTTTCTAAGCACCTCAAACACAACGATAACAACTGCTACGAGTACAACAACAGCACTGCACGCCAGCACGGCAACAACAAGCGAACCAACAACGACAATCAACACTTGCAACGAATGTTGGCAACACATAAATGACTTGGCAGACTCATTAAATGCGCTTAAATAACAATTAAAATGCAGCATTTTTGACTTGCACAGCACCAGCAGCAGCCGCAACAACAACAACAACAACAACAACCGAGTGCTGAACACAAAACTTAAACATGCACCGCCCAACCGCGCCTCGCTTTTGCTGCAGCGGGACGCTTTCAGCACTCTTGGAAAAATCAACGCAAGCAATTGAAGAAATTTATTGCATGTCGAACAATAACCACAACAATAACAACAACAACAGCTAGAACAACAACAACAAGAAGAACAACAACAGAAACTTTAATTAACTTATATTTAAGAACAAAATTCTGTACAAAGAATGCATTTTAATTCAACATGCATTCAAAATGAGAACTATTTTGGATTAACTAAAACAAAAAAAACACCAGAGGCTCAGCACAACTGACTTCGATTAAATCCCTCATCCTCTTCACTGCTCTCCCCTCTCCCCACCCCCCCCCCCCCCGGCGGGCGGTCAGTCCGTCCCTCACGCCAGAGTTTCACGTACAGCGCTTGCAATTAAAATGAATTACAACGCATTACAATTTAATATGCTAAGCAGGCAACCTTAACAGGCAATCACAAGGTTAGCCGGGGCGTTGGGGAAGCGAGGTGGAGGGTGAGGGGGAGATTAAGCAGGGTGGATGGAGGAGAATCCCTCTGCGCCCGCTGGTAAGTGGCAGAGCAACCTTTTGAAGGCACTGCAGACACGAATGAAGCGCCGCTTGAACTGCTTTACAGCCTTCCAAATTAGGTTGCGACTCCACCGCGAAAGCCCGCCGCTCACTCCTCGCCGCTCACTCCTCGCCGCTCACTCCTCGCCGCTCATTCCCCGCCACTACTGCACCTCCTCGCAGCTCACCACCCTCCAAAAAAAAAAAAAAAAGATTCTATTGTTGTTCCTCCGCGCTTAATTTGGATTCATTTCAGCGCTTAATCGCGCTTACGGGGCGCGCGCACCTCACGAGGGTTCTTCGTGTAGTTGTAATGAGTTCTCGCTGTATGCATCCCGAATTAGCATAAAAAGGGTTCTCGGATAATCGTTAGCGTGAGCGTAACCGGCGACGAGTACGTCAGTCGTCGGCGAGGCGAGATTTTGTAAAGTGATGCGATTACAAACGCAATGTGGACCGGGCGTGGGGGACGGGGGACGGGGGAAGGGGGAGGCTTGGTGGGGCCATAATAATCCGCGACCCCTTCGAATGGCTGCACCGATAAAGTGGCGAAGTTCAAATCAAAATGTTCACTTTAAATCGGAAGCCATGAAATCGAATGCATAGATGAATCAACACTCGGGGAATCAGGATGGAAGAGCAACAACAGCAACACTAACAACAACTCCAACAACAACAGCAACAACAACAATAGCAACAACAACTGAGCGTGAACTATCGATTGAATGCGGACATCTCGCGCAGCAACGTTTTGCGACATAATTTGACGCACTCGAAGTGCTCTCGCAGGCGGTGGGAAGCCGTGCCACCCAACTGGTGGCTGCGGCGGGAAGACACCGTGAAGACACCGTGAAGACACCGTGAAGATCCAGCCGAGGCCGAGGAAAGGTGGACGCCGACGCTGCTCACTCTGCGGCACAAGCACGTCCCGGCGACCTTATCTCTGTCAAGCAATCGAAATCGATAAATTCTACCCAGCTGCGCGATGTCATTCAGGCGGCACGAAAATAGCACTGGTCGCCGACGAGGTGTGGGGACTCGGGGCCGCATGAGGCGGGAGAAGCGGTAGCTGCAGGAGCATCAGCCTCGCATCCGCAATAATAATCGATTATTTTATTTGCGAGCCTCTTTCCTTCCACGAGTATATTTCAGCCAATTAAAGTGATTATTTAACAGAAGAATAGCGCCGCCACAGCGAAATGCGTTCGACTACGAGTCTGACGGTGCTGGTCGACTGGCCTCTCAGCCGTGGCGGGGTCCCAGAAAAGGCTTTTCGGAAGGTGGGGGTGGGGTGGGGGGAGGTGCCGGCGGAGGAGGTAGAAAGTCGCTTGGATTGTTTGACGGTAGCCGAGCTCACACCAGCCGGCAGTCCTTGCATTCCCTGCCATTTCTAGTGCGATGCGGGTTCGTGATAAATCATTTCTTCCATTCGGAGGCAATAAAATACGTCGGTGGCTGTGGATGCAAGCTGGCGCTTCATCCAGCCGTTTGGGGTGAAAAAATGGGAGACTGCTACAGTTTCAAGCCCGCTGCTGTTCCTCGATGGCCACACTGTTGCCCCGCCAAGTGATAGCAAACCAACAAAGTATCCGTGTATCCGTATATGAAGCACACACACACATACACACACACGCCGCAAACTGTTCGCAGCCCAAAACAATGGCCACCCGAAATAACGTCACTCCAGGTCATAAATAATTCTCGACGAATACCGCTTGCATTCGCGTTAATGGGGCGATCGTTCGTTTATCCATGGCAGCCCAGCCGGAGCGGAAGCCTACAAAGGCTCCGAAAACTGTGAGGGTTTTTTGTTCCTGCTGACTCGGCCGCTGCGCTGGAGAATCACCGCCGCGAGTCACGTGTGATCTGGAGACGTGCAGCAGCCACGTGTCCCGCTTTTGCTAAACTTCTGCAAAGCTTTTGTTAAATTTCGAAACTAAATTTCGTTATTCACGTCCGCACAATTTTCTCTGAAATTAGATGCCACGCGAAGAGCTTTAGTTGTCCTCATCTGGATGTGAAAGCTTACTCGAGTCGCTCGAGGACAGCAGAAGCTTTAGTATTGGACTTCGGTAAGCTTCGAGATCTGATCCCTGAACAGTTTGTAGTGTCGATTCAGACCTCCGAACACACGGCTTTAATTCAAGTTCTACAATAGAATAAAGCTTTCGAGATAAGCTCTCCAACAAAGCTCTTCGGCGCGAATTCGATGGAAGAATTTTCATCTTGCGAATTTTGTAAAAAATATCCAAAATATTAGTGAGACTAAAGCTTCTTTGCAAAGATTTCTGAAAAATCAGCGGTCTAAAACGCTCCTAAAGCAGCTTTCATGGAATTTCCGAAGCTTTTCCGAAAGCTTTTAACGAAGCTTCCACTGAAGCTCCAAATGAACTGAATTTGCGTGTTCACAGGAGAAGCTTAAAGCGCGAGATTACTGAAAAAGCTTCAAAAGCCTGTGTTGCTGATCTTGTGAGAGGAAAACCTTAGGACTTCCTGCGAAAAAGCTCTGTAGAGCGGAGAAAAAGCTTAGTAGAGACTCGTCTAGACGAACGAATAAAATCGAGAGAGCGTTCGAATATCAAGTTAGTATCGAGCGTGAGATAAAATAATGGGACGCCTTAAAAGAATCTCAAGTTGTCTGCGTAAATTCGGAAATCAATGTTTTCGCTGCAGGAGTCGCGGAGTCGGCGGCTTCCTTCTGATGGGAGTGACAGAGTGTCTGCTGCATTAAAAGCTTCCTCAACGCCATTTTGTGCTGCATACGATGTCGAAGGACAACAAAAAACTGCGGCAAATTGCCGAACCTGCTGCACAACTTTGCCTATTTTTCGCCCACAAAGCGAAGGACCATCAGTAAGAATAATAACAACAACTGCAACAACAACAACTGCAACAACAACTGCTGGAACAACAACTGCAAGAATAACAACAACAACTGCAACAACAACAAGGTGCACATGCATACGAGTTTCAGCACCCACTTTTGATTGGTATGCCGCACCCGACATCGGCACGACACACGCGCTTCCAGCCGACCCACCGACTGCATTCGGCATTTGCAGCGCGTGGTGTGCGCGCAACGCGGCACGAGGCGGCCCAGCCCGGCCCGGCACGGCACGGCGCGGCACGGCACGGCGCGGCGCGGCACGATGGAGGCAATCGGTCGGTGGATCTGCGAAATGGAAACATCAGAACTGCAAAAACAAACAGCAGAACAGAGACGCGTTCATTGCATAAAACCGATTTTCATTTACAATTCGAAGGGGGTGGCGGGGGGATGAGCAGCGGATGAAGGACACCGACACGCAGCACCAACCGTGCCGAAGCAAATCTAAGCCGCTCGTGGTGCGGGCAATCCAGCCGATGAGAATTGAGTTCAGTCAACAGCGCCCGCTTCCTCAGCAGTAGTGGCGACCAGTACCCTCCCCACCTCCCCCCCACCCCCCGCCAAACACCACTCGCAACTGTGCGGCACCCAATGTAACTGCGAATGCGGTAACGCGAGCGACCAACAAGGATGTCGAAGGCAGCAGGAGCGGCAACGACATTTGATTGCATGCAAACTCAAACTCACCCTACACTCACGCACACACACACACGCACACACGCGCGCGCCCATACGCACACCCACACACACACGCGCACACACACACAGCCAGCACATCCGCTTACACGTACAGATCGCCAGACAGACAGACGGACGGACAGACAGTGCGACGCATATCAAAGCCACTCGAAGTGAATGCATGCACGCGGCGGGCCGACGACGAATACGCGCACTCCGTTCGGCCGCCCACTACTCATTAATTGATATGGCAACCGAAAATTCGCAGTGCGCTCCTCTGCAAACGCTGCGGCTGGTGTCCTCAGAGGCTGCGGCGCGGCGCGGCGCGGCGCGGCAACCGTGGGGCAGAGCGGCCGACGGACGGACGAGCGGCTCACGCGGTGCAGCGCAACGTGTACTGAGAGGCACGCAACATTTCACGATAGGTCAGCCGCACTGGGTGGCACTCGAGTGCTGGCGGCCCTCCTGCCTGCCTGGACTGCCTGGTCTGCCTGCCTGGTCTGCCTGGTCTGCATTTCACTTGGCCGGGCCGAAAGTAATAGCAACAACAACAGCAACAACAGCAACAACAAGCAGAAACGCAGGTCTACACGTACGCGAGGCGAGCGAGGGAAAAAAATCCCAATTCATTTGCTGCACTCACGTACTGCACGAGCCACTCGGACGAATGTGAAGGCGAGTGTGCGACTGTGCGAGTGTGTGTGTGTGTGTGTGTTTCGTGTGCGTGCATGTGTGTGTGTGTGTGTTTATGTGTTGCCTTGCCTGCATGATGCATGCATGTGTGCGCCATCGCCGGTTGCCAAAGGATATGCGAGCAGAATGTTGCACAGCGGCAAAAAAGTAAAGCGAAGTAGGAAAAAGGGATTTTCAGCCATTTTTGTGTTAAGCTTGCCTAAAAAAGGACAAGAAGAAGAAAATCAATACTCGCACAGGGACGCACATAGAAACGTAGCTACACACACACACACACACACACACACAGACACCAGTATCCCTAGTAGGCAGACACATGAACCCGCTTCCTCGCCATGCCGATCGGCACGTTCTTGCCAGAAATCCCTACGTGTGCCTCGCTTCCTTGCTATTTCATCAATTATTTATTTACAAAAAACGAAATGAGTGAGCGGGGGGGGCGGGGAAGGATGATGGGAGGTGGAGTGGTAGGGGGAGCAGGACGGTGTGCTGAAGCCGGGGAGCGAGAGGACGGCTGAAAATGAAAGAGGATGTGGATGAGAAAAAACCATCAACGATTTTCATGTTGTTTCGGAGCGAACGAAGCTCGTTATTCGAGCACAGAGTGACCAGAGAGTGCTCGAGCGAATCGAATGCATTACTTGACTCTTCTTCTATTCACTGATTACTTCAATTAATATTCGCACTCACTCTTCGATTCATTCAATCAGCACTCATCGCTTGACTCATTTTATCATTTTCTTGTCTCATTCACGCGTTGATTCTGTCTTGGATTGGCATTCGTGATTGATTTGTCGTCTCTGCTTCGGCGAATCTTCGAATGCTTTGCTTCGAATGCATTCGTTACGCATTCGTTATGTGATTCGTTTGCTGAGTTATGTGATTGTAATCATGCAGTGACTCGCTTCTTCATCGCATTCTCAATTAACTCTTATATTTTTACCGATTTACTTTGGTATTCATCTTTTATTCGTCCCGTGATTCATTTAACAATTCAATGTGACATTTATTTCATTCAAATGAGTACTCGAATCATCTTCGTTATACTTGAGTTCGATCGTTGTATTCATCGTACGCTGCATTAAATTAATTGTAATATTAACGCATGTTATTTTCAGTGTACAGCTGACTCGGAGGCGCGTACTGAATCCCGAAATACTGAATCCCGCAAGTATTCATTTCACGATATCTGGTTACTTCGATTGCTTCATGCGGCGAGTTTAGTTGGCTGTACTGTCGTTTCTGATTTCTATTTTTCACCATGTTTTTTATAGTTATTGCAGTTTTGGTGGTTTGTCTTTTTCGTTGTTGTTGTTGTTGTTGTTGTTGTTGTTGTTGTTGTCCAAAATACCCATTTCCTTCCTTCTTAGCTGCCAAAAGCAGGCTCAGCAATTCGAGTCCTTCAGCTAACGACGTTTTTGGCAAAAACCCGGCGCACACACACACTCACACACACGAGAAGCACATATGTATGAGAACGCACACACACACACACACACACACAGACACTGCCATCTTGGCAACAATTTTCCATGCATGCCTAACGAAGTGAGGACGAGTCTCGAAATTGCGTTGCGCTCCCCAGCAGCCCTTCACGATTTTAAGCCCCGCATTGTTGTTGTTGTTGTTGTTGTTGCTGTTGTTGTTGGTTTTTGCTCTTTTGTTATTTGTGTCTTTCGGTGGTGGTGGTTGTTGTTGTTGTTGTTGTTGTAACTGTAGGTATCGTAGAACTTCAATCAACTCGAAAGCTTCCATTTAACACGCTCATCCGTCCTTCCCCGCCCCCGCTCGGAGCCACCAACAGAACTCACCCACCCCTCGCCCTCGCCCTCGCCCACCCCCTCCCTCGCCCTCCCCCGCCCTCTTGTCCGTCACCTGCAGAGCTGCTGCAGTACTCGACAAATCCAGAATCCCCGAAGTGTGGACTCAGCAGTTGCTGGAACTGAGGCGCGTGCAGCAGATTGCAACGGATGGTTGCGGCCATCGAGCCGCATCGAGAAGACGCAAGCTGGGCGGAAGGACACTCGTCGTCGTGAAGGGACACGAGGAGGGAGAGCGAGCGCATCTAGTCGGCTGCTGCACCACAGCACTCTCGAGATTCCTCCCGCGTTAATGAGAGGCAGACAAGTGAGCTTCTTGCGAGCAGCTGACGCACGTGATCTTGCAGTCGGTTACACAGCGAAATCCATTCGATGCTCCTGGCGTGTCACCTCACCAGCGAGGCTTTTCGTTAATGGCGCGAATAACGAAGAACTGCGATCACCAAACACTCCCCTCAGAAGCTCTCCTCCTTCCTCACTCTCTTCGCAACCCCATGGCAGTGCAGAAGTTTATGATTGCTAATAAGAATGCAAAACAAACGCCATTTGAACGTTCTAATAAATCGAAGCGCAATCACTTGCGCGCCAACAAGCGAAGGAAGCAAAAGTGTCCCTCGGTGGAAGGACAGCGAGGACGTGAGGGGAGGATGGACGGAATTGGGCGCCGAGCCAAAGGGAGCCGAAAATGTCGTCTGCAGCGACGGAGGACGCGGCCCGGGAGGACAAAACCTCCCCCTCGCCGTCGTCGTTCGAATCCTTGGCTGGCGCTCGGTGCAGGACGAGTGTGCAGCTTGTCGTCGCGGCTGATGCGCGTCCGCCGCGTTGCTGGGCGACGTAATTCCATTAACCTTCGAGCGAAACTCGCCCACGCAAGCTCGAGCGCGCTCACACCAGCCACTCACACACCCGCCACACACACACACCCGCAGCTCACACACCCGCACGCAGCCTACGATGATCGTCGCCTCCTCATCTGCGGCGCGGCAGAAATAAGCTGCTGCTGCTGCTGCTGACTCCGCTTGAAATGGGCGACAAGCCACAACAACAACGCCGACAATTGTGCACAAAACAATAAATAAACTGATACACAGCCAAAAAAAACAGAAAGTGAAAAAAGTAATGCAACACCAACAACAACAGCACACAACCAAAAAATTGCACTTCTCACAATGAGAAGAAAAACGGAGAGGAGAATAAAAAGTTGGCGGCAACAAAATCCCATCGAATGCCGCTCGGAAGAGCCAATCAGAAGCCGCTCGAAGGGTGTGGCTTCATCGTCAACCCCTCGTCGGCAGGATGTTGCGCCGAGGACTGCGGCGGCGACAGCGATGATGAGGCTGTTGCATTGTTTTGTCGTCCTCATCATCGCGGGCGGCCTTGCGTGCCATGCCTTCCTCTGTCACGCCGTGCCGCGCTGTGCCGCGCTGTGCCGCCGCATGTGCCGATCGGCCTGTGCGAGGGACTCCATGTCCCTCAAGTAATCGGCATCCTGCTTCTGCCGCGGCCAAGTCAAATGCGTTCGGCTGCCTCGCTATGCTTGCGTCCGTGTGTTTGACTTCTGTCTGTCTGTTGGACGGTCTGTCTGTCTGTCTGTTGGACGGTCTGTCTGTCTGTTGGACGGTCTGTCTGTCTGTTGGACGGTCTGTCTGTCTGTCTGTTGGACGGTCTGTCTGTCTGTTGGACGGTCTGTCTGTCTGTTGGACGGTCTGTCTGTTGCTCTGTCTGTCTGTTGGACGGTCTGTCTGTCTGTTGGACGGTCTGTCTGTCTGTCTGTTGGACGGTCTGTCTGTCTGTTGGACGGTCTGTCTGTCTGTTGGACGGTCTGTCTGTTTGTTGGACGGTCTGTCTGTTGCTCTGTCTGTCTGTTGGACGGTCTGTCTGTCTGTCTGTTGGACGGTCTGTCTGTCTGTTCGACGGTCTGTCTGTCTGTTGGACGGTCTGTCTGTCTGTTGGACGGTCTGTCTGTCTGTTGGACGGTCTGTCTGTTGCTCTGTCTGTCTGTTGGACGATCTGTCTGTCTGTCTGTTGGACGGTCTGTCTGTCTGTTGGACGGTCTGTCTGTCTGTTGGACGGTCTGTCTGTTGCTCTGTCTGTCTGTTGGACGGTCTGTCTGTCTGTTCGACGGTCTGTCTGTCTGTTGGACGGTCTGTCTGTCTGTTGGACGGTCTGTCTGTCTGTTGGACGGTCTGTCTGTCTGTTGGACGGTCTGTCTGTTGCTCTGTCTGTCTGTTGCTCTGTCTGTCTGTTGGACGGTCTGTCTGTCTGTCTGTTGGACGGTCTGTCTGTCTGTGGGACAGTCTGTCTGTCTGTCTGTTGAACGGTCTGTCTGTCTGTGGGACGGTCTGTCTGTTGATCGGTCTGCCTGCCTGTTGGTCTGTCTATCTGTGAATCTGTTTGCTTTTATGTTACTCTCACCTTTTCATGTTTGTCCTTTTGTCGGATGTGTTTTCAGTGAATTTTTAAGTTAACACCAACACACAGACACGCACACACACACACGCACACACACACACATGCGCGCGCACACACACACACGCACGTACACACCAGTGCTTTTAAAATGCTAGAAATCTCAAGCAAAACATTTACTTTTCCACCTACAACTGCGACTCTCACTCAGTTGCGCTTGTGTTTTTCCCCGATTTCTTCTACACCGATATCTGGATGGCGTATGTAGAGGTTGAGGCACCGTTAGCCCAACCATACAAACAAGAACAAAAACACAACAGCAGCAACAACTATCGCAGTTCAACGGCAACCAACTATTTTGGCTGGCATTCACATCAAATAGAATTCCGAGCAACATGATAGCAACAAGAGGAGAGCTGCTGCTGTGTTGCTGTTGTTGTTGTTGCATGAGCTATTGTTATGTTGTGTGTGTGTATTTTAGCAGAGTACCAGTATTAGTTTATATATAGTATATCATCTAAAATTCATTGAGTGCCTGTGAATCCACGATGAAAAGTAAGAAATAGAGAGAGAGAGAGAGGAAATGTAAAGGAAGAACAGGTTTTACTCCTCTCGAATGCCTTCATAAATTCCAAAATACAAGCGGCTGTTATTTCAATCTAACTAAGAAACAACAATTCTCTAGTCCGACCGCCACCTTGCATTCGCGCCGCAAATCCTCTTTCTGATTCTGATCCGTCTCTCGTTTCCCTTGAAATCCCTTCGTTGCAATTCGTATTCACTGGTCCTCCTCCGTTCAGTGCTGGAGAGCATCGCACTCACGACGAAATACTCTTCCTTTGGCTGTTTCTCATCTCCGATGATCTACGGATGATCCGATGAGTCTCGGTGCGGTAGCTCGGCCTCGGTATTGCATCGGGAGGTTATAAGATCGAGATGTTCGCTGTGTCCCATTATATTTTCCGGTACGTTTGATGTTGTACGAGTCTGGGAGCGAAAGTTTACAACCTTTTCAGCAAATTTCGGCGCAGATAACCCAATCAAGGTTCGTAACTTTTCCCAACCATGCTCGCGTTTACGCGCCTCGCCAAAACTTTCGCAAGGTGGGCGTGAGTATGGGCAAAAATTGTGTCCTTTTTCGTACCCATTGTATGTCTGTATTTCCGCCCCCGCTTGAGGGGAGCGAAGGATTCCACATGAATTTGATGGCCAGAGCAGTGTTGTGGTGTGGGGAACTCCATCGCGATGTTGTTCAGCCTTTTATTAGCCTGAAAAGCATTATTTTGCCAGCCAAAACTATTTCTTGGCTGCGCTGTGGTGTTTCGGCCGCTCTTCGCTGACTTTATTTTCGCACGGTTCGCCGTGTGTGTCTGTGTGCGCGCGGAAGTGAATATCGTTTCAGCCAAATATTGAAAGTTTTGCGATTTGTTGTAGTCGCCGTTTTGATTGTTGGCCCTCTAATTTCCGCGGCATGCAGCGCGTTCATGTTTTTTCTTATTTTACAGCCGAAATTTAATGTTTCTCGTTGCGAAAAAAGCGCAGTTGTTTTTGTTGTTTCTGGCCAGCGCTCTTTCCAGGACGCCAACAGCCCTCGTGTTCGCTCGTGTTGCCGCTTCGCTTTCAATTCTTGGCGTCTCCTCTTGTAGGCGTCCAGTGTGCCGGCGCCGCAGGATTAAAAAGTGAAGAAGCGCAGCAATTGATGTCATTTAAAGTCCTTGAATGGATTTCTCCGGGTTTTTCTCTTTTTTTCTTGTGGTTGTAAGGCAGCCACTTAATACACTCGAACGTTTCCGTCGTCGTCGTCGTCGTCGTTAGTGGGTGAGGGTGTGGTTTCCGTTGGCACATTTCCGGTCGCCATATTGTGACACATAAACTTGGCTGCAACAATGAGAGGACGACAAGCTCGAGGGCGAAATATAAAGTTCTTCGACATCAAGATATTTTGTGTCGTCATATCACGACACAACAGCCTGCAAGCAAGGAATCCCGAGTGACGGACGGACGGACGGACGTACGGACGGGAGACTCGGAAGGTTCGGCGGAGTCACCGCAGACTGGTGGCGGCATTTAATTCGCTCCAACTTTTGAATTTCGCCCGCAGCTGTCGTCGTCGGCGGCGTCGGCTACATGCGAACTTTCTCAATGTCAAGCAGCCATTAAAAAGTCCCGTCAAGTTAGAAAGGTTTTCCAACAATAAATTCAGCTGGTCGAGCCGGCCGCTCAGCTTAAATGTTGTGCTTTCCTCTCCGCAGATGAACGTTAAAAATCCAGACAGCGTTTGTGAAAAAATTTTACACGACTTTAAAATCGCAAGAAAGCTTCGCGAAATTGAAAGTCTCCGCGAATCTTGGGATGCGTTGAGTGATTAATAAGCCTTCGAACCAAAGAAGCCAAGTCGACGAGGAGATTTAAACGAATTTTAATGGTAGTTTATTTGAATATGCAATAAAAATGAAACGCAACTTCAAACGAAACACAAACACAAGAAACACAGAGACGATAGCAAGATTTAGAAATGCGTGCAGGTGGAATTGGCAATCAAAGAATAATCGTCTCGGAATTAGCAATCAAATCGTGTTAATCGTGCTGCTGTCGGTGTCAACAGATTTTCGGTCAAATTTCAAGACAGCGGCCGCCAGAATAAATTCTCGACACGAAGTTTTCATTTACCTTTCCATTACTCTGCAGTTGAAGTCCCGCCAGCGCCAAGCAAACACCAAGAATTTGTGTATTTTTTGTATTTTTTATTATTTTACATCAGCTTACTTTCAAGTAGATCCATGAAAATTCTTTTACTAAAATTTATACAATCGATAATGCTCGCGCTCGGTGAGGCGAGTCATCAAATAATTAGAATACAATTCCTGCCCTACCGTTACTTTTACTGTTATTAGCGCCGTCCTAGAGCTTTGAAGCTTCGCTGAGGTGAAACTACTGAATGACTGAAGTTCTCGCGCTTCGGCTTTCGCGTTAAATATGCATTGGCATTAAAATACTTCTGAGCTAGGAATTTATCAGCACAGGATGCAGTAAAATTAATAGTCGATCTTTTTTTATAATTAGCAATTGTTAATAATAAATTTAAGAGTTAATTTATAATTAAAACGATATAATAATTCATTAGCAAACGCAACATCTACGATGGATTGCTCGAGGCGAAGCGGAAATCTGAAGCAGCTCAACGAAGCATGAAACGAAATGCGCAGAATTCAAGAGGAAAGCGCACGCGATTCTTTAGGGTCTTCAGACACACGACGGCCTTCGCTCGCATGACGTCACGTTAGATGCAGCAGCAACTCCACTCTTCCCTCTCGCTCTCAGCTTTGTATTTTTTTAAATAAATCATTTCACTAGTTTGCCGTTTTCTAAACATCGAGCTGACTTCCTTTGTGTAACATAAAATTCCCCTTCTAGCCCACCCCGGCAAAAACTGCGCCCCTCCTGCCACTCCTACTCCTCCTCCAATTTGCTGGAACTAAACGATTTACTACTACTATTGATGCTGTGTTGTCACTCTGCTTGTCTCCCCTACTACCCCTCCCCCCACCGCCGACGCTCCATGCATCCACCACCATCCACCCCCCCGCAAATCCAAAAATCATAATCAGTTCAGTCTTCGACGGCGTACTTCTGAGTCCACTCGCGTGCATTCCGAATCGCCTCCGCCTCGTTGACCTTCCACAACTCGGCGACGTCGTTGGCCAGCGGGTCGTCGGGATTGGGTGCGCTGAGCAGCGCCTGTATGGACAGCAGTATGGTGCGGATCTGCAGCGCCGGACTCCACTTGTCCTTCAACACGTCGAGGCAAATGCGTCCGAGGCGATCGATGTTCGGATGGTAGATTTTGGTGATGAAGCGCACCTTGGGCGCCGACATGGGGTAGTCCTCGGGCAGGAAGAGCTCCAGCTTGAAGACGCCTCCCTCGAACGGCGAGTCATTCGGTCCGGTCACTATGACGTGGAAGTAGCGTGCGTTGTTCTCGTCCGGGATGGCGTTGATGCCGGGCACCGGCTCTTGCATCAGGCGCTGAGTCTCCTTGATGATGCGCCGTGGTAGGCTGGACATTTTTCTGCTGCGCTGGGGACTTTTGTGTGATTGTGTTTGCGCTCGCTCCTGCTTGTCGTCGGTTGGATTTCAGTCGCTAACTTTGCAGCCTTTCACGCCGGCAGCCTTTCAGTCGTGCACTGGAACGAGAAAGAAGGTGGATGCAAACGAGAATCAAGATCAGTTGGGAGAAATTAAATGCACAAGTTTAAGAATTAAATTGCAAGTTAAAATTATAAAAAGAAAAAACAAGTATTGTAAAAAATTCTATAAAAGACTGCAATTATTTCGTCTTGATTTCCTTGAGGTTACAGAACTTTGAAGTCACTGAAGTTGCTGAAGTCGCTTCAGATCGATTGAGTCAGTCTGTTGAAGTCATCGAGAAATTAAAGTTTGTCTTCCAACTTTCGCAGCTGGGAGACACAAAACGATCTTTAAAATAATGCGTTTCTTAATGAAGGTTTGGCTCGAATTTAATTTACGAAATACCGCCAACATTCAGCGCCTTAAGAATGCCATTCAGGACTCCCCACCTTCCTGCAGCCTGACACATTAAGAACTTTTTCAAGGACGACTCGCAAAAAGCGTTTCGCAAACTTGGAAGCGCAGAACAGCAATTTCACTTTCATTCAACGATGGTTAACCAAGCGAGCTGCAAGTTTGCTACTGCCAACGTCTTTGTCGTCGTCGTCATCATCGTCGTCGTCGTCATCATAGTCGTCTTCATCATCGTTGTCGTCGTTGTCGTCATCATCTTCGTCGCCGTCGTCGTTGTCGTCTTCGGTACTCCTTCTGGCAGGATAGAAAAACACTTCATTCTTCGCAACAAGGAAAAACTTTGCAGCTCACTTTCGCTTGCAAGTTTTATTTTATTGCAAGCAAATAAATTTCCATCTTGCGAGCGGGGAGTGCGCGAATAACAGAAGGGCAGGAATATTAAACGCGGATACTGAATGGCGGACGGAATAATGGCAGACACAAAGGCAGACAGACAGGCAGACAGACAGCCATACAGACAGCCATACAGACAGACAGAGTGAGGAAGAATCAACCGGCTCACACACATCCACGCCAATAGAGACGCCAGCCAGCGAGCAGCAGCAGTTAAAATTCAAGCTGTTTACTTTCCTCTTTTCCTTAAAGCGGCGTTTGGCTTTTTTGCTCGTTCTGCTCGTTTTGCTCTCGAGAAGAATACAAGAAGCGATGAATCGCGAGTGCCATATCGACAATGAAGACGACGACCACGTCTCACTGAACTAGTTTACGGAAGTCGCTTGCTTGGCTTATTTGTTGCTCTTCCTCGTTGTGCGTTTAAGCGACAAAAGCTTAAATTAAAATGGTAATTAAATAGAGATCAGATCGTCTTGAATTTGCTGAATTCGCAAATGGGTAATTTTTACTAAAGGCGATTAAATCGTCGCTGAAGTCAATGCAAATTGTCGCGGTATCTTTTGTAAGTTCAAGTCATTCTAGAAACCAGAACTTCAATCAACAAATATATTGAATGCCTTCTTTTTTATGCTGCAATTTCACGAGTTAGCAGAAGTCTTGTTAATTCTGGAGGACTCTGGAAATCCGGTAGGCTTATTTTTGTAGTGATTTTCCCCTCTATATTGTGTGTAATTTGCGTTCCTCGGTGGCGCAATAGCGGGATGCGTTCGCCTACGAACTCCGAGGACGCACGGGTCCGAATCCCGCCTGAGCACGGAGGTCAACTTCTAACAAACTGAAGTAGAAGTTGACCTGACTTTTGCCTTGAAAATCCCGAACTGGAGCCCAATGGCATTATTTTCCGAGGAAATGGTCTACATGACTCAGAAGTCTGATTAGCAAAGCAATCGATTATTAAATCACTTTTATTTATCAAGTTCCACTAACGATAACAGTGAGTGAGAATGCAAAACATGTCAGCAACTCAACGAAGTATCAATAACACGACGCTATCATCGCCATCAAACAGCTGCTGCAACCCACAACCGCGTTATCAACTCAAATTCGCACATTTGAATCAAGAGTTATTTTTTTACTCAACGCCAGTATCAAAAATCCCACGTCAGATTTCTTATTGCACATAGCAATAAAAATCCCATGCTATTATCCACGAATATGTAATTTCCACATAAATTAAGAATCGTACAAAAATCCCAAGACATTTAAAGTTTTTATTAAAAAATAGAACTCTTACAACTTCTAATTTTTCAACGAAACTGGCAACTCCGGCTAATAACTTGCACTGCTGCAGAAGAGAAAAAAGCCAATGAGCGATGCTCAGGGTTCTTGTTTGAAAAAATCCCAGATCTGATGAGAATCGGGATTTGTTATCTGATGTCGAAGAGTTTTTTTTACAAGTCAGTTTAAAGATTTCTATAAAAAGTATTAATGACGGAATAAATAATTCTTCTGTTATCAAAATTTTACTCGATAAATTCGAGTACACTATTTTTTCTCACCGACCTCACTGCAATTTTTTGGAAAAATCTCAATGTTGTAATTTAAACATTTCGGGGAATCTTTGAGAAGCCGTGAGAATTTGTGTGAACATGATTTCCATGTGAACTTTTAATGAACCTATGAGGAAAAAAGGAAATTCCGAGGTTTGGAAATTCCAAACGAGCTGGCAACAGTGACGCCAACACCAGCAGCCCGAGGCAACCAAACACACAACGCAAGAAAATTCGGGAACTCTGTTGGTTTACGGGAACACAAAACAACAAAAGAAAGCCCCCCTGAAAATTCTTGCGTGACTTGGTTGGAAGACTGGAGACGTCTGAGACAAGAAAAACTAATGCAACTAATTGAAAAGCTACGTGAGGGCAGAGTTGGCCGGATTGTACCTTCGACATTTCAAATCACAACGCAAACAACCATCTACACCCGTCACCGACGTTTATCAGTGGCGGCTTTTATTGATTTCTCCACTGCACGACACCACGTTCTTGCTGTTTGATTCGATTGCGTGGGTCTCCGGCGGAGCTTCGTCGGTTAAATGCAATTGGTGGAAAATCGATATTGATTATTGGAGTTACATTATCCAAGCTGGCCCACACGGACTTTTGCAGCACTTCATCGATGGGCCCACTATGGAGACTCCAGCCCAAAGACCTTCACTGCCACCACACGCAATTAAAACCCGTTCGCTTGTCACGCAGCCTTTGCCAAGATTTCAACAATCTTTAACCTCGCCTCTAGCACATACACAACGTTAAATCCACACAAAATCCTCCATTTCTCATAGCCCAAAACTCACAAAGCACTTACCTTGACTAATTTTCTATTAATTTGCAGTACTTTTAGCAAAAATTAATGAAAACCCACAAACAATTTCAATTTCCTTCTAAATGCAGAGACGAGAACTTTACAGCCATTCAAAAAAAAATCAAGTAAAATATCTAAACATGGGATGTGCGAGTGGAAAAGAACACGCATCTGTTCACAAATTTTACCCGGGGATTTTGTGAAAGTATGAGGGAGAAGGTTATATATCGTGTTTGGAAAATCTTCTGTCTGCTGGTTTTTGTAGACGTGAGCGTAAGCTTATGTTACATTAGGTGGGTTTACATACGCGTACTTAGTGTACGTTTAAGACAAAAATTTTATGTTATACAATATATTAATTTTCACTGAATTTTTAATAAATCCTTAACCGTATCGTTTACGTACGTTTGAATTCCTTTTATTTGAAATTGAAGAAATATAAGATTGGAAGTAATTTCTAGGATACTGGATCCCCACACGATAGGAAGTGAAACGACTTAACAGATGCAAAAACTGTTGAAGCTTTATGCGGTTTTCACTTGCTAGCGCAATTTTTCATTCATTAGAAGGCATGAATGCTACATCTAACTAGCAAAAGATTTCAATTTCAAATAGTCAAAGTTCATAGGAAATAAACAAAGTAACGAAATATATTAAATTGGTTGTTTTAATTGTGGGTATAAATAAATAAATAAAATTTATACTTTTGTCTTCTACACAAAAAATTAAGTTGGCCAATAATTAAAATAAATTTGTATTGATTAAAATTAAAAAAAAAATCAATAGTAATCCGGAAAAATTCAATATGAAATAATTAATTCGGCTTATAATGACAAAATTAAAATCAGTTTTGCGCGAAAAATTTCATGTGCGGGATTTTCTAAAAGCCTTAAGAAATGAAATTCTCATGAGATTTTCTGAATTAGTTTGGGATTTTTCATTTGACGTGTGATTTCTTTAATTAGGACGAGATTTTGTGTGCGATCTTTTATTTACTGTAGGCGTTTTTTAGTTTCTGTGAGATTCGGTGGGATTTTTTTGCAATTTTTACATCATCGAATTTTTACATCATAAATTTGGTATTCCCAAAAAAATTATTAGAACTAGAAAATGCAATACGACTTGAAAATTTAAATAACAACATGTATATTTCGTTGTTAAAAAGTTACTTTCATGCGTGAAGAACGCTAATATTTTGCTATTCAATGTGAAGTTGGTATCCTAGTAAAAAAAACTCACATAGGCAACAGAATGCGATTCACCACAGAATCTGACACACGAAATAGAGATAAAATGATACGAAACCAGAGAGAGGTCATCGCGAGAGAGGGCAAATGACAGGCCAGATAAAGTGGAGAAGGAAAAAGAGCAGAAGGACTATTCGAAATTAAAAACAGAGTATTTTTCTACCTTTTCGTTGAATTTGAAGCGCAAAATTCGTGGGAAAACTTTAACCTGAACAATTTCTATAATGAAGTATGAAAACGCTAGCACTACAATGTTTTTTTCTGAGTGTGTGAGTACTGAAAACGATCATTTAGAAGCAGATGATTGAAACTCACCATTATTCACCACACTTCGCATAAACTCCCCGAGTTCGGGAGTCTGAGGAGGAGATCGAAACTATCATAAGTGACAAGGATGCAGTGGATGTGTTTAGCAAAGCAATTTTGTAGGCAACGCACGATCATTTACTGAAGTCTCTACGCTTCGAAATAGGCAAGGAAGAGCTATTCAAAATGCTCCAAAAAAAGAAATCAAAGCAAAAAATTTTAAGAAACTATTTCTCGCAAATTTATTAAAAAAATTATTATTATTTTAAAATTAAATTTAAAAATAAAAATTATTTTTCTGAAATTGAAGATATCGGTAACTTGAACAGCCTCTGCAAATTTGAGTTTATTCGAAATTTTGAGGGGCGGTGCTCCCCCTTCTCAACGCTCGTTAACGAATTTGGTAAAATTATTTAAGAAAAAAATGCAAGACTTTTAAAAAAACAACACTAAGAAAATTGCCGTCGTTGTTGTTTACTAACTACCAACAACAACAGCACGAAAAAAGCTCTGCTTCCCTCTTCAACCAACGGAATTAACTGCACAAACAACAGCAACAACAACAGCAACAACAACAGCAACAACAACAACAGCAACAACAACAGCAAGCACATTGGCAACTGCGTAAATGTGAAATTGACATTTTGCACTGCAGTTCGCTGCGCGCCCCACACACCTCCGCGCGGATCGAGCGGCTGTTTTGACCAACACGATGGGCCGGCTATACACAGTTAGGCAGGCCTGCTTTGATGGAGACACACACACACACACACACACACACACGTTCGGTTGGCTTATATACCTGGCAAACACATGCATTCATTTCTCCATACATACATTCATTTCCACGTTATGTGCGTTCAATGGATGGATTAAAGATGGTGGACGACGCCGACGACAGAGAGGCCAAACGAAGGGAGTTGATGTGTGCAGCAGCAGCAGCAGCAGCAGCAGCAGCAGCAGCAGCAGCAAACACTTGCAGTTGTGCGTAGTGGTCGTTGCTGTTGTTGTTGCTGCTGTTTTAACGCTCCATGCACTTGTGCTCTCAGCAGCAGAGGCTGTCTTTCTCTCTCCCGACGAGTCGCTTCTGCTCTTGCACACCCAATGCAATCTGTGAAGGGGACTCGCATGTGTGTAAATAATCACGACACAACAAAAAAACAGAACGCAACACAACACAACAACAACAAGATGGTAAATAAAAATTGCAAACTACAGCCGACCGACCGACCGACCATCAGTTGTAAAATGAGTGTGAAATGAATGAGTAAAAGAGTAAGGAAAGCAAAGGCTGGCGAGAAAGAGAGAGAGAGAGGGAGAGAGAGGGAGAGAGAGAGGGAGAGAGAGAACACATTGACAGAAGCCTAAAGAGAAGTCGAGCAACAACAAAATCGCAAGTTAGTTTTCCTCCTTGCATGCACTCGTCGTTGTTGTTGTGTTGTAATGTTGTTGTTTTTTTTTTTGCACTATTCGAATTGCGTGTAGTTGTTGTTGTTAGTTTTGTATGGTCGAAAAAGGAAAAAAAAACACACACAATATTCAGGCTGGGCGCTGCAAACCCAACCCACTTTTTTGCTACTGTGTGCGTGTTTTGCAGCGATGAAGCGCGCGCGTTTGTGTGTGTGCGTGCGAACCACATGCAAGAGAGTCGCACGTATTTGTTGCATTTTCACTCATTCGCTCGCGTGTGCTGAGAGGAGCGGCGACTGTTTTAGCCTCTCAGTAGAATTGTTTAATTTTAATCTTGCGTTTTAAGCGCCACTCAATCAAGTTGGCCGACGGGAGTTGCAATAATTTTTGGTTTTGATTTATTGTTGTTGCAGTTGTTGCTGTTGCTGTTGTTGTTGCTGTTGTTGTTGCTGTAATATTTTAAGCCAACTGCACGTTGCAGCAGAATTATTAAAGAAAACAGTTTTCCACTCTCTCTCCTCTCTCTCTCCTCTCTCTCTCTCTCCTCTCTCTCTCTCCTCTCTCTCTCTCTCTCTCTCTCTCTCTCTCTCTCTCTCTCCTCTCTCTCTCTCCTCTCTCTCCTCTCTCTCTCTCTCTCCTCTCTCTCTCTTCTTTTTCTCTTCTCTTTCTCTTTCTCTTCTTTTTATTCTCTTAACATGATTGCATTGACTCGAATTTCTCTTCGACTCGAGGATTGCATTCGATTTCGTCTTCGCTCAGCTTTTCTCCATTTTCTCCTGCTGTGATTTTTCCTTCTCCTCTGCGAGTTTTCTCTTGAGTGCTTCCAGCAGGAGTTCATCTCTACTGAGTTCATCTCGTTCTTCTCTTTATCGCTTAAACGTTACTTTTTGAATTTATTGAATGCAATTTTCTGAAACTGTGTTTTCTCTTGACTTTTTGCTTCTTTTTCTTTTATTTTTTTTTTGTAACGAAAATGTTTATTAAAAAAAAATTCCAAAAATATCAACCATTTAATTGTTTTCAACTCTGTCGTCCCTTAAATTTTTGGTGGTGAATTTCAATTTTTCCTTTTTTACTAAAAGTTTTGTTTTAATTTCAAAATTCTTCATAATTTCCGAATTTATTATTAAGAAATTTCCGTCCTGCACGAAATCGTCTCTCGTGTCAGCCATGCGTTGATAGTTTTTATGAAGTCCTGAAGTGACCCGCAGTGTCCTGGTCACTCACAGTGTCCTTGTCACACACAGTGTCCTTGGCGCTTCGATTAAATCGTTTCAATTAAATAAATTTAATAGATTTGCCTTCATATTTCCACCGGAGACAGCAACAACAACAACAACAACAGCATTGTTTTTTTAAACTACTTAAAATATTGTAAACATCTTAATAATCTTAATAACGCGCGAAGGAAGCGAGAAGAAGTTCACGAAAATTATTGAGTTCATTAACATTTGAATGAGGACACTCATCTCAGATTCCTTCGATTCCAGGAGTGGGAGAGGAGAGGGAGAGGGAGGGGAGAGGGAGAGAGAGGGGAGAGTGAGATTGCGGGGGTGGGGAGAGCGAGCAAGAAACACAACAAGAAAGTTTTCCCGAGCGAAGGAATGAAGTTGGTCTTCGTATTTTCTACGCACAGAGAAGATGGAAGGAGCAAAGTAACGGTGTTTGCAAGGAGCGGAATGAAGTGACCAACTGAAGCAGTAGAGGGGAGTGCAAAAATAAGAAGGAGAAGCAGAAGGAGAAGGCGAGAAGGAGAGAAAGGAGAGGAAATGGAAGGACAGTCAATGAGGAGTCGAAGAACCTTCGCTACCAGCCGTCCTCTCTTCCCCTCTCTCCCACCCTCCCTCTCTCTCTCTTCCCACTCTCTCTTCCTCTCTCCATTTCGCTTAATCTCTTCTCCTCGTTGACACGCACACATGCACAGAATCGCGTCGAGCACACGGATGTTGAAACGCAGAAGACGCGTCGAGCAACACAAACGCTCAAGCGTGGCAACATGTTGCCACAGGATTTTATGTCTCTCTGGAGAGGAGAGCAGCAAGGATTGAGAAGGACGAAGGGAAGGATTGAAGGGAAGAAGAAGCTTTCGAAATGCATTTTGCGTGGCGTGTGAAGTGTGCGAGAGAAGCATTTGCAGTGCGCCGGACGAGTGAAGATTTCCTCTCTCACACACGCTCCTCGCACTCGTTTTCCTCTCTTTCAACAGAATAACAACAGAAGAAGAAGAAGAAAAAAGCGCAACGAATAAAATGAGCAAAACAAAAAATCGAGAAAACAACAGCAATGAAATTAAAGTGAAAACGCAACGAAATGAACGCAATTTCCGCGCCTGCTTTGGCGTCTTCGGCTGGCGTCCTTCGTCCGAAACTCTCGATCGAATGTTGTGCGAACTGACTGACGGGATCCGCAGTCGAGTGGACAACCAACTCGCTCTCCCGCTCTCCCGCTCACCCGCTCACTCACCACGTGACAGCGAACCCAACAACAACCAGGCGGAACAACAACCGTAAAAACGACGACGACGACGATGAGGACGACGACGACGAAGACGACGAAGACGACGACGACGACGACGACGACGACGACGACGACGAAATCCTGTGGAATGACGATGATGATGACGATGGTGGTGCTGATGATGATGACGATGGTGGCCGCAAACAACGGGAACCCCTGGCAACGTGAGCCACCCACACTCAGCCACACACAGACACGCAGCACGCAGCGAGAGAGAGGTGGGGGGCGTCCATGGTGCCGCTATTTTTCCCTCGATTTTATTGAGCAAACAACGAAATTCCAAATAAAAACAAACGGCGACGAAGAGAAACGAAAAACCAAATGAAGCGCAACGAGAAGCAAAAGCAGTCAGCGAGGACTCGATGCACGCGAAGCTCGAAGGACCATCGCGCGGCTTGCAGGTGGCAACACCGTGCTGCTCCACTCCACTCCACTCACACTCACACTCCACTCACACTCACACTCACACTCGCACTCACACTCAGCTACCCACGCAGAAAAATCGCAGTGGAAAACGAAGTAATTGTAAATTACACAATTTTCATGTAAAATAATTCGAAATTAAACGGATTCCCTAAACGCTGAAAGCGAGCTCGACGGAGAAGAAGAAGAAGCAAAGCAGCGCAAAATCATTTTTCGCTAATGAATTCAGCGAAAACAACAACAGTAACAACAACACAGCACAGCACAGCGACAACTAATTCGCTGCGAAGTGATTAATTAGCCGCTGTAGTTTTTGCGAATTTCGCGCAAATCTCGCCTCTCTTAATTACTTATTATGTACTGTTGTTGTTGTTGTTGTTGGTGGTGTTGTTCTTGTTTTAGTTGCTGTCATGACTGCGTTGATCAACTTGAAAAACGAAGAAAAAAGAAAAGAAAAAACGCCAAAAATTTAGATTTCATCGTTTTCGCTGTTCTGCTTCTAGCCAGCGAGAAGCAAATGAATAAAATAAATAAATAAAAAACACAAAACCAGAATTTTGCCAACGTTACACTTTCGCGAAATTTCGCAGCAAACATTTTACGGCAAACCAGAGCCGCCACAACCACCACCACACACCACACGCAAGAGAAGCCAACACGAACACACTGAAGCCGCGATCGCGCCAAACAGGTGTGCGAAGAAGTTCAAGCAAGCGGAGAAAAATTTGATGTTTGCGAGAGAGGAATTCGCAAAAAGGAAGAGAATTTGCCACCGCGTGAAATGTGATGGAGGAACAGTAGAAAAACGAGGTGGAGGAGGGTAGGAGGAGGAGGAGGAGAAGGAGGTGAAGAGGAGGTGGAGGAAGAAGAGGAAGAGGAACGCAAGATTTAGTTTAGAATTCCCACATTTCAAACGATTTGCGTTTTTTTGGCAGAAAATGAGAGACATAAAAGCCTGAATTTCTTCTAAAAAGAGAACTTTTGTTGCCAAGACTGAACAGATGTTGGAACAACTAATCGCGAACTAGTTCACAATTAATAGACAAGTCAATCACTCAATTCAGTGTCCACTGTGAAGTTTTAGTTGAAGTTGAAGTTGAAGTTGAAGTTTTCTTTGTATTTTATTTAGTGTCGCTTTAGTTACTGCAGTATTTTTTGTTGCTAAAATTCATACTAAATTAATATTATTGAAATTAATATTAACAAATAAAACTCTAAATTTGCAAAGTAATATAAATGCCGTAGTAACGCAAATTAGTTGTGAACCCATAGAGTTGATTTTCCTACAGGGTGGCTGTTTGCAAATTTTTTGCCAGTCTCTCTCTGCGCGAAGACTGAGCGGAGATAAGTAACTCAGTGTCCTCAATCTCCTCGCGACGGCGTGTGCCTGTGTGCGTGTGTGTGTGTGTGTGTTCCACGCCAGCGTTTCATTTGTGCGGTTGTGTGAAGGAAGAGATTGCGAAACTGAGAAGGAAGAGTTTGCAAAAAACCTCTCAATCCATTTGCAAATCTAAAGTACACAACAATTTTTAAGAGAGTGGCGGGTGCGTGTGTGTGTGTGTGTGTTGCGTGTGGTATTTGCATGCCGCTGTGCGTATGTCAGCCTGTGTGTTTGTAATCCATTATAAAAATGCTATTGAGAAAATGTATGTGGAGAGAAAAAAAAAACGGGAATGGCAACGAGCTGAAATTTTGGCGAAACTCTGCCTGACATTGAATTGCGTTGTGTGTGCGTGCAGTTGTGCGGCTGACTGTTGTGACTGACTGAGCGAATTCGCACAACAGCCAGAGCGCAGCGAGTGCGAGAGATGTTGCTGCAACATTTCTCAACAACCGCGAAGTAATTTCAAATCTAGTTAAATGTCAATTAAAATATGAAAAACGATAAAAAATCCCACCAAGCGAGCAATAAATGTGAAAAAACAGCTGACTTCAAGTTTTCAAAAATTGTGGTTTTTTGTAAAATTTGTGATTTTTTGGGTAAATTTGTGATTTTTTGTGTAAATTTATTGAGCGCCAAGTATGCAAGAAAATGTTTAAATTGGCAGGATTCATGTTGCTAGGAAGTTAGTTGGCAACATTATTGATGCAACAAAAACAAATGTGAGAACAGTGAGAGCGAGAGAGTGGGGGATCTCAATTTACCACCACCTGCACTCTGTAAAGTAAACGAATTCAAATAAAAATTGCCAAAGCTGGAGTGAAAAAACGCGTGCGAGGAGCGGGAGGGGCAATGAGGTGCCAATTTCCACTTCGATTAGAAAGACGCGGACAAAACGCCAGACGAAGAGACGAACCGCCGCGCCAATTAACAGTTTCAGTCAGTCACATCTCTGACTCCAAAGAGAAGAGTTGCTCGCTCTCCTCCTTTTCAGGCAGCGAGAGCGAACTCCACGTGTTGGCGCCGACGGCCGATGGAAGAGAATTCGCAACTGAGAGGATCGCGATGGAGTTCGTGGGCGAAGAAGAGCGAGAAATGACGGTGAATGAGTAGGTGGGAATGCGTGAGAGCGAGAGAGAGGGAGAGAGCGTGAACGAGTGAACGAGCGAGAGAGAGAGAGAGAGCGTGAACGAGTGGACGAGCGAGAGAGAGCGTGAACGAGTGGACGAGCGAAAGAGAGCGTGAACGAGTGGACGAGCCAGAGAAAAGGAGGAGAAATTTTTGCAAACTGCATACATGTGTGTGCGTGTGTAAGCGTGTGCAAGCGAGGTTGGAAATTGCAAACGCGACGCTGGGAATCGCTTGGCGCCGGAGAGGATTGAGAGGACGAGGTTTTGTTCGGTAGGCCGTCGTGGCGGTCTGACTGAATGAGTGATTAGAAGACGCAAAAAAGGTGTTTAGGCAGAATGTGTGTGTGTGGGTGTGTGTGTACGTGTGTACGTGTGTGCGTGTGTGTGTGCAGAGAGGAGAAGCTCGATTGTGTGTCCAGCGCTGTGGCTGGCAGGGGAAACGAAAGGCTGTCGTGTGGGGCTGCAGAGCGACTGAGTGAATTAGGCGGCGGTTCACGCATCGACTTCAACTGCCGCTCTTGGGTTTCATTTGGTCAGTCAGTCAGTTAGTTAGTCAGTTAGTCAGTCAGTCAGTCAGTTAGTTAGTCAGTCAGTCAGTTAGTTATTCGCTTGTGGCGCGAGTCCGCCGTTTCATTCAAAACGCACTCACACACACCAGTGCAGGCTACACACACAGCTAGTTTTTACTTCTCCACTCCTCACACATTTTGAATGCCGCTCTCTTCCCAGTCAGTCAGTCGTCAGCGGCCGCGGCACTTGCACGCGCCGCATACAACAACAACAAAACGCAACACAACTCAACTCAACGCAGCTCTGCGCTACTCAGCTCTGCTTCGCTCAGCTCTGCTTCGCTCAGCTCTGCTCTGCTCTGCTCTGCTCTGCTCAGCTCTGCTTCGCTCAGCTCTGCTCACACCGCACACATCAGTAGTGCATCAACCACTCAACTCAACGCGATTGCACTCAAATGGACAAATCCACTCGCGACGGACGGCTCCCACTCGCGCTCTCCTTCGCCATCTCGGCACGAAACTCGGCTCCGGCGCGAATTTCGTTTCAAAAACTCGGAAAAACGCGCAGAGCAACAAGCAACGCAGAGCGGAAGAAGCAGCAGAAGCAGCAGCAGCAGCAGCAGCAGCAGCAGTAGCAGCAGCGCCAGCGGTTAACTTTTCTCAAGATTCATGCGGCGGCGGCGGTACGTGAAGAAGAGCAACAACGTTGAGTTTTCCCGTCGTCATTTCGGTTGGATTTCATTAATTTCTTCCTCGATTCCGATTTTCCGAAACGCCGCGTTCGTCGTTCGTTGTTTCTGCGAGCCGAAGCGGACCGAGAAGCGTGTTGAAGTGAGATTTCGATGTGCAAATCGGATTCTTCACTCGGTGCGGCGGCGGTGAGTTTCAAGCGTGTGTGAGTAGTGAGCTCACTACAGCAGCAACAACAGTAACGGCAACGGCAACGGCAACGGCAACGCCAACACTAACAACAACAGCAACATTAGAGGTACCAAGAGCAGCAACGAGAACATCGTCAGCAGCAACAAGAACACCAACAGCAACACCAACAGCAACAGCAACAGCAACAGCAACAGGAACAGCAGAAGCAGCAGCAGCAGAAGCAGCAGCAGCAGAAGCAGCAGCAGCAGCGGCAGCGGCAACATCAGCTCAGCAGCAGCAGCAACAACTAACTTTTGTCGCTGGCAGACAAACTATTTTTCGTTGCGCCGCCGACACGGATGCAACACAACAGAGCCGCACGTAGCCGCACGTAGACGTACGCGGATGTGTCGCACCGCCGAGCGCAACGTAGTGCACGCAACGCATTGGAAGCAACGTAACGCGTTCGGCAGCAAGAAGTTCTCGCGAAAGTTTCGGTTTTCAAGTTTTCCCAAAAATCTGCAGATCTACTGAGCAAAAATTCGTGATCATTAAAATTCGTGATCAGTAAAATTCGTGATCAAAAAAAAAAAAAAAATGTGTGAGTGCAAAAATGAACTGAAAACTTCCGCGGTATGAAAACGAAACGAAGTTTTTCGTTGAAATTGCGTGCAGTTGTTGGTTTTTATTTTTTATTTTTTTTTCTGTTTCCAAGAAATAAACGAAATTTTCGCACACGCAGAATCACGCTCGAGTGTTTGATAGTGAAAAATAGGAAATTAGAAAATTTGACAACTAGAATGCAAGAGAATTTGCGGCTTCCACTTTGATTTGTTAATTTTTTGCGTTTTTTCGCCAGTTTTTGAAGAGTTGAAATAATGGAAATACAAGTGTAAAATGAAAATAAACAAAACAGAGGGAGTGAAATAATTACATTTCAATAAAAGAATATAGAAATTAAAAGAAATACGAAAATTGTATAAATAAATAAGAAAATGAACCAGATTTTGAATTCTTAAAACAGCACAAAAGTTGAGTTTTGGATTTCATCTTGATTTCGGAAAAATTTTAAATCTGAAAAAATTCAACTTATTTAATTAGAAAAGTTATTTCACATTTTAGTTATTTAATTGAATATTTAATTTAGTATTTAATTGAAAGTTCTTAATCTGAAATACCTAATTGAAAATATTTAATTTGAAATACTAAATTGAAATACTTAAGTCGAAATATTTGATTTGAAATACTTAATTCGAAGCACTTTAGAATTTTAAATAATTCAGAATACTTAATTTACAGATCTTAATTTGAAATACTTAATTCGAAATATTTAAGTTGAAATACTTGATTCAAAATACTTAATTCGAAATACTTAATTTCAAATACTCAATTCAAAATACTTAATTTTAAGTACTTAATATGAAGTACTTAAGTAATTTTTAATCTTCTTTAATCGCTTTCAATAAAAATATAAAACTTTCACCGAAATTTAAGTTTTTGTGTAAATGAAAAAATGAATTCAAGTGAATTCAGGTGAAATAAATTGAAAAAGGAAAAAGTTAATTAAGTTAAACTCGAAAATGATAAATGAAAACAAAATATAAAATAAATAAAAGTAAAATATGAAATAAATAAAGAAATACAGTAAATAAATTCAGAAAATCCAAACTAAAAACTCTCAATAAAAAAAGAAAAATTTCAAAAATATATCAGATCAGCAATTCGGAAAAATGTTTCCCTGTTACAAAAATCAAAGTTTTCGTAAGATTTTTGGTGATTTTGTCTGGTAAATTTTGAATTTTATTTTTTTTTGTTTGTGGTAAATAATTTTCGAAATAAATTCTAAACGATGAAATACAATCGCACAGCGGTAACTTCTTCTTTCCAACGTAGACGAAAACGAAAATTTTAATGATTTTTATGATTTTTGTGATTTTTATGATTTTCGTGATTTTCGTGATTTTTATGATTTTTGTGAATTTTTGTGATTTTTGTGACTTTATGATCTTCCGATTTTTATGATTCTTTAGAATAAACTAATTGAGGTTGAGTGATTTGAAAGTTAATTCTGAAGAGTTTTCATTTTTCTTCATTGAAAGTTCATTTAAAGTTCATTTAAAGTTCATTTAAGATTCATTTAACGAAGTTGTCTTGGATTTTTTTTGCCAACAACTTGTTATTATTGGAGGTTGAGCAGTATTTTGATATATAGAATTTAGTGGAATTTAAATTACATGTTTGCCTCCACGAATCAAATGGTTTATTTAATATTCTTACGTTTTTATTGATTTAAAACAGTTAAAATATAACTATACACGATTTTTTTTTATTTTGTAATGATTTACAAGGTCTCAGCATTTATTTGAGAGAAACATACGTCAAAATGATGAATTTACTTACAAATTAAAAAGAAATTAATGCAAAAATTAATGCAAAAATTGTTAGAATTTCATATTTGTTCGAAGAGTTTTGTTTTTAATTTTAAATTCCATTTATAATTTGTTAAGAGAAAAAATCCCGCCTTCTCGTTTACCTGTACTTGTATGTAATTGTAGGGGTATTTCAAGTACTTTATTTGTATTTCGTTTAAAAAAGAAACTCCGAACTTCTTGTTTATCTGTAATTCAAGCAATTGGAATGGTACTTCATGTACTTCAAGTACTCTATTAATATTTAATTTATATTTTATTGAGAAAAGAAAATCCGATCTTTTTGCTTACCTGCAATGAAGGTAATTGGTGTGGTACTTCATGTATTTGAGGTGCCTTCCACGTTAATCTTGAAATTAAGTTGCGAAATTATTTCGTTGTCCTCTCAAAACTCTGCCCGGAAACCAAAACTCGCCCTTAATGTAATTTTTCTTTGCTTTTTATTAATTTTAATTGCTTGATTTATTAATAAAAATTAATTGACGTAATTAACACTTTCATTTTTCTTGTAATTCACAAGTAATTACTTTAAAATTAACTTTATGTACGTAAATTTCTTTATTTTTACGAACGAAATAAAATGAAAATATAAAAAACTCATAATTACACTTAATTACAAAATTATTTAAATTATAAAAATGTGATTACATGTTGATTACATATGAAAACGTTGATTACATATGAACAAATGTATTTTTACGAATGAAATAAAATGAAAATATAGAAAACTCATAATTACACTTAATTACGAAATTAAGTAAATTATGAAAATATGATTACATGTTGATTACATATGAAGAAATGTATAAAATTGCTTTTTTGACGCCTTACAAGCTGCCTTCCCTCGTTGCCTCACCCACCACCCACCCCAGCAACCCCTTCTTCGATCCCTCCGTCACCTCTGCCGACACCCCCACCGCACCCCCGCCATCCCTCTTCCTGCAATTTAAGGCGCCAAGTGACACATGTTGACAATATTTTCTGAGGCAGCAACGAGAGAGCAACAACACAACAGCAGCAGCAGCAGCTGATTCACACGAGTGCAGCAGCAGCAGCAACAACACTAAATGCACACGAGAAAACAAAACAAAAGCCAACAACAACAAACGCAACGCAGAGAGCCACTCGAGCTTTTCTCCTGCCTGCCTTTCTCCACGCAAGTCTAGCGCGAGACTCTCAACGCACAAACACACACACACACACACATGCAGCATATGCAACCCCCACTGCATTTTGCACTTAACCACCCTCTCCGCCGCCCCCGCCACGACCACGACCAACCCCACACTTTTACTCTTTATCTCTTCTTTCCCGTTTTAAGAGCTTTTAATGCTTTTTTCTGCATTTCTTTGCCGTCCTTTCTTCTGCTCCCAAAATGTGTGTTTCACATTGAGTGAAGTCAGTCCTCTTCTTCCTCTCTTTTGTTTATATATTCTCAATATTTGTACGTGCTACGTGCGCTCTTCTCTCGTAACTCTTTACTTTTCTCCCAAACCATGCGGTTGTTGTTGCCATCGTGCGCTTTTCCCATACGACGCCGCTTTTCCTGTAAATGAGTAGCCAGCGCGGTCGAAAGGGAGCATTTTTGCTGTGAGTGCTTTGCCGATGCGGTTGGTCTTCCTCTTGCTTCGCTATTTTTGCTGCTGCTGCTGCTGCTGCTACGCTTTTCCATGCAACTCGTCGTCGCCTACTGCGTTGGACTTTTGCAGAGATTTCGCTGGCGATGCGGCTGCAGTTCTTGCAGATTCGTTCGCTCGTTCGTTCGTTCGCTCGTTTTGCTTGCACCGGCGGAATTATTGTTGTTGTTGTTGGTCTTGAAGCGCGCGTCAATAATTCGCCGGAGTGCAACATCAAGATTAACATTTTTTAAACTAAATAATTAAACAAAAAAAAAAGTGTTTCTATTAACAAAACAAAAAACCCAAAAAAACAAAAAAAAAAAAAAAACAAAGAAGCTGAACAAAATTTTTAAGTGTTCGTTTTTATACGTGACTCGACGCGACTCGACTGCTCTCGAATATTTTTCAAACGGTTTTACGAAATTTTAGTATAAAAACGACAACAACAAGTCCAGCTGAGGCTCGCCTGGAAGGATGCGGAGAATCGGAAGGAAATCATTTTTCGAGTGCTGAATGTAAAAATTGCGAAGAATAAAACTGAAAAATTGATTATAATGTGAAATAATTCAATACGAAATGCGTGAATAAATATAATAAAGAAATTGCGGTAATAATGAAGTAAAACAAAAAGTGCAAGTGGAAGATTTCCAGTGTTTCTTTTTTCAACTGTGAGTTTCACGATTAATTATCGCGTTTCTTGAATTTTCAATGAGAGAATTTTATTTAAAGTAAAAACATAAAATTGTAAATTTTTAAATAACAAGATTTTCTAATTCGTGAATTTTTTCTCGAATTTATGTGGCAAATCTTTCAATTGTTCGCAGGTCTGCTGCAGGAATGAATGAAAATCTCACTGGAAGTTTTTCTAACTTTCACAATTAAACAAATAATTTATTTTCAAAGATTTTTCCTAATGATTTACAACTAAAAAATGGGTTTGGTGAAATAAACGTGAAGTTTTTGCTTTTTTTAGTGATTTTTGCGTATTTTTCTAAATGAAATAAATTTTTGGACGAGAATAAATCGTGGGAAAAATTTACAAATCAACTAAAACAATTGAAGTTTGAATCGAAAATATTAAAATGAAACTAAGAAATTCGCAGAAATGATTTGAAATTCTGTTAAAAAATGTTTTCATAATTTTTCCAAGTTCGTTTTAGAGAAGAAAAATTGTTTTCCCTTGGGTTTTCCTGAGTTTTCTTGAGTGTTCTTGACTTCTCTTGAGTTTCGTTGAGTTTTGTTGAGTTTTTTGGATAAAAATTAGTATTTCAAAAAAATTCTCATATTTTTCTATAGTTTTATATTTTGTAAAACGAAACGAAAGCGTGCGAAGTTATAAATTCAGTAGATTTTAAATGAATTCGATTTCAAAATTAAGAAAAAGGTGAATTGAAAATTAGAAAAGCAGGTTTGCAATTTTTCTCATGCGTGAAAAACAATAAATCAACGAAAACTTGAGAAAACTCATTAATCTTTATGAAGAAATTAAATTAAATAAATTCTAAAAGTCTAAAAAAAGACGGTGGAAAATCACAAAAACTAAAATCTGAAATCAAAAGTTCTCGAACTTCGGCAATTTTGCGTGTGCGAAAACCAAGAATTCTGGCATAAAAAATGATAATTGAAAAATAGTTTTTTTTTTCTGCCAGCAATTTTTCGCTTAAATATAAAAAAATCCTATTTATTTGCAGAAAAGTGAGGAGAGAAACAAATCGTGTTTAAGCAGCAAATTTTCTAAAAGTGCAAAACAAACTTGAAGAAACGACAGATAAAAATATCAGAAATAAAAGGCAAGGAAATAAAAATAAAACGAAACTGCAATCAAAAAACTGGATTTAAAAAAAAAATGAAACAGAAACCAAATTTGTCAAATTAAAGAAAAAACAAAAATAGCTTTACAAAACGTATTTATTATCGATCGCTAAATTAATGAAAAAAAAGAAGAAACCAAATTAAAAACTCAAAATCTTAAAAGTGAAATTTGGAAAATTTTTTCCACCTAAAGCGGAATTTTGGATTCTTCGTTTCAAGTGCAAAATCTCGCGTTTTCGAACAATTTGTGCTCGTAATTGAAAGAGAAAAACCTTAACAACAACAAAATACACTAAAATTTAATTCACACACACACACACACCACCACCACACACACAAACTCCAGCAGCAACAACAGCAACAACAACCAGAGCAAAAGTCAATCCTTAGCTAGAGCATAAAATAATTTTAATTTTTTTTTCTGTCATCAAGATTTCGTGAAAGTGTTTTTTGCATTTCTGTCTCAATCAATCAGACAACAAGCAACAACCAACAACCAACAACCAACAACTAAATAGTGAAGCAAACACTTCTTTAGATACAAAATTTTCAAAACACTTCTGGACTCCGTTACAAGCTTTCGCATTCTTGTGCTCTAGTGTTCAAAATCGGATTCGTTTCTCGTTTTTTTGGTGCAAAAAATCTACAGATCGGAACTCAAAAATTAAGGAAAGCAAAAAAAAAAAAAAAAGAAAGAAAGGTGAAGTTCAATTTGTGTTCTTAAAGTGACTAATTTGTTGTTGAAAACGACTGATGTCACCAGTTGAGGTAACAGAATTTTTGTTAAAAATACAGTGAAACGTCGGATTACAGCAACAACAGCAATAGCGGCAAACAACACACAACAAACAACACACAACAAACCACAAAACCGAAAACTGAAAACGACAACAACCAACGTTCAGTTCAAACACTTTCAGCGAGAGAGGCACTCATTCCCCCCTCTCTCTCTCTCTCTCTATTTTAACGGTAAGTTTTAGCGATTTCTGTGTGTGAAGTAATTTTATTAAAAACTAAACGATTTTGTGTTTAAAATATTGGAAAATATAGTAGGTTTAGATTCCAAAAACTAGCGGTAATGATCGAGATTCTTGTTTGTGCGTGAAAAAAATTGCCAAATAATTGTTATCTCGTGAGCGAAAAGCAAAACTCAACGCAAACCGGAGCAGCAGAGGTTCGTACGATCGGTGATGATCGCGATAGAGATTTCTTGTGATTTCAGGTCTTGTCTCGAACTTGTTTATCGTCTCGCCTGTAAAAATCGTCTCAGTCTTGCTTATCGTCATCGAATTCGCGATGCGAAAAGAGTTCGTGTTGACTGAAGTGTTGAAGAGTTCGTGTTGACTCGTGTTTTCATCCAGTATTCTTTAGATTTTGAGTACCTCAAACTTGATTCCCGTCTCGGCTGAAAATGTCGTCTCGATCTCGCTTGACGTCATCGAATTCGAGATGCGAAAACAGCTCGTTTTGACTGGCAACAACTGTCTCGATCAATTTTTCCTGGAGATTTTGGGTGTCTCAATCTTGACTCCCGTTTCGACTGGAAACGTCGTCTCGATCTCGCTTGTCGGTCTGTCAGTCTGTCTGTCTGTCCGTTTGTCTGTCTGTCCGTTTGTCTGTCTGTCCGTTTGTCTGTCTGTCCGTTTGTCTGTCTGTCTCTCCGTCCGTTCGTTCGTCTTAAGAACGCCTCAGCAACACCAAGTCAAGCATGCGTGTTCATGTTTCTTACATTGTTGCAGAAAAGTTTAAAAATTTATTAAATGCTGATGTTTTTATTTTGGCCAGCCAAGGAGAGTTTTTTCTCGAAAGCTGTGTTACGAGGCAGCAAAATGGCAATTTAATGAGATTCTGCTGAGGTGCATGTTTAATTGAAGTGTAACAACAACGACAACAACCAACAACAACGACAACAACCAACAACAACAATGAACAACGAACAACAACAACAACAATTGCTATTTTAACCACCGCGCATGCTCAACTTACTGCGTTAAACGTCAGATTCGACTAAAATGTAGGAAAGCAGCGAGTAACTTTTGTTAACGAGTTAACAAGCAATCAGATAGCACTGAGAACAACAACAACAACAAGTAATTATTGTATTAATATTAAAGTGAAACACAATAGCAAGAGCAACAACAACAACAGCAACAACAGCACGTTGTTGAAATATCCAGCAAACCAGCCGCCAACTTCTATTAACTTGAATTAATGAATTTATATGAAATCAGTTATTAAAAAACACTTCGGAAGAAATTCTATTCCTTGTTGTATTTGTATGTAGAATATATTCTAAAATGTAATAGCAAATAATTAGACACGACAAGGCGGCGCCGCGAGGTGCAGTTGCACCATGCGAACCGCTGAAAACGCGCGGTTATTAAAAGCCCTTCGCTCCCGATGCACTTCGTCGTGTGATTTGTAGTCTTGTTGGCTTCGCGTCTGCGGCAGAAAATTGCGTGCATCTCGAGTTGCAAATATAAATAATGTTGTGCCGTGACTCTGTTCCGAGAAGGTAATGCAACACACGTTGCAGGGCAGCAAATCGGGAGCTGCAAACTACTACTGAATTACAGCTGCGTTACAGCGCTCCCGATATCGCGGTGCAAGCGATCAACTTGATGTGCTGACCGAACGAACGCTTTGCACGTGCAACAGATGAAAATTGTAGTGAAGAGTGTTGAAGTTGAAGTTGTTTATTATTAGTTACGATTCAGCTAAATCGTCGTGCGATGACAGCAAGTGGGAGACCGCTAACAGTCGCTTTGACAGAATTTAATCGTCTCGTCTGGTGTTCTTATTAATTTTATTGCGTATCAGCGTCTAACAAAAGCGCTCTCAATCGCAGAACGCAATCGCAACATCGCAACGGAAGTGCAATTTTTTCGAAACGAAAACCACAACATGACTGCTGCGCAGTCGAAGGCGGCCCTCAGAGGGGGCGTGTTCAACGTGTTGTATACAATGAGGCGACTTTGCTGTTGATCGTAAAAATTAATTAAAATGCAATCAAAAGAATGTTTTCGTCCGCGATTAACATCGCAGTTTCAGTAAACGTTCGCAGCAGTTAACGTTTTGCAGACAGCAACCACAAATCTAGTTAAATTAATCACGTGTAGTTGTTGAAATAGATGAGATTTTTTACGCTTCAACTATTTGGGTTTTCAAAAGGGTTTTCGAGAGGGTTTTCGAGAGGGTTTTCAAACGATTCAAGAATTGTGATTACATTAAAATGCCCACACAATTCATGGTCAACACCAACTACTTGAAGTTGAAATTAAATGAGAGGAATTTAATGAATGCAAATAGTTTATCTAACCATGCAGTGACAATCAATTTAACAGATTTCCAGTTAACAGCGCATTTTTTGAATTATTCGCTGATAATTTGAATTCCAATCTTAGTTGTCGCTATTAGTTCCCGCTCTCAGTTCCCGCTCTCAGTTCCCGCTCTCAGTTCCCGCTCTCAGTTCCCGCTCTCAGTTCCCGCTCTCAGTTCCCGCTCTCAGTTCCCGCTCTCAGTTCCCGCTCTCAGTTCCCGCTCTCAGTTCCCGCTCTCAGTTCCCGCTCTCAGTTCCCGCTCTCAGTTCCCGCTCTCAGTTCCCGCTCTCAGTTCCCGCTCTCAGTTCCCGCTCTCAGTTCCCGCTCTCAGTTCCCGCTCTCAGTTCCCGCTCTCAGTTCCCGCTCTCAGTTCCCGCTCTCAGTTCCCGCTCTCAGTTCCCGCTCTCAGTTCCCGCTCTCAGTTCCCGCTCTCAGTTCCCACTCTCAGTTCCCGCTTTTAGTTCCCGATCTCAACTGCAAGAGGATTTCTCATGACAACTATGGAAAATTCGTCTCGAGTGCTTATAATTTGGTAATAAAAGAGTAAAGTAAATAAAAATATTTGGCAATCGGATCGCCAAGAATTGCCAGCCATTCCGTAAGATGCGATTTCAATATCAGCTTAACAACCTCCGCGAGTTAATTGCGTATTTTGAAATCACCGAAAAATCTAAAGGGAAATCTAACGAAAAACCAATTTTTGTCATGCTGTGTTAGAAATGCAACGTCGCGGCTCGTTAAAAATTACAGAATATTAAAACTGAAAACGGCAAAAATATATGTATTGGATAATTTATTTTTAAAATTAGTTTTCGCTTGCAATTCTTGCCGTTCCATGTATTGCGAAATAATTGTGTTTCCTCGGCGATTGTGTTTGTCGTGATTTGCGAGTTTTCGAGTTTTCACAAATGTTGCCGCCGCTGCTGCCGGTGCTGCTGCTGCTGCTGCTGCTGTTGTTGCTGCTGTTGTTGTTGTTGCTGCTGCTGCTGCTGCTGCTGCTGTAGTGTTCGTGGCGATTGTTTGTTGTTGGTTGTGTGTTCGGTTGCCTCATTTGCTGCTGCAACTTAACCCGTAGTGACGCCGAGCTTGTCTTTGCCTCGCTAACCACGTCGCCGTTTTATCACTCGCTTGTTGCTGCCACCGCCGCTTAACGCGGCGTATAATTTTCCAGATACATCGTTTTTGCGCCGCGTTAATGTTATCTTAACAAAGCAGCGCGCGCGCGCGCACACACACAAGCATTTCCAGCAAGAGCGCGGCAACTAATTGTCGTCGTTGCTGGTGTTTTAAGAGCTGCTGATAAAGGAAAAACCGTAGCAATTGCTTAATTGCATTTGCATTCTGCTGCATTCGGATGGATTTTTTGCCAATTCCCGCGGCTCCCCAGCTGCCGCTGCGGGCCGACAAGGAGTGGAACTCCTTTCCGAAATAACTCGCGGGAAAAATGCGAGCTTATAATTGCCGCTTATCATAAACTCGTACATGTTTTCCGCCAGCTGCCTGCTGCCCGCTGCCCGCTGCACGCTGCCTGCTGCCTGCTGCCCGCTGCCCGCTGCCTGCTGCCTGCTGCCCGCTGCCCGCTGCACGCTGCCTGCTGCCTGCTGCCCGCTGTTGCCGGCTGGAATGCGCGCGCGACTTGACAGCCTCGAAAGCCGAATTTTTCCATTTTTCCCCACTTGAACGCCTCCAAATGCGCGGTTTCGCTTCTATCGCGAATCGTGATTGATGATTGGCGGTCTGCAACAGAGTGCAGCAACACGTTTAAGCCTGCGCTAGCTGCGATCGTGGAAAGTGGACGATGAAAAGTGGAAAACGAAAGCAACCCGTAAGGCGGCGGATGCGATGGGCGTGGTCGGGTATTTACGTCGAGGCGGGAATGGCGCGAGAGGATTGAAAAAGGTCGCTGTTGCCACTTTTAATGTCTGATTACTTATTTTTACTACGAATTCCCAAGTTTTTACTACGAATTCCTTAGTTTTTCGGCAGCTACGAAGCGCAAATGAAATTTAAAACCACAAAAAACGACGTTTTCAAATATAAAATCTGAATTTTGTCAAAATTTGACACACAAAATCAGTTTTTCCCCCTGAAAATTGAAGTAAAAATGAATTCTTCAGATGACAGCGCATCGTGTAATCAGCAATCAGCTTGCGTTTTTATGCTGCACCATATGGTACCCAATGCTGCGTCATTAACATCCGCAAATTCAAACCTTTTAAGCAGGAATCATTCAATTTTTAATTAAGATTGTCGAATTCTGTGATCTGTGGAGCTAAAAAATGAAATCTTTTCCAACAGAAATTTTTCGATACATTTTATTGCCTCACACGCATACGCTTACATAAACTCACATCTACACGCACACACACACACACATAAATCACTACAGACAATCATTCCCCTCCCCCCACCCCCTCAATAGCTTTTTCGGTACAGTGCTCACTCGCTTAATTAACCCGCAGCCTCCCACTCCAAACATTTGCAAGCCGTAGCCGGAGCAGAAAAACTTATTCAAACTTAACAGATTTTTTTACAAATTAAAAATAGAAAATAAGAAAATCGCCAAAAAATCGTTAGCGAGCCACCGAGTTTTTTATGCGACTGCATTTGGAAAAAATATTCGGCGAAATCACTCTCGCAATATGTGAGGACCTCTGTTTTGCGTGGATGTGTGCGTGTGAATGCTACAACTGATGCGTGCGTCTGCGTGTGTGTGTTCGTACAGCAACAACAACAACAACACCAACAATATTAACTGCTGCACCCGGAAGCTGAGAATAAAAACGCGTAGTTGTCAAAATACTAAAACTGCGTGTTTTTTTTTTGGTTTTTATTGGCGTTTTTCAGTGGGTTGAACTGGCGGAGGAAGAATTCATAAAAGAGAAAGGGAGAGAGAGATAGAGGGAGAGAGAGAGAGAGAGAGAGAGAGAGAGAGAGAGAAAGATAGAGGGAGGGGAAAGGATGAGAGATGGAGAGGGAGAGAGATTGAGCCCGGGAGAGAAAGTTATGGAGAAAGGAAGCGAGGGAGAGAGTCAATGGATGAGACAGCGAGAGATGTCACGCGGACATGCGACTAGTCGACGATGCGATTAGTCGCAGATGTGATTAGTCGGCGCATCGATTCGGCTGCGTTCAACGTGAACGCGATTTTTCCGTCGCAGCGGACAAACTTGTCGTTTTATTATATTTGCGTTTAATTGAACATTTTCGGCAGTCATTTTGGAAGTTATTTTGGCAGTCATTTTGGCAGTAATTTTTCTCAGTCACACACACACACACCCGCCACACTCTCCGCACTCCTGCGTTTACCCTCGCACTCAAATACTTTCACTCGAGCGCTCTCAAGCCTCACCACTCCGCGCTCCGTATTCACGCGTGGCTGCGTTCGTTTAAAACAGTTTAAAGTAGAGAAATACGACGTTTTCAAGTCGCTGTTCCTCGTCTTTGTGGAGAAAATAAGAAATCAACTTCGTCCTTCTCCTCTTTAAATCCTGCAATGCATTCGTATATAAAAAGCATCGAGCAACCGGCAAAATTGTTCGCGTTGCTGCTGCTGCTGCTGCTGCTGTTGTTGCTGTTGTTGCTGTTGTGTTTGCTATTGACGTCGTTTTGTATTGCAATCGAGCGACGAGAACCCTTCTGAATTCAGTTTCACTTCCATTGTGCGGACTGCATTAAAACAAAGCGTTGAAATTGCCAAAAATTTGCCGAAAAACGCTGAAGTGGCCTCGCGGCGGACGAAGAGGAGGAAGAAACGCGCAAAAACCGCGCTGTGAACGCACACATTTTAGTTCATGCATACGCACGCACACACACACACACGCACACGCACACTCACTCACACTCACACACACTCACGCACGCACACACAAACGCACTCATTACATTGTTTGGCGGCTCGCAAATCCTTTTTATGCGCTGCCTGAACCCCGTTCTCGCCCTTCCCGCGTCTCTCCAACCCGCTCCACGCACTCTCTCCCTCCCTCTCTATCTCTCTCCCTCTCTCTCTCTCTCTCTCTCTCCATCTCTCTCTCCGAAGAGCCTACAACTGCACTCTCTCCTCCTTCTGCCCGCCGTCCCTCCCCCCGCGCCGCTGGTGTCCTGCTGGCGCGCCCGCTCCTGTGCGCCTGCATGCGCTGATTAATTGAAGTACGCGCGCTCTCGCTGCCAGCGTGCGGCCCGCTCCTCCTCCTCCTCCTCCTCCTCCTCCTCCTTCGCCGCTGCTTCTACCGAGCTCATCCTGCGCCTCATCTTCCTCGTCATCTCCGCCATCAGCGCCGCCGTCTTTGTCTCGTTCTGTTGCTTCTTATTTTGTTGAAAATGCAAAAATGTGTGTTTTTATATCGCACTCCGAACAAAACAAGAAACGAAACAACTTAGAACGGCAAAGAGAGCGAAGGAGAAAAAATGCAAAACCATTGAGCGCGCAGGAAGCCTCAAAAGTGAAAATGTCCTTAAAAAACCAACACACACACACGCACACACACACACACGCACACGCACATCTCTGTGTGTGTGCGCTTCAGTGTACGTGTCTGTGAGGCTCGCGTTACTGCGCTCGAAAATGCCGAAATTTAATTTAATTTAATTTTCTTTTCTTTTTGCCGCGCACTGCGTCGCCGTCCGTCGCCGTCCGTCGCCGTCCGTCGCCGCCGGTCGCCGTCGCACCATCCGGGTGTCCTTGCGCCTCGCTGCGCCTCGCTGCCTGCATATAAAGTTGTAAAATGCAATGCATAAAAATTTTATATATTTCTCGCGCTTCACCGAAATGTCAGCCGCCCAAAAATAAAAGCGCAAGAAATGCAAATTAAGAAAAAAACAAAAAAATTCGTCGGCAACGTTTTCCTTTTTGGCGCGCTTCTTGTTTTTGCTTCGGCTGCGACAGCGGCAGCGCCGAGTGCGTCCTGCGATGTCCTGTCGCATTCCGTGCAGGCTGCAAGTCAGCTGCAACGGCCGCGAAAAACTGCAACATTTGCAGACGACGCAACAAGAAGAAAACGCGCCGCGACTTTTTCGGGCTCAAATACGCTGCCGGGGTTAATCGGCAGAGGAGGGTGGAGTTGTTGGAGGGGGTGTGGGGGGTGCATATGTCGTCGCCGGCAGCCGGTCGTGGCGTGGCGTGGCGTGGCGCTGGCTGAGGGTTACTGCACTCGCAGTGCAAAATGCAGGAGATTTCGTTGGCATTCCTTATTCAGGCGGCGGATTTCGGCGAGTGGCTGCGGCTGCGTTGCGCTGCCGTTGCGTCCAAAAAATGCGACCGCTTTTTAGTAGTTTTTAATTTTAACGGTTTCTGCGGAGCTCCTAATTGAAGCACCGCTAATTGAGTGGTAATGGCAACCCTGTTCATTAGCGCGCTCCTTCGTCCGCTCGGCCGTCGAGCGTCATTTTCGAGCGGCAGCAGTAAAAATTCGGCCGCTTTTATTGCCGCCTCACATGTTCGGCTTTATATTCGAGCAGCCCGAAATTCACTGTCAGTTAACCCTTTAGATGCCCACCACCTGCCCACCTGCAGCACAAATGAGGCTGCGTTTTCATGGTTTTGTGTGTCAATGGCGTCGCGTTGGTGGACCAGCGTTTTTGGCTTTTCAAATCGGCAAAATTAGCTTGCATTTTGACTCGTAACATTGCAGTCTGCAGGACTTCAAATCAGCACTTCGGACTCCTAAATAAAATGAATGAATACATCGGTAGCGCAAGAAAACTGAAAGAAACAATTGAAAATGTAATGGAATCTTCGCGATATTAAATGCAACTGAAGGCGAGAAGATCATCTGTCGCGTTAATCAGTCGTTCTGCAAGAACACCAAGAATTGGTCGTCGTCATCGTCATCGTCGCCGTCACATTGATTGCGTAATTAAAGGACGAACGGAAGGAGGAAGAAGAGCAGAATATCGATAACCAAATAATAATTCCTCGGCGATGCGAACTCGGTAGCTTTGATTTAATCATCAATTATGAGCTCACTTAATGGACGCGCCACACTTGGGACGAAACGACGTGCAAAACGAGGCTCGTCGAAGGGAGAGACCGACAGCAGAAGCTACAGCAACAACAACAACAGCAGCAGCAACGACAATAACAGCAACAGCAAAGCCGTCTTTCCTCGTTCTTCTGCTTCATCTGCATCTGGTTTCATAATCTTGCTGAATCCGCGCAACCGAAACCTCGAGACCTCTTCGCCCGCTGATCCCCCTCCCCGGACCACCTCCCAGCTTCTCCCTCCCCCCCTCCGGCGCAACCACATCATCCTCATGCACCGCTGCATCCACACATCTGTGCTTCACCTCCTCTTCTTCTTCTTCGTCGGCTGCTGCTGCCTGCTGCATGCATTCAAAACTTAATGACGCACAACGCCGAGATTCATTCAGATGCTGTGCAGCAAAACCATTTAATGCTCGCCACGCATGCGTCGCCGCGTCGCGCTGTGCAATCTGTGAGTCGAGTCGGCGACGCTTGTCGGCGACGCGTGCAGCGTGCAGCGGGCAGCGGGAAGCGGGCAGCGGGCAGCGGTGCGGTGGCCGGTGCGTGCAGTTATTTTGTAAATAAAACCGGGATTAAGTTGATCACACGTCGCTGGCGCTGGCAGCAGGAGCTGCTTGAGCGGCGTGGCAAGCAAGCGGCAGCCGGCAGCCGGCAGACGGCAGCCGGCAGACGGCAGCCGGCAACCGACAAGCGGCAGTCGGCAATCAGCGCCACCTGTTGATGGCGTCCGAAATGATATTGTTGTCAATAAACTGATAATCAGCGTAATGGATGGGGCAATAATTGGTGGTGGTGGTGGTGGTGGTGGTGGTGGTGCTGTGCCGCCGCGTTCAGCCTCAGATGCTGCGTTCCCCTCTTCGCTCTCCTTCCCCCCCCCTAACCCCCCGCCACCCATTCACGCACTCAGCACTTCCATAAAATCTGTCGTTTAATTGATGCGGCGACTTCGTTTCATTCCTCGCACGGCGTTGGCGAGGAGCCATTTAAGGCATTTTGTCGGTTGTTTGTGTCGTTGACAAGTTGCAGGCCGGCCGCCGATTAGATTTGCGATGGTTGAGAGGTTATTTTTGCCTGCAACTTTGAGTTGACGACGAACAACTTATTGATTTAGCTGCACAAGCAATTAAACGGGGAGGAGGGCGGGCGTAATCGATAGCTGGAGGATGGAGAAATCGATTTTTTTGACTATTTTGTCTTTTTACGTTTATAATAAAGTGATTTTTATTTTTACAATATTTCTTGCCTATTCTCGGGCCTCTTCTCTCTCTCTCTCTCTCTCTCTAAGTCTCTCTGAAGTGAGTGTAATTTTCAGTTTTCATTCTTGCAAAGAAGCTACCAACAACAACAACAGCAGCGAGCGCGTCCCTCTTTAGCCCCGAAAATAAGCCAAAATTTCATCAAAGGAACTCGTTAACTGCCTGAATTCTTAACACGTCGTCGTCGTGGTCGTCGTCGTCGCTCGTCGGCAAGAAGGGGCACTGAAGGTGACGCTTCTGCTGCTCATTAACTGACCAAATTTATGCCGCTCTCTCCGTCGACTTTCCGTCTGGCCATTCGTCGACTTGCCGCCCCCGATGGTCCCGTGGTCGTCACGCTGCTCCTTCTGTTCCGCTCCAAATACTTCCATCAGACCTGCAAACAAGACCGTCGAGCGACGAGCGACGAGTGACGAGCGACGAGCGACGAGCGACGAGCGCAGAGCGTCGAGGGGGCGCGGACGTGAAAGACAGCGACGTCTGAGTACATATCATCCCCTCGATCGGCGGCCGGGACGGACGCACAGACGGCCGTCTGCCACAGCAAGTGCAACCAACAACAACAACGTCGCAACTTCCCATTTTTCGGCAACATATTCGAATGTAAACAATTTGAATAAAATACGTATTGCAGCATTAAAAAAGGAGGACGAGGACGATGACGATGACGAGGACGAGGACGAGGACGTGGACGAGGACGTGGATGAGGTGGAGGTAGGAGGACGGGGAGGAGGACCAGGAGGAGGACGACGACGACACCACTCTGAATGGCCTGACGAATCGGCGAGTTTCCTCTGGTCAGGAAGGGCGGGGAGGGGGGGGGGGGAGAATAACGGGTGCCGTGGAATTTATTGGGTTCGAGTTGTAAGGGAAGCAACTTGAGCGAGTGGCGAGTGGCGAGGACAGCGACGACGGGACGAGCGGCTATAAAACCGCAGAACTGTTGCTGCCGAAGCAGGCAGGCAAACATGGTGGGTACACGAGGCTGACAGGTGGGCTGGGGGACACGGGGGGTGCGCGCGGAGAGGAAAGAAGAGCCATGTAAGCCAACGAGACTTTTATTGGCCTGCAGAATAATTTTAATTTTATGCTGCAAAATTAGGCAGACGAATTAAAAAGAAGAACGGAAAAGAAACTCGTGAAGCGGTGCAGAGGAAGAAAGGGCTGGAGAGGAAGGTAAGGAAAGAAGGGGAAATAAGAGGAGGAGGAGGAGGAGTTCAAATGGAATAACAAACAAGATTGAAATCTCAGAAAATCCATCGTTAATGGGGAAAAACATTGTGAGAGATAAAATGAGTGAACATTTCAGTGTTAAACGGAAAAACTCCAGTCAAGAAAGTGCAAAAAAATCCAGTCAGAGTGCGAAATAATTGAGGAAATCTGTATTTCACAAAAATGAGCGCGATTTTAGGGTTGTCTTTTCAACTATTATTCGATATAAATGATCATTTTTCTTGTACATCAGAAATGAAATGGTTTTTTTAGAAGCTGAAAAAGTTTGCAGAGTTATAAGTCAACAATTTCGCCGTCTAATTTCCAGCACAAAATGAAGAGAACTCCATTATTCTCGAACTCGGAGCAGCCGTCAGTCCGCTATTTCGCACAGATACACCAATTTCCAGCAGAAACAAAAGCATTAAAAATATCATTTGATAGAGAGAAGTTGAAACTGTTGAAATCGCACCGCAATTCAGTGCTAAAATGCAGCATAAAATTTAAGTAAGGAAGGATAACGCGATACAAAAGCTGGCGGCAGCAGGCAGGCAGGCAGGATACATGTGCAACAGCAACAACAACAACAATATAGTGGACAATACATTTGCCTCCTGCTGCCTCGAACGAACACCAGAATCGGTCCGTGGCATGCATGCATCGTGCAACATGCACCGAATGCAGGTCTACAGGTCGCCGCCACCACCACCATCAACGTGGTAAATGTGGTAACTGCAACAACAACAGCAACAGCAACAACAACAAAAACTCTCCCCCCCCCCCAATGAAAGCAAAAAATACGTTTTTGAGTAAATTTAAAAGTTTTTGTTTTGTCCTAAATTTTTATATCGCTCGTTGATGATCATTCGTCGTCGACTGTTCGTGGTGGTCGTCTTATTTTTGGACTCATTATTATTATTGTTTTTGTTTTTTTTTTTTTTGTTTTTTTGTTTTTTTTTTGTTTTTTGTTTTTTATCAGCTGGCAGGACGCAATGAATTTTGTGGGTTTTTGTGGTTGTTGTTGACTTGTTTCTGTTGCTGCTGCTGCTGCTCTTGTGTTTTTTTTTCTTTTTCCTTTGCATTTTTAGCAGTTTTATTAGGTTTCCTTGTTACTCCGGTTGAAATGTCTGATATACACGCGCACACATGCAGCCTCCTCCGCACTACTCACTCACTCTCTCACACACACACACACACACACACACAGTTTCTCTCACTCACGTTTTCGTTGTTAGCCGCCGCCGTCGTTGCTTTTGTCCCGCACAACTGGCGCTTCCTGGTAACAAAAGGGTTAAGTGGGTAAATTTGTACCTCCAGCTACGGAGTGTGTGTGTGTGTGTGTGTGTGTGTGTGTATGCGTGTGTGTGTTGTATATTTTGGGCAATTTTTTTTAAGATATTTTTCTGGTTGCCTTTATTTTTTCTGCTGTATTTTCGGCAGTTTCAATTTTAATGCTTTTGCTTCTTCCTTAATTTTTGCAGGTTTTTTGCGTTCTGTTTCAAACTTTTTTCGAGCCCCTTTTTTGCGTTTTCGAAGGTGTTCTTTGTTTTAATTTTTTATTACTGAGTTTTTAGCTTAAATTCTGGTTGCCGAGCTCGATGAGTCCTCGTCGCTGTCGCTGTCGCTGTCGTTGTCGTCGTCGTTGCCGTCGTCGTCGTCATCGTCATCCTCATCAGCGTCGCTGCCACCGTCAGCTATGCGTTGTCATGAATGAGGAGACGGTATCGGCGGCCGCACCGCACCGCACCGCGCCGCACCGCGCCGTCCGTTCCTGCGTCACTTTTTAAGCGCCCCCTACTTTAGCGTATTTTTTGGCTCTTACGCATTTCCGTTGCTGCTGGTTTTCACTTTTTCCTCCTTTTATTTCTTTTAAAATTCATTATTTTTGGAACTCTGGCATTTTATGCATTTTTTAGATATCAAGTTGTATTTTTTCTACTGTCTGCTGTTCGTTTTTCACTTTGTTTTCTGTTTTTTCCCCTCTGCAAAACCTCTTTTCATTGTATTTTAATGCGCTTCTTATCTTTAATTATCAAGTGTTTGAGTACCGAATATTGAAATAAAGTTTCTACAGTTTTAGCCATTTTTGTAACTAATTTGTCACCGTATTTCGTAAACTAAAACTTATTTCTTCAAACAGAAATCTAATTATAATCCAGAAGTGCAATAAATTGAAATCTTCCATAAGTTTTCGCCGTTTATCAGAATCACCAGAATTTATTTCTGATTCTTTTTTATTTACTTTGAAGAAAGATGTCGCACGCATGTTTTCCTGCTTGCGAATACCGCAGACAGGATAAAATAGATACTTGCAGCCCTTCCTGATTGTTTATATTAGTTCATCCAGCTGTCAGACGTCAAACACGAGCTGTCAGACACACGACAGAGATGTCAACGTGCGTTTTCTAGAATTAGTTGCACACTCACTCTTTAACAGTATTTCCAGGCGTCTGTCTCTCTCTCTCTCTCTATCTCTCTCTGTCTGTTGTTAGTTTGTCTGTTTATCTGTTTACCTGTCTGTTTGTCTGTCTGCCTGTCTGTTTGTCTGTCTGTTTATCTGTTTATCTGCTTGTTTTTCTGCTTGTCTGTCTGTTTGTCTGTCTGTTTATCTGTTTGTCTGTTTGTTTGTTTGTCTGTCTGTTTGTCTGTCAAAGTTTGACAGTAAATTGTATCTTTCATTAGCTTCCATTTTTGCAAAATTCTTCGTATCTCAAAGCAAGAAGATCCTTGTGTTCACTCATACACGCAGCTACATCTCTACACAACTACAAGACCATACGTACGCATGCAAACATACTCACACACACACACACACACTCCCACACTCAACTCACACACACATACTCATTGTTGACAACTGTCAACCCGTAATTGACAGATGCTTTTAAAAATGTTCATAATTCAGTTTGACGTTAATTCTTTCGCATGTTTAGCATAAATGCGAACGAGCGAGTTCAAGTCAAGGATCAGGGACGAGAATCGCTGCCAGCGCAGAGCCTCTCGTGTGCGGGTGGGTGTGGCGGGAGGGCATTTCAGAGAGTACGACAATTAGCAGAGAGAGAGAGAGAGAAGAGATGTTTGTGGAGGGAAAGAAAATCCTAGTTTTCGCGTGTAAAACAATGCAAAAATGCTAACGAAAGAAAAGCTTTTAATAAAGGATAAAAGAAAGAAATGATGCGTGGGGTGGGTGTGAAGCGGGAGGGGAATGGTGGAGGGGTACAAAAGGGGGTCGGGGAGGGTTTGACCGCGGTGAGGAATTATAGAGCTGCGTGAAGTGATAAAAGGAGTTTTTTGAGAAAATTGGCGCCAACTCCTGCTTTCGCATTCACACACACACGAACACTTAGGTATAAACACACACACACACACACACACACACACACACGCTCGTAGAATATCGTGCTCCGTGAAGCGGGTCGGAGGGGCGCAACTTCCGCCTTTGAATTCAAAGAACTTTGCCCGCCCAAAAATTCCTCCATATTAAAAAAAAACCCTGAACTCTCCGGCCCCCTCCCCCCTGATGAAAACGATTTCTGTCTACGCCACTGTATCCCGACCACTCGTCTGTCGTCAGTACGAGTATCTGTATCTACAAATCCGTCCCTCTACTTCTGAACTAGCAGCGGCAATTTGTAACCCAGATACTTATTAGCGAGATGCGTTTGAAGTTCTCCTGCCTCCCCTCACCGTCTCACTCCTCTCCCTCCCTACGCCCACTCGCCACACCCCCCGTACTCGCAATAATCTTACGCTTCCTGGCATTGCATTTTCCGCTGATTAGTTTGTTGCGTCAACTTTTTAAACGCAGCAGCAGCAGCCGCTGCAGCTTTTGTTTGCTCCACAAGGATGATCACAATGATGATCACGATTATGGTGTTGTTGTTGGTGTTGTTGTTGTTGTTGTTGTTGTTGTTGTTGTAGTTGTTAGGGCGCTGCACTTTATCCTTGCTCGTCCTTGTGCGCGTGTATCTGTTCCAACTCGCTGTTTATCTTGCATGCAACACCGACCTTTCTTATCTGCGAGCCGCCACTTTCTTGCAATTTTTTGTCAGGTTAGCGACGAGTGGATGAGGAAGAGGAGGAGGAGGGGGATGGAGAAGTGAGGGGCCTTCATGAGCTTGTGTGTGTGTGTGTGTGTGTGTGTGTGTGTGTGTGTGTGTGTGTCTGAGTAGGTTGGGTGGTTAATGCATGATTTCGATTCATCGTCGTCAAAGGCTGTCTGTTTTTATTTGTAATCCTCGCGTATCCTTTGACTGGTTTTTTGACAACGCACTGGTTGTTGTTGCTCTTGTTGTTGTTGTTGTTGTTGTTGTTGCTGCAGTGATATCAGCATTTTCAGTTTTTCTAGTTTTATTTCGGTTTTTTTTCTGTTTCTTTTCATAAAAGTTTTTCGCCTGCGGTGAAACAATTTTTCTCTCTTCAGTATCGTTTGTCGTTGTTGTTGTTGTTGTTGTTGTTGTTGTCTTGGTTGTTGTTGTTGCTGCGTACACTTTACACCCGCGCACAAAAACCAAAACACTGCAAGTCACACTAATTTTCAGTTACAAGTTAACAGCCGCAGGATCAAAGGATTCAAAAGGCTCTGCGGAAATACGCTTGTATGCGTGCCTGCGTAGTTCTTTGTATGCGTGCTTCTTTGTCAAATGGATTTACCCTCTTCCCTTTCGCAACCCTCCCTCCCTCCCTCCACCACTCCTCCCCCTCCCCCCCCCCCAACATCCTCTCGCGCCCGCTCGCGGTAGTTCATTACTTCCTCCATCACAAAGCAGACGCTCGAGTATACTCGAAAAAATGCGAGTTATTTCCTCTTAAGTTGGCCTCTCAGGCAGCGCTTTCAACGCTTTTAACGGTGCAACGCGGAGAGGGACGTAGTTGGCCGGGGGTGGGGGGTGGGAGGGGGAACAGGAGGGCCAAGAGGATCCTAGAACTTGTGCGTGGCGGCGGCTACTTCAGAGAGTTCAAAGAAAGTCTGAGCGAAGTTAATGAAGAACTAGTTGTTGTTGTTCCTGTAGTTTGAAGTGAGTAAGTAATTGCGAGGCTGTTGTGGGGATCGTGACCTCCTCGCCCACCTAAATCCAACTGGTCTTCGAGAAGATCGAGAGGTTGCAAGCGTTGAAAATACTATTTAAAAAGGGATTTCTAGTCCTTCAGTCCCTACTTTGAGTTTCTCTATGTGCGGGGAGAGGCGAAGACTGGGATTTTTGTTGTCTGCGATTATTAACTGGAATGTATTTCATCGATTCTTCTCAGCTCTCATCCTTACCGCGGTTTTAGCGAGGGATTTTCAGCCCAACCTCAAGTCGATGACCTTAAATTAGGTGAAATTTAAGTGATGTTTGAAGAAATCGGAATTTAATGCGACAGAAGAGAAATACGGACAAATGCCACACCAACAACGACAGCGACAGCGACAGCGACAACAACAACAACAACAACAAGAACATCAGCAGCAGCAACAACACTGTAAGCAGAGGACGCGTGCTCAAGTGTTTAGACGCGTTCACTTTCCCTCCACAGCAGAATCTTGAGAAGCTTGAAATGCTGAGAAGAAACACGATAAATTGGCTCACTCTGGCAAACGCATAATTTGCGGGTTGTGATGATGGTTCGGATGCAGAAAGAGTCCTCGATGCGTTCGTCTTCTTCTGCTTCTGCTTCTGCTTCCCCTCCACCACCACCTCCTCCTCCTCCTCCTCGTCCTCCTCCTCCTCGTCCTGACGTTGACATATTGATCGATTGAATGTCCTTACAGATCTCTTAATAGATAATTTTGCTGGTAACTGGACAACTTTTACAGAGGAGTTGGAACGAAATCAGTGCGATTTCATTTCCGCAAGGAAGGCAACGCCATTCCATTCCATCACAAGAGGAAGAGGAATGGAACTCCTGCGGTGAGGTGAAGAGGTCAGCTTGTCAAGCTGAGTTTCGATATCTTGCCACTGGCGAATCAATCAAGGAATCGTCATACATCGATTGGTTGGAGAATTTTGATTGTCTTGCAGGACAACAACTTCGTCAGTGGAGACGGTAATCGAGATCGAGACGACGGCTTCTTGAGGTCGAATAAGGGAAATTGAGTTCCAGACTGGTTTTCTATCGAGGTTGTTAAACGATTTCAAGACGACGACCGACCTTTTTTATTCGACACGATATTCTGCATCTCACATTTTTCGATCGGCTGCATCAATATTTCAAATACAGTCTCGTGCTGCGGGGAATTCTTAAATCAAATAAATTCCCAAATCATTAAAAACAACAAATGAGACGTAAAAATAGAAGTTTCACCGCAGAGCAAAAAGAGTAGCAAAAAACGCTCCCATCGCAATGCGGCGAAGGCAACACTGCGACTGCTTCTTCTTCCCTGATTTCTGTCGCTGCTACTCCATGTAACGGCAACGGCAGCAACAACAGCAACATCAGCAACAACAGCAACAACAACTCGGCTCCCTGATATACAAGACAAGCAGAATTTCGCCAAGTGGTTTTCCAGGAATTTTGTCAATGAGACCGAAAGCTAAACATTTAAGAAAAAAGCGATTCGAATAATGCAGACGCCGCAGCAACAAAACCACAACAACAACAACAACAACCACAACAACAACAACAACTCGAAAACGCAATACAGTAATTTGAGCTGCAAATTAAAATGTCATAATAATAATTTGCAAGAGGAATGAAAAATTAAAAACAAAGAAAAAGGAAACTTTTCAGCGCACACGCAAGACCACCACCGCCACCACCGCCAGCACAACAACACCGCCAGCACAACAACACCGCCACCAACAACAGCACCGCCACAACAACAACACCACCGCCAGCACAACAACACCGCCACCAACAACACCATCGCCGCCAGCCAATACAAACGCCGAACAAACGTCAGCGGCATTCAAGCCGACCGCCGACCGCCGACCGGTCGGCCAACATGCATCGAGCGCGACGACACCCTACGTTGGCGGACGGCCGCCGGAACTTTTCGTGCACGCGCTCAAATTTCACTTTTTCGCAACAAGTCGCGCGAGAGCTCAACAAGCTGCAACATCACAAGATACTCGTATTTGTTCCTCGCATTCTGTGCGTCCGACACGACGACAATGCGGCGAACCGTTTCTTCGTCGCCGTCGTCGTCGTCGTCGTCGTCGTCGTCGTCCCCCCTTTGGACGCTTGTGTCCAGTGTCACAGCATTTCTTCAGAAGTCCTCGAAATGCTGCCTGTGTGTGCCCACTTTTGAGCGATTCGACGAATTAATGAAATCCAAGAATGGTGCAAAAATCACAGAAGGAGATTATAAATCCCAACGGACAAAACTAAGAAAAAAAGCGACTTCTTACGCCCATCGTAGGCTCTCGTAGTGCCGCCACACTGAGCGAAAAAAATGAGAATTCTGGAACCGAGAAGAGTTCGTCATAATGAAGAAAATGGCGTAGAAGGTTTTAATCAACTAAAAAGGTTGGCGAAATGAAGACTTGTAATTCTTCGATTTGATGAGAAAGTTTTCAGTTGTCAGCTAAGCTCGTTCATCAAAAATGACAACCGACGTTCGTCGTACTGACTACGAGGATTGTTAATATGAAGAAGGTTATTGCTATTAGGTAAAAATCAAGGCCGCAACGACAGTCTAAACTCGCGATTTGCAAGTCTAAACTCGCGATTTTCAGGTATAAAACCGCGATATTTCATTCAGCGAACACGGTTGTCAGTTAGAATCGTTCATCCAATTGACAACCGACGTTCATCATACTGACAAAACTCATGAAATATTAACAATCACTTTCGAAATTGTGGTTGCTATTAGACAAAAATTGACGTCAAACTGACAATTTTGTTGGCGAATAGAACGATTTTCACTTAACAATCAAGGAATGTAGCAGTCAATGAATTTTTTGCGGTGGATAATTCTCAAGCTTGTTGCAATTTCTGGTCCCATCCCACTTGTCGACGTTTTTGCATGTTTTCGCAAAATTTTTGGGTGTCAGAAAGCAGTTGTTGGTTTTAATTTGCTGGCTGCTGGCTTTTCTTGCCCGCCATAATCGGAGCTTAATTCTCGCTTTACATGTGTCGATGGGGAAAGAAGTGCTGCCGGCCAACGTCACCGATAAGCCGCCGAAAGCACTTAGTAATGCGATTAAGGCGACGACAGGGCCAGCAGCGCGATTGCAGGTACTCGCCAACTATTTGGAGCGGCGATAATATTTCACAGTCGCGGCGATGGTATTTCACCAGCGAGGCATTCGTGTCGACGAAGAATGCATTTTTTGTCTGGAATTGAGCAAGCATTTCAGGAATTCGTTGCGTTACGGACTCGAAATTATTTGCAAACCTTTTTATTAAATAGATGAAATTAGAAGGGGGGGGGGGGGGTAGGGAAACACAGAAGAATTGCAACGAACGGTGTACGAGTGGCGCGACAGGAATTCAGAGCCGTAACCGAACCGAAATTGAAGCCGCGATAGCCGTGTTGAACTCGAAGTAAGCCTGGAATTGAAGCTGGACAGCTTTCCTGGAAGATGTCGGGAATTCCTAGTTGGGAATTTCTTGTTTCTTCTACAGTTTTCCATTCAAAACCGTTGAAGGGAAGATTATTTTCGCGCTGAATGCAAGCAGATGTGCGGTGTTTGGAATTGTGCAGCAGCTACTTATTGCGCGTCCTTTTCTCTATCTCTCCCTCTCCCTCTCTCCACTCGACGCCGCTAGATGGCGCTCCCTGCGCTCGGCCGCACCAGGCAGGCGCAGAAGAAAAGCGAAAGCCGTGCATTCCGTGCGAACAACACATCGAAGACGACGACAGACACACACGCCGAGTCGCCGTCAGTGATTTCTGCCTGCCACCCACTCCGCCAGTCAGCATGTCCTTGCTGCTCCTTTTTAATGCATGTCACACACAACAACTGCAGCTCGTCATCCTCCTTGCAGCCTCTTTTGTTCACTGATTGCTGACTGCCGACTGACGACTGACGACGAGCGACGCGCGACGAGACTCCTTCACAGTCTTCGCGCGCCGCGCCACTTCGTCTCGCTCCACATTCCCGCCACTCGCAACCCCGTCTTCGTCCTCGTCGCCTCGTCGCCTCGCCGCCATTCCCTGCTTCGTTTCTCTGAAATCCCTCTTGACAAACGACAAACGGAATAACAGCAGAAAGCAAGCGAAATAAAGTACAAAAATTAATTATATGAAATTCAAAAAAGTGTCACTTTTTCCAGACTTCCAGACAGCAGCGGCGATCGATAAGAAATGACGGCTCAGCTACTCCGCGCCACCGTCCGCCGTGTTGTTGTACGTGCATTCAGTGCAACGCGTGGCGGCCGCTGCCTTCTGCTTAAATGTTGGTGCAGGAGACCGCGGAGGGGGAGGGGAAGCGGATGAGCAGGGGGCGGCACAGGAAGAATGTAAAGCAACAACTGCAATTTGTTTGTCACCTGTAAGTAGCAGCAGCAGCAGGCGTCTGCTGGACGAATGGACAGACAGACAGACAGACAGACAGACAGACAGGCAGGCAGGCAGGCAGGCAGGCAGGCAGGCAGATTAACCGCCACCGCTTTGGTGTCCTGCGAGTCCTTTCGGCTGCCTTTCGCTTGGCATTCGCTCGTTCGACTGGCATTAAATACGTTCTTCTTAACATTTATTTTAATGTCCTTGTTAGAGGTCGAAACGGAATAAACAACAGCAACAGCGACAGCAACAGCAACAGCCAGAGCGGAGTCGAATGCAGGGAGTTTTAAGCTGCAGGATGTTGCCGCGAGGAGGTCGGCAACGTCGCCGGCAGCACGTCGCGGCAACGCCGGCAGGACGGCCGCGCGGTGGAGGCAGTTGTGACAAATGCGACAGACTTGAAATGCAGTCATGTAGATGAAAATGAAAGTGACTGCAGTCAGCCGGCCGGCCTGCAAAGGTATCTCGCGCTCGTGCTCGGAAAGGATTTCCATAGGAAAGAAATACTCGTACATAATTTCTTGGCGGCTCCTGAAGTGTTGTTTGTTTCGCTTGTGCGACGCTGTTTCGCGCGCGCGGAGGCGACGAACGGGCTGGAAGAAGTGAAACCGCAAATTACAATGCCGGTCAAGTTCAAGTTAGAAGCGAGAAGCGGGAAGCGAGAAGCGGGAAGCGAGAAGCGAGAAGCGTGGAGCGAGAAGCGAGGAGCGAGAAGTTGTGTATGCAGAGAAGTTGTTGTGGTTGTGCGTCGGCATTTCAAGTGTAGAGAATTCGATATTCTTCAGGTGGCGAAATTCTGAATATTCCTCCATCAAATCTTCCGAATTCTGAAGTAAGAGCGACCATCCTGCTGCCTGCCTGCCTGCTGTCGCTTCTGAAGCAGCAGCTGAGTTCAGATTTCTTCAGTTCAGTTTACTTTTAATTACTTTAAATAGAATTAAGGAGCGACTGTTCTACGTAATTGAAGTTTTATTGTTAGTAAATACGTTTGTTCCGAATAGATAAGAACCGCTTTCGCCTTCTCTGTTATCGAATAAGTGTTGAAATTTTTCAATTTTGTGAGCTCTTGTAGAGCAAACAAGAAGAAACTTAGAAAAACACTAAGAAAGGCAAGACAAAACTTTTTACCGTCCGCACCGATCGAAACCTACAGACGTCAAAATTTAGTTTTGTATAAGAAAAACTTGGGCTAAATAAGAGATAAAGAAAGTTTTCATATTATTTTGGAAACCACCTGCCGTGCGTAGAAAAGATGGACAGCAACAACAAGCAGAGAGAAATCAGGCAAGAAATTCGCTCGCTACCCACTCATCATCAGACATGATTATCAAAAAAAAGTGAAAAAACAAACAATCATTCATTCACTCACTGAGTCAGTCAGTCAGTCAGCTGCAGGAGTTCAAGCAAATCGAGGCCGAACCACCATCACCACCAGCAGCAACCACCACCCACCCGTCCACGGACTCCTTCAAGTGCGCCACCAAAGGCAGCAACAACATCAGCCACAACCACAACAGGCAGTCACACACACACACACACACACACACACACACACATATCCTTCATTCATTCCGTTCTTCGCTATAAGACTTCTAATGGATTAACATAGCCGACTGCACACGCATCCCAAATTTACGTCAAAAGTAGTGACGTTCTCATGCAACGCATGAGTATCCTACAGCGCGCGCGAGCACTCAACCTCTCAAACGCAGCATTCGAATCTCCGTCCGTCCTTCGGTTGGCGTCGTCGGTACATCTTGCTTGGCTGAGTGTTTTCTTCGTTTTTTCTTCTCGTTTCTTCTAGCGATTCCCCTGCATGCCATGCCATCGACCTGGTGGGGCCCCACCACCTGCGATTTCTGCTTATCCACTAAAATGATGACCGACTTTTCTTTCTGTTATCGTCTCTCTCTCTCTCTCTCTCTCTCTCTCTCTCTCTCTCTGTTGCCTCCTGACTTTCTCTCCGCTTATCTGCATCTCAGTCGGCTGCTGCGCTCGTTCAGTCTGATCGACTGACTATTTGTGTTGAGTATCCGTCGCCTGCCAATCTGAGTTACCTTGACTTTCCATGGAAATAAAGTGTCGAAATCGGTCAACTCTGGCTATCTGTGTCTTTCACAGACTTTCCTGAATCTCTTTGGCTTTGCAGTGTATCGGGGACTGATATATTGTCTGCCTGCGTGATCATTTGACTACCCTTGACCGGAGGATCTCTATGACTCTCGATATTATTTGATTTTAGTCTGAATATTTTGTCTGTTATTGAGACTACTTCGTCTGTCAAGTCCTAGACATCAGTCAAGTCCTTGACTCTCTCTAACATCACCATCTCTCTAACTTTTAATGTACTCCTGTTACGTACTTTTTGTTTCTATATTCTCTTCTCGTTCAGTGTCGCCTGCATTCTTGACTTGACTTCTCTCTAATTTTCGTCATCATTTGACTCGAGCTATTCACTTCTGACTCTTCGACTCTGCCTGTCTGTCTGGCCAAAATGTTCCACGGTTTTCACATTCTCAACTTCCTCTTCCCTTCATGTTATCTCACCAATCTCTTCTTTTTCTGCACCCCGAGTTTTCCTAGTCGTCTCTACGCGTTTCGATTCTGTGTTTCTTTTATTGAAAAGCTTTGATTGATTGTGACTCTTTGAATATCATTATCAATACTTCAGATATCGTTTCGTTTTTTCGTCTGTATCGTTTTGAGAGTATGAGTTCTCGAATTGACTGCGTATCTCCTTTTTTATTTGACTTCTCCTCCTCTACTCTTTACCTTCTCTTGAGACTTGACTTGGTCACTCCCGTCCCAACTTTGCTGTCCACTTTCTGTTTCTTCAGTTCGTGTGTCTGACAGTCTGTCTCGTTGACACCTTAATTGTTTCTCTATTTTCGTTATATTAACTTTATATCGATTGCATATTTATATCCTCCCCGTCTCGTTTTCCTTGATTGTCGTCCTTGTTGTCCTTGTCGTGTTTTGTTCTGTCTGCTGTGTGTGTGTCGTTCCAGCCTGTTTACGTTTGCAGTCGATTAGTCTGCGTGTCTGACAGACAAGACGGGAACAGGAGGGCTGACGACCTGCATGACCCATCTATCGTTTCATGGCCCTGTCTCTGTCTTGCGCCATTAGGGCTCCGAGCTTTCTCGAAACTTCCCTTATGGCTCCTTCAATCCAACGGCTCTGAGTAGCTGTTTGTCTCCGTTGTGTGGCGTGTTTGTATGACTCAATAATTGAACGAGCGTTTGTACGGTTTTTTCCAACAGCTGGTTTTTAGATCTCTGGATTTTTGTGATTACTTTATATTGCTGTTGTTGTTACAACTGTTACTGTTTTCGATCGGAATGTTGGACGTCCGTTGACGCCGTCATCAGATTTATCTATTTTCGAGCGATAGAAACGTCTGGATTTTTATCGAAGAACACATTTCTTCCTAAAAGTCGTTCTTCTCTTCAATATCTTCTTCTCTCGATGAATCACATATTTTAAAGGAGAAAATTGATTTGATATTAGAAAAACATATTTACTTCGTTATAATCGTTTGTATTAAAAAAATAAGCGTAACCAAGTTGAGATGCTGTTTGAAGCCAACTCATCGAACTACGGACGACACTTTCGAACACATCATCAATTACGCAATATTTTTCGCTTTATTGCTTTCCTCAGATTCTTTTGAAAATCTCGGCTTTTCCTTCTCATCACTGGAATTATATAACAAGTATACGACCCGTTGTATCTCGTTCAACGTCTACTCAACGTAGATAGTGAGGATCTCGTGCGATTTCCACGCCTTATCACTCGCCTCTTATTTCTTGTTATAATCTTCGAGTCGTAAAAGTTTCTTTCTAAGTGTTTAAGTCTTAAGACTTCAGTGAAAAAGTCATATCAATAGCGATGAAGTTTTCGATGACCTTCATCGAATCTACGCAGAAAAATTTCAACTTTTACTTTAATATCGTAAGATATCTTAAATGTTTGTTTAAAACTTAAAGTCCTTAGTCGCCAGCAGCAGCAATTGCACTGAAGTTCTTTCTTATCACCAACACTCGGAGTGTTGAACGTGTTTTAACTAAGCTAGGAATTGTTGGTTCTTCAACTTGCAAGGAACATTTTATGTGCAACTTCGAAGAATGAATACTAAAATGAAACGAATAGATAACATCAGCAGACATAAAAGAAATGTATGTAGACAGATAAACATAGAGGAAGAAAGGTAAACAGATAGAAAGGATGAACGGCGAACAGAAAGTGATGGTGTTCTTGGAGAAGGAAAATTTTTCATTATCAAACAAAAGATAATTTTATAATAAGGAATATTCACATTTACTGGAAAAAATAGAGAGAGAGGGAGAGAGAGAGAAAGAGAGAAGGGGAAAGAGAGAGGGAGAATGTAGAAGAAGAAGAAGAGATAGAAAGCGAGAGAGAGAGAGAAGCTAAGATAATCATCCACCAGACAGATTTGTAGACACCTGCCAGACCTTGAATCATAAGCTCTGGCATAAAACCGTACTAATAAAAGTAGTGAAAGCACCCACAGCTCCTCGTACGCGAGGCTAATGGAGCGGGGGCGTGGCGGGGCAGACGAGGGGCGCGATGTGGAATAGCAATCTGATGCCTGTTTGTTCGTTGTTATCCTCGTTTACTACCCGTACACGTTTCTTGTGCTAGAAACATGAAAACTTGATTCGAAGTCATCATGACTTCATGGGAGGTGATGAGATGGTGGTTCAGTGGGGTTGTTCTTCCCCCCACAGCGTGGAAGAGGTGTTGTTGTTTGTGCTTATGATGCTACGGATACTTTGATGATGGTATGATGGTGTTGATTGTATCAGTGATGTTCTTTTTATTGTTAAAGTTAATGTTAAAGTGCACGTTATCCGTGATCACAGCTGCTGACTTCACAGTTACTCAGCCGATGTAATGAGCTTGTCTCTCTTTCCCTTCATCTCTCCTGCACCTCCGCCCCTTCCTGCATTTGCCACGAATACCTGCAGTATAGAAGTCACTCGCTTGCTGAACGGATTGAAAAGTTTCTCAAAAGTTCTGCCGAGTTGATGACATGCTTACTGAGTTTGTAAATTGTTTCCTATTGTTGTCGGCGTTTAAGTAGCTTTATAACTCCGCTGAACTTCAATATCACTTCAGTTAAAGTGAGCGCAGAAAGCTTAACACACACGCTTTCACACACGCACACACACACACACACACACACACACACACACAATCGTTTTAATTCCTGCTTTAAAGTGGCCCACTTTTATTCCCACTTCAATTTAAAACATTTCCAAGGTGAATTATAATTCTGGTGGATAAAATAAAAAGCTTCGACAAGTTGTAACCCTTTCTTAGAAGTCCTTAGTTTTGAAAACAAGTCATAGATAACAAGCAAAAGCTTCTTGAAAGCTCATTTATATATAGATAATTTAAAATAAATGTAAATTATAAAATAAACTAAAAAGCAAAAAAATTCGATAGGTTGAAAAGCTTTTTTAGAAATCCTTATTCTTGAGAATCTGATGGAAAGCACCAAGAAAGCTCTTTAAAAGCTCATATGCACGTGTGGGATTTTAAATAAATATGAATTATAATTCTGTATGATATTGAAAAAGCTTCAACAAGTTGTAAAGTTTTCGAAGAAATCCTTAGTTTTGAAAGCAAGCATTTGATTGAAAGCATTTAAGCGCTTCTTAAAAGCTCATTAAAAGCTCTTCTAAATATATAGAGCTTCATTACTTCAATTGTAAGCATAAAATTTTAAGAAAACTCTTAATTTTCTAGAAATTAACTTGGTATTTCTTCTTCACATTTCAGGAATTAAACAATCGTTCAGTTGGAGACCCTCAAAATTCCTTCTAAAATCCAGAAAAAGAGGCGTGGCGTGGACAACTTGGCTTGAGTTTCTCACATTGGACCAAATAATAGACTTTTCTGTAAGGGGCAGCTAGACCGGCAAACTTTTGGCAGAACTTAAAAGCTCAGTCGAAATAATTTTCGAATTCCTTCTTTAAAACTATAAAAAAGAAACTTTCATAAGTGCTAAAATACAAAAATTCGGTGACTAAAAACTGTACAAACTTGAATTTGTATGAAAGATTATTTCCGTTACTTGCACCCCCACCCCCAACCCCCTTTAGACTACTTTTCCCTCCTTCTACTCGACGTCGAAAAGACGAGAAGTTTTAGTATTCAGTTAAACAAACAAATTAATTCGGGAACAAAACTTTCAAAACGGTTTTGAGCGCGTGAACATTGTTGTGTAGAATACGTGGTGTATGTGTGGCTGTTTCTGTGTGTATCCTGAATTCGAAAGGATTACTGCAACAACAACAACAACCAACACCGCCACCGCCACCACCATCACCATCACCGACGGCACCGGAATTCGCAACGAGAATCCGAATCACACGGCAACACGGCCCGCAAAAAATAACTATTTAATGGATTGCTGGACGGGTCACGCCCGACTGGCGAGTATTTTAGTTTAAGGTGAGTACTGGCGATGCGCTATTGTTGTTAACTTTAGGAATTTCGCAGATTATTCGCAATAAAAAAGTAGAAGGTATGGCAACCCCAGAGTGAGTATTAAAAGCGGCTTTTTTCCAGAGCTGCAAAACGGCCGCGACGATGATGTAAGATCACCAGTTAGCGAACGCATGGACGGATAGAGAGACGTAAGGAGGGTGGGAGGGACGGCCGGAGGAAGGGTCAGACGGAGGGAGGGAGGGACGGACGTACGTACGAACGAGCAACGAACGAACGAACTTGGCAGTGAGAACGACGAGCCGTTTATAAATCGGCGACGACGACGACGACGACGTTCTAAATGTACGCCGACAGCAGGCAGATCACAGCACGAACGCATAAACATGACCACCGTTCCCTTCATGCATCCATATGTATCTGCGAGTGTGTAGATTTGTGCGCGCAGCTTTTTAGATTTCGCAGATACTGTGTGTGACTGCCGAGCCGCGAGCCGCGCCGCGCCGTGCCGCCGTTAGTGTGTGCAAAAAGCGCACTTCCGTCAGCCTCAAGGCCAACAGCGGTGTTTTGTGCGATAGCGAGTCTCTAACCGAATGACTGACTGACTGACTGATCGAATGACCGACTGAGCAAATAGCTGAGCGACTGAATAGCTGATTACCGAACCCACTGAATGATTCAGATCAAGAAGCCGACTGACTGCCGGTGTGAATATTTTATATACTCTCGTACGTAGCGCTGATTGGTACAAAAAGATTTCATTTGAAGACTGTTTTGAGCTCTGTAAGTCGTCACAAATATTTCAACTATTGAAAAGGTTTTCTCATTCTTTTGCGGAAGGTTTTAGTAGCAGATATTTAATATATAGCATTCAATCTTCTTCAGTCTTCAAAAACTCCTTCGATTTCAGCACAACTACCAGTTCTGTACACCTTTGAGAAGCGAAAAAGTGTTCTGAGAGCTTACGAAGCATAGGCGAAGCACTTCCGAAGCGCTTCGTAAGCACTTCTTAAGTTTTTCGTTTTTGAAAGAATATTATTTTTGATAAATCAACGCAAGGATTTGATTAATTCTACCTCAGTTTTATTAGTTTAGATCATCAATTCAAGCTCGCACCACAACTAGTAAGTTCAAATATCCATCAGCGACTTGTAAGCGATTTGTAAGCGTTTTGTAAGCGCTTTGTAAGCGCTTTGTAAGTGTTTTGTAAGTGCTTTGTAAGCGGTTCGTAAGCACTTTGTAAGCGCTTTGCAAGCGTTTTGTAGGCATTTTGTGAGCGCTTTGTAAGCGCTTTGTAAGCGCTTCTGTAGTATGTGGAGAAAGTATAGAAAATATATAATGAATTGAAATGGTCTCTGCATCGTACTTCTGCAGTCCTTCTATTCCGCCCACACGTCCCCTCCCTCCCAAGCCACACGCTATTCATGCAATGTGGTCCTCATCACTCTTCGATCCCCTTAATACGATCGTCAGCCTCTCTACTCGTCTACGATGCGATATTCAACGAACTCAACTGTAGAAATACACATTCAATTGATGACTGCAACAACAACACAATAACAACAACAGCGACCAAGTGATGATTGCGTGATCTTCACACTAATTAAAGAAAAAAAAAGAGAAAAAAAAAGAGAAAAAAGAAAATATAAAAGCAAGTTTAATTGAATTTCAAACAGAATTGCAAAATCCTTCAAACAGCTTTTCGAGTTCCGCTGATGGATGGCAGGCATTCGTCGATTTTTAAAATTAATTCCTAAATTCTTGTGGCTAGAAATGCGAGTGGAAAGCGAGAACTGAAACCTGAAGATTTCGACAAAATTCGATTTTAGAAAAAAGCAAGCAAAAATAACCCGTATTTAAAGAAAACCTTGAAATCCGCTTGTTTGACATGCAACGCAAAACCCTGTCAGACGGTAAAAATAAAAACAACAAAACCGAAACCGCAAAACAAACACGCTTTCGGCTTAGAAACAACGAAAAGTATTTGTTGTTTCTTCGCCTCAGCTGCTCACACGATCAGTCGTCATCGATCATTCATCGATCATTCATCGCCATCGCTGCCATCATCAGCGAGATCAACACCAACACAATTAACATCAACACCCGCACAGCACCCGCAACATCACGATCATTTCTCGTTGTTATGATCAACACGATTCGTTATCGCGCTACCGCGATCATTATTGTGAGAATCATCATCGTCCGGATTCTATTATCAGGAAACTATTATCAGCGCCATCATCATGATCTTGATTGGCGTTATGATGATCACAACGTGTGATCATCATTCGCCGATTAACCGGCCTCACTGTGAATGTCATCATCTTCACCATCCTCATCTTCACCATCCTCATCTTCACAATTGCCATCTTCACCATCCTCATCTTCATCCTCATCATCGTCGTCAGGATCACCACAATAATCGTGATCGCTTCCGTTATCATTTCTGTCGTTATCATTGTGGCGATCACAACTATGATTCTTTATCACCACTATAATCACCACCGTTATCGTCATATACAGAATGACCATCGCCATCATCATCATCACCATCACCATCATCACCATCATCATCATCATCATCATCATCATCGTTCCCCTCGAAATCATCCCCTCTCCAGCCACCAAAAACTGAGGACAGACACACTTCATTAGTTCATCTCTCACCTCCTCTCACCAGACGCTCATCTCGATCATCTGCTACACGATCGACTGAGCCGCAGCTGCGACCGTCATCGCCGAATGCAGACCCCACGGCCTTGGCCTTGAACGTTGTTGTTGCTGTTGCTGTTGCTGTTGTTGTCTCGGCTGTTTGCAAATCGCTAGTCGGCATTAGTTTGTGTTCAGTGTTATCTACGAAATTTCTGTTGCTGTCGAGTGCATGGAATGCGAGGGGGATGCAAGGGTGTGTGTGTGTGTGTGTGTGTGTGTGTGTGTGTGTGTGTGTGTGTGTGCTTCACTCGACTCTTTCGCATTTCGCAAAAAACAAAAAAGTCAATTGATTTCCTCTATTAAAATGTTGTATTTCGCTTTATTGCGTAATTAAGTTTTCGTTTGAAGTTCCCTCTCACAGCGTAACGCAGCAACATGAATGACGTGACATTAAATTATTTCCTTCACATGCGTTTCTGCTGCCGCTGTTGTTGTTGTTGTTGTTGTTGTTGTTGTTGCCGTTGTTTGTTTGCCGCAGTTCATGCTTAATTACGTAATAACGTAACGCACGTAAGGACGTAGCGTTTTTAAGTTCGCTTTTTTGCATTTACGCGCATTTTTTCTTTCAAGTGTGAGAAAAGTTTTACTTGTTCTGCTTGTTTTCTCTATTTTGCAACTAAATGATAACGGTTATTCTGTTATAGCGGTTATGTGTGTGTGTGAGTGCGCGCAAGTGTGACAAATGCGTACACACGTCTTTACAACAACAGTAAATTAAGCAGCAGAGCGGCTGGCGACGAACAAAGCAAACAGCAGCAACAACCTCACAGTTAGCAACAACAACAACAACAAAAACAACAAAAACAACAACATCATACGGCAACAACAAAGATCAAATTGATTTGTCACGCTGCGCACAAACTACGTAATTCATTGCGTTTTTATGCACCGCTTGCGTTCTCCCCATCCGTCCCTCCGGCGCATTGCTGCTCACCGCTCCCCCACCCCTTCACCCGTCCCTCACTTCCGCAGGACCGAGTTGTCGTCTACTTAGCACGGCATTTCTATTCCTTTTTTATGCTGCTTTTTGTGCTTTTTTCCCTATTTTTTCCCCCCTCATTACGTCGTTTTGCTGCGGTTCAATCAATAAACGCTCCGCGTTCAGCGTAAATGACGTTAGTTATTGTCACCGCCGCCGTTGTTGTTGTTGTTGTTGTTGCTGCTGCTGCTGTTCGTTTCTTTTTACAGTTAGTAACGCATTTTTATTAGTGTTCTTTTGTTGCTACTGCTGCTGCTGCAGTTGTTGTGGTTGTTCTTGTGTTTATAAGCAAATTTAGTTGATATTTATTAAGTTTCACTTAAGCGTTAATTGGTGGTAGTTGTTGTTGTTGTTCTTGGTGTTGTTACTCGTCTTGTTTCTGTTGTTGTTTCTGTTGTTGTTTCTGTTGTTGTTCGTGTTGTTGTGAGGGGATGGGGAAGGATGGCCAGAGCTACCGGCGAAGGACGCACCGATCGCAAGTTAATCAGCATCAACGACTGAATTCTACTCGTGGTTCGCCGTTTCAGCTACCGCTGCCGCAGAGGCGCCGTGGCTGAGAGGGGACAACAAAACACATCTTCAGTAGATTCTCCTCCTCCTTCTCTCTCTCTCTCTCTCTCTCTCTCTCTCTCCATCTCGATTATCGTTTCAACTGAAAAAGCTCTCGCGACTCCGATTATTTCGAAGACAAATCCATCTCGACTTCGGTCGTCATCTTGACTGTGAAAGCCATCTCGACTGAAAAAGCCGCCTCGACTGCAGTTTTCGTCTCGTACTTCAGACGAAATATAAAGACGGGATTCGCCTAGATTTTCATTTCGCTTGAAAACGACTTCTCATCCCGATTATCGCTTCGAATTCGGCCTAAGGAACCGAAAAGCTGTCGTTACTGCGATTATAGTCTCGATATTCTTACATTCCCCACTCATTTGACTGTCTTAGCCACGGTTTGCTTCCCGAATTCCAGACTGGATTCAGCGGATTTCGACAAGTGAGCCGTTTCGGTCGCGTTTCTCTCATCGGGAGAATTTTTCCCGAATTTCTTTTACTTATTTATTCTTCTCACACGAAATTCAGTGGATAATTATTTATGTAGAAACTTGCCATTAACTGATACACATAACAATAATAACAACAACAACAACAACAACAACAATAATAACAACAACAACAACAATAGACGTGGGTCGTTTTTAACGTTAACTGACGGCAACTTCAACAGCGCCAACGCACGCTGCCAGTTATAATACGGAAACACATGAGAAGCGTTTGCGTGTAATAAAATAAAACGGCAGCAGATACGCGTCAGACTTCAAGGTTGTTGCTTCGACATCGACAAGCAACTGCAAGTGAGGGGGAGAAAAGAGCAGCAATGGCCCCCCTTACAACGCCCTCGTGACTGTGAAGCTTCTAATTAACGTACAAGGTGAGCGAAACACCAGATGGGGACCGACTTTCCGAACCGCGATCCCGCACGAAGCCACCTCAAATTCCCCGCACATCCTACTCGCTAACGGAGTGGGAAAATGTTGACACCTATGTGGGCGGTATTGGGCAAGAGGGCGTGGCATCTCCCACAAAGAAGACATTTTGAAAACGTCAGAGCTGGCTTACCTTTTGTCGTAGTCCTGACAGTCCTGCCGTAGGACAGGACGGGCAAGGCGACGAAAGCCAGCCAGACAGACAGACAGACAGACAGGCGTCTCCACGACGAAGAGTAAGAAAGGGGCGTGGCACGAATGAAATGAGCGCTGCTGCTCCATAACTAGGTTAGGAACAACCATGGAATCGTGCGACGTAGATTGCATAGACGTAGATTGCTATTAGAATCGCGTTTGATGAGGCGCGACGTAATTGGTCAAGTGGGTGGTGGGGGGGGTGGTGGCAGCGTTATATCTGGGGAACCTCGTGTCGTAGAGTCTTGATATTTGGTACGACTGCCTCCGTAGTCTGTGTGCGCACTAGGAACGAATTTAGTGCTACTGCATCCCCTAGGAGGCCAGAAATGGGCGTGGCAAGAATGAGAAACTGCTGAGAATCAGCACCGATTTCCAAACAATAAAGACGCGATTCCCGCGAGAGATCATGTATTTCTCTGTATATTAATTCGGCATTTTCCGCCGATATCTCAAAACCAGATTTATCCCCGCAAAGTTGGCAACTCTTTTTGGGGGGGGGGGGGAGGGGAATCTCCGCTGCTGTGTAATTTAATACATGTAATTGCAAACATTATGCGTCGGGGGAAGAAACTGAATCGCACCACAACAGCGTGGAAAACGTTTAAAAGTGAAAAGCTGACGTACACGCGGATGTAAATTCACACACACACACACACACACACACAGATATCAAGGCACACATTCTTGCGAATATATAAATATTACCAGAACAACATTTACAACAACACCGACACCTAAACGGGCCAGCAGAACAACAATTAAAATGCATTCGAAACGTTTATTGGGAATGACGGTTAGAATAACGTGCTGCCAGCTGTTTGCGTGTGCAGTTCTGGAAATGGGGCGGCCGGTGGGAGGATGGGATGGGATGGGACGGACGATTGGGCAATTGGTCCGGTCGGTTGGTCTGTTAGTCGACTGGTTGTTGCGTCCAAATGGAAGCTCTGGTGCATTCAGACACCAGGGGTTCGAAAATCCCGTATTTTCATGATCGTGAGATTCTTGCAATTCCAGAAAATGTCCAGTGCCATTTTCGCGGGATTTGAAAGAAGCTACCAAAATCCCGAGACTCAATTCCTAATACAAAATTTCACAGAAAGCATTTTGCTGAATTTTATTTCAAAAATAAAAGGAATTCAATCTCTCCACACTCTTGCAACGCGTGTAGCACTCGAGTTGCCCACTTTCTCAATGCAACTTGCAACTGAATGTCGGTTGTTAACGTTGCTCGTGTTGCTATTGTTTTGTTAGTTGCTACTTCGAATGTTGTTACCAGCATTAAATGCTGTGTTTGGCGTTGCGTGCGTTCGTACCTCGCCAAATTAAATAATCCCAGCTCTTCCTCCTCCTCACCACCGCCTGCTCCTCCTCCTCCTCCTCCTCCTCCTCCGCCTCCTCCTCCTTGTCTTTCGTATTTTATGTAGCGTTTTTTCTTTAATTATTTTGGTTGTATTTTAATGTTTCCTTCCTCTTGCGTTTCTCTTCCGCTGAAGAATGCATTCGTTTTCTTGGTTGCTTTTTAATTTCGTAATTAAAATTTAAAAGAAACGCGTGAGAAATGGGATGTGGCAACGCTACGCCACGAATCGGTGGCGTGGCGTGAGATTACAGACGCTGCCGTCGGCCACGCCACTGCCGTCGGCACAAAGGGGCGTTCAGGGCCTCCGTGCTGTCTGCCGCTCGCTGCAAGGAAGCTCTGCGAGGCGTGGCAGCCAGCGTGCGACGTGCAACGTGCGGAAATCGATTGCAGTTCCTCAATTCGCGCGTTTACATTGCAGTGAGCAGAGAAAAACGAAGCTGGGCGTTTAATTGCGTTACTAAAGTTTAGCGCGGCTGGAATTTGTAAATTAAGCGATCAGCTGAAGCTTTTCGAATTTTCCGAAAGCTTCCGAAACTTCTCAGCTTCCGTATGTTGAAAGCTTCATGCTGAAAATAACGGTAGATTTAGTGTTTTTTAACATTTAAATTACAGAAGCTTTTTATTTTTTTTGGTAGCTTTTAAGCTTTCTAAGCTTCAAGGTTCCAGCTGGAAGTTTTTAAGCTCGCCGAAGCTTTAAGTCGGAGCTCTGGTTCTACAAAGCGATCTTAATCGTGGTATTTCCAAATTTCACAGCCTCAGAGCTTTGAAAGTTTTCTCAGTTAAATGTTCAAGTGTTTCAAGGGCTTCGAAAATGTATATGAAAGCTTTTAAAAGTTGGAAGAGGAGGTCCTTAAATTCTTAAGTTCTTTGAAACACGCTCAATCAGAGCCTCTCGAAACTTCAGATCCTCAAAGCTTTGAAAGCTCTCTTCAGTTTCTCACATTCAAAGCTCCTTGAAAGTTTCTCCTTCCGTTCAGAGCTTAAAAACATTTATATGAAAGCTTTTAAAAGCTTGTTAAAGTTTCTTAAAGCCGAAGCTTTTAGAAATCTTTGCTTTAGAAACGATTTTTTCGTGAATTATGAGAAATTCGAGTGCATGGAAAACTCCAAAATGGTTGTCGGCTGCAGTACGACTGAACTTTGGAAGAAAATTTGTTGTGAGTGTCATCGTTGTGTTCGGAGTGCCGAGTGTTGTTCTTGTTGTTGTTGTTGTGTACTTTTAATTACGGTCAATTTGTTGCATGCGACTTGTTGTTGTAGGCTTTTAATACTCGTAAAAATACTCGGTTTCGTTTGCCTTTTTATTATTGGCGCGGCTGCCACGATTTTATCTTGGCACCCCACCTCACCTGCCTCCACCACCCGCGCTCTCTCTCTCTATCTCTCTCGCTCTCTGTCTCTCCCTTTCTCTCTCTCTCTCTCTCTCCCTCTTTCACCACCATTCTGCTGGCAAGTTTGAGTAGTTTTTCACCTTCGTTGTCATTCGTTTAATCAGTCGTGCGTGACCATCCGCTGTCGACCCCTTTGGTCGCCGCCCACAGTCGACAGTCGGCAGTTGTTGTTGTTGTTCTTGGTGTTGTTGTTCTTCTTGTTGTTGTTGGTGTTGTTGTTGTTGTTGTTGGTGTTGTTGTTGCTGTGTGGTTGCAGTTTGCGTAGTTTGCATGCGTGACGCCTACTTTTGCCTGCTCGCATCTCTTTTGCACTGCACACCTCCGCTTTTACTCTCTCTTTTCAACTCGTCCGCACTTTATTTCGCTCCCCCTCGGTGCCCCTCGTTCCCCCTCGTTGCCCCTTCGTTCCTCCTCTCGTCCTCCAGCCCACGCAACCCTCGCGCAGGCCGTCCATCCGTTTTAATTCTTCCATCATTATGAGCTTTTTAACTCATTTGAGTCGGCTTAATCATTCGTTGATTTGTTGTAGCCAGGGACAGTAGCACACAACAACAACAACACCAACAACAACAACAACACATGCGTTTATCTGATTCTATAAAATGTTGCTGCTGTTGTTGTTGTTGTTGTTGTTTCTCTCAAATGACAAGAACGCAACGAAAACATGCAATTTTTGTTTGTGCTGTTGTTGCTGTGCGGTGTTGTTGTTGTTGTTGCTGCTGCTGCTGTTGCTGTGTTGGTTTTACTGTTGTTGTTGTTGTTTCTTGTTGTTTCTTGTTCTTGTTGTTGTTTCGTAATTATTGGTTAATTATTGTGAGGAACTTTTGCCCGTCACATCCGTTGTGGTTGCGGTTGTTCTTGTGGTTGTTGTTGCTGTTGCTGTTGCTGTTGTTGTTGGCTGCTGTTGCGTCTGCATCGCGTTTTCCACGCAGTTAACTTCGGCGCTCACTTTTCAATGCAGTTGACGGCAGCGGATTCGCGTGAATTTATGCGGCGCCACGCGTTGCTTGCTAACCCTGCGTGACTCATTTTTTCCGCCTCATCTCGACAGAACGGAACAAAAATTTCAATAAACGTCTGAAACTGAAGAGTCAAAAACTGAAGAGTTCACAGTTAGTTGTAAGAACTTCGAAACGGTTACGGTTGTTCTTCCGCTGGACAGACTGAAGTCGTCCGAATTTCTTTGCACACCCAAGCATTTCATCTCGAAAAGCCATGCAAGGAATTCCCGAAAGCAACAACACGCGAGTTCAACAGCCGCGGAGTGGGAAGAAGACTGAAAAAGGCGGGGAAGAGAAGAGATTAAAAATTGGCAAAGTCGATTCTAGTAACAACTAGATAACGGCAGCCTACTACATCTCGTGGAGGTTGACGGCGGCGGCGGCGGCGGCGGCGTTCCTCTGCCTCATGCGTTGGATTCAAACATTTTTCTCCAAATATTGCCATTTTCTCTCTTTCTAGCAAAAGGAGAAAAAACGCTTTTGAGTCCATTGACCCCGGGCAAAAAATTTAATACGAGAAGCAGATAGAAGAAATTTACAAAATTTTGCACGAAATCCCAACTCGTTTACAATAACAAAACGCGAAGGAAATCGTGCCGCAGAGGTTGTTGAACTCGGCGGTGGACGGCTGGGCTGCCAGCGCAGATCGTCAACACGCACTTGTGTTTTTTTTTATATACAAAAAAAAAAAAAAACAGCAGAAAACTAGAAAACCAAAAACAAAACTACAGCCCACCGCAGAAGGAGCGGCAGGCATAATCACAGCCGCAGCCGCAGCCGCAGCCGCAGCGACAACAACAGCAAAAGAAATGATTTGTGTGCGTGATATAAAAGAAGAAAACAACAACCAATGTGCGTGAGTGCCACTCGGAGAGAGACGACTGTTATTAGCAGAAGAGTCTCTGCATCGTGTGGCCACCACCACCACCACCGCCAAGCAACAGAACAACCACTACGTCAGCGGCGCGGCAACAACAATCACAAATCTCATCGCAGCAATAAGTTCTCGAATGTCTACGCAAAAATCAGAAGCGTTTCTGCTCTTCCCTCTCTTTGCAGATTTTTTTTCTAGTCACTGTTTCTGAATTGCTGAAATGCTTCTAATAAATGTTGCCAAAATGATGAGAGCCACGAAAATGTTGCCCGCTCTCCTTCCTGTTGTGCTGCTCAGCGCGTTGCCAACGCGTTGCTTTTCAATGTCAAGTTGAAGAGATGTCAAGTTGAAGAGATGTCAAGTTGAAGAGATGTCAAGTTAGAGAGCCGATTTAAAGAGAACAAACAAGGCAAACTTACAGTTTTTTTGGCAAAATTTAGCCAACGATTATTTCGAAACAACTTTCGGCGGTGCGTGTTTTTCATTCTCAATCTCATTCTTCTCCCTCTCGTGCAGTCAGCTTTTCACTTAAGTTTGCTCAGTTCGCTCAGTTCGCTCAGTTTGCTTCTGTTTCTGCTGACTTTTTCGCCGCCGCACTCCGCGCAGCCGATCTTAAAAAAAATGAGTGATGAGCGTTTTTATAGTTTCAATTTATCAGTTCTTTTCTCTGCGCTGTTAACTCGCTCGGCGGCTGGCCATTTTTAATTAAGTTTTTAAGTGTTTCGCTGCTATTTTATTAGAGTTTTCGGGAATTCTAATTATTTCTGTCTAGATAATTTATAGACTTTTTCATGGGTTTTGTTGAGTGCAAATCTAGGAACTCTAAAAATAATTGCCTCAGTTATTTATGGCAGCTCCAGGCTTTCTAATTGCAACCAACCAGCCACCGAGCGCACTGCAGCCGCAGCCGCAACCGCAGCTGCAGTCGCAGCCGCGCCGCTCGCCGGTCGCCGGGGTTGTCAAGGCGAGACTGCCGACTGCAGCGTAACAGCGGGAGAATGATTTGTATACATCAATCGTAACGATCGACAGTAAAAACACACACACACACACACACACACACACACAATTCTATAATCCAGCACGCAAATACTCGAAATCAAGCGAATCAAACTTTCAACTCAATCAAAAACTGCAATCGTTGTTATCGCGAAGAGAAGGAGACGGGAAAGACAACAACACACACGCAGACGCAGAGAGAGAAAGAGAGAGAGAGAGAGAGAGAGATCTATAAATTGTATAATCCAGAATCCATCAATTTCGGAATTCATTAACGAAATGATTGCTAAAATCAAGAATTCAGATTGCCATTCACATCCTGCTGTGAGAGAAAGAGAGAGAGAGAGGGTGAGAGAGAGAGAGGGAGAGAGAGAGGGAGAGCGAGAGAGAGGGAGAGAGAGAGGGAGAGAGAGAGAGCGAGAGCGAGAGAGAGAGAGGAGGAGGAAATCAAGACTGCAATTCAATTTCCAGCTGAGTCTTGCTAAATTGCATTGAAGTCTCTGTCGCGAGCACGATTGTCGCCTCGACTGCAGAAGCCATCGCACGACTTGAATTCGACGACGACTGAATGTCATCTAAATTCGAAAAAGTCGCTCGCGGTATCAGTTATCGTCCCGGATTCGAGATTCGCCTCGATCTCGGCTTCCATCTCTCGTCCGCAAATTGAAAATCTCGTCGAAAATCGATTGAAAACCCCAGTCGCGCTCTCGATTATCGCGTCGACTGCTTTGCTAATTTCGATAATTTTCAGTTTAATTGATAATTCTCTCCTCTCCTCTGCCACGCTTTCGTAATTACGAAATTACGATCGCGTTTGCCCTTCAAAACGGCGACGCTCACTCATTCAAGCGACCGAACGATTGTCGCTTCCAAATGCCATCTGAAATTTTGTTCTGCTGTTCTGCTGTTCTTCGGCGCACTTCTGCGTGTCATTTTGCTCCACTTTGCGAGACGCGAGATGCGAGATGCGAGATGCGCGTTGCACCGAACGTACGGCGATCGCGCGGCGAGTCCGACAGTCCGACAGTTCGGTCGGATTCGTCGGGAAATCAGCTCGAGTGGGTGGCGCTGCGCCGGTGGTTGTCGGTTCCAGCGGCGCGTAACGTTCAGGGTCGCCATCGCCATCGTCGTCGTCGTCGTCGTCGTCGTCGTCGTCGCTGCAGTATGCGAGCGCAATACTTGTGTTCTCTACGAAGTTCATTATCAATGCCAGTTGCTGCCGAGTGCTGCCGAGTGCTGCTCGCTCTCCAGCTCGGCACAGCGGTCGCTCTGGCGCTCGCTGCTGCTGCTGCACTCACAAATGATCGCACCCGAGCTCTCCTCCCAACCCGAGTTCTCCTCCCGACCCGACCCGACCGCCTTTCCGTGACGATCGTGCGGTAAATTTTAAAAATATTTCAAGCTGTTTGGGGAAATAAATTCCCCGGAATTTCTGCCATGCCAGGCTTTCCTGTGGTTTTCCTGTGGTTTTCCTCTTTTTTTTTTTGTTTTTCTTTTCTTCGTCCAGATATTTGAGCATCTAATAAATTTTCAATTTCAAATAAATTGAAATCCAAAGGATTTTTCAAGTATTTCTTGCAGCTTTTTCACCGTCTTTTTTTTTTTCTTTTTTTTTTGTTCTTTTCTTTTTTTTTGGCGCCTTCGTTGTGATTTAATGTGCGAAATTTTTCGAGAGACGCGTTTATTGCGCCATCTGCAGCCGTCAAGGCGGTATAAAATAAATTAACTTGTCTCTCTCTCTATCTCCCTCTCTCTCTCTCTCTCTGCTGCGGGGTTTTTCAACGCGCTCGTGTATCTCTGCGATTCGCTAATGAATGAAATTTGAAGAGGTTGCGCTGCTGCTCCCTGTTGACTGGCCGACCGACCGACCGACCAACCGACCGACCGACCAACCGACCGACCGACCGACCGACCGACCGACCGACCGACCGACCGACCGACCGACCGACCGACCGACCGACTGTCTGACTGTCTGACTGTCTGTCGGCTCCAGCAGCACCGCGCTGCACGAGATCTCGTCGATCCCGCCGATCTTGTTGTTGCTGCTGTTGTTGTTGTTGTGGCCTTAGAATGCTTCGCTCCGCCACATCAGCTCGTGATTGCTGCTGGTAATCATATTTCATTTTATAGCGAGCTGCAAGAATTCAGCGGGAATTTATAAATATTTATTGAGCAGTTGAGATGTGAGCATTTTTTCATCAGCCGAATGATTCGCAATTGAAGATTTTAGCGAACACAATGACGTCGACGTCGACGCGGACGCGGACGCGGACGCGGAGGCGCAAGAAAGTGTTAAGTTGGCAACACGAATGTGTATGAGTGTGGCATGTACGTGTAGCTGTGTGTGTGTGTGTGTGTGTGTGCAGAGACCGTTTGGCTGAGGCATTCCGAGCTTTGCATTGCGTAACAAAGCGAAGAAATGCCACATCTGTCATCGGGTTGAAATCAATTATTCGAAACGCAATCCAGCGGGGGATCCGGAGAGAGGAAATCCACACGGATTTCGGCTCTACGACGAGTGGATTTGAACGACGATGTCAGCGTTGATGTCAGCTGAAACCCCACGAATTCACTGAGGAACGCATAGAATGTCCTTGAAAATGAAAATAGTGACGCAAAGTTTCCCCTCAGAGTCATGGGAAATAAATTGATGAGTTGGAACTCAAGAGGGGGAGGGGGATACTCGGGGGGAAATACAGGGGGCGCCTCAGAAAACCCTCGAACTTCCCACTCCGCCACCTGCGCCACCTGCGCCACCCCGAACTTCAATTACGTTTTAAAAAACGATTCGGCGTTCCAAATACGTGATGTTTTCTGGATTCCCCAGTAGCACCCGCACTGATTTCCAGCACTCGCAATAAAACTAACAAATCGCGTGAAATGAAAGAAAAAAACGTCTCGTATTTCGGAAAATAACTGCAACTAATAACGTTTGCGGGAATTGTTTGTTTTTCTTACGTTTTTAAAGCAATCAAAACGTGTTTTTCCAGCTTATTTTAGAAATGCAGAAAATTGCTTGTTAAGTAAGAAGTGAGTGAAAAAATGTTAGAAAAATTTTTGCTATACCTTGTGAGACGAGAAAGAAATGAATTTTTTAAGCAGGCACGGAACGAAATCTGAAGTCGCATTCTCGACAATTTTCCCGAAACGTAAATTCTCATAAATTGTCGTCGAGAATGAAAGAGCGGGGGGGGGGGAAGTGGGAAAGTCAGAAAAAATCACATCTATGACTGAAACACTCCAAAAATTGCACTAAAAATCAAATCAAATTCTCTGTTCAATCTAAGCATTCGATTCGAACTCTGAAATGTTGAATCGTTTCATTAGAGAAAAGAGAGCGGAGAACAGGAAACTAACAAGTATTTGCGCGCTCGCATTCCATTGAATTCTCTGATTCCAGCGACTGCCGAAATCTTTACTTGGATGGGCATTTTTACTCGATACGCACATCGCACGCCTTCGCATTTTGGCGCGCAATCTGAAATCATTAATTCCGATTCTTCCCCCGTCGTCTCATTCTCACAACGTCCCTCCCCATCTCCCCCCGGCGTCTCCTTCTCCGCCGTCACCACACCACTCGCACGCACACACAGCGAACCTGCTCTCTCAGCGCGTCCCTCGCCCGCTTCTCCTGTGACTACGGCGAGCACTGAGAGAACACACAATTGAGTCAAGGACAGAAAAGTGCGAATCTCGCGCGTACTCGTTAGTTGGCAAAAAATATATCATTGAACTTAATCAGTACCGTCGATGAGGAAAACAGAGAATGGACGGCGAAACGGCGAAGCGCAAGCAAACATTTAAGGCGCTCGCCGAGACCCAGTGAACTACATTTGAGAATTTCGAAAGCGTGTGCGTAGCGCTGGCCGGCGTCTCTAACAGTTTTGGGGGAACAGCGTGGCAGCGCGGGAACACCCAGCCGGAAAAAGTAACTCTTTTCTCTCTCTCTCTCTCTCTCTCTCTCTGTTTATGATTGCCGGCTAAAATGCTGTCAGGTTTCTGGTAAAAGTTTTCTAGAAGAAGAAGAATTCTAGAAAGTAAAAAAACAAAAACCTTTATTTCAGTAAGATTTCAGTTTGATCGAATGAGGGAAATGGAAAAAAAAATTGCATTAATGGCTGCAGAGATTTGTAAAAATCCTGAATCGTAGATTTCTAGGGTCTCGGTTTTTTTTTGCAGCAAGAACGAGAGAGAATTTGATGTTAATCCGTTCATTTCATTTCATCCAAATGTTGACGTTTAATGTTCGAAACGCTTTAAAAAAAGCTTTTTATTGTAAACTCTTTGCGGAAGTTATTTTCCAGTTGAAAAAAATTTATTTTCACACAATTCAAATCTCACACAATCATAGAGTGAAACTTTTTCTCTCCCCCTCAAATTCCACTATTTCACGCAACATTGCAAAAATTTCCTACCGGGCTACGAAAAGGTTGATCCTCAGAAAAAAGTTGTGTTTGCAAAATTTTTTGAAGATCATGTGAGTTGGCGAAAAAGTGAACATTTGGAGGGCATTGCGTAATCACTGAGAAACACAGCAACAACAGCAACAGCAACAGCAGCAGGAACAGCTAAAATTTGGAACAAATAGAAGAAGACGTCACACACACGCGCACACACGCACGCAGCCAGAAGTTTGTGGAGTAAGCGGCGGCGGCGGCGGCGGCGGCGGTCAGCGGTCGGCTGTCGGCTTTCGGCGGCGTTGTGCGTCTCATTAAACAAATTTAAGCGGCGACGATCAGAGTGTGCGTGTGTGTATGTTTCTTCTTCTTCTTCTTGGCTTTTTCGGCCCATGTACAGTTCGCGCTCGGAAACTAAAAGTCGTCTAATGACGTCGCCGCCGCCGCCGCTGCCGCCGCTTGGGCTTTTTTCGCATTTGTGTCTGTTGGATGCGTACGAGAGAAACGTGGCGGCGGCGGCGGCAGCGGCGGCGGCAACAAGAGCAACAAGTTTGCATAGCAATATAAAATTCGCCAACAAAAGAAGAACACTGCAGAAAATAATAGTTAAACCACAAAAAACTTACGAATCATTAGCTCAGCCGGGAATTCGTTGTCGCTGTTGCTGCCGCTGTTGCTGCCGCTGTTGCTGCCGCTGCTGCTGCTGCTGCGGAGCTTTTGCAGCCCATTTTTTATTGCCTTCGTTTCAGAGATAATCAGGAAATTTATAACTACGTAGAAAGGCAGAAATGAGAGCTAATAAAATGTGTGCAAAAAATGGCAAAACATCGGCAAACATTCGAGCGACGAAGCGGCGAAAAGTTCGCAAAAATTTGGCAAAACACACGATAGGAGAGAGAAAAGGCAGGCAAAATTAGGTCGAAATGATTAGATAAACGAAATCGCAAGCGTGTGAAGCGTTCGAGGGACGGACGCGCTTAGAAGGAATTCAGAAATTTTGCGTTTTATTTAGTAATTTTTTAAAATTTAATTTTAAGCAGTTTTTTTACACATTTTAGGCCTTGCAATTGTTTGCTTTCTTATTTATTTTCTTCCCTCTTCTTTGTTGCGGCGGCAGTTTTGTCATTTTTCTTCGAAATTCTGTTTCTTTTTTATTTAAATTTCCCTTTGGTTTGCCTTTGGTTTCCCTTTGATTTCCCTTTGTATTTCATTGTATTCAGAGTTAGAAATTCAATTCTCGGCCGTAGAGAATCACACGAAATACATTTTAATTGCATAATCTGAATCTGCTAATCCGATCTCGCTGATTATCAGAGCCATAAATACGCGTATCTGTAGAGAAATCTAATGAATAAGAGAAAGTTTCGTGCAAAAATCGTCGATTGACCAAAAAAACAAAAAAAAACACATTTTAAAAAAAGCTAAAAAAACTAAAATAAAAGCTAGAAAAGCAGTTTGAACTCTCATTTGCGATGTAAATTTCTATTGTGATGAGATTAACTAATTCCTAAAACTCTCCTTTCATCTGCATCCACGTCGATTATGGCATCGAAAATAGCAAGAAAATAGCGACTCGTATCCGCTGAATTGATTTCACACTATAATTCAATTTTAAAAAATGCATCCACAGTTACACGGAGAAGACCGACGGAATCGCGAGAAGCACTAATAATTTGCAAATATCCACTCGTAATTAAGCATTCGAAGATATTTCATCAAACACAAAATCAGATACAAAAAACGTGCATAAAAAGCGAAGAAAAGAATCTGTTTAGCACTGAAATTGTTAGCAATGAATATTTAATATCGCATTTTAACAATTAAATGCCGATTACTTGTAATTCAATATAATAAAATTATTTTATAGGTTTTTTTTCACTCCAGGATTGATATTTTATTTATTTATTTAATAAGGCGGCGGGGGAGAGATGGAGAGGGAAAGAGAGAGAGAGAGAGAGAGAGAGAGGGAGAGGGAGAAAGGGTGGGAGAGAGCGAGAGAGAGAGAGGGAGAGAGAGAAATTCTGGCAACGTATTTTAATATATTTTTCTTGCTTTTCTATTGCAAAACAGCAGCAGCAACCTGATTTCGCAAATTTTTCATGACAAATTCACTAGGAATTCGATTTTCTGCTACGCAAGCACTTCGCAGTCTTTTTTATTTTCGAATTTTATAAGTTTCTGGCGCCTTATTAAAGTTTCTGTGGATACTTATGGAATTTGGCCGCCGTCTCTCTCTCCTCTCTCCCCTCTCTCCTTCTCCCTCTCCCCCTCTCTCTCCCCCTCTCTCTCCCCCTCTCTATCTCTCTCTATCTTTTCATCCCAAATATGCAAAAATGAGAGCATTAAACGGAACGAAATCACGTCAAGCGTCAGTAAATGAGTGAGAAAATAACTAAAAAAAAAACACAAAGAAGTTTCTTTTATAAAAATTTAACGCCAAAGCATCGCTCGGAACAACTTGGCAGTGACGAAGCCAAACCATTTTGCGAAGCGCAGCCATATCTGGAATAAACGCGACATTAAGATTGAATAACGCGAAGAAACAGCGACGGCGATGGCGACGGCGACGGCGATGGCGACGCCAGCGACAGCGACAGCAACAGCAACGGCAACAGCAGCAACAATTAAAACAAGTCAAATAATCAAATCTAAATCGCATACACGAATTATTTTCAAATAAAATTGGCGAATGTATGCGATTCCGTCTCTGCTGGACGATAAATTGTATCTGTCAGATACTGTTTGCTGTTGCCTCTGCGTGCGAATCTGTATTTGCGAGCCACTTCAGCCCACTTTTTTCCCACTCTTATTTACTTCATGAAATTTTTATATATTTGAATGAGTGGTGTTGTTGTTGGTGGTGTTGTTGTTGTTATTATTGTTCTTCTATCTTCCGAACTTGACACTGACATTGAATATCAATCCACTCCACTCGCTGACAGAACGCTCGCTGCATCCGTCTCTGATAATCCACTCGCGACCAGCCGCCGTCCACCCCTCCGTCCGTCTATCCGCCGTCTATCCGCCGTCCGTCCGTCCGTCTATCCGTCGTCTGCCTGTCCGTCCGTCAAACCTATTTAAGCGTCTTTATTTGTTCATTATTTTGCACTCGCAACTCCGTACTGCAAGAATAAAAACACACAAAAATCTTCCATTCTTCGGCGCGTTAGGAAAAAATCGCAAAAGCACTCCGATGAATTTACGGGGAGGTGGTTGGGGGGGGGGGTGAAGAAGTTTCGTTTTCTTTTATTTGTGCTGGAAAAAAAATTGTATCCTATTTCGTAATTTGCTGAGTTTTTTGTGCCTTGAATTTCAAGGTTATTTTCTACAACCGATTTCATGCCAGCCACTGGTGCTGCTGCGCCGTCGCACCGAACGCTTCAGCGATCAGCGGCAGCCGCAGCCGCAGCCGCAGCCGCTGTTTTGTGCCGTCAGCAACCGCATAACAAGCAACCGCTCTCGCAGCAGTCCTCCCTTCGCTTCCTGCACCCGCCATCCCCTCCCCTCTCGGCCACCCTAGCTCACCCCCTCCTTCCCCTGCGCACCCGGCAACACCGCCCCCTCCTCACTGACTTATTGTTCGAGCTGCACATAAAATTTTGTATTGTTCGGTTTTTACCTCATTTGAAGTTTTTATCGCTCGTTTTCTAACTGCTTTTCTACGCTTTTTTCTACCTGCTTCGAGACGGCATTTTATTGCTTCTGGCTTTTTGGCAGTCGCTGACATTTGGCTGCGCCATTTTAATTGATTCGCACACTCGAGCTGGAGTTCGTTTTCGTTACGCGATGTTGGACGAACTTCTCGCAGTCAAGACTCTCGAGTTTTCGGGAAATTTTATAAGGATTTCGATGAACTGCTGTTTCCCCGATAAACTCTTACAACGATGATTTTACTTACTACCGATTTGCAACTGTAATGAATTCCTTACTGCGGTGAATTGTTTCGCGACAAATCGCCTTCGCGACAAATCGCCTTCGCGACGTATTGCTATTTATTAAAGCGCGAAATTATTGCAGCCATTAATTGGGTTCTAATTAATTTTACTGGAGTTGTTGCTTGCGATGATTATTTTCCCATTCATTTGATCGCCATTCATTTGATCGCCATTCATTTGGTCGCCATTCATTTGATCGCCATTCATTTGATCGCCATTCATTTGATCGCCATTCATTTGATCGCCATTCATTTGATCGCCATTCATTTGATCGCCATTCATTTGATCGCCATTCATTTGATCGCCATTCATTTGATCGCCATTCATTTGATCGCCATTCATTTGATTGCCTTTCATTCGAAACTCTACCGTTCGGTAGCCATCACTGTATCGAAATGCCTTCGTCGAGAGGTCTGTGCAACTAAACATGGCGGCCTGAAACTAGACATGGCAGGTATGCAGCTGTAAATCCGATAAAAAAGAAGCATGGCCGTCGCAGTAGGGAAACCATAAATGCAAGTGGAAGAACTGGCAAACAGGCGGCGAGCAGTAGGGGGGAAAACAACCCCTAATATCGAGTGCGCGGCTGACAAGTAGCTGAAATCGCGTCGTGCCACGCAAATCAAGAAACGGAACCTAGTAACGGCCACCAACAACATGTTGAAATGCGAACGGAGCGCAATAGCACGGCGACCGAGAGCAGATGACTATAAAGAAGCCATTCAAAATGCCGCGAGCGAACGTGGCTGCCGCTGCCGCTCGGGACCCTCAAGACCCGAGGGTTGTACTCGCCGCGGCCGGAGTATCTGAGAAATATGGTCGTGGTCGTGGTCGTGGTCGTGGTCGTGGTCGTGGTCGCCGGCAGAGCGGCCAGTATGCGAGGCATGAAAAATTGAAACGGAACAAACACAAAATTAGTCACGTTTTATTGAACTTCTTTGCACCCTCGAATGCCTCTGCGAGCGCGGCTTCGAAGGTTCGACACCGGGAAGCGGAGCGCAGCTAATAGCCAGCGGATTCCATTTTCTAGCGTTTACTCACTCTAGCAGACGAGCGTCGATGACGCAGACGGGGCGAGAAACAACCCCCGACACCTGGCCGTGGCGTGCAGAAACACAACTACGGCCCGGCCCGCCCCGGCCCGCCCCTCCCCTCCCCGCTCATCCCCTCTTTTCCAGCTCGCACACGGTGCGGCTTCGTGCGGTTAACGCTTTTACTTGTACTTCACTTGCACACGCAGTCGAGAGTCCTTCGCAGGACTTCTTTTTGTGCGCGCTGTTTGTGTTGCTGCTACTCAACTATTTCTAGGCCCGATGCGATACCCCTATCGCGTGCTGTCGTGGTGCGTTGCTTACCCCCCGCCAATCCAAGACATCGCCGCAGAGCACAGAACGCTACCCTCCTTCCGGGGTTCCTTTTTGTCCGCTTTCTTGCTTTCTTTCTGCTCCTTCCCTGCTGGTGTTTGTTGCTGCGTCTTGTTGGCCGGGCGGAGTGAGTGGAGTTCCTTTATTATTTTAAAATTCTCGGGGTGGTTTATTCTGCCCTTATCGTCCTCGTCCTCGTCGTCGTCGTCATCGTCGTGTTTGCACAGTGGAACAGTTTCATGCAAGCTCTCCAAAGTATTTGGAGATTTTGTTTGAATATCCTACACCGCCGTCTGAATATCCTTCATCGCCGTTAAGTTAAAAGTTAAACACGAGGGCTATTAAGGCTCTGAAATCCTTTAATTGTTATATAGGGCCAACCACACCCATTTTGGCGGGTATTGAGCTAATGTGGAGCGATACTAGAGGTATAAAATGTCGTCCTAGAATATCGTGCAGATTGAAATATACTCGTTCTAACTTTTAAAGGTTCGCGAAAAGTAGGTGTCTGCAAATTTAGTTATAATTTGTAAATAATAAAAAGCAGGCGTGGTTATTAATCGATTTCGCCCATTTTCAACCCCAAAGCAACACTAGTGATCGGAGAATATTTGCGTCAGATTTAACCGCGATGTCTCGATTTGTTCACCTGTACAAGTCATTTCTTGTGATCGTTATTTCTTTTGACTGCTTGTGACCGTGAAAATTAGGTGCGTGTGCATTCGGTATGAAAAGCAGCGGTGGTTGTCAACCGATTACGCCCACTTTCAATCACAAACTGTTCCAGTGAACGAAGAATAACTCTGTGAAATTACAGAGCGTTATCTCTAACCGTTATTACGCAATCTCTATTTGTATAGGCGGACATACAGTCGGACTTTCTGCAAATCGTTCAAACGGAACCTCAAACATCTCTTCTATAATCGAAATATTAAAAACGAAATGCCACAAAAATTCGTAGAACTATTCTAACTTACAAATGGACGCGGTTCGCCCCTTCTTAGTAGACTTTCATTGCGTCAAATGCATTTTTGACAATCACAACTTAGCCTAATTTGATATGGTGAAATTTCAGGCAATCGTCGAAATGTGGCTCGAATGTCCCACTGTGCGTCGTCAACATAGACTTAACGTAACATTTCTCGTCTGCCAATCGTTTCTAACTTAGTGACGAGAGGAAAAAAAAGAATTTTAGTAGCTGAAAACAAGAACGAAAGAGAAAAGTTGTCCACAATTTTTTTTTATTTCCTTCATTTCACACACGTTCGCTCAACAAAATGGCGGCCATTGCTGCGAATTCACTCTAAATGAATTCTAAATATCCTGTGCGATGTTCGTACTGACCCGTGCAGGACTACGCGACTTTCAGCAGGACTACGCGACTCGTCTTGTAGGCCGGCCTTCTTTGCAGATGGTGTCACCAACGCGGCGCACAGTGGGGTCGCCCCGCCGCCGCGCTAGGATTGCATTTTCACACGCAATGCAATGGAAAATTTCTCAAAATGGTTTTCGGTAGGGAAATAACGCTGCGTAACTATAGAAAAAATCACCATCAGTAACTTAGAAAGAATATTCCAGTTTATACGTCGGTATTTTGATGGGAGTTACGAAATTCCTCTCTCGAGAGGTCATTTCCCAAAAAAATTGCTGAAGCTTTTATACGCCAATTAAAGGATAAAAAACTATTTTAATGAAATATACAATATAAAGTTTGAAATTAATATTTTAAATTGCTTAAAAAAAGTGAAATAAATTATAAAACTGAAGAATTGAAATTAAACGTATTTTCTTTCTATTTTTCAGGTAAGTTTGCGTATTGAGGATATGGAAAATATCGCGAAATATATTGTTAGAGCTTGAAATTGGCGACTAAGGTAATTACAAGAATGTTATTTAACTTAGAACTCCAGTCTTGCCTCGTATGCATAGCAAGTTCGGTGTTTTTCTCCAGTATTTCTGCGTTTTTCTCGAGTATTTCCTCATAAAACAACTCGATATGTCCACCCAGAATTGCTCTCCCATTGTGGTTCCCCACAAAATGTCTCTCATGATCTGTGGCGATCATTATTTGAGACAATAAATTGGCGCCAACAACTTCATTTCTCACCGACAGAGAAAAGAGGAACAAAGGAAAATTAATGCAATTTAAGGTCGTTAAAGGGTTTCTACGTATTAGAGGAAGACAACAACAACAGCCACTTCGGTCGACAACAACAACACAATCGTTCACGATCTTAGCATAAATAATTCAACTTTGATTACAGGTACGAATAAATTTCGTTCTAATTCGGGCGCAACACGAACGCGATCACGCGTTGCTTGCATCGCGACGAGCCTTAAAAATATTTGTCGTCGATCGTGGTGGCGGCGGCAGCGGCGGCGGTGGCGGTGGCGGTGGCGGTGGCGGTGGCGGCGGCGGCGGCGGCGGCTACGATCGTACAACACGACATTAGCGAAACACAAAAAGCGAGATGCGGCAGATGCAGATGCAGATGCTCTGCTGCTGTTGCCGCAGACGCAGACGATGACGGCCAGTGAACGCGTTCGCTGTAAAAACGCGTTCGATGCGCGGCGTCTCGAGCGTGCATCGGCGGCGGTCGACTGTCGACTTCGCGGCGAAGTGGCGCTGCTGTTGTTGGCCTCCACTCGCGAACCATAAACGATGCTGGTCATGTGACCCAGCGGCGGCTGCGAAGGAATGCAGCGTGCATCTCAGCAGCGCCAACAACGCCAACAACAACAACAAGCTACCATAAAATTCCCCTATCATCATCATAGAATCAAAAATTGCGAAATTATTTTTTCGTTACGCTGCGCGTACGCAGTTTTGTAGATAAAAAAGGAGGAAAAAATCGCCGCGGCGACATTATCGCTTCGGCAACACGAAACACATTAAAAAAAAAATTACATATATTGAAGTTTTGAGCCAAAAATTCACTTAAAAATTGAAAATTCACTTAAAAATTGAAAATTCACTTAAAAAAAATGAAAATTCTCAGTTGTTGGTGGTGTTGTTGCTGTTGTTTGTTGCTGTTTGTTGTTGTTGTTGTTGGTGTCCACTCGCACTTGACTGCTGCGCGCAGTTTGTTGCCTCTGCGTGTGCAACATTTTGTACGTCGTTTGCAATCTCAAGCTGCTGCTGTCGCTGCTGCTGCTGTCGCTTCTGCTGCTGCTGCTGCTGCTGCCGGCGACATCGCTTTACTAGAAGTATGTTGCTCTTTGTTGTTGTAATCCAATCGAAAATATAATAAAACATCCGCGCCACGCACGCTTTTGCAAGCAAACGCAGCAGTAATCACGATTTTTCCGTGCAACAACAGCCAGCGATGTTGGATGTCGTCAACGCCGCAGCCGCAGCAGCAAGTTCAACAACAACAGCAACAACAACAACAATAACAGCATCACTTTCCCACCCCTCAGCGGCAACTGCAACAATTTATTTGCGCTTCAGAGAAGATGATGTTGTCACTGCAACTGACAACCGAACAGCGGAGCGGCGAGCGAATAAAAGATTAAAAAAAAAGATAAAAAATACATGAGAGACGATTTTCCCTCCGCTTGAGTTGTGTTAACGGTTTCCCCCTTCTCAAGGAATTTGCCATGGGAAAAACCATAAAATTCCCTCAATTCTCCGCTAGGGATTTCCGCAAAGTTGCCGAGAAAATTTCCCCGCTTTTACTTGCTTCGTGGAAATTAGAATCGAAGCGGGGAACTCTTAAATAAAAAGCATTTCTTTCCACTTTATATCAGGTAAATAAATATTTTCGTTGCGGCTGCAGCAGCGCGCCTCAAATTCTATCGCGGCGGCGCGGCTGCGCGGAGGCGGAGGCGGTGGGTACGGCGGCGGTGGCAGCGGCAGCGGCAGCGGCAGCGGCGACGACCAGTTGGCCTCAGGATAATAATAACGAATCCGTAGATAAAGCAAAAAATGTAGAATAGATACGGACCCGATATAACTCGGGAACGTAACATGAACGCCTTCGCATAAAAATCATGCCAGCAACAACGACAACAACAACCACGGGGGAACAATTTCTGCAAAGGACGTGACTTGAGGAAACGTTATGACGACGACGACGACGACGACGACGACGACGGTGAATAGAAAAAACAAGTGAAACGAACAGCAACAACATGCACTCCCTGCAATTGCTGCACAGCAAGTGCACTACAACAACAACAGCAGCAGCAACAGCAACTTAACCACCTCCTCACGTTTTCAGAGCGAAATTAAAGCGCGTTGCTGCACAGGCGCGACGCACCAGACGATGCGATGCTCTGGCTTGTGTGACCGCCGCGTTGAGAGTTTCAGTGCGCGCCTGTAAAAAGTGCGGCCAGGGCGGTGCTGGGGGAGCGGGGGTGGGCGGAGGAGATGTGGAGCGGGTAAAGAACAGCCGCCTCTCACCGTCCACGTCGCTGCGGCGCATTTGCGCTGCACGCAGATCACGCATTTTTAGCGTGAAAAGCGATTTTCGCTTGAAGGATTCCGCGCCAAGATTTCCTTCTTTCTTCGCGAAACGCGTCCGTCGCCGCAGATTGCCGACGACCCCACGACCAACCTCACGGCAGTTTGTTCGTTCTCTTCCCAACCCCCCAAACCTCCTCGCCCACCTCGCCCTCCCCACCCCACGCCCCCCTCGTCCACCCACTCCCTCCTCGAGACGAACTGAAGTCTGGGAGTTGCTGCTTCGCTTCCAGCTGCACACACACACACAGTGACGGGGGTCCGCCGCGGAGGGCTTCGTTTCGTGTAGAACCAAACATAGTTGGTCCCGAAACGAAGTCCACCCCCCCCGCCTCCGCCCCTCGTGCGTTTCACAATCCGCTTCTGGCTACAGGCAGCTACGTAACGCACGTAACGCTCACGCAAACCACGCACATCGCTTTTTTCTCTCTCCAAAGATACGCTTGATTTCTTGCAATTGTTGCTGCGACGGTTGTTGTTGTTGCTGTTGCTGGCAATTCTTAAAGGCCAACATTAAAAATCGCAGTTAAGCACCGAAAGCCATACCTGTGCCTCTGCGGAGTCGGAGTCAGAGTCGGAGTCAGAGTCGCCGTCGTCGTCGTCGTCGTCGTCGTCGGTGAGCAAGACATCCGAGCCGAGTTGAATTGAGTTGAGGCAGGTCATGTGAGCCGGGCATGTGATGGCGCTGACGATGATCGCGATGATGGTGGTGATGGCGTTGAGGATGATGATGATGGTCCTCATGATGGCGACCGACCACGTATTTTATAGTTTGCTGCACCCAGAGCATCTGATATTGTTTTGAACTCTGACTGAATTGGAGGGAGTTGGTTGCACTTCTTCGAAGGTAACGAAGACATTTCGAGACATTTTGGCACACTCTCGAGACACTTTTAAGCCGCTTCTGAGACACCTGTGAGACACTTCTGAGACATTTTGGAGACATTTTGGAGGCATTTTGGAGGCATTTTTTAATCATTCTTGAGACATTTTTGAAACATTTTTGAGACATTTTTGAGACATTCTTGTGACATTTTTGAGTCACTTTTAAGACACCTCTGAGACATTTTTGAGACACTTTCAATGCACATCTAAGACTCTTTTGGCACCCTTTTTCGGCGTAATGGACGATGTATGAATTTTGAAACTGAATTCTTAAAAAACTTTCCTCAATTATCGATGCTATTCATGGCTCACTTCACTCAAGCGGGATGGACCAGATCGCCCGTCTCGGATCACCATCACTCGCTAAACGGCTGGATATCCAACCAATCGCATTGAAAAGTGTACCTCGATCGTACGCTTTGAGGAGAACAACGCGAAAATTGATCTCTCAATGGTAAAATGAAGAGCTCGTAAAACGCCAGTTATGTTGCTCGTTGTAAAAGTTGATTTACAATCTTCACAAAGGTTTTAATCGATAGTAATTCATGCGGCGGAATGCGAAAGCTTAGAATCGAATTCGAAAGTCGAGCGCGTCCAAGAAAGTCCATTCTAGAGAAGGATGATGGGGAGTGTAAAGATCTGCGTTCGAAAATCGAGCACAAATCGATTGCAAATTGAACGTAGCAAAATGGATTTCGGTGAAGAAATTCCTATTTCTACAATATTACGAGAAAACAACTAGGAATTGAAGTCACTTTAGTTCGCTAATACGAGTTGTAATTAATAATCGCCAGTTTAGGGAGAACCGGATTGATACAGTACGTCATTTCATGCATGAAATACGTAAACGTTTTCGTTAGATTAGAAAAGTTTTGAGGTTCAACTTGTTAGTATGTAAATTTCTGAAATTACGTGGCTTTTGCGTAACAGAACGAGGTTGTCGTGATACACTGAACAAGTTTGTCGTAAGCTGTGTATTGCGGTAACCTTACGCAACACGTGGACACGTAGCATGTAACGTCGTAGTCCAGAAGATGCTTACGGAAATCTAGAAGAAGGCATTGACGAATTGCTAAAATAGAATGTTATATAAATGCGTTACTTGTGAAAAAAAAACGTAACATCAGAATGTCGTAAGATAACCGTGTGGAGCAACTCGGGGTTACGCAGTAACATAACGTGGCACAGCTACGTTGCTGACATAACATGAGAAGAACTTAATAAACTAAAAAAACATGATAACGTAAGATTACGTAATACCAAAACGTAGCACAGTAAATTTACGTAGCATTTTATAATAACGTAATAAAATAATCCCGACAGGGTTTACATAGCAGTAACAACTTCAGCTTGTGTAAGATGTGGTGAAGTCACGTAATGGAATGTTAGTATGTAGTCATGTTACGTAGTAACAGCTCAACGTGATATTAGAATATAAAACATGTTATAATGTATGGTTGCGCAGCAATATAATACCACGTAACAATACAATTACGTAACACTGACAATTACGTACCAATACAAAATAACTCTACTGTAGTAACATAGTTCAGCTTACGTCACTTAGAGCGGCGAGAATGACATCGTAAGCCATGAAATGACTTAATGGACTACATAATATAAAAAAAGTGGCGTAGGAAGAATCAACGTAAGGCACAATGATGCAACACGTAACAGGTAATACGTAAACATAGGGCGTAATACGCAGTATGTAGTATGTAATACGTAGTACGTAACGCGTAATATGTAGTACGTAACATGTAACACGGAATACTTAATAAGAAATACGTCGTACGTAACACGTAATATGTAGTAACACGTAATACGTAGTACGTAATGTAAACGGAATACATAGTATTAACACGTAATAAGCAATACGTAGTACGTAACACGTAATTGGTAACACGTAGTACGTAACACGTCATATGTAGTTCGCAAGATGTAATACGTAGTGCGTAACACGTAACACGTAATGTGTAATACGTAGTGCGTAAGACGCTAATACTCTCCGGCACAAGAGAGGATTGCATTCTCACCAGAATTTTATGATGCGCGGATGTTGGCGGCGATTTCCTCATGCAGTCATGCGACGTTAGAGCGCCGATCGCATTCCCGTTCCAAGCCGAGCCATTTTCGAGACCAACTGACCCGAAGCGTTGCGATTCGAATAACAGCAGAATGCACAGTGGAAATGTCTATTTTAATTATGCATCTGAGCGCGTACGTGCAACACGTAATGGCATTTCGAAGAAGTGATTCCTTCCCTTGAATTTCCAATTAGAAATCGTGGAGGCGCAAGCCAATCCAAGTACAACGTAAACGGGACGAACTAGTTGCCGTCAGTGTTGCCGATTTCGAATCGCTTACAATACGCGGCGTTTAATGTTGCTTTCAATGCAAATTCGGGTTCTTTTATGACGCCGCCGCCGCCATCGCCGCCGCCGCTTAGGATCGCAATCGAGTAGCGGAGGATCTCAAGTTGAGGGCCACTTTTTTCCACTGCAGTTGCATGTCTTCGCTCCAGGCGAGAGCGGAAAGTTGGCGGTGAGGGGGGGAAAGGCGGGCAGAAGAAGTTGCTATTGTTTGGCAGCCGCTGCCGAGAGCCGAAGACCGCAGCTTTCCCTCGAAAATCACACCACGCCGACTTCTGCTTAATAACTCAATAATTATGCTTAATCAGGGCGCCTCCCCTCTCCACGCCCTTCCCCCGGCCCCGGTGCCCGCGCCTCTGCTCTAATTAATTAATTAAAATGCATTCATGCATGTGGCGTGAGTTGTGTTGGTGTTTGCGTGCGTGTGTAGAGCGTGTTAAGCGGCAGGCAGGTTGCATCGCGCGGCGCGGCGCGGCGCGGTGCGGCAGATGGCGTTGCGCGGTCTGTTTAAAGTGCGATTTTTGTGTCGCTTATTAATAAGTGCGGCTCAGCGTTCGCTAATTTCAAGCGGCGGCGGCGGCGACGGCGGCGGCTGTTGGTTTTGCATACGCTCGGATTTTGATTTACGATGACAGTCACGATTCGGTACAGTGAGCGGAAAGCGGTACAATCGATACCGTGCACGAGACCGAGTTTCATATCACTTCTTCCGCTGGGGAAAACGGCAAATGCAACAAAGTAGCAGAAAGAGCAGCAGAAAGAGTAGCAGAAAGAGCAGCAGAAGGAGTAGCAGAAAGATCCGGGCTGTCCGTCTTTCGCTCCACTTAAGTTATTCATAAATTCTGCGCTGGAGTGCAAAAAGAAGCCAACATCCACCTCAATATGATCGGCAGCCTCATCATCATCGTCAGCAGCCTCATCACTGTCAGCAACTCTGGCCGAACACGGCTGCGAACAACGGTTACAGCAACAACAACCAACCATAACAACAACAACAACAACAACAACAGCAGCAACAACAACAACAACAAGGAGAACACCGAAATCCATAATCCATCCGCAGCAGAATCGCAAAAGTGAAGAGAGCTGAAAAAACGGCGCGACGACAGAAGGCGCATCTCGCCGAGCGGACGAGCGGACGAGCGGACGACAAAAAGTGAAAGCTCATCGGCCAATCATTCAAAACGTCATCAATGCGATTAAGTAATCAAAAGTCTTGACCACACACAACAACTGCAGAGTGCAAGAGAGGCCTCGGCGGCGACGGCGGCGGCGGCAGGCCACCGAGCAGCAGGCCATAAAAAGCCCGCAGAACAATAGGAAGGCATTAAAACAATATAAACAGGCGAGCGAGGAACCCCGAACGGCCAGTGGACGACGGGGAAGGAGGACAGGAAAAAACTGTGGGGCCAAAAAAAGCCGAAATGAAGGATGGATGAAGAACTCAATCGGTCAGGCAGACGATCGGGCGGACGGGCGGACCGAAGAGCGGGAATGCAAGCAACATCTTTGGGAGGAGCTGCCACAGTCTGTGGGACCACCAGGGATTTCAACCACGAACAGTTGGCACTTGAGGCTACAGCAACAACAACAACAACAACAACAACAACAAGAACAACTGGAAGAACAACAACACCCGAACAGAAGAGACCAACAATAATGGAAAGATCAGCAGTAGCAGGAACAGCAACGTGATAAACTAATGAAAAAAAACAATCAAAATAAGCGACAATAACTACAATGGTAACGGTAAATAAACGAACAACTATAACAACAACACCGCCAAAAGTACTACTAAACAGCAACAACAGCCAACAACAACAACAACCACCAACAACAACAACAACAGCAACAACAATGAGGAACGTATGACTGACTTTTGAATTCGTTGAAATGAGAATTCCAGCGTCGTTCCTCGGTCACGGCATCAACTAAAGAATGCAATAAATACTGCAGTAAAAACGACAACAACAACAACAACAACAACAACAACAAACAACAATATCAAGGGCGACTGCAGACCAAACGGTCCGTAAAAAGTTCGGTAGTAAAAAATCCCCCGAGGACGGACGGACGATTCGCAGTGAGGTGCGGCCACAACTCGCAACTCGCAACTCGCAGCAGATACACTCGGCATGTGAGAAAATCCTTAACAAAACAGAACAGAAATGTTGACGACGAGAATGCTGAGATGCTGTTGCACGAACGTGTTAATTTTGGGCAGCACAAAAGCAACACCATAAAAAAAGAATTTAAAAAAACACAACATGAAGTCATCGTAACGCCATCGTCATCGTCATCCACAGTTTGGCCCGAAACAAGCAAAGTGAGGAAAATGGGATGCAACAGGATGGGGAGGAAATTGTCAACGTGATTAGGTGTGGAAGCACTGTAATCAGTGAGGGGGCGGGTGCGGGGGCGTGGCGAGATATTGGGGATATGGATCTCAGGTAGAAGCGGGAACCGAAGTCCTCTTCTCGGATTCTGGAAGGCTCAAGCCTTCTGTTGGTCTCACGCGTTATATCGACTCGTCGCTGAAATGCGAATGAAAAGTCCGTGGAGCAGATGAAACTCCCCCGCCTGAATTCAAGAAAGCCGGACATACTGATACGGGGTAGAATGTCTCTACTGCAGTCCTTCGATCGAAAATAGTAATAAAAACGCGAAATTCCTTTGTCGTTCAGAGAAAAGCTTGCAAGAATCCCTCTTTCTCATCAAATAACAAACCAAAAATTTCATCAGTTTTTATCCTCAGCTCTCAAAACGTAAGAAATCCTCTCCAAACATGAGAAATCCTCTCCAAACATGAGAAATCCTCTCCAAACATGAGAAATCCTCTCAGTTTCCATCGGCACGTGTTGTTGTTGAAATTAGCAAAAACATCATCGTAACTCAGTTAATTTGACACAAATTGTCTGGATGTCAATGAATAAATTGTAGTTGTCGTTGCATTCGCGGTTTTTTTCCCTCAATTGGTGCTGCCCGGAGCTGCTGTTGCGAGCGACATTTTGTTGCTGCCTCGCGTTGAATGCGAAAAGATCGGCGGGCCGGCTTCTGGTGGTCCACGCGGCGGCGCACTTGATGCGGCGCGCATCACCATCACCACGGCCATCGCCATCGTCATCGCCATCGTCATCGCCATCGTCATCGCCATCACCGCTATCATCATCAACGTCGCTTTCAATCAACGCATCATTACAGCAACAACAACACCAACACTAACAACAACAACAACTGCCAACATATCAATAATGCCAAATATGCTCAACACGCATGCGCGCCGCACGTTATAATCGCGGCGCGCCGGTGTGTTTTTGCTCGTGAGCCGCCGCATCGTGTCGTGCCGCGGCCTTTTCAGTGATTTCAGCGTTCTCGCCGTTGTTGCTGTTGTTGTTGTTGTTGGTGCTGTTGCTGCTGCTGTTGTTGCTACTGATAAAAATGTGACAAAACATGAGTTGCCAATAAACAGCAACAACGTACGACAACGGCAGCGACAACGCACTGCGACGCACATGCAACCGCCGCCGTACGCTTGATTGGCTGCTGCCCGGCGGGTCCGTGCTGCCGACTCACTCCGCCCCGCTGGTGCTGCAGCTGCTGCTGCTGCTGCTGCTGCAGTCATTAACGTGATTGTCACACGATGCTGCTGCTGCTGCTGCTGCTCGTTGTGTTGTTGCAACAGCAGCGTTGCCTCGCTATCTGCGCCTGCGCGCGCGCACCGCTTGCAACTGTGAGTGGATTTTAAGCAAAAGTGACACCTTGACAGCAACGCGTGATAAACTGCCATTCTTCGTTCTTGTTGTTGTTGTTGTTGTTGTTGTCATGGCGTTTTTTATTTATGCGTTGCGTTAAGCGATTCTTCACTCCTTCGGATGGCTGTTGTTCTCGTTGTTGTTGTTGCTGTAGTTGTTGCTGTTGCTGTTGCTGTTGCTGTTGTGTTTGGTGACGCTTTTTTCGGGTTGCTCGGTTCACGCGGCTGCCGTTGCATGGAAGTGGCAATTGTTGCTGCTGCTGCTGCTGCTGCTTCTTTTAATTTGAAATGCTTTTCTTCTCGATTGTTGTTGTTGTCATTGTTGTTGGTGTTGTTGTTGCGGATGCTGCTCGATGACAGAGTCGCGTTTCGAATGTTGCGACGACAGGTTGCTGCTTGTTATGAATGATGGCGCGTTTGATGTGGTTGTTGTCGTTGTCGTCATTATCGTCGTTGTTCTTGTTGTGTTGTTGTTGTTGTTGTTCTTGTTCTTGTTGCCCTTGTTGTCGGCGCAGAACTGTTTTTCCACTTTTTTCCCTTCAAATTGCATTCGCAGTAGAACGATGAAGCAAACCAAATTTACCGCCTGCACTGATAACAATCGATTTCTCTCTGATTTCGCCTCCGATGCAATAAGTTTGAGTTCGCTTGCAGTCTCCCCCTCCCCCTCCCGGTCTACCCACCCCACCAGCACGCTGCTGACGGTGGCATCCATGCTGCGCCGCTTGACGTTCACCGCAGAGCGTCGCGGTGCGCCATCGAACTTCCTTTCGCTGACGACGCGTTCATTGCCACTAACGATTGCGGGAAGCCTGGTCGGCCCACACAGCACAGCAACAGCAGCAGCAGCAGCAGCAGCAACAACAACAACAACAACAGCGACAGCAGCAGCGGCAACAAGGAAAAATCGCCCAGCAACATCGCTTCACCTCAAAAATACGACTTCGCCCGTGTTGCAGTTGCAGTTGCCGCCGCTAGCAACGCCACCCGCGCCGGTGAGCAGCAGAAGCGGTACCGCGGCTGACGTTGCTGTTGCTGCTTGCGGCTGCTGCAGTTGTTGCTGTTGCTGAATTTCAAGATGATTGACTAGCGATAAAAATTCGCAGTAATTACTGAATGCTGCAGTCAATTTTAATAAATAATAATAAGCTGCAACAGCAATAGCAACGGCAACAACAGCAACGACGACGACAACAACAACAACACCAACAACAATAGCAACAACAACGAACAGTTTGAAAAAACTGCACGTTGCTCTGTCATGTTTTTTCTCCTTTTTTGCTTTCCTATTCAGCAACAGAAATCACTGATTGACAATGACTGATAAATAGCAACAGCAACGAAAACTGCATCATCAACATCGACAACATCAACACCAACAACAACCAACCAACCACAACAACCAACAACAGCACCAATAACACCAACAACAACAGCAGCAGCAGCAGCAGCAAAAGCAGCATCAAGCTGAGTTGGGGAAAAGTTATATCAACGCATTTTAGTTGAGGAAATGAATCCCATTCAGTTGCGGCAACAGCGAATGCAGTCGCAGTCAGTCTGTCAGTCTATCAGTCAGTGAAAAAGTGGATTAGTAGATTGCAACAACAACAGCAACAACAATAACAACGGCAACAGCGGCCAACCATTTCAGGGAAAAGTGCAACACCAACGCTAACAAAAACATAAGAAAGAAATTTAACTTGTAGTTTACGAAACGAGATCATCGCGTTTTACTGATAAGCGTGGCCAACAAGCACCCCGACTGTTGCCAGCAAATGGGCGGCGGTTGAGGGCGGGGGAGGGGTGGCAGGAGGGGGAGGGGCGGCATCACAATCGAAAGTTGGACACAAGTTGTTTGTTGGAATAAAATAGGATAGAAACGGCTTACAACTCCGAAGGAATCCAAGAGCTAAAAAAAAGCTTATATTTTTCGGATTTTTCCTTAAAAATTTTCTTCTTCGATCAGATGAAAATTTGCACGCTAATATGATGCAAAGAGGAGAAAAAAAAATAAAACTTCCGCGCTTCAAAGTTGTTGAGTTGAACGAGTCGAGAATCGAACCCTGGACCTCATGGATGCGGAATCATCCAGTAGCCAACTGTAACTTCCACGTACTCATAATTCACATCATGTTTATCATGACGGGAGAATAAAGACACGACGACTACGAGCGATTAGGCAGCAACAACGTCCACCTCATCGATCACAGACGAAATCTCAGCAATCAAATCTCTTCACATGTATTAAATAATGGAATTCCCCCATTCCTCTCCTCCCAGACAAGTCGTCGTCCCTGTGATCGAGAAGACTTCAGAAGAATCTCCATCTACAGTCGCAGTGCGATCATTAAGTTTGCAAACAACAGCTGTTCGTCCCGCATCTACATCACTTTAGACACCAAACACTAATTAATGGTTAGCGCTTACAGCAGAAAATAAATTCCCCCATTTCTTCTAAATCTAAATCTCTGCGTCCCGTTCCTTTCTTCAAATCCGATCCGTTGTGCCGGTTGCCGGTTGCCGGCTGCTTTAAATCGGCTAGAACGCGCCGCACCAAACCATCGCATAAACGTGCAACAACACAACTCGACGACGAACCAAATTGCTCAATAAAGTAAAATAAAATTGCTCAATAATTTTGTCTCCAACGCGAATGCGTTGCCGCGCCGAACGGCCGCTGCACCGCTGCACCGCTGCACCGCAGCAACGACCGCAACACACACCGAACAGACATCATAACAAGACTTGTAACAATTTGCCTACAAGCCTTGTTGGCAACCACCGACATTCATCCCGGTAAACTAACAACAGCAACAACGCCACGACAACAACAGCAACGACAACTCAAATTAAGCACGCTTTTTCCAACGCGTCTTGTAATGACGCGGAGAACGCAAGCGGGAACGCAAGCGGGAACGCAAGCAGGATCACAAGCGGCCAAGACGCGAACGAGGACGATCATCTACAATCCCAGTTCGCGGATCGGAACGAAACGTTACGTACAGTGCGAGCAAGAAGGTACGAGCCAGTATTTGTTCCGACCTAATAATGTACGGATTTTTAATGCTCACTCAGCGGGACTGGCAGGTTTTTCCCATCGGAAAATCTAAACGTTACAACTGTTGAAGACTTTCGAGGGGCAGCGGAGGAGAGGCAAGAGCAACACCAACACCGAAGACGGATGCCTCGGCCCGGGCACGGGTTGAACTTGTTCGGTACGCGCTCCTCGCCATCTAATCCACTCTGCTCTGTCCCGTAGTCTGTTCTTCCCCCTCTGTTCCCCTCCACTCCGACATGCTATCCTCCGTCCCGATTTGCTCGCCACCATCCCGATTTGCTCGCCACCATCCCGATTTGCTCGCCACCATCCCGATCTGTTCAGCTGTGTCATGTGCGTTTGCGCAAATTGCGTCCATATATTACTACGTCCGATATGCTGGTTGCTGGTTGTGCTGTTGCTTCCTTGATCCCGCTTCTTCCCCGACTTTCTCCCCCCCACACCCCCCGCCCCCCAACCCCCGGCAACCCGCTGTACCGCGCTGTAGGTGAAGAAGACGAAAATAACGCCGCGCTCCATCCACGCTCACTCATTTAGTTGCGAACTTTAATGTTTCGGAGCAGCCAACATTTCAGTGTCAGTGCCGTGACTTGATAGTCACTCATTTGGTCACACGGCGGTCGCGCGAAGGAGGCTGGCAGCGGCGGCGACGGCGACAGCGACAGCGACAGCGACAGCGACTCGTCCCGCTGGCCGGCCGACTGCACATCAAGCCGTGAACAATCAATCAGGAAATTGTGTGCCGTACATCAGATGATGTGATGCGGTTGCGCTTCGCTTTTATGTGTGCGCAGAGTTGCCAGCTTGTGAAGTCATTTGTTGTGATTATTTGTGACGTAAAGTGATCTTAAGCGGTTGCTTGCAAAAGTTTTGGCGGTACGAGAGAAGCGACACTTTTAAGACCTGTAAAGTGGTTGATCTTGTGGCGGTCAAGCGGTGCGAGGAGGCGACGAGGCGAGGAGGCGAGGAGGCGAGGAGGTGCAGAAAAGACCGACCGAGCTTATAAATTACTTGGCAGAGTTTATATCTCTGCAGGTGGACACACTTCGGAACTTTTTCTTTAATTATAACAGGTTCAGGAATGTAGGAATTTGATATGAAGAAAAAGAAGGTGCTGGAAAGGGGAAGAGGGGAGTCAGTGTGGTCACAGGTTGTCACATTGACAGTCGGTTTAAGTAGAGATTGTAGGGTGAAAATTGTGTGCGTTGACGCAGAGAAATGTCAACGTGACGTGAGTGTTTATCTGATAGTGATGGAGTTGTTGGAAGAAGAATGGTGTTCTACCTCTATTTTCGTCCTTTACTCTAACACGATCCCTCTTCGTTCTCTCCCATCCCTCTTCGTTCTCTTCCTTCCAATCCCTCTTCGTTCTCTCCCATCCCTCTTCGTTCTCTTCCCTCCCATCCCTCTTCGTTCTCTCCCATCCCTCTTCGTTCTCTCCCATCCCTCTTCGTTCTCTCCCATCCCTCTTCGTTCTCTCCCATCCCTCTTCGTTCTCTCCCATCCCTCTTCGTTCTCTCCCATCCCTCTTCGTTCTCTTCCCTCCCATCCCTCTTCGTTCTCTCCCATCCCTCTTCGTTCTCTCCCATCCCTCTTCGTTCTCTCCCATCCCTCTTCGTTCTCTCCCATCCCTCTTCGTTCTCTCCCATCCCTCTTCGTTCTCTTCCCTCCCATCCCTCTTCGTTCTCTCCCATCCCTCTTCGTTCTCTCCCATCCCTCTTCGTTCTCTCCCATCCCTCTTCGTTCTCTCCCATCCCTCTTCGTTCTCTTCCCTCCCATCCCTCTTCGTTCTCTCCCATCCCTCTTCGTTCTCTCCCATCCCTCTTCGTTCTCTCCCATCCCTCTTCGTTCTCTCCCATCCCTCTTCGTTCTCTCCCATCCCTCTTCGTTCTCTCCCATCCCTCTTCGTTCTCTCCCATCCCTCTTCGTTCTCTCCCATCCCTCTTCGTTCTCTCCCATCCCTCTTCGTTCTCTCCCATCCCTCTTCGTTCTCTCCCATCCCTCTTCGTTCTCTCCCATCCCTCTTCGTTCTCTTCCCTCCAATCCCTCTTCCTTGAGTCCCCTAGTCTACCCCTATTCCACCCCTATTTCCCCTACCTTCCCGTACCTCTCTACTCTACTGAGGCTCCACCTCCACTATACCTCCGTACTTCCCCCTCACCCCCTCCAGCTATTCACTATCTTTGCTCGGACCTCGACACTTTTACTCTCCACATTTAATACGTCCTTCCAATCCATCCCAAATCGGTGAGAACTCCTGACCCTTCGTCACTAAATCAATTCGGCTGAACGCCTCGGCAGCCATCATCACACTAACTGAAGACATAATTTGACGCAAATGACGTCAAAGTTCAGGCGAGAGAAAAAACGGATAGCGCGGTGTAGGGCGGCGGCGGACACGGTGGACACACCCATCGAAGCAGGAGGACAAGAGGGGCAGAAGGGACACGAAAGAGTGATGCATGCTGCAGTTGACCAGAAGGCTTCAGGGGCGACTGTGATGTCAATCCGGGCAACTCAGGCGAGCAGAGAGGGCTTGGAAGATGTGGCGGTGGTAAGGGAGCGGAAGGAGATGCAGCCGCAATTCTTGGCTAAATTAATGAATTTTCATCATTGTCATCGTCATCATCATCATCATCACCATCATTCTCGTGAACAGCGGCAAGGAGTCCACTGCCACAGTTGCCAGCAGAACCGCCGGCTGAACACTCTCAAACGCGCGATTAATCTCAATCAAAAATGTCGACAACTGAAACGCGTTTGCAATGAATGCCGCGCGATGCTGGATGCTGCCGCTTCACAGGAAGAATGAGTTCGAAAATAGGCAGCGCAAAGAAAACACCAAAAGCAACTCCTCGATTATGATGATGCTGATGATGATGATGATGATGATGATGCAGGCAACCAAACAAGAGGGGGGAAAAACGGCGCAGAACCGATGACGTATCGCTAGAAGCAGCTGGCTGGCTGGCTGGCTGAGAACGGCAAAAAATTAGTGGCTTCCCGCAATCATGCGTTGACGGTGCAGTGCAACGAGGCGGCCCAGCGAAGCGAGCAGGCAGCCGGGCCGACGAGGCAACCTAATTGAGTTGTGAACTTGACCATATTTCATGAGAGTGCAGCCGCCACCGCCACCGCCGCCGCAAAAACCTCAACCGCCGCACTAAAACGCAACATTTTAATGCTGCTCCGCGTCACGTGTGCTGCGTCAGGCGTCAGCCTTTGCCGCTCCGAGAACAAGAACACTGAAAGAACAACTTAATTGTCACTCGATTACTCACAATCAGCTCTCAGCTGAACCACTCCTTGCTGGTCGCAATACACTGAACAACATTTTGGTTGCTACAACGACAAGCGGCGGTCGTTAAGTGGCGATCAAGAATCAAGAATCAAGAATCTTTATAATAAAGAAACATGAGAGTTTCCATTTTGTTTGCATTTCGTGCAGTGCGACGACTTCTTTCTTTGATTTCACGCACCTTTTTGGCTCCGTGTAGTTCTCGACTTCGGCGTCGCAGCGGAAAAAATTACCTTGAATATAAAAATTGATGAGTTGCGACAGTTTTTGGCCAAAAGGCTTGAATTGTCCGCTGGTAGCGACAGTAACGACAACATCGTGCCTGTCGCCGCCTGGCAGCCTCACGCGGCACGAGCGATTGTGGGTTCGTTTGGCGCGCGCGGAGGGGGCACGACAAATTCATCATTTTTACCGCATTCGCTCAGCCTAACTTAGTCATCGCAGATTACGATCAGGTGCAAATCTGTTGCCGTGAGTTCCAATTATCGGATTAAAGCTGAAGCGGAGTAGATAAAGCAGTGCAACCGCGAAGGAGGTTCTTCGTTACCAAATGAACTTTTAACAGCGACATTAAGAAAGTCACGATGACGCATGTTCATCATTTCGTTGTATTCCGCAAGAAGCTCTCGCGGCGAGAAGAATAGAGCGGAGAGAAGAATGGAGTGGAGAGAAGAATGGAGCGGAGAGAAGAATGGAGCGGAGAGATGAATGGAGCGGAGAGAAGAATTGAGTGGAGCGATGGGGAGGGAGAGCGGCGACTTGAAACGTAGACTGGAATGATGAGAAGGGAGAGCGGCGACTTGGAAGGTAGAGCGGAGTGAGCGTAATTTAGAGGTTGCGTTGCGTTTCTTCTTCGAAAACGTCATCCAGCTTCGTAGCTCTTCTGCTGCCCACCAGCATGGAAACGATTTCGCGAGCAAATAGAGCGGCGAGGCAACTTCTTCCGAGATCTCCGATAAGAATGACATCAGCGATGACGACAGCGATCGCCGTTGTCGCCACCATCGCGCACATCGACTCTCGGTCGCACAGCGATGCTAATCAATTTCACGTTGGTCGGCCGATCGCTAATAATAAATTTGAACTTGAAAATGCGAGCGTTGCAACTGAGAAGAAAACAAACGACCGCTGAGAAGAAAACAAACAACCGCAACAAGCGTTTTCATCAAAGAAACTCGCCAAACAGATTGCGAAGAAGAGGCAGGCAGCAGATGCAACTTCAGGCGACGCAGCGATAACCCCACCGCAACAACAACAACAAGCCGAAATTGCTCACAACGCTCCGACTGCAGTCACTCCGAGACTTTGCTCGGCTGTCACGTAGACAGACGATAAGAAACGAAACGATGATCGAAACTGTTTGTCTGCACGCCTGCCGAAAACACGAGAAGCCGGCCGCCGCGCCGCCTGAATCGTTTCATGAGTCTCGCCGATTCGCGCCGACGAGGAGAGAAGAGAAAAGCAGAGAGAAGAGAAGGTGACAAAAATGACACAGGTACTCCGCCTGCCAACTGCGCCGCTGCTCAGTGTCCGCTCGGGTGTCCGCTCTCGCACCCGTTCGCACCCGAACGTCAATCGCGAATGTTAGATTTGCATGCAACGCATGCTGAAGCGACTGCTGTCGCGTTGAGGCCGCCAGCGACAGCGAAGAGATACGAGAAGTGGGCTGCAGGTTGTTGTTGTTGTTGAGGCTCTTTCAGCCTGATATCATGCGTCTTTCTCTCGCTCCCCCCCCCCCCCCCCACTTCACTCGCACGCCGATTTGTAGGGCGGTTGTCACCTCTATTTTCAACGCGACTTTCTATCAACTCGATGACTTATTTTTGGCTCGTGATTTGTTCCCGATGACTTTGCGCTGCTGTTGTTGGTTGTTGTTGTTGTGCTTCGCAATGCTCTCATTGATGTATTGGTACGCGTGCAAGCGTAGATTGCATTGGCTGCACAACAACAATTCGCTTTGCATTGCATTTCATGCATTAATTCGAATTTTTTCAGTTGTTTGTGAGGCGATTTTTGCCGCTGCTGCTGCTGCTGCTGCTGCCGTTCGCTGCCGTTCGCTGCCGTTTGCTGCCGCTCGCTGTTTGTTTACGCTAAATTTACGTCGCGTGCAAAATTTATTTGTTGCGGTGCGGCGACAAAGTGCTGCGCGCGACCTCAGGTGTCAGCAGACTGTCGGGCGACCGTAAGCTTTCGGCTTCTGCAGCGATGTGGTACTCGGCGACGAAAAAAACGATTGATAGAAAGTCTTGTTTTGGTCCTTCCAACTCTCCGGATGAGAGGATGAGAGCTGAAAAGCAACTCAGCTGCTCCCCACAATCGAGTTCCAAAAAGTCATTGTGACTCCAGACTCAGCGAGATCGCTCTCACTGCGCGAGAGAAATCACCGTTCATATTTCCTCCCTCATCACACATTCATTCCAAGTGAGAGCAATCCTAATTAACAGCAAAACAAAGAGAAAACAAGTTCTTATTTATAGCAAAAGTATTTTGCAGCATGTGGTTGCGATGCGTTTTTGTTGCCTCGGTTATATAAACAGTGGAACTGTAGTGGACCCCGTTGCCACTCCCCGCCCCTCGCCCACCGCTGCCCTACTGATCTCCCCGCAAGCTGTAGAGATCGCAGGCTTTTCCGTTCCCTCGCGCGCTCTCCGGCCTCCCCACCGCCCGCCGACTCGCGCTTCCCGAACATTAAACTGTTACGGCGGCAGCTGACATTGACGGAGATCGAGATCGCTGAAAAGTTTTTCTTTTTCACGAGATCGCTTTGCAGCGCATTCTACGGCAGCGAAGAGAACCGCATCGAGCCGAAGCGAAGCGAAGCGAACCGAGCGGCGTAAAACACACACAACGCTCGACCTTGACAGTGAAATGCTTTTTTTGCACTGGTAGTGGTGGTGGTGGTTGTTGTGGTTGTTGTTGTTGTTGTTGCTGATCGTTTGCCAAAGCGAATTTTTGCAATTGCCGAGTACAACTCGGATTTTTTACTCTATTTTGCACTTTTGGTCTCTTTTTCGTTGTTTTGTTTGCATTTAAAAACGCAAAGTTCGCTCTGATGAGTTCCCCGGAGCGTGAGAGGGGGTGGGGGGGGACTTGGAAAGGTCGTTGTGGGAGGGGAAAAGCGAAGGGAACTCGTGAGAGCGACTGAGTTGCGATCTGATTCTGCCGCTTCGCAGTATCTCGGCGTACGTGAGCGCGTTCGTGGTGCAAACTGCACTGGCGTTCGGCTTTGTCGTCGTTCGTTGGCGCTCCAGTAGTCGCTGGCGCGAGTGTCACCGCCAGACGGGCCCGCGGAGCGCGTTGGAGGGCACGCGTGTTTCTCGCACACACGAACGTGCGATCGTGCGGACGTCGCAGCCACCGCCGCCGCCGCCGCCGCCGCCGCCGCCGCGATAAGATCGCTCCACACTTTTTTCCGTTCCCGTTCTAATTCTAAATCGACTGCACTTTGCAAGCTGTAGAAAACAAAAAGCAACAGCAACAGCAGCAGCAACAGCAACAGCAACGGCAACGGCAACAACAAAAGGCAGAGCAAAAAGTGCGCAAGTGATCGCGCGCACCAACAAACGCGCTCGCAATCGCCTCGCCGCGACTCGCGTAGAAAGTCGGTTTCAGCCGCTACTCAGCCTGCCACGAACGCCGCGTCGCTTTGCATTTGTTGACGGAATTGAAAAGCGTTTCGCGATCCTCGAGCGCGCTTCTGCTTCCTGGTTCTCGGTTGCGTGTGTGTGTGTCGACTTCTGGTGCTTCTCGCGCGCGTCAATTCTTGACAATTCTGGTGCATCTCGCACGACTGGTGATCGCCTGTGGTCGTCTCGACTGCTGCTGTGGACTCCGCTGCTGATTCCGCGGCGTGTCTTTCAAACGCTGGCTGCTGTGCGAACCTCCGGTGCTGAAGATCGTTTGCAGATCTCGACAAATCGCTGAATTCGAGATCACGCGAGATCACGCGAGATCACGCGTTCGACGCCTGACTGACTGCGTGCGCGCGTGGAGCTGCTGCAAGCTGCAAGTGATCGCTGGTGTCCATCGTGACTCGTCCCTCTCTGCCTTCGCGATCCATCCGGGTGGCATCTGATCGATCAATCGCTCGGTCGCTCGATCGCCACTCGTCGCCAGTCGTCGCCACTCGTCGCCACTCGTCGCCACTCACCAGCCGCACTCGCAGCCTCGCCCTTTCGACGCCTCCCACGAAGTGCGCGCTCCCGCCTCGCGTCTCGTTGCCGAGCTGGTCGCCCGCCAAGAGGTGACCTTCAAAGTTAGCGTGCCTGGCGGCCAAGGGTGCCTCGCCGTGCCAGCAGTTCTGGCTGCGCAACCACGCTGCACGAACCGCGAACCGCGAACCCTACGCGCGCCTCAGCTTCCTCAGCGCCTCGAACTCGAGCGCAGTGAGATCGTCCGGCGGTGCCGTCAGTGCTTGCGGCGCAGATAAACGTGTTGAAATGCTGGATTCCTGCGAGTAAAATTGCTGCCATAACTGCTATTTTAATCGCCTCTGCTGCGATTCCTCGCGCAGCGGACGCGTTTTTCACGTTCGCTCATATCAGTGTTGCACAACGAGAATTCCGCGAGCGTGTCAAAACGTCATTTTGACGCGACTGACGTCACCTGCAGCCCAGCCATTGTTTCAACTAACTTAGAAACTGGAATTCCAAATAATTTGTTCGATGAAAAATAACCGTGTTTGCGGATTTTTCTAGGAAAAATCTTTTAAGTTAATAAAAGACACGAAAAGAGTTGACAAAGAGTTGACAAAGAGTTGACAAAGACTTGAAAAAGAGTTGAAAAAGTTTTAGAAAAGTGACAAAAAGAGGTGTAAAAGATGATAAACTTCCGCAAAGTGTTGTAAAGATTAGAAAAAAGTGCTATAACGAGTAAAGTGCGCGAAAAAGAGGAAAAAAGAGTTAGAAAAGTACAAAAAGAGATGTAAAAGATGATAAATATCTGTAAAGCGCTATAAAGAAGTCCTCGATAAAAGAGCGAAAAAGTACCTTGAAGACTTTAAAAAGTACTTTGAAGACTTTTAAAAGGATATAAAGAGCTGTGAAAGATGTGAAAAGAGTTATAAAAGACATAAACGAGTTCTAAAACAGCCTTAATTTCAAACCTTTGAGGAAGAATATATTTAAACTTACTACAACTTTTGTAAGAATTGCTTTAAAAATCAGAAAGGAATAATAAAAAATCTTAAGATTATGAAAGAGTTTTCGCAGAATCATTTGAAAGAGCTTCAAAGAGTTTGCGGCTGCTAAAAAGAGCGCTTTTAAGAATAATATAGAATTTATAAAGACTTCAAGATTTCAAGACTTGAAGATTTCTAAAGATTTCAATAAGATTTCTAAAGACTTCAGAAGTTTTTAAAGGACTTTGCTAAAGCTTTGCTAAGTAGTTACAAAGTATTACGAAGGACTGTCAAACACTCAAACTCTGAAGAAGTGAAATCAAATATCTTTGAAGTCTTCGAATTCTGCGTCCCGCCATAACTTTTCTTAATTTTCACCTGCTACCTGCTGCTGCCTGTGCAACAAGGGTGAGTCGAGGACCTGTACCGCATTAATTATAATAGTTTATTTACTCGAATTTAAGTATTTCCAGCATTTACTCGAATTTAATTAAAGACTTCGAAGAAGAATTTTGACTTTATATTATAATTGATTATAATAGTCTCGCAGTAGTTCTGTCTCAACTGATTGATGGCAGTGCAGTCATGTGCGAATGCAGTCAGTTGCCGCCTGCTGAATGCAGTTGCGCCCAACTGCATTCTTTCGCAGACGAATGCTTTCGCGGACGTGTGTTTAACTTGGCACCGTCATGTTTATGTTACGCTAATATTTTTGCGAATATAAATCCACAACACGTCTGACCAACTGTCTGCCTCGAATAATTTTATCAGTTCTTTTGCCGCAAGTTCGACTCGAAAGACACGCTGTCGCCGGAATGATCGAAGAATGTCGGCGCTATATATTGTCTTCCATTCCATTCTCTGGCGAGGTGTCTGGACTGAGTGTGCAATATCATCTCGTTGCTCACGAGGGACGAGATCGAGACGGTTTTTTCGAGAGAACCATTATCGTTATAGTCTCGTGATCATCTCTCGAGTTTGAGGCGATAATCGAGACCAAGGCAGCCTGAACCAGACAGGACGAGAACTAAGATCGGCTTGAACCAGACAGGACGAGAATCAAGATCGAGACGAGAGTCAAGATCGAGACGAGAGTCAAGATCGAGACGAGAGTCAAGAGACGAGTGTCAAGATCGATAGGAATTTTTTGTAGTCGAGGCGGACTTTTTCATTAAGATGATTCAATTCAAGTTCTTTAATTGTTTATTTCAGTAGCATTCTTTCAGTGTATCATTCAACTGCGAGTGTTTTTATGTTTACTTTCGTTGTTGTTGGTTTTGTTGTTGTTGTTTTTGTTGCTTGTGTTGTTGCTTGTGTTGTTGTTGTTGTTGTTGTTTTGGCCGTTGTTGTTGCGATGATTTTCACCACATGAACTCTATATTTAATTTTTGAGACGAAAAAAAAGATAAATTTAAACATTTCCACATACATTAGAACATCAACGACAACAACAACAAAGACAACAAAAACAAGAACAACAACAGCAGCAGCAGCAGCAAGAACAACAACAACAACAACAACAACAACAACAACTGGCGTAATTCAGCAAGCAAACAAATCAGTGCAACAGCAACACGAAAATCATCACGAGAAGGTGGCGGCGGCGGCATTTGTTATTCTCATCATTGTTTCTGTACAACAGTTGGATTTGTTGTTGCATCCCATTTACGTATTTCTTTAGAAAATCAAAGGCGACTGACAGACAGCCAGACTAACTGACTGACTGACTAACTGACTAACTGACTGACTGACTGACTGACTGACTGACTGACTGACTGACTGACTGACTGTCTGACTTGACTGACTTGACTGATTTGCTGCAAATACAACGAATCACATCATTTTCACGCTAAACAAAAGTTGTTTGCTGTGGAATACAGCAATTTGGCGGTGTTGTTGTTGTTATTATTGTTGTTGTTGCTGTTGTTGTTGCTCTTTTCTCATACCTAACTAGATATTCTCTCCCTGGTGGCGCTGTTGTTGTTGCTCTAGCCAATCAACCCACACCTTGTTGGCGCGATCGAAAATCGTTGTTGCCTGTTGTGCGATCACATGTCGCTCTGCCGCTCTGTCCGTCCGTCCGTCCGTCCGTCCGTCTGTCCGTCTGTCACTCTACCCATCTGTCTGTCTATCTGTCTTTCTGTCTCCCTAGCCGTGCTCTCGTCTCCCCTTTCAACTGCTCGCAGCCTCAACTTCCCGTGCGTCATTTGAATGCAAATCGCCTCCATCATGCAGCGCCACGATTTTCCCACGATTTTTCAAGTTCGATTCGCACCCGGGTGGCCGTTCGTCGTGTGGGGGGTGAGGAGGGTCGTGGTGGTGTGGGTGGGACGAGGAGGTGCGGAGAGGGGAAGGATATTCCGCCATCCTACTTGTTTCTCCTACATCTCGCGGAGAATTCAGAGTTGAAATATACGATTTTGCTGCGTTTAAGTTTGAATTTTTCGAGGGATCGTATTTTGTACTGGGGAATTCCTTCGAAAATATGTAACGAATCTTCTTAACTGTCGCCACGACTCTATTGCACCTCACTGATCCTCCTTTTTAACCAACTCAAATGTCAACAGCTAATTTTCTCCACCTGCAGCCTGCGCTGTCCTCTGTCCCGCGTGCCCCTTCCCCGTGGGATTTATGACTGCTTTCTTGTTGGCCACAGCATCGCGTTGCCAATTATGCGAGCAAAATCAATTCCGTATGCCTTCGTTTTTATTAGTCGTCGCTTGAGGTGCAGCGGCGGCGGACGCTACGTGTCGCGCGGCATTATAAAGTCGCGCATACACTTTGCAGCTGTGGCTGGTGGCTGGTGGCTGGTGGCTGGTGGCTGGTGGCGCCCTCTGTCGGCTCGTTGAGGCGAACGAACGCAAATTGGTAACAGTTGTTTGTTGGCAACAACTTCGTTGGCGACGGTGACGGCGGCGGCGTCGCTTGAGTTGCACGTTGCTGTTTTTCCTCCTCACGGCGCTGTGGATAAATCAGCGCTGGGTGTGGGAAAGTGGGCGGCGCTGAAGGTGTGTTTTGCGTGTAGCAGTGGTAGTGGGTGCGCGCGCGCGTGTGTGTGTGTGTGTGTGCGTGTGTGTGTGTGTGTGCGTGTGTGTCTCTGAAGCAGCGCAAATTGGAGCGCATTTTGAGTGCAACAACTCTTTGCTAACATGGGTGAGATTTTTGCCCAAGCCACGCCTTCAATAGCGCTGCAAGTCAAGTGGGGAGGAGGGTAGGGAGGGCGTTTCTTCGGTGTGCTGCTTGGTTGCTGTTTTCGCATTTTGCTGTTATTTCCCATTGCTGACTTCATTGATTGTATCGATATTTGCAGTCTTATTTTTATCGAAAACCTCGAAAATCATAAAATATTTCAACTGGCATTTTTGTCTGCACTCTTCAAAATTCTTCCCCTCCCTGCCCGTCCCTTCCTCCGCCATTTCCGTGCCCTCCTTGACCACTCATCGCTTCTTCCTTCCTTCGCTTCCCCCATCACCTTCAGTTTTCGTCTCATTTTATCGCGTTCGATGCGACTGCATTCGGTTACAGTCACCAATAAGTTTCCCCAATAGGCCTTCCAAACTGAAGATTGACTTTGATTTCCCCAGTCGAAGATCGATTGTCGGTCGAAGGGACCGAACAATTGACCTTGCAATCACTTCACTTTGACGGCGTCACGATCACCGCCACGATCACCGCCACCATCTTCAGCACGCACCGTCATCACCGTCCTGGTCACCAGTCATCCTCATCAGTTCCTCGTTTGCACTCAATTTTATGTGAAATTCAAAAAGTCTTCTTACGCCTGCCTTCGATTGTGAGTTGCAGGAAGTGATCGTTCTTCTCAATCAAGCAACTGATCAATGCAATTCAATATGGATGGAGAATGACTTTGACGTGATACTGAATCCACACCATTCACTGACGATGACGAACAGAGTTGCCGAAGTTGTTGTTGTTGCGCGTTCTTCGCGTAAAAGAAAAACACGGAACTCTGCGAATGTTTTTGCGGAAAGCGAGGGCTTCACCTTCATCACGCGGAGGCGAGACTCCGCGGAATGAGCGACAGTAGAATCGCGAGTTTACACTTATCGCGTGAACGTTTCTATTTAACTCGATGCGTCAATTAAGTTGTGAGCATCACACTGCGACTGTGAGCGACTGTACAATCTGGCCGTCGAAGTTCTTGTTGTTGAAAAACGCGTAACGCGTATCATTAGTTTCTCCAGCTCTCGCATCAGCAACAAAATATTAAACGCATCTGTTTTCTCTTCTCTTTGCAGGTAAGTCATGAATGAGTTCACCGATGCGCGATTCTTGCCTCCACGCTAAATAGCTCGCCGCCGCTATTTGAAGTAAGTGTTGAAATCCTTCTCCTCGCTTTAATGACATCTGAGCTTCTAGAGGAAAATGTCACTCATCACTGCCGCCCACGCCGCAGCGTGTCCGCCAGCGCGCTTGCAGTAGCGCTCAGCTGTTAATTGACAGCCGGCTCGGCTGTCGGTCGCCGCGCGTTTCGCTCTGCGTTCGATTTGAATTTGAAATTCAAATCAACGCCGTTTGCATTTTCCTCTGTGCGGCGTTGCTTTTGAGCGAACGCGTTACTATTTTTGGAAAATGTTTGCTGTCAGTTTAGTCAGCTTTCCGCGTCATTAATTTCGGTGTTGTGCGGTCTTTTTTAATATTTTGACAGTTTTTTCCCCCCTTCAATTGCTTCGTGTTTGGCAAACTATTTCAGATTGATTTTTCTCACGCTGGTTTTCCAGTGCGATGATAAATGATTGGGGGGGAAAATTTGCGCTTGCACCGCAAAATATATTGCGCAATAACAGATCATGTTAGCTAAAAGTGTTTGTGTTTTTTTTGTTCGTTTTCGCTGTCGAAATGCGTCATAAATTGAATCAAATTGAATCGATCATCAATCGGGTTTTCATAACATTTTCAATTTTTCAAAACACACTTTTGATCTCAAAACCGGTTTGAATGTTTTAGGGAAAAATCATACTGTGCTCCATATATTGTGCAATTTATTGCGCAATATTTCTCCTGCTTCAAATTTGATTGATTGCCCTGAGCGAGTCAGTGTTCTATCTATCAATATTATTATTTCAAGACATACCGCAGCACATTGCACAATATATTGCGCAATATTTTGCACAGTATATTGCACAGTATATTGCACAATATATTGCACAATATATTGCACAATATATTGCACAATATATTGCGCAATATTTTGCACAGTATATTGCGCAATATTTTGCATAGTATATTGCGCAATATATTGCGTAATATATTGCACAATATATTGCACGATATATTGCACAATAAAAAGTTTACAATATATTTGCATAAAAATTTACAATATATTACCCAACCTATTGCACAATAACCAATTTTGTATGCGGAAAATTGCACAATGCTATTTCTCAATCATAAATTTAGCATTTCCAATACAAAGCGTACAATTTACAGCGGCAACAACAACAACAACAACAACAACAACAGCAACAACAACAGCAACAAGAACAGCAACAACAACAAGAACAACAACAACAAGGCAGCAGCAGCAGCGAATATTTCTTTTACAAAACTGATAAGAACGAGAGAATCGGAAAAAAGTGTGCATAAATATTTATACGAAAAGCATTTCAGCGCGAAATAATCAAATGTAAATAATTTTAACCTTCACCGAATAACCGAGTTAGCGAGTCGAGTCAGCGGCCAGCGGCCAGCGGCCAGCGAGCGGCTGAGTCGTTCAAGTTCAAGATCATGTGAAGATTTTGCTCTTATTTCGCGGCGATCGAGACTGAGTGGAAATTACAAAGAAGCAAATTCTTCTTCTTGTAAATTGTATGAAATACAGATTTACGTGCGGTGGAGGAGGAGGAGGAGGAGGAGGAGGAGGAGACGGCAAAAATACGCGGCGAGGAACTAAAAATATAATAATCGGCGGCGGAAACAACAGGCTGTCGTCGTTATTCTTGTTGTTATTGTTGTTGTTGTTGTTGTTGTTGTTGTTGTTGTTGTTGTTGTTGTTGTTGTTGTTGTTGTTGTTGCGTTATTAATAATGAAAACGAGTGGGTCTGGGGATTTTTATGAATTCATTAATCATTCTTTTGCTTCGTCTCAATGCGAGAAAATTACATTTTAATTTCCACTTGTTTTCACTCTCTGCGTACAGAAGAGAATTCATTGGCGGCCGCGATCTCTCGTTTCTTTTTAGAGTGTTTTTTTGTTGTTCTCCAAATCAATTAGCAAAAAGCGTTCAATTGAAAAAATCCTCGCAATCAATTAAAGCACCGACTTTGTCGCCAAGTCAGTCTCAGACTGGTTTTTCGCTAAAATCTCGCGAAAAATCGATCTGTCCAAATGGCTGCTGTTAGCATTTCTAACCATTTTTATCTCTTGAAAACCGCTTGTAATTAATTTCGCCTTACAACAACAACAGCAGCAACAACGGCAACAACGGCTGCAACAACCACGCCGCCCGAACAAGTTGTTGCTCACCGAGAGCGGCGGCTCACACGCGCGTGCGCCGCACTTATAAATAACAACACCGGCGTGGCGAGTGGCGAGCGACGAGTGGCGAGCGACGAGTGGCGAGCGACGAACGGCGAGCGACGAGTGGCGAGCGGCGAGTGGCGAGCGACGAACGGCGTTGCCATATTTTTGCTTTTATTATTCCACTTTTTCCTTGTCGCATTTTATTAATTGTTTCTGTTGTCCGGCAATTTGCATGAGCAAATGTTTAGCAAAATGAAACACAAACGATTGCAGCGGAATGATTTTTATTATTTCTTCATTATTTACGAGCGTGCGGCCGGGAAGTGCGCGGACGAGTGGGCGGCGGGGGCGTGGGGCGTGGGGCGTGGTGCGTGTGTTGGTCGCCCTGCACACGCGGCAGTGCCATTCATTGCACGAATCCAATTAGTTGAACGTTTTTATGCTTTATGATGTGACGTGCGCGGGCGCAGCAGCCACCGACCGCCGTCGCCGTCGCCGTCGCCGTCGCCGCACGGCAGCCCCCGACCTCCGCCGCCCCACGGCAGCCCCCGACCGCCGCCGCCGCCGCACGGCAGCCACGCCACGCATGCGCGATCGAAGCCGTTCTCGAGCATGCAAATTGAAACGCTCAGATGTAATTGTTGCTCTCCGCTCTCGTCATTGCTGACATTTCAATAAAATATCGCAAACGTCGCCGTTTCCTCGTCGTTGGATGTGGCAAAATATCGTCGCCGCCGCCGCCGCCGCCGCCGACTGCTGCTGCTGCACATGCGTTGCGCTGGCTGCTGTGGCGCGTTTTCATTGTTCGCGCGCGAATTGCTCACATTTCGCGACGTTAACTACATTTTGTTTTATTGCTGCGCTTTGCCGTCGAACGCGCTCGGACTTTACGGACTTTTAAGCGTTTCCGAACGTGAAAATCATCGGTTTTTATGGCGCTATCATGAGTTGAAGTCATGTTGCAAAATATTCACGCAGATTTTAGTGCTCGTAAAAGTTTATTTTTTACTTAATTCGATTTGGTGTCGTTCTGCGTCCTCTGATTTCATGTTATTTGGCTTTTTTCGGTTCGAGTGAGATGCCAGCTGGCTGGCTGGCTGGCTGGCAACCGAAGCGATCGAAGCGATGGCAACATCCGCGCCGGCAGCGTAATTGATGGCGGTCGGTCGGAATGGAGGTCGACCGATATTCCGGATAAATACGTCTGCTGCACGGCAGAAAAATTGCCGCTAAATACGTATCAATGGACCGCGGCAAGCGGCGCGGCTGCCCCCCCCCGCGCCCGCACAAGCTGCGCGTGCGTAAAAGCAATAATTAATCATTATTAGAGTGGAGGGGGGGGGGGGGAGGGGAGGGGACGACGGCGCGGGGGTGCGGAGAGCGCAGGGGTGGCAAGCAATAAGCGGCCGCATTTCCGAGCGAGCTCTGCGACAATGAATGACTTCGAACACGAGTCGCTTTGGCTGCAGCAGACGAACCCATTTTCTGCATCTGAAGGCGATTTCCAACTTGCGGCCCCTCGCGCTGCCACCCCCCGCTTCGTCCCTCGACGCTCCCCTGCCACGCAGCAAGACTGACTTCACTGCATTCGCTACACTTTGTTGGGTGTTTTCTTTTCTAATGCGTTCATAGATCAAAATCTCCGCAACGCACGGCCGGCGTGCATGCGAGGCCAGCCTGCCGCCTGTCGCTTGCCGCCTGCCGCCTGCCGCCTGTCGCCTGCCGCTTGCCGCCTGTCGCCTGCCGCCTGCTTGCATCCTCGGGATGCGGCGGATCTTGCAGCAGTTAATCCATCTTTTAATTACTGCGTTGAAAGCGTAAATTTATCATTTGACAACGGCGCGCATGAGTGAGTGCGGCGATCTTGTCGTCCCGTCCGGCGTGGCGGTGGCGGTGGCGGTGGCGGTGGTGACGGTGTATCGCGGCGCGGCGCGGCAACGGCACCGTGCGTACCGCAGACCGCAGTTTCTCCTCGCTGCAGCAAATGTGCGCGGATTTGTTTGTTTGCCCGGGAGGCGTGTTCGCTAAATATTTGAAGCATTTATCATTGCGAGCAAAAGCTTTGCTCCGCTCGCCCTGCCGCTCGCTTTGCCGCCGCTCTCGCCCCGCCGCTCGTTCTGCGCCTGAGTGGGCTGGCGACCGCTTCGAAAACACGCCGCGAAGTCGAGCAGCAACCGCGCCGCGCCAAATTAATAACTTTAAGAACAATGAATGAATGACTTCCTGTTGTTAAGCGGCTCGAAACGGTTGGTTGCTCGACTTGCGAGCCGCCTTCGAGCGGACTGTGATTTACTACGCAGCAGCAGCAGCAAGAAATAAAAAGCTGAAAGCTCGTTAAGCAGCCGAGTTTTTGTAAGCAGAACCGCAGAACCGCAGAACCACCAGCAACACCAGCTGGAACCTCGAACCAGTTTAAGTCGGGAGCTGAACCACCCCACAGCGAAGGTCCCACCTGACCCTCGTCGGGAAGCCGGGAAGCCGGGAAGCCCGGAGTTCGTAGAACCGAATGATTCGCCATCCGTCTGCACGCGCGCGCGCGCGTCTCACTGTCTGACTGTCTGACTGTCTGACTGTCAGGACTTCAGGCGCGACTTGCGTTGCGTAACACAATTTCAGCGCCGACCTCAGTTGTCCCCGTTTCGTGCCGTCCGCGTGCACCGCGCAACGAACGAGGAAAGTTTAACCTTGCGAGTTTCGCTTTCGATCGAAAACTCACGCAACCGCACTGAGTCGCCGGAAGTCAGTTTGTCCTCAGCGTCGAGCGGCCGCAGCCGGTTTCGGTTTAATTTGAAGTCGAGCCGAAAACTGGGCCAAAAGGATGGCGTGTCGGCCAGAATTTTTGGCAATAAACAGCCAAATGTTGAGCGGCGAGTGCCCTCGTTGTTGTTGCTGGTGTTGTCGCCTTCACTGCGGAGCAGCTGATGCTGAAAGTGCAGGGCACGCATTACCGCTGCTGCTGCCAAAAAGTAACCCATTAAATCGAACCCCGGACGGCTGCGGCAGCTGTTGTCGCCGGGAAGAAAGTGTGTCAAAAACTGGCGGCCGAATCTAGCGGGCAGCCGGAGAAGCGGTGCGGCGCGGCGCGGCGCGACGCGGCGACGACCACCGCACTTGCTGCTGCTGCTGTTAAATTAACTTTAATCAGGAGTTTTTATGTTTCGCCAAAAAGGATCGCGCGGATCGTAAAAACAGGGATCGCGCGCGGTTCGTAAAATTTATCAGTAGTGATAAAATCGATTGGCTTTGCCGGCACATGCCGGCATCTCGAGGACCAGGACGCCGCAGCAGATGGACTGCAGCAGGATGGAAGAGAAGATGAAAAAGTCCCCCACCGAAAACAGCGGAAGGGCGGCGGGGTGGCGGGGGTTTTCGGCGCGTGTCATTCGCTGGGGACGCGCATCGCTTCGCTCGAAACTTCGCTGCATGAATTCGCGCTTAAACAAAAGCATAAAAGCAAGAGTTTCAGAGAGAGAGAGCGAAGAAGCAACGAGTTGACCCGTTTCAGGACGAGGACTTTCGGCGCATAACTGCATTTGCTGCGCTCGAACAAAGGGAGCCGCGAGTGTGCAAGCGGGGTGTCCGCGGGCCAGGAAGACCGCCTCGCGCCAACAAGCGCCTGATATTGTTGCGAAAACGGCTTCAATACCTGGCTGGCGTTGACTTCGTCTTGCTCGAGGACGATAGTTTTCTGCGAAGGGGTGCCCCTTCTTCTTCTTCTTCTACCTCTTCCCTCATTTATTATTATCCTGCGTTATTTCGCTCAAGAGCGGATTAATTTTTAAACACCATTTTTATCGCTGGATTTGCAGCGGGCGCTAATTATGATTGACAGAAAATGTGTCGCTCCACGTGGTTCGCCTCGGCTACTCGTTGCCGTCGAATCTCTTTGTCGCGTTTCGTTTTTATTGCACTTCTGATTACTTCGTTCTCAGTTCGCTTTTGTTTCGCTTAATTTCTCGTCGTTCGCGGCAGTTTTAGTAGCGCTTTTTGATTGCTCGTTCAAATGTACTCGTTTCTTTCTTAGTTCAGTTAGTTTAATTACTAGTTTGGTTTTCGGTTACTCGTTTCAGTTTGGTTTTCGGTTACTCGTTTCAGTTTGGTTTTCGGTTACTCGTTTCAGTTGGACTTGAGTTTCGATGCTCGTTGCAATGTTATGTAATTCTCAGTTACTCCGGAACTCTTATTTGTGTCAACTGCAGTACTCGCTTCAATTCTTCGTTCCAATTTAAATCGTTTTTATTGCTCACTCGAATTTCACTCAACGTACGGTAATCATTTTCGAACGTTGCGGTTCATTCTTTGAGTTTTCACTCTGATTATGATTACAGGTTTCAGTTTAAATTGACTTTTGCTTACTTTTTTCAATTTTCGCTGCGTCAGGTGTCGGCAGTTTAAAGTTACTCGTTCAGATTTTCCTCATTGCGGTCTCGTTAAATACTCGCTTTGCTTACTCGTTTATTTTCACAATAGTTTTGGTTGTTTAGTTACGTAAGTCATGGATTTTTAGATACATAAAATTACTTCGTTCTTTAAGTTCCAATGGCTCGTTACTCGTAATAAACTTAGCTACTCGTTAGTTCGTTTGTTCGTTACATCGACTAGGTACTCTAAATTTATTTTAGTTACTAGTTACATCACGTTCTTTAAGTTCCACTGACTCGCTACTCCTAATAACCTTCGTTACTCTAAGTTCGTTACTTTACCTAACTACTTGAAATTTATTTCAATTACTAGTTACTAGTTACATTTCGTTCTTTAGGTTCTACTCGCTCGTTACTCTTCATAAATTTAACTTTTCGTTACTCTAAGTTCGTTACTTTAACTAGCTACTTAAAATTTCTTTTAATTACTAGTCACTAATTACATCTACTCGTTGCTTATTTTACATTTATACCCTACACCCGATAGTTGTACTAGTTATGATTTACTAGTTACTAGTTTGAGATTTACAGCTTGCATTTGAGCTCACTAAATCGAGTATTTTTCTAAACGAAGCATTTTTTCCCGAAATTCAACGCTAAAGCAACGTTTTACGGGGCGATTTTTACGAAATGACTTCACTTGAATCGGTTTACTTGTGCTTCTGGACTGTAAGCTACTTACAACAACAACAAAAAGAGGTAGCAACACGATCTGAAAGAACTCGGACGCAATTGTATAAAGAGTTTCATCGGTGGCTACCGGCGAGCAACACGTTTGGCGATGTCGAGATGGCATGAACAACTGCAGCGGCAGCAACATCGGGAGCAGCAACAGCAGCAGCAGCAGCAACAACAGCAGCAACAGCAGCAGCAGCAACAACAGAAACGAAACACACCGACTGCAACAAGTTGAATGCAGCAGCCCGCCACGGCTATTCAATCTTATAAAAGTGTAATTAAATTTGTTTGAGCAAGAATCGCAATAAAATGCAACAACTGCAACTGCAATCTCAAATACAGCAACAACAACAGCAACAACAGCAACAATACTAATTACAATACCAGCAACGCTGAGCGACTTGACTGACTGACGGCTGCGACTGACGGCTACGACTGCGACTGCGACTGCGACTGCGACTGCATGCATTGATACTCGTTTCTAATTGTTAGCGAGTACATGAGTACTTTTAAAATAAATAAAGAGTTTCAGCGAGTTACATATGTATGTATGTATGAATTATTGTGTGTGTGTGTGTGTGCGTATGTGTGTATGTGTGTGTGTGTGTGTGTGTGTGTATGTGTAGAGTATTTGTTTGGCTCACTCTTTCAAATCATCTCAAGGTCACACGCGCGCGCAAAAGTCGAACCGACAAACGAATGCGAGCACACAAACAGCATGAAAGAATAGAATGGAGAGCGTGTAATTTTACATTGCTCGCCGCATACATACGTGTGAATGTATGAACTCATTGTAGCCGCCACATTACGACGCACACACCCGACTACAAACGGATCGAATGAATGCAACACGTTTGTCGCGGCGAGAGTGCATTCTCTGCACTTTACACTTGCATTTTGCGGCGGCTGCAGTGCGTTGTTGTTTTCATTGTAGACAGTGTAGATGGTGGTGGAAATTATCGATATATAGAGTTATCGATATATTAGATACTCGATATTGTACAGCTATCGATATGCAAATTTATCGGTATGCAAATCAATCCTCAGTCATCGAAACAATATTGCACTCGCCTGCGAAACAATATTCTACTCGTTATATTGAGAGCGTACCTTACTCGTTACTCTGTTGTTTCATTGTACTCGCCTTATTTCATATACTCGTTATATAAACTCGTTATATTTGAAGTTCCTTCGAGTTTATTCGCTGTAACTCGTTCTATTCGCTCTTGAATTGAATTGAAAATGAATTCCCCCTTCATACAACTACTCGTTGTTCTCTCCTTCATGACACTCGCTGCGTTCAAATTCTCGCTTTCAAGTCTCCTGTGTACTCGCTGCATTTGCTTCAATAAAGATGGCATTCGAATGGCATTCAAAACCGAATCCCCTTCATTATGCTGCAGCATTAAGTCGAAGCATCCGAATTCTTTGCTTCAAATTTAGTTCAAGCTCAGCTTAATATTGTACTCGCTGCACTCGTCGCCACGCATTCGTCGTACGCAACACGAACTCGTTCACGCTCTTCCACTAAACTGTCGACATGAACGCGGAATCGCGTCCAGTTCACTTCAGTTTGGAATGAATTGAGGTTTGAATGGAAATGGAATGCCTTCAACTTCGCAAAGCTGCAGGATTTTACGGGGAAAATAAAACTCAACAAGCTAGAAATGTCGGCGGAATCAGTTCAGCGGCCACCACCACCTGCTGCCGCGTCCGAGATCGCAGAGGAAACGGCATTCAACGTTCTCGAATTCACCCGCTGATCACGCTGCTCGGCGCGTTTCTTCCTATTTTTCACTGCTGTCGCTCATGCTGTTGCTGTTGTTGTTGTTGCTGTTGTTGTTGCTGTTGCTGGTTTTATTGCCAGCAGCGTGGTGTTGTTGTGGCTGCGGTTATTGTTGTGAAAGCTGCGATTTGCTCGCATACACCTGCGGCACGTTTTGTACGAATGACTTGATTGCGCGCAGCAGCAGCAGCAGCAGCAGTCGCCGTCGCCGCCGCCGCCGACTCGCCACACGATCGGCGTGCAGAGTTTTTATACTTCGCTGAATGTTATGCAACGCAACGCAACGCAACGCAGAAACCCCGACGACCGCGATACAGCTACACGGTCGCCGATGACAGCGGCGAAGACGCTGAGACGCGTTGGCGATAATCGGAAGCAACAATCGGAGCCGCGGCATCGGCAGCAGCGGCAGCTTAAATGACGCGCTTCTTGCGGTTGCTTGTTGCTGCACCCTAAACTGAGAAATTCATAAAAAGAATTGTAAGCAGCTCCTGCTGTGAATACAACAACAGCGGCAACCGCAACAACGACGACGACAACAACAACAACAACAACAACAACAAGATGATCGGCAATTTCAACATGCTGCGCGACAGTGCTGCCATCTGCTGTCAAATGTCAAGGTGACTGCAGGTGAGCGCAAAAAATAGCGCTACAGCAGGAAAAAAGAAGACAACAGCTATAACAACAACAACAACAACAACAACAACAACAACAACAACACCAACAACACCAACAACACCAACAACACCAACAACAACACCAACACCAACAATGAAATGAAAACTTGCGGCTAAAAAGTAGCGAATGTCGAATAAAACGCGTTGCTGCTGCCAGAGAAGAAATAAAATTTCTTTGAGTAGAAAATCCGACATTCAAAGTTGCCACCATCAACACGTGAGCGGCAAGGAAATAAATGCAAACTACAACAGCAGCAACAGCAACAGCAACAACAACAACAGCAACAACAACAACAGCAACAACAACAACAAGAGCAACAACCACCACGCGCCATTTAACGATTTAAGCAGCAGCACGCGCGATCGCAGAAATGCACTCAAAGTGTAATCAGCGCGGCGAAGAGCGAAGAGTGAGAGAGAGTGAGAGAGAGTGAGAGAGAGAGAGAGATATAGAGAGAGGGACGTAGAGAGAGAGGGAGGAAGAGAGCAACAGAGAACTGCAGCCAGAAAGATGCTGGGAATTAAAAGATAAAAAGAACGCAATGGAAAACGAACGACGGTGATCAGGAGCGTGCGGGGGGGGAGGGGAGACGGGAATGGTGGGTCGAGAATGGTTGGGGGAGCGGACGGAAGGATGCCGATCGGCACAGTATGTGTGCCACTGGGGTAAGCGGCAACAATAACGAGTTAATGTCGGCGATCCTCTGCAGCAGCACAACAACCCGCTTAAATGCTTTTAATATGCAACGAAATGAGGAAGATTAAATATCGATGTTGTTGTTGCTACTGCTGCTGCTGCTGCTGCTGCTGTTGTTGTTGTTGTTGTTGTTGCTGATCCTCTCACATTTTGGCGCGTGTGTTTAAACGGTGTTCGGCGATACACCTGTGCTGCCAATAAAAGACCGACAACACACCGGCACCGCCAACAACAATAGCGGAGCATCAGCAACAACAAGAGGCCAGCCAGCGCTTGCAAGCCCGTCCGCTTACCCGACCGCTTACCCGCCCGCTTACCGGATCGCTTACTTGTTGCTGTCCATGCGATCGCGTCGGATCAGTTGATCGTTCGTTAGTTCATTCGTTCGTTCCTTCATTCGTTCGTTCGTTCCTTCATTCGTTCGTTCGTTCGTTCGTTCAGTCATTCGTTGGTTCACTCATTCGTTGGTTCACTCATTCGTTCGTTCGTTCGTTCGTTCTTTCGTTCGTTTGTTGTTGCTGTTGCACTCGGTGGCATTCAGGTGATTTACGAGATCCTGAAGAATTTTTTAATGATGCTCTCGCGCTGGACTTCTGGGTTCAACTCCCGACCCATGTCGCTGTGCGAATCTGCAGTGGATCGTCCGTCGCTCCATCGCTGCTGCATTTGCTACCGTTGCTCGTTGCCGAGTGCAATCTTTTGTGAAGAAATGCTTCGACTGCGATTTGCTTTTATTGCTCCTCCTGCTGCTGCTGCTGCTGCCCCTCGCCCAGTCCCTCGCCCAGTCCCTCGCCCTGCCCTGCGCCCCCTTTTCTTTATGAGTGGATTTATGAAATTATATAACCTCGCTGATAGCTGTTGTGGAGTGATATACGGCCGCGTTCGGCCGCACGTTGCCGGATCAGAGCAAGTGGCAGCAAGAAGAGGCGCAGATCAATTTACAGCGGTCACGTGTGGCGTGGAGTGCGCGCATGTTTGCATTGCGCCGGATGATCTTCGTGCGCCGCTCTTCTCTCAACTCCGGGCGGCCCCCGATGAATTAGCGTTGATTGTGGAGCAGCGCGGCTTAATTGAAGCCGCCGGTGCGCGCTCACGAGGATCTGAGAGAACTTCAAGGAAGCGCTCTTCACATCGTGATGGGATACACCACGAAGGGACTTTTTACTCCTTTTAAACCGATCGGAGAGCGCTGCAGCCACGACAAAATAGAAAGCAAAGAATTTACGAGTCGAACGAGGGAAGTATAAAAATCACCTGCCTCGATATTCAAAGCGAATCCTTCCAGTGGAATCATTAGCTGACACTGAAGTATGCGGACAATTCATCACAAGCGATAAACGTAAAAAACTCCATCAATCACTGCATCCACTTCAAAGTCCGCCGGCCGCCATTGATAACGTCTTGTAAATGGTGCTCGTTTTTTGCTCTCGGCCGCTCCTCTCTCTCCCGCTCTCGCTCTATCCCTCAATCCCGCTCTCTCTCTCTCTCTTTCTCGCAATAATCACAAATCTGTGACAGTCATACAAGTCGTCTACAGAGAGAAAAAACATCGAAAAGTGTCGCATCGAGGAACAAAACTATGGAAAATTAAAAACGTCTGTTTTTCTTGATCCTTCTTCTGTTCCCATTCTTGCTCCTTGATGAAAACGTGGGAACAGAAGGCGAGAAATAAGTGCAACTCGACCATTGTTCCGAATTTCAGGGAGAAGAAGCAGTCAAGAACATCTGTGTGGTTTTTCACGATCATGCAGCCGTAGGGACAACATTAGGCGCGGTAAAAAGGATATGAACAAGAACGAGAACGAAGGACGCTAGAGAGAGGGGAGAGGGAGAGAGAGAAGGAGAGATAGAAGAGAACACAGTAACAGTGTGAGTAATAGAAACTCTCCTCTCATCACTGTGGAGACCGCAAATGACGAAAAGGCGAGACAACAACTTCGGATTGCGCACTTCTTGACTTTTGGATTGCGCACTCTTAAATTTCTGCTTTCATCCGTCACCGATCCCCGCGAGATCCATCGGCTCGAGCATTGTGTTTCAGAGATAATTGCCAACTTCTCGAGGTGCAACAAGCTTCGCTAAATTTACGCAGCATGATTTTTCCATGTGCGTTACGCCGCACATGCCAGCGCATTAGTCGCCGTGGCGGTTGCGGCGGCCGCAGCGGGAATTTGACATTCGCTAACGATCTCCGCATGTCAAAATAATATTTTCTTAAGATCGCGCTGCCATATCATTATTCAAAGCATTCATTTGTCCGAGAAGCAGCAGCAGCAGCAGCCGTAGTGGCGGCGGCGGTGGCGGCGGTGGCGGCGGCGGCGGCAGCAACGCGGCATCAACTTTCACAGCATCAAACGCAACAAAAGCAGCGCCAACAACAATGCAGTGTTTGTCCAGGTGACCAAATCAATTTTTGATTGTGTCAAAGCACCATTTTTGCGTTGCTGCAACAGCCAGCCGCCCGCCGGCCGCCCGCCGGACGCTCACCCGCTCCGCGCCCAACGCCACTCAAATGCGACTCCACAAGTGCGACTCCACTAACGAGATTTATGTTCGCTTGCAGTGCAAAATTGCTGCAGCCAACAGCAGCACACAGGACCAAATGGTGTGGGTGGCGGCTGGGTGGCCGCCGGCGGGTGGCGGGTGGCGGCTGCGGCCGGCTGGCCAACGCACGGACAGCCAGACACTCGTGCAAACGAACCAACGAACCAACGACTGCAGCGCAAAGTGTTCAACGCATGTCAGGAATTCGGTTCGGCGTTGTTGTCGCACGGCTACCGCTGGGATCGCTGGGATCGCTGGCGAGCCTGCCGCAGCCGCATACACTTGGCTTGGCCGAGAGCAGCGCGCGCGCGCCCGCCTACGCAAGTCGACGTGGTCCAGCTGGGACGTCGGTCGTCGGTCGTCGGTCGTCGTCGCCGGCTGTCTTTCGATGCCCCCGGATGCATCGAGCTGCATGCGGCCGAAGTCAGTCAATGCGTGGAGTCAACGGCAGCCGCAACAGCAGCCGCCACAGCAGCCGCCGCAGCAGTAGCAGCAGCAGCAGCAGCAGCAGTCGAAGCACCGGCGAGGTGCAGAAAGAACGCGTATGCATTTTATGTCATCCGCCAGCAGTGCCGCCCACGCACCGCGAAAGCTGCAGAGGAGTTCCGGAGTCTCCGCGGCGTGCGACAGAGAAGCGCCGTGCGACAGTCGAAGTTGAAGAGCAGAAGTTTTTGGTTTTTCCATTTCTTGTTTTCGTCTGCGAGTTCAAGCGTTGAACTCTGCGAATGCGAATAACTTTGGCTGCATGTTGAGGCTAATTAAGTCCGCCGGATGACCAGCTGCTGGCGGTCGCCGGGGGATTCGGGCCGCGCGGCAGAATAACTCGACTACGCCGCGTTTCGTGACCTCGAGACCTGAGACGTCGCTCGTCTCGCAGCCCCCCCCGCCGCCTGGTTTTGCGGCTCCACGAGTTCCGACTGTCTGTTGGCAAACAAATCCACCGCGACAGCGACGGACTCACAGGACGGACTCGCCGACAGCCACAATCGGCACGACCGCTCGACCAACCGCCCGACCAACCAACCGACCAACCAACCAACCGACCGCCCGACCGACCAACCGACCGCCCGATCGATCGACCGCCCGACCGACCGACTTCTCGCTGCCGCAATCGGCGCAATTTAAACCAGATTTATGAGCACCATTTTCGTTAATGTTTTTCCATGTTACGCGATGGCCGGCGATGTTCGAGCTGCAGAAATGCGATCCGCGCGCGCAGTGGCGGGGGTGAGCGGCCGCCGCTGCTGCCGGCTCATTGATACGCCATTCATACGCGCATTCTTACTACCAGCAAACAGCGCTGGCGGCAGCAACACCGGTCAAGACGGCCAGCCAGCCAGCTGCCGGCAGCAAACAGCGGCAGCAGCAGCAGCAGCAGCATCAACAGCAGCACCAGCATCATCATCGCCACCAGAAGCCGAACGCTGCTGCCGATTGTCGTAGCTGTTGAACTGCGTTGGCCAGCGGCGGCGGTGGCAGCGGAGGTGCGTCGGTGCGGCGGTGCGGTGGTGCGGCGGTGGCGGCAGTGCGACGGTGGCGGCAACGAGCGCCGAGTTGATTTCATTGCTGACCGAATTCCTTACAATTGTTTCAGTTGCAGGCTCAGTAAATACTGCGACTTCTTTTTTTCTCCCTCCAGCTCAGCTCAGCTCAGCTCGATTCAGAGTTTTAAATCGTCATCATCGTTGTTGTTGCTGCTGCTGCTGCTGCTGCTCTCTTGTTATTGCATTTGTGTGTTTGTTGTTGCTAATGTTATTGTGGTTGTTGCTGCTGTTGTTGCTGTTGCTGCTGTTGTTCTTTCATCCGCCAGCGTCAGTTGCTGCGGCCGCTTTTTTCAACACGAGCTCCAATTTTAGTGTTTTGTTACCAAATTGAATCAACGGTGGTGGTTGTTGTTGTTGTTGTTTTAGTTGTTGTGGCACCTCTTGGTTTTTTCTATCTCTTGTTTCTCGTGTTTTTTCCTTTTTTTGTTGATAGTTTTTCTCAGTTTTTAATCATGTTTTGCGTTCCAACCACCGCTTGGATTTCCTTCGTCTTTGCTGTTGTTGTTGTTGATGTTGTTGGTGTTGTTGTTGTTGTTAGTGTTGTTGTTGGTGGTGGTGGTGGTGGTGGTGGTGGTGTTGTTGTTGTTGACGTCGGATCGCGCTTTTTCAGCGCCCAACTTTTATATCCTTCCTGAATTTCTTCCAACTCCACATGTATCGCGTTGCGTTTTTGTTGCTGCTCTTGCGGCTGCTTGGCATCTCTCGTGGCCAACACGCTGCTTGTTTTAGCCGATTGGATTTGGCGTTAAATGGCCGAGCGCAAGACAGCTGATGTGTAGCGGCTTCTGTTGCTGCCGCTGCTGCTGCTGCTGCGGCTGCTGGCGGCCGGTCAGCTTAAACGCTCGAATTCCGTTTCTGCGAGGCAAACAATTAGGAATGAAGTAGCAACAGCAGCAGCAGCAGCAGCAGCAACGAAAGCAAACAGCTGAAGACATGCTAATAAAACAACAGCAACAACACTGAAGCTGCAGGCAAAAAATACCATCAATTCAGTTGGCAACAACGTTTGCGGCAACCAAAAGTTTCAACTGGTTTTGCATGCCGTTGCTGCTGCTGCTGCTGCTGCTGCTGCTGTTGATTGTTGATTGCGGTACTTTTTTTATTTTTTTTTGTTAGCTCAGTTGTTGTTGTTGTTAGTTTTCTTCTCTAATGCGTGAATTTGCTGAAAGTTTTCTTGGATTTCGTAAAAATTTGAGAGAAACCAACATATGATGAAATTTCTGCGATTTAGAAATTTTTTTTTTTGCCATCTCTTTCACAAAATAACAAAAAAAGCAATAAAACAAACAAAGAGTTGAGAACTCAAGTTCTCTCCAGAAATTCTCTCGGTGCTCAGCGGGTGCTGAAATCCTTGACTGCAACGAAATGCAAAGTAAATCCGGATTCCGGAGGCTGCAGATTAAAAGCAATCAAATCAATTGAATTTCTACAACAACAACAACAACAACCACAACAACAACAATTGCCACATAGAGGGATCTCATCAAAATCGAACAGAAACAGAAAACAAACAACAACAACAACAACTGCAACGCCAGAGATGCCTCACTGCGGAGATCAATAAACTAAAACATCATCGCACATCCGCTGGTATTACAACAACAACAACAAGAATGACGACAACAACAACGAGGACGGCACGAATAAGGATTTTAGTAGTGGTGCAGAAAAACAAAAACAAAAACAAGAACAGCAACAACCAGCCGCTGAAAGTTCAGCAGCAGCAGCAGCGCGTTTTTATTGAGTTGAAAGAAGGATCTGATGTGAGTTCGCAGAGGAATGCGTCAACAACAACAACAACAACAACACTGAAAACTACCACAAAAAACAGAAAAAAACAGCGAGTAGCAGTCCCAGTAGCAAAAGCACCAACAACAACAACAACAACAACAACAATATGCCAGTCAGAATGGCAGAACAAAAAAAATTCCATAAACGACGGCGAGCATCATCATCAACTCTGAACCGAACCGAAGTTGGCCACAAATGTGGCCAAAAAAGTCCTACAGCGGCGAACGCATGTTAAACGGTAGCAAGACAGAAACAACAACAACAACGACACCATCAACAACAACAACAGCTAAGCCAAGGATGCAGTTTTCAACACTCATTCGTAGTACGAAGAGTGCGACGAAAACAACGAAAACAACGAAAACAACGAAAACAACGGAACAACCGAACAACGAGAGAAAAAAAAGAGGAAGCAAAAAGCAGAAAACATGGACGGAATGACTAAAATTGGTATCAGTTTTGGTTTCTGAAGAGATCAGATCAAACCTTGAATGAGAAATCGAAGCTCACCGCTGCTAATCCACTCACTCACACCTGGCGGGGAGCAGGAGAGGGCGAGAGATGGCGGGAGAGGGCGAGAGAGAGGAAGGAGCAGCAACAATGAATCGGAAGCAGCAGCAGCAACAACAACAACAACAGCAGAGGCCAGTTGTGGTCGTTCCACAAAAAAGAGGAACGAAAAAAGGAGAAGCAAATTCTGATCCTGGTTTCGAGCGGTTTTTGGCATCGGATCGGTTTTTCTTCTCGCTTTTTAACTGCTCGCTGGTTGGTCTCGTTGGCTCGTTCATAACTGGAGCACCGCAGATGCCGCCGCCGCAGCCGCCGCCGCAGCCAGACAACACGGCGATGATGATGATGAGGACGGTGATGATGAGCGCGATGATGATGAGGACGTTTATGCATTCCTTTTGAGGTGGACGCTGCTGGTGCTGCACTTCCTGCAAGCTTACGATTTCTTCTTTTTTCTCAGGTTTCGAATCAATGAATGAACGAGCGAACGAGTGGACGAGCGAACGAGCGGACGAACGAACGAGCGAACGAGCGAATGTAGTGTGAAGGTCACCTACTCGTTGTTGTTTTTGCTGTTGTTTTGTGGTCTGGATTCTTGTGTTTTTTCCCCTCTCATCAACTTCATCAACTCCGTCATCCTGATTTCGATGGAATTTTGGCCCGTTTTTACGTCGCCCATGAAGTCCTCGAGAAGGTTGAAATCGTTGATTGTCGCTTCAATTGTTTGTTACTTTTTTTACTTTGAGATTTTGCTTGCAATAATTTATTAGTTTCTCCGTTCTAACTGTTTTCCGTTTTTATATAATAGAAACTTTGAATCGGCTTAATTTTTTTGTTGAATTTTAGTCACTGGATTGCCAATTCAGTGAATTGAAAGTAGTTTTTCGGATTTCGCTGATTTCCCCTCTCTCTCTCTCTCTCTCTCTCTCTCACTCTCTCTGCTTAACTTGCTGTTCTGCTTCTGCATGCATTTCTTCTCATTCTGCAATTAATTATTATATTGAAATATTTGAGTTCGTTGCCGAGGTGGTCCTGCTGCGAGTCAGTAAAGCCGACAAAAGCTCTGGAAGACGCCGCGATTTCTTGCCGCTCTCGCTGGATTTCCTCAATACGAGTTTGAAGGCTTCTCGTAATTTATTCGCACGCTCGCATTAATTAGTCTCGAGTGAGTTAGTCGAGCCTGCAAGCTGAGCGTCCGCGCGCCGCAGCGAGCCCGCGAGTGCAGAAGCGCGGCAGCCTGGAGTTCCCGGGCGACGCCGGTTGGTCGCTCGGCCACCAACCGCATCCGCCTGCTTTTCCGCCTGTCTAAACATTATTTTGTTTTCCCACAAATTTAATGACTTGCGAAAGCATTTCATGTCTTCATTACAGCGTTTGCGCGCAGAAACGGCTCGCGTGTCGCCGCTGCCTCGCACGCTTCCAAAAGTCGCGCGCATTGAAGCCAAATCGCACCGAAGAGAGGATCTCCTCCTCCCCTCCCCTCCCCTCCTGCGCCACCTCCTTTTCCGTCCTCTTTCGCAAGCTCTTCCGCAGCCGGTAACCCGTCTGCAGTTTAACTCTACGAGTGCCGAACGACTGCTGAATCGCTACGCATACGCATCGCCGTCTCGTGAAGCGATAAAATTTATCACGTGCTAAAATATATCAATTAAAGTTTATGCAAAATAATCGCTCCCCTCCTTTTCGGTCCAGCCGTGCACCAGTAACACTCAGCGCGCGCGCGCGCGCGCGACGCCAGCAAGTGATGAACAGCCGAGGCAACCAAAAACCGACACGACAAAATCGCCCGAGATCGCAGAAGGAAAATCGCTATCGGCGAAAAATCATCAAAATCCCATCAATCAAAATGCTCAACAGCATTTTATGGCTTTTATGTCATTTCAGAGAACCGCAGTGCTGGACAGAAAACGGATCGACGCAGTGCGGCGCGGTGTGGAGCGGAGCGGTGCGGTGCGGTGCGGTGCGGTGCGAAGCGACGCGACGCGACGCGACTTGGCACGCGGCTGTCCGGTCCGTCTGCGGGCCGGCCGATGCAGCCACAAGCTGCTGCTCCGGCCTGTAAGTGGCCGAGACTTCATTTGGACACGCTCTGTCATGTTATTAACTAATTACAGCAACTAATCTAATTTCCAAAGGCACCGCAGAATGATTTACACAGAAAGCCAGCAGCAACAAGGCGGCGCGACGCGCGCGACTTTACGCGACGCCAGCCAACTCGGACTTTGTCGTCATCGTCGTCGTCGTTGTCGTTGTCGTTGTCGTTGTTGCAGCTTCCAGTTTCAGCATCTGCTTCATCTGCACCAACTGCTGTTAGTTGGTCGCTTAGTTGATGCAGCGACCGTAACTGGTAGCAGGTGTCGTGCCGTGCCGTGCCGTGCCTTGCCGTGCCGTGCCGCGTCGCGCCGCGCCGCGTATGCTCAACGCTTGCGATCATGCGCAGCCACAGTCGCGCAGCTCATGTCAATGTAATCTTTAATAAAAAGTGACACCTTCACGCATGCATTGTTGTTGTTGTTGCTGTTGTTGCTGTTGCTTCTTATAAATTCATTTAGTTAATTTAAAGCCGCGTGCTTGTGTTTGCCGCCAGTTGAGGCGGCGGCGCGACACATGGAACGAAACGCTTGCCGCGATTGAACGAGTTGACTGTTTTCTCCTCCTCCTGCTGCTCGTACAAAACTGTCAACGCACTGGCCGAGCCACTGGGAATCCGTGCAAAAAACTCTACATGACGGAGACAACAGAATCAAAGGCGCTCCACATAATGAATCGCGTGTACGAAGCATCCTTCATTCAGTGGCTGCCGTTGCCGTTGCCGCTGCCGCTCGATGCGACGCTGCCGCTGTCGTTGCTGTACTCTGGCGTGTCGTCCGTCCCGTGCGTCCCGTGCGTTCTGGAAATGTAACGGCCAGCAGCTAGAAGATGTCAGGCAGGCTGTGCGCCCCACCAGGCCGGCCAACCTGTTCGCTGACGCAGTTCGTCGTGGTGCATCCGCGGACGATGGGACGAAGCAGCCGAATGCGTGCCTTCGTTCAGATTTCAAGTGTTGGATGAGGAACTGAAAAATGCTTTGAAAATTAAAAGCTTCAGTATGATTTTCTTGCTCACTATTTATTTCACAACCTTGAAGTTGCGAATTCCAAGGCACGTTTGCGTCCCACTGTGCTTCGAGTCCCCTTCACTGCTGCTGCTGCTGCTGCTGCTGCTGCTGGTGCCAGTGGTGCCAGCCAGCAACTCCATCAGATGACACCTCATCTGGTCTTGTAATATTTTATCTTTCACTTTGCTTCATCAGCAGCACGGCCACGACCGCGACCACGGCAACAACAACAACAACAACCTCGACTTACGTGATCCTCTGCGGAATACGGCTTCCAGGTGTTTTAATATGCAAAACGAACGCCAGCAACGACGTTGGCGGTTGTTGTTGTTGCTGCTGCTGCTGCTGCTGCTGTTCTATTTGGCTTCTTGCCTGCCTCCACCAGCAGCAACTCGCAGCAGCATCACTGCCGCCGCCACCACCTGCCGACTTTCAACTCGTGCAACACCCACCACACACCTCGGCAGCGGCCATCAACGAACGCGGCGTCGCAAGCACGACAGCGCTTCCGCACGCGGGTTCGGCAGGGAGGAGAAGGACAGCAGCAGAGCAGCAGAGCAGCAGAGTAGCAGAACAGCAGAGCAGCCGCAGCTCGTTTTGTGGTTGTTGTTTTTCCCATTTCTGCACTTGAAATGAAGCCGAGCGGCATGTAAAACTAAGCATTACATAATCGCGAGAGGCGACATCGACCGCGCGACAGTGGCGGCCGCCGCGCCGAGTGTGCTTCCAACGAAGCTTGTAACGAATAATTATAATGATTTGGTTTTAGAAGGTTACTGCTGTCGCTGTCGCTGTCGCTGTTGCTGTTGCTGCTGCTGCTGCTGTTGGTGGGAAGCTGGCAGGAAGACACTTGACGGATGGCGCGGCATCAGGGCCGCGCGAGTTGTGTGCCGCGCTTGCATTCCTTCCTCTCCCTCGTGCGGCACGTTGACATGCATTGCTAATCGCCAACGCCATCGGTCAAGAAGGCCAGAGCAAGGCGGCCAACGGTAAAGCCGGTGCTTGTAGAGATCAGCTTCCGTCCGCAGAACCACTTGTTGGCGTTGTTATGTTGCTGCTGCTGCTGCTGCTGCTGCTGCTGGATGACTGATCAGCAGCTGATTTGACTTGATTTCCTGACAAACACGCCGCGCGCACCACTGCCTGCGGTGACTCGGTCGTCGGACGTCGGCCGTCGGACGTCGGACGGTGGCTGGCGCACCGACCCGAACCGATCCGTCGCACTACTGCGTTCCCAGGATTGACGCACTCTAATCTGCAATCTATTCAAAGTGGAACGAATAGCAAATCAGCTCCAGCTCGGCTACGAAAAAATTAGATATACAAATCAGCGCAGCGTCCGCAGTGGCGCGGTGGCGGCCGCGGCCGTGCCAACGGATGCTGGGAGCCTTTTAAAGTGTTTTTGTCGTCGCAGCTGAATTGAAAGTCGGTGGTGTGTTCGAGCTGCGCGGCAGCGCGGCCATGCAAATCTCGCCGGAGAAACAACGACGCGGGTTGTTTTCGCGCAACTCGCAATGCCGATCGCAATAAATATAATAATGATAATCATGATGCGTACAAGATCGAGCCGAAAGATGTGCCGCTGCAGGCGGACTTAAGAGCGGCGCGCGCGAAAAGTGGATTCCAGCGGAGCAGAAGCTTCAAATGAAACTGCGGCGCGATGCCGGCCGCAACCGGTTGGCGTGCACACGCCGCAGCAATCGATCAGGACGAGTTATTAGATGCGGTCGGCACCGTAAAACTACAGCGGCGGCGGCGGCGGCGGCGGCGGCCGCAACGGCAGCGGCATTCACAAATTAGCCTTGAGGTCGTCATCTGCTTGGGTCGCCACTGAAATTCGCTGGCTTCACTCGGCCCACTCGGCTTGGCGGGGCAAAAATTTACATTTTACATCGAACCAACTCGACTCGGTACGGCGCGACGCGGTGCGGCGCGGCCGCAGTGGGGCGGCGTGTGTTTGCAACAATGCCACTCAGCCGCAAACGCCAACAAACAGCAGCGGCAATTTCGCTCGAATTGTATTTTAATTGCTTGCTGACCCCGAGGGCCGCACTTGTTCGGCGGCGCCGTTCGTCCCCCGCTGCCCCCGCTGCCCGCGCTGCCGCTCGAATGGCAGTCCACTAAAAGCGTTTGTAACTCTCGCGACTTATTAATCGCGCCGACGACGCCCCGCTAATGAATTACACGGCAACGCTGTTCAAACGGATTTAATAGAGCTGTTTTGTGGTGTGGGCGGAGGAGGGGAGGGGGCGTGACTGCGGTGAACAGGCGGGAAGCCACGCTGCTGCTCTCGATGCATTAATGAGAATTTATGGAATCCCGAAGATGCGATTTATGGTTTTCGTATATCAATCGCGATTTCAGATAAGTTTTCCTCTCAACTTCGCGCAGATCCTCGCTCATTTGATGTTCTAACACGCAAGAGTTTCACACACACACTGAAGCCCCGCGGTACCCTTTCTCGGAAGAGTCGATTTCTGAACATTTTGAGCGAAAACTCGGATGATTTTTTAGAAGAAATGCGATCATCGGAAAAAGTTTCTCCGCTTTTCTAGCGGAGCACAAAATTTTCAGATTTTCAGATTTTCAGTCGAGACAGGAATCGAGGTATACTTCGCGAAATTTGATGATATATTGTGCAATATATTGTGCAATATATTGTGCAATATATTGTGCAATATATTGAGCACGATATTGTGCAATATATTGTGCAAAATATTGTGCAATATATTGTGCAATATATTGTGCAATATTATACTAAATCGAGAGAATTGTTTGTAATCTCAGCTCGTTATTGCCGCTGATGAATACAGCTTATTAAGTGAGAAACTGCGCAATGTATTGCGCAACATATTGCGCAATGCATCAGGAAGCATCCGCGCAATTTATTCAAGGCCATCCATTGCATTCCCAATCCACTTGCAACTCTCCCTTGCCATTTCCTGAACAGCTTAAATAAATCCACAGTAATTTGAGCGAGCGGCAATTACGACTGACGCATCTGCAATCAAATGCTCGCCACACAAGACCGACCGGCACGAAGCACGAAGACTCGCGAGCCCGCTTGCGCTCGGTCTTCCTGGACGCGGTACGCATTCCTGGCGCGAAGCGTGTTGCTGAGACGCGGCAACAGCGTGAGGAATCCGCAAGTTCCAGTCAATTCGAGAGAAATTTATGAACGGCCAACACTGCCAAACGCAGCTGCCGCGGGCGCTTGCCAACTTGCCAGCTCCAGATGCGATTGCGGGCCGCAATGAATGGGACAGCGCAGAACGAAAGCCAGCAGTAATTAAGCCAAGTTTACGTGGACGCACACACACGCACACACACGCACACACAGGCGCTCGGCGCTCGGCAAATAGGTCTGCGATGAATTATTATGATTTGCAGAAATGCGTCGCAACTGCTTAATGACAGATTGCGAGCGCAGACCGGCGGCCAGCGAGCGGCGACCGGCGGCCAGCGAGCGGCGACCGGCGAGCGGCGAGCGGCGAGCGGCGACGGGTGACGGGCAACCAGCGGAGCCGAGCGAACTCCAGCTTGACTTCCACGTGAACGCGGCAAAAGCGCGTCGACGTACTGCAACGGCCGACTAGAGGACGACGACTAGAGGACGACGACTAGAGGACGAACGGCCGCCCCGCTAAGAGACCAACTGACAGTCGCGCTAAATAATTGAAAGCACCAGCTACTGAACCACTTTGGGCCGAATCGCAGTCGCGGCAGTCGTGGCACCACCGGCGGGCACGCGGCACGCGGCACGCGGGCAGGCGACACCAACAGCTTCTGTGTGCCGCTTCTGCCGGAATCCGCGATCCGCGGTCCGCGGGCCGCGTGCGTCTCGCGGCCATGGCGCTCGCTTCCTCCTGCGGGTTCAAATCACTATAATTAAATGTGTGGAGGGCATTTTCGAAAATTACCAATCATAACAGCGGCCGGCATTCGTTCCGAGCGAAGTGTAAAACAGGTCGGCGTCGTCGTCGTCGTCGTCGTCGTCGTCGTCGTCGGCGGCGGCGCAAAAGGTGGCGGCAGCAGTTAATTGGCGCTTCGATCCATTCTTGACTCCTCTCACGACTTAATAAATACCAACCTGCAGTGCAGTCACATCACTGCGACGCCGTAAAATGTGTTGCCACAGATTAATACGCGCATTAAGTAGTGTTGTTGTTGTGGTTGTTGTTGTTGTTGCTGTGCTCGCTGATGGACATCATGTTGCTGGGATTTTATTAAAGATTTTCTTGCGGTAATTGTCACAATGAAAGTAGTTCGCTTCGGAGTTTGCAGGAAAATCATCATCAGCAGCAGATTCACGCTGATTAGTTTTCCCAGTGATGGCAGTCATTTCAGTAAGTGGTTCGCAACGGGTTAAGCAATTACGCTGTACAAGCTTCTTGAGGAAACGGCGAAGAAGACACGGCTGGCTGGCTGGCTGGAAGGGCCATGCGTTCTGCAGAAGAAAATCTTTGAAATAAAATAAATGCCGAAGCAATTCCAACTTAAATTTCTGTTTATATTGAATTTATTTAGCTAATTTTTCTCCAACAATCCAATTTGTCTCCAACAATCCAAATCCAAATCCAATTCCTTGACTCAACAACCGTTTTCGGAATTGTAAGAGCCAACAGTCTCTTCTTAACGTGTTTTTTTAATCTGTTTTCCAGAATCTCTTGCTCTCCTTTTCCAGGCAACTCCAGATAACTTCCAGTTATTCCTGAAGTCAAGTGTTCCACTTATTTATAAATCCATTAGTCTTCACTTCACTATATTCGCCGTTCCAACTCAGGTTTCTCGTTTCTTTCCTCCGATAAACTTTAATTTCCAACTTCTCTTCGATATTTTCTCTTTCCAACGGACTTCCAGCACAATTCCGACTTCTGTTCCAAGTGATTTTTTTCATCATCATAGGGTTGTTTTTCAAAAATTCTTCCATGTAATTGTTCTTGGAACAGGATTTCCAGCAGGTTCTCTACAAAAGACTTTCCAAAAGGTCTTCCGACCACATTTCCCTACAGATTTCCTAACAGACTTTCACATAGGCTTTCCAAAAGGCTTTCCAACAAGCTTTCCAACAAGCTTTCCAATAAGCTTTCCAACAGGCTTTAAAACAGATTTCCGACTGAATTTCCAGTAGACTTTCAAACAGGCTTTCAACAGGCTTTTCTTAGTACGAGGGCAGTCTAAAAGGTAACAATGAACGAAATTTGTTTTTCTTTTAGAAAAAAAATAAATTCAGAAATTTTGAATTTTTTTTTGAAAAAAAAATGTTCTTGCATTGTTAGGCCGAGAATTGTTCAGACTGCCCTCGGATTCTTAGAGTTCTCGATTTACACAGTTTCATTTCCGCCGTTTAAAAGGCCGTTTGCAGCCGATTGCTTCAACGTCCTCGGTAGTACAGTGGTTAGTACGCCGGCCTTTCAGGATGGTGACCGGGGTTCGATTCCCCGTCGGGGAGGTGATTCGCTAAAAGCATGAATTCTTTTTACAATTTTTTTTTATTCTCTTTATTAATTTTTTATTCTCTTTATTAATTTTTTATTCTCTTTGTTAATTTTTTAATTCCGTATTTGTTTATTTTTCGTTTTAATCTTTATTTAATTATGATATTCATCTCACATACGCAATAAGTTGATCTTTGCGGCCACTCATTTTCTTATATTTTATTGCGATTTTAAAATAAAAGCCCAAACATAGTTGACATTTTTATTTATTTATTTATTCCATCTACAGATTTATATCTTACAGACTTTATAAAAATACACAAGAGGTATAAAATACAAAATAAGAGTGAGTTAATTAAAGAGTGCAAATAAATTTAATTTACAGCAAGTAAAACCAGCAGCCCTTCCAAAAGGCTTTTCGACAGGCTTTCCGACAGGTTTTCTGTAAATCCTTTCAACAGGCTTTCCAGCAGATTTTCCGAGAGGCTTTCCAGCAGTCTTTACAGCAGATTTTCCAACGGACATTCCAACAGGCTGTCCAACAGGCTTCCAATGGTATTTGCAACAGTCTTCCACTCATTCTTTAAAACAGTTTTTTCTTAACTTTGTTTCTTTCTATCAGATTTTGCTTCTTAATTTTTTTGGCTTTCAATTTCATTCCAGTCTTCCAGTCTTTATTTGCTATTCCAACAAACTAGTGGTGGAATTCGATTTTTAACTATTCATTTATCAATTTTTTCCTAGTCGTTCACGTCTCCAAAGCGTGCTTTTAATGGAATTAATGCGCAATAATATTTCGGTATTTGCAATCATTGATACCGTAAATATGTATCGTAAATTCTAAATATCGTAAATTTTAGATACCATTAAATTCACGCCACTACTAATTGCAATAACAACAACAACAACAACAACAACAACACCAACACGTGCGTCTTAACACTTTAAGATCACATAAGCGGGAGTGTTAAATTGCAGCCTCCTTAAAAACCCAACGAGGTTGAGCTGATTGACTAACTAACTGAATGACAGACTGGCTGGCTGAATAACAGACTGGCTGACTGAATGACAGGCTGGCTGGCTGGCTGGCTGGCTGGCTGAATGACCGAACGATTGAGTACCCAACAGGTTGATTGAAGAAGGACGGTTGGCTAGCTGGCTGGCGAACGCTTATCGCGCCCCATATCGACCATTAAAATTGCTAATTATAAACTTCATAACCGCCAGTCGGAGTCTCGCACTCACTGGCGGTTACAGAATTTTTACCACGGGGGCGAACGTTGTGTCCACTTTTAGCAATTAATAGAAATTTCGAAATATCACGTAAGGGGCCTCTGCACCCCCAAATTCCCTCCGTGTGTCCGCCACAAGGTCGGGTTTCCTTTTCCTTCGTAATTGTCATGTGTGGCAGCGTAATAACAACTTAAAAGGAAGAAAACTTATTGCACAATTTAATTAATATTTTGTCGTTTTGTTGTTGTTGCTGTTGGTGTTGTTGGTGTTGTTGCTGTTGGTGTTGGTGTTGGTGGTGTTGTTGTTGTTGTTGTTGGTGTTGATGTTGTTGCTGTTGACGCGGTTTTGCGATGAGTTTTGTTATCGTGCTGCGCTAACAAGTCGTGGGTCCGCTTTCTGCAATCTTCCACTTACGCGATTGATTACAATGAATGATAAAAACGCGTTGATGTTGTTGTTGTTGTTGTTGGTGGGTTTTTTTTTTTGCTATTGTTGTTGTTGTATAGCAGTTATTTTGCTAACATTTACGTGAAAATTGACAATCATCGATCTTTGACGATCGATAATTGCAGTTGTAGTTGCCGCTGTTGTTGTTGTTACTCTTCTATTACAGCAACACACACACATACACGCACAAGCACACACACACACACACACACACACACACACACACACACACAGAGCCCGAGCACTCATAAAGAGCAGAGATCATTTTTTTTCCTTCTCATCAAACACACCCACCAAACGCAGCGAGATGTTGCTGCCACGATGTTGATGTTGCCGAAGCTGTTGCTGTTGCTGCTGCCGCAACGCCCACTTGTGGCGTTTTAATGCGTTTTGCCGAGCTGCACTCGCAATGTTCGCATTTCCAGAACACCTCCTCCTCCCACTTAGCGAGGCCTTCAACGCGATTCCGCGACGTCTTCGTCGTCCTCGTCGTCCTCGCCGTTCTCGCCGTCCACGTCGTTCTCGCCGTCCTCGCCGTCAGCGGCGGCGGAGTCGACAACGCATCGCTTCCGCATGCCATCCGTGCGCGGCGCGTTAGCCGTGCCGTGCCGTGCCGCGCCGCGCTGCTGCCGCGCTCGCTGCAACTCCTTCGCATTTTTAACCATTTATCATGTGTGTGTATTGGTTGCGGATGCGTGTCTGCCTGCCGTCGTCGTCGCCGCTGCCAGCTGCCAGCTGCCAGATTGCAGCCATCAGAGTTGCCAATTTCGTCGATCCATTGCGCCGCCGAGTTGCTGGCGATGGCGATGTCGATGTTGCTGTCGCTGTCGCTGTCGCTGTTGCCGGCGATGCTGCCCCGTGCAGCTTCCTGTGTGCACAGCTGTGCCTGCTGTGCTCCACATTAATGACGCATCCACCCTCTAATTTCGTTTCAGCCTGCGTGCTTCGCGGTCGCCTTCCCGCCCTCCCGCCTTCCTGCCGCTCGGCTGCCGCTCTTCTTCTTCTCGCGCTCGTTTTCGGCGCGGAGTTCCATCTGGAGCGCCATTTTTCCGCTGCTTCCGCGGTGAAAACGCTTTAATCGAATTTTCTAAAATTCGCTCACGATTCTTATATTCGATTAGACGGCGAAATTAATTTTTCATTGAGAGAAAATGAGCAAAAAAAGCCAACTTTGTGGGAGAAAAGGATTTTTTAATTAAGTTTAGCCAGGGATTTTTCACAGGGATAATTTTTCACAATTTATGGAGTGCATTAAAATAATAGAGAGGTTAACGAGTGTAAAACACGGCCGTGAAATGGATCTTCGATACGGATTTTTGATGGAAAACAAACTTTTTTATAAGAATTCGAAGCTGTTCAGGATTTTTCGATTTCTCGTTCGAAAAGCGACGCGCACGAGACGAGAAATATCGATTAGTTTCGCTATTTCATTGCAGGCGGCGATCGAGGTCGAGACCGACTTCGTCTTCGGTCGACGAAAATTGAGATCGAGATCTCGGAAGTCTGCAAAACATCTCGATCGTGAGCGTTTCTAGATATTCGTGTGAATTCAAGCGGGTTTTCAATGAAGAAAAAAAAAGAGATTTTTGAGGGAGGATTAAGGAGGACAACTATACCTGTATCCCTAATAAAAAACAACAACAATCCCTAGCTAAACAACAGTTGGAAAATAACTGAAAAAATTTGGAGAAACTTTTGGTGGGTTTTCTCTCTTCTCGATAAAAGAAGAAGCAAACATTCAACAGACCCCTACCAACAACAACAACAACAACAACAACAGCAACAACAACAACAGAAACAACGCTGCTCTCAGCAACAACAACCGCCACCTTTTTTGGCCGAACGTGACGCGCACCACCAGCCGTCCGCGACGAAAGTGTGGGAATCGCGGTCCTGCGTACGCGCTTCCGCATTGAGAGCCGCTCACTTTTTCGGCCCGAAGGCAGGCGTTCTCGCCGCAATTTGAGCGGCGGGCGCTCTTATAAGGTCACTCATATTAACACGCACACAGCCGTGGGCGAAGAGAGGGAGCGGGAGGGAGCGGGAGGGAGAGCGTGCAGGCGGGAGGCAGCTGCCTCTCTGTGTAAAAACGGTAACCGATAGCAATTTCAAGAAGAGTTGAGTGGAAGAGGGCAACGCTTCACCGCAGAATTTTCATAGAAATTCCCTAAGTTGCACACGCCCATGCACACACCTACAGCCATACAACACACACACACACACACATACACACACACACACACAGAGAAGCACGCGCTCAGATAGCGCCGAAATTAACGCTGCGCAACTAAATTATTTGCGCCCGCATCGCAATGCCGTGCAACGCAGGCTGCTCGGATGCCTTCGCCGCCGCCTTCGCCGCCTTCGCCGCCTCCACCGCCTCCACCGCAGCCGACGATCCGTTCCGATCCATTTTGAGCCTCGCAGCCCCGCTTATCGGCCGCTAATGAAAACTATAACTTAAGCCGATCGGGCGCGATTGTTTTCCGCAGCTCTGCGGCCAGCTTATCGCTGCGGCGAGTGCGTCGTCAATATGTTTTCGTGGCGATTTCAAGGCGCTCCACGAGAGCAGCGGCAGCAGCAGCTGGTATGTGTTGTTGTTGCTGTTGTTGTTGTTGCTGTTGCTGTTGCTGTTGTTGTTGCTGTTGTTGTTGGTTGTTGCAACCCAGTTTCTCTAATTTTTTATCTAAATCGCTTGAGATTTGTTTGTGAAGCGAACTTGAGGGAATTTAGACGGTATTTTTGTCGGTTTTTTCCTCAATTTCCTCGCGTTTCTATTTCGCTTTTCTTCTCTTTCTCTCTTCTTTTTATCGCTGTTCACCGAGTGAATTTTTCCTTGAAGTTCACACATGTGGGTGTGTGTGTGTGTGTGTGTGTGTGTGTGTGTGTGTGTGTGTGTGTGTGTATTTGCACGGGTGGCGCAGAACTTTCAAGTGTTTTTTCCAAGTTAAGTTTTTTCAATTTCCATTTCGGTTAAACGTTTTCAGCTCGGAGGCTTTTAAAACCTTTTTATCAATTATAATATTTTCTGAATTCCTGTTTTCGTAGAAACTCGATATTTTACAGCTCAACTTTTTATTAAAATCGGTTTTTTTTCTTCTTTTTCAGGTGAGTTCTGTAACATTTTCACACATCTACGTACTTAAAAATGTAAGTTACAACTAAAAAAGAGAAAAAAAAAACGATATTCTCAATTTTTTCGTAAGTATTTTTGTCATGTTTTTAATTTAAATATTTCTGTTTTCAACAATTTTAATTCTCATTCGCCTATTAATGGAATAAAAAAAAAGCAATAAAATTGAAATTCGACTTGTTCGCCACCAGCTGAGCAAAGTTTCGAAAATTAATAAAAAAACAAAAATAAGTAAAAAGACACTTAAGGACAACAACAAAACCGCCTTAAAGAATTTTGCGTTCAGCATTAAATTTTAAAGGAAAAAGCTGGACTAACTAATGCAACACCAAGATAGAGAATTTCAACAGCCGAAACAGCAACAACAGCAACAGCAACAACAACAGTAGTGCTAACAATATTATTACAGCTGCAAACACTTAAGCAGCAGCAGAGGCAGCGGCAGCGGCAGTGGCAGCGGCAGCAGCAACAACAGCAGCAACATGCCAAAAATAATGGCCGGCAGCTTAAAAAATGGCCGCACAAAAGTGATCAATGAAGTGAGCGAGGAGGAACAACAACACACGAGGCCACCAACAACACACGAGCCCACCAACAACACAAAACGAAAAACGTCCGCACGTCCGCAGTGGGAAATAAAATAAAACGCTGAACCTACTTGAACGCAACCATAAAAGTAGCCTCGGCCAGCCTTAGGAACGGTAAATGTGCGCGTTAAGGGGTTAATGTATCTGAAGGGGGGGGGGGGGGGGTGGGAGGGGGCACTGAGTCGGCCGACGCGAATGCACTTGTCATTAATCTGCGCGCCGTCACTGAAGGCAGATATCGAGGAAATGTCCTCGATGAAAGCGAAATCAATTTGTTCTCCACGCAGAAATACTAAGATTGGGTGTCCCCTCGGTGCTCGCCGCGACAGACACCCGTGCAAATCTGGGCCTCTGTTGTGCTCAGCGGCCACAACAACAGCTTCATAAATGCACCACTCAAGTCTGTCTGTCTGTCTGTCTGTCTGTCTGTCTGTCTGTCTGCCAGGTCGGTCAGACTTGACGGCGGCCGATGATTGTGCGATCGATTGATCGCTTCAGTCACTCACTTTGTTATGCCAGGCGAGAGCGAAAAGCGAATTAATTGAATTGAAAGACACGGGATTAACACGGCATTCAAATAAATTCGGACAGATAATGTAATGAACAGATGACAGCGCGACAGACAAGCGCTCGGACAGACTGTATGGAAGGCAAAATGGCACTTATAAGCGAAAAAAGGCACTTATAAGCAAGAAAATCCAGATAAAACCGAAGAACCACACGTCAGACGACCGAACGCGAAACAAGAGACAAACGTGATAAATGGTCCAGCCAGCAGAGAGACAAACAGACTGAGAGGCAACGGAAAGACCGACGGCTGGACGGACAAACAGACGAAGTCCACACTGAGATTCCGACAGATAGGACAGTAGAAGGGAACTGGTGGAGTCATTGGGTGGACCGCCGACCCACCGCTGCAAGTCGAACCGACCGCTGCGTCCTCAACAGACCCCGACAACTCGATACACCGACACCCCGACAAGCCGACAACGCGACACCCCGACAACGCGACAACTCGATACACCGACACCCCGACACCCCGACAACCCGACAACGCGACAACCCGACAACCCGACAGCCGGGCCGCCGTGCAGCCACCGCGCTTAAATGGGTACCGCCGGAGAAACGGGCCCGAGCTGGGTGGTGTTCGGCTTGCAAATGAATTAATGAGAGTCACTCGCTCGTGCACCACCCTGCTGTAGTTTCGGTACCCGCGTGCAGCCTGCGGTACACGCGGCGTTGTTGGCGGCTCACATCCGATCCTGCTGCACTCGTGCTACTCGTGGTCGGGCGGGCCAGTTGCTGCCACCAACCATAATCATTCATGAATGGCAGCGTGACTCGAATGGCTTTTAAATGGTCCACCTTAACGGCGGCGGTGGCGGCGGTGGCGGTGCGGTGGCGGGGCGGTGGTGCGGCGGTAGCGGTAGCGGCGGCGGTGGCGGCGGCGGCGGCGGTAGGCGACGCTGGCACGAAAACTGCTATTAGCGGTGACTTTTATGCGTTGTTACTCGGTTGCTGTTGTTGTTAATCTTTTTCTATTACCAATTTTACTGTCAGTTCGTGCTGCACTTTTTTCCGCAACTCTGACAGTTGAAACTTCGGCAAATGCGATTTCAATTGTTTTTCAACGATTCGAATTCATTTATTAATTTTTTACACACGTATTTTTCGCCACCCGTTTGTCTTTTTTTAGAACTAAAGAGTCTGCAGGCTTTTTCAAGTGGAGGAAATTCATTCTCATGGATTTCTGTGTGCACTGAAATGTTTGTTTAGCTAGTTGCATTGCGATTGGGTTTGGAAATGAAGTCAAATCGATTTCGAGCTGCTGACGTTCCTGGCCGTCATCGCGTCGACTCGCTCCTCGAAGCTCTCGTTTTTCCTCGTTTCCACGCAGTCCGTGAGGATGCAGCGTGGCGACGGAGTGAAGGAAGTTGCAGAAATCCATCCATTACTGCAAATAAACTCTGACTCGCACACACACTTCTTCTTAATGTCTGAATTTAATCAAATGCAACTCGTCAACTTGCAGGCAGCCGCATCAGCTTAACTTGATTGATGTAACGAGCGGCTCGCTTTCGCGGAAACCGCTTCTCCGCTCTTAGCCGACTTTAAGCTGTATTTGGAAATTAAACTGACTGACTGACTTAGCGCAAGTCAACGGGCCTCGTGCGTGGGGTCAGCTGTGCCGACGAGCATAAATAAAACTTAAAATTAAAAAGATGTCTGAGGGGGGGAATAACAACTCCAAACTTCACACTAAACTGACAGCGGGCACCGAAATGGACCACCAGCGAGTGCAAAGTGAGCGATGAACAAACGAACAACAACAGCAGCAACAGCAGCAGCAGCAGCAACAACAACAACAACAGCAGCAACCATCGAAACACTTGCTTAAAAATAATCCTGCATACTTGCAACGCGGCTGCTGCAGCTGCTGCTGTTGCTGCTGCTGTTGCTGCTGCTGTTTCTTCTTCTGCTGCTGCTGCTGCTTCGTCTTCGTAGGCGTTGCTAGCACGGCCGACGCTGCCGGGTTGTGTTAACGGTTCCCGGAGCAGCAGCAGCAGCAGTTACGGGTGGCACGAGCATCACAAGTGAACAACGCATGTTTGCGCACGTCAAACATTTTTAAGAGACGTCTAAGAAGCGAGCAACACCAGCAGCAGCAGCGGCAGCAGCAGCACGAGCAACACCAACAACACTCAGCCGCCATCCGCCGCCAGCCGCCGCCAGCCGCCGCCAGCTGAGTGTAATGAAGCTGCTGCGCCTGTCCGCTTGCATCCTGGCCGGCGTGATTGACACTCACACGAGCAGCTGTAGCGCGCGACTCGTGCACGGCCGTCCAGTCAGCCTACACGTCGCTGCGCCGTCACGTTCGCCAGCACATTCGCCAGCGTGTTCGCATTCGGAACGCATTGCAGGCTGCCACATTTTGCGGCCGCTCCGAGTTCCACTTCTGCTGCAATTATTGATGTGTGCGCTCAGGTGTCGGGGAGGACGACGTTTGCGTGGAAGAGGAGTTCACTCCCCCCCCCCCGCCCCCGGCTCACCCGCACGACGCCTCTGTTTATACATTTAGGCGTCCCAATTATTTTCGCGGGATTTTTTAAGACTAGAATTGCCGACATGCCGACTGTAATCCCGCGATCGGAACTCTCTCGTCACGATCCGTCAGCGAAGAACGTGTAAGCTTCTGGTGTTGGCACAAGTCGACGAAATCATCTGCTTTGGCCCGCTTTTCCCCGCTTTTCTCCACTTTTCTCCGCTTTTCCCCGCTTTTCCTAGCTCTTCCCCCACTTTCCCACGCTTTTACTCGCTTTTACTCGCTTTTCCCCCCGCTTTCCACCGCTTTTACCCGCTTTCCCCCCCCGCTTTCCCCCCCGCTTTCCCCCCCGCTTTCCCCCCCGCTTTCCACCGCTTTTACCCGCTTTTCCCTTCACCGAGATGTTGCAAAGTAGTGAACATTAATTTGTTGTTGCTTTTTACTTTTCTTCTATTATATCGTGAACACTGTGTTCTGGTAGTTGTTGTTGTTGTTGTTCTTGTTGTCGTTGCCGTTGCAAAGTGATAAAATTACAAATGTTTTCATTGCTCCTTACAATTCTTACATCTTATTAATTTCCCGTTGAGTTGGCAACCCTGTCGCCGCTGCCGCTTCCATCTTCCGCGCCTGCTTGTCCGGCCACCGGGACTCCACGCCGTCCACGCCGTCCACGCCGTCCACGCCGTCCACTGCATCCACCGCAGACTCATAAGAAATTCTAAATTATGTTGAAAGTAATTTTCTGCTTCAGTAGCCGAGTTTCAGGAAATTCTTTTGATTTACAACAAACGCGCGATCGCGCCTGCCTTGACTCGGCCGGCTCGCCCGGTCTCGGCGACTCGAAGGCTTCGTGTGCAGCAGCAGCAGCAGCAGTAGCAGCAGCAGCAGCAGCTGGCTTGCCCCGCTCACAGTCCGGCTCAGCGCAGTTCAGCTGCGCACTTCAGTCGACTCGTAAAAAGCCAAAAGTTATCTTTAAAATGCTCGTAAGTCTCTTGCGATCGGGCGGCGTTGCGCGCAGCTGGGAAAAGAAGGCGGCGGCAGACGAAAGCTCGAAGCAGCCTCGACCAACAGAAGCTTCGTTCTAATTGCGAAGCGTAAAATATTCACTTCAAAATATTTGGAATAACGTGAATTAACACCGTAACGTCGTCGTTCACGCTGATAAACTTAAACGCCGCTCTGTCAGCGGAGGTTTTTTCCTGCAGGCAGAAGAAAGAAAAGCAGGCGAAAGCGGCTGCCAAAGAAGGTGGCGTTGTAAGAGTCGGTGGGAGGGGGGCGGGGAGCGCGAAGAAGCCTTTGAGAGAAAATCGTCGCATTTCCATCACAAAAACTCAAGTGCGCCCGTTAAAAAATGAACTTCCGCTAATTAAGCCATTAAAACGGCAAGAAAAGCTCGTCTTTCACGCTGAAATTGAAGCGGAAAATCAAAGCGGACGCTGAAAGCTGGTTAGCGACGCAATCAACAGCTGCGGCAGCTACTAATGGTCGCCGTTTAGCGGACCCATAAACAGCACTAAACGATCGAATTAACTAGAAAGTTGTTGCCGCTGATAGGCGCTCCTGCATTCCAGCTGCTAGCGTACGCGTGTATGTGTGTGTGTGTGTGTGTGTGTGTGTGTGTGCGTGCGTGCGTGCGTGCAACACTGACTGCAGTCCTCGCATTAGCATTTCAGTCGTCTGAAGAAGCGGATGGATTGCGCTGCGTTGGATTCCGCATAATGAAGCGCCACTTTAAATGCCAGCAGCAACAACAACAACTACAGCGACAACGTGTTGTTGCTGTTGCTGCTGCTGCCGTTGCTGCTGCTGCTGCTGTTGTGCGATCCAGCCGAGTAGCGTCGAGTACCAGATGCAAATGCAATCGCATTGCAAGGATTGCATGATGCAGGCACGTGGGATCTCAGCCAGCGATCAACAGCAGCAGCAGCAGCAGCAGCAGCAAGGGGAGCCACAAAGGCATCATTAGCAACAACAACAACAACAACAACAACAAGCAGGAGAGTAGGATCAACAGCCAGCAGCAGCAGCAAAAAATGGCCTACTGCAACGCAATTAGTGGAGTCTTCTGAAGGATGCTGCAGGCCACGTTGCGACTTGAAGCGGCAACAATTATTGTTATTATTTGCTAGAGAGATAAACAACGACGGCGACGGCAGGAATCACAACAGATAAAATATTGCAGACGCAGAAAAGTGCGTGAAGCAACATTTAGTCGCGTTTTTACACGGTGTCTGAATAACTGCAGCAGGAAAAACGATAACAGCAACAAGAGCAGCGGTAACAACAACAGCAGCAGCAACAACAACGCCAACAACAACAGCTGCGGTAACAACAACAACAACAACAACAACAACACCACCAACAAATGTTGCCAACGCAAAAACAAACAACAATCTGGCGAGATTTGCATACGCGGATGAGGAATGAATTGCGTTTACAGGAAGAAAAGATAACAGCAAAGGCTGACCCTCAAAAACAACAACAACAACAACAACAACAATAACAACAACTGCAACAGAAACAAATACAACAACAATTGTAATGACAATGGCAACAACATCGTCATCATCATCATCACTGCGGATCCACAATGACGATGATGATGACCGCGACGACGACGACGACGACGACTGCGACGCACTTTTTGTTGTCGTTGCCTTGTGATTTCATTGCCGCAAATGATCGCTGCAGCTTCTACGCGATCCTCTGACTGCATATTGTTGCCGCTGCCTGCTGCTGCTGCTGCTGCTGCTGTTGCCTCAATTGATTTATGTTTTGTTTATTTTCTTCCTCGGTTTCAACTGCGAGTTTATGCAAATCGATCACTAAATCAATTTGGCGAGGGGGGTAGAAAGGGTGGCTGGCTGGTTGAGGGAGGGTTGGGTGGGGGAGGCGAAGAAGGGGCCACCGCGGGAGGATTTCTAGTGGTTGACAGTGTTTCGTCATAAATGTGTAGACGTGGGCTTCGTTGTGGCCGGCAGTGACTTCCGTCCGTCGAATTTTCTGTTTTTGCTCAACGGAATTTCGAGGTAGGAATTCATTATTTCATAAAGTTGTTGTAGATTCGCATTCGCAAGTATTTCGGTCTTCAGTTTTACTCTGTAAAATTGCTGGTACGCAGGCTGACGCGTCGGGGAGCACGAACGTCAAAGCTGCGTCTCTGCTGCTGCTGTCGTTACTGCTGCTGCGGCTTCTGCTGCTACTGCATTTGATTCTAATGCTTTGTGGCAGCTCTGTGCGCAATGTTGCCACCTAAATGTCAAACCGCTTGAGTCGTTTCAGCCGTCGCCGTCGCCGTCGCTGTTGCTGTCGCCGTCGCTGTTGCCCCACAGCAGCGCGAAAGTTCAAGTCACTTATTTTTAAGGAGCCGCGAGAAAGAGCGCACCACTGCCGTCTTTTCTCTCTCCGCTGCGCCGTGAGCAACAAGTACGACGTGAAAACCAACAATAGAATTGCGACAGCAACCGCAGCATTTGCTGGCTGAAGTTCTCGCTGCGATTTTGGCGATTTTACGGCCGCCGCAAGCACCAGCACGCCGCAGGCCAGAAGTGTCACCAGCGCGGTGGCGCTGCCTTGGGCGCACCCGTCACACCTCACCGCTCACCCGTCACCTGTCACCCGTCACCCCCCCCCCCCACCCCCCGCCGCTCACCAGTCAGCCAGCGAAGGGCGTGCGCGGCAGTGCTACCGAGCGGCCGGACAAAAAATGTGTCTCATATTTTATGCGGTTATGTTGCGTAAAAATTTGAAAATTATTATCGTTGTGATTAAAGGTTTTCGGACTGACTTTGGATTTGCTGGGTATTCTTGTTGTTGTGGGTGCTGTTGTTGTTGTTTTTGGTGTTTGGTGTTGCCTGCCTTTGTATGTTCGTTCGGTTGCTCTACTGCTGCTGTTGTCGTTGTGTTTGCTGCTGTGAAAATACCGACAGCAACAGGAGTTTATGCAGGAAAAATAGCTTTACGTTTCTATTCTATTCTATGACAATTTTCCCCCCTCGCCGGCACCCTCTACCCCGCCATCCTTCCCTTCCGCGCCATTCCCACGTCGTCGTGGCTTCAACTGCGCATGCGTGGCATCTGGCAGTTTATTTTACGGTTGCCCGCTTCGAATTGAAAGGCCAACAAATAAAAACTCCACTGACACAACAACGGCAACAGCAACAGCAACAACGACAACAACAACAACAACAACAAAAGCAACAGCAACGATGAAGAACAAAAACCAAGAGCAACAGTAACGGTGACAACAGCACCAAAATTACAACGACAACAGCAACGACCATAACAACAACAGCACTGGAAACACAAACAACAACAACAGCACTGAAAACACGAACAACAACAACAACAACAACAATAACAGCAACAACAACTACAGCACCAACAATAAAAAAATATCCAAAAAAATAGCAAGGACAACAGATAGCAACAGAAACAAGAGGAGCAACAACAAGAACAACAACAACAACAACAACAACAAGCAGCAAATACGACCAAAAACAACAATGACAACGACAACAACAACAATCGCCAACAACAATGACAACACAAAACACTTGGCCAAGAACGATAAATGAGAGCTTTTCGGTCGTAGATGGTCAATTTTCACCTCTTTTTTTTAAGTTGCGAGTAGATTTACGGTGCAATTTGGGAAAAGTTTTCTGGAGGCAAAAGAAAAATAAGAAAACCAAACAGAAAACCGGACAATAGTAGAGTTAAAAAAATGGGGCCACTTTTAAGTGGGTGCAACCATTCACTAGTCAAAATATTTCTGCGGTTTTTTTCCTCTATAAAAATTACACATGTTTACACGATTTCTGATCGGAGCGGCTTTGAATCGCAGACTAAAATGGTGCGCGGATTCCGAAAATGAGGTCCGAAAAACTGTGTGTGTCGCGTCGTACAACGTTTCGAAAAATGTGTCCCCAGCTATTATAGTCGAGGAGAGAGGGAATGCGATGCATTTGCATTCAAGTCGTCGACGCTATTTCGCAAACAGAGTTCCGATTGATTAAACCGCAGAACTCACAGCCTCGATCTCACTTATCGTCTCGACTAGGGAACGGCATCTCTGATGATTATCGTTTTAGGCTAAAGAAGATCGACACCTCGTTCTCGATGCGAGAGTATCGAGTTGCAAACGAAATCGAGAGGCGTTAACGAGAATCGTCTCGTGAAAACCAGAATTATTTCTCCTTTCTCTAGATGTGAGCCTTTGAATTCATTTTCGGTACTCCAACAGCGGTTCTGCTTGAAGTCAGTTGAAGTCTCGCTGATACTCACGCTTAAGTCTCGCTTATCAAGTCTCATTGGTCTCGACGACTCGTTTGAATCGGTGAGCAGGTGTTGAATTTTATTTAAAACATCTGGATGTCTAGATTTTTCTACACTAAGATCCCGCTAAAACACGCTGAAGTCATTTGAAGTCACAAAGTCCACTTGAATGCAGTGTCAAAATATCAACAGATATCAACAATTCGAAAATGCGAGTCAACAGTTTGAGAAATAGCGTGAAAATCTCTCTAATGACAACATTACAATATGGCCTCTCAAGCTTATCGCTGCATCTGCGTCGCTTTTGACAAACGTTGGCCACCCTTTTCTGCCGCAGCGCTTTGCTGCGGCTCGAAATATGCGGAAACAACAACAAAATGACACTGAAATGTCATTAATTATCGGCGGAATATTGACGGTGGCGGTGCAGGCTATTGCCAACAACAACAACAACAGCAACAACACAAAGACAAACAACAACAACAACAAAAACAACAACACAAACAACAAAAGCAATAACAGCAGCAACTGGTAGCAAGAGAACGCAGTACCGCCACCGCCGCGGCGGCAGTTGAAATCAATACGAGTACATGCAGCGCCACCTATCGACGCTTACTGTGCCACAAAATTGATATGCCACCACGGAACAGAGGCACCACCAGCAACTGCAACAACAGCAGCAACAACAGCAGCAGCAACAGCAGGCTCGCCATCCTACCAGCAGCGAACGGGGATCACTTGCGGCTCAAACGCAGAATAGGCCTGAAACGCACCGAAGCCGAGCCGAGCCGAGTCGCAGCCGGCGTATCAATGGCGGCGGCGGCGGCGGCGGCGGCGGCGGCGGCGGCGGCAACAGCGATGGCGGCAACTCATGCCGTGCAATTTATTAATGAGATTGCGGCTTGATTGCAGAGCTGCGGACTACCAGACTGCGGACACGGCTGCGCCGACCGATCGGCCTGTGATCGGCACCCCCTGCTTATTAGCTGGATTTTTATTTATTTGCATCGGCGTCCTCGTCTGTGTTTCTTTTGAATGCAGTAACCAGCAAACGGTTGTTATTTGGCGTTGCAGCTCTCCTCGCTGAGCTTGTTTGCTCGATCGGCAAATCGGCAAATCGGCAAATCGGCCTACCGGTTGGTCCGCCTTTGAATGAGCTGTCAAAGGATTTTCCTTGTTTTTCCAACACGGATTTTCACGCATTTCAACATAATCAGCGTTGGGCGCGCGACGGCGTGCAAGTAGCGCGATCGCATTAGTCAGACGCACCCGCTGGACCGACGGGTGGGCCGCGCGGGCGGCCAGCTGTTGGAATTTGTCAGCTCAGGTCGAGGATTAGGGTCAGAAATGCACCAGCTTACAATGCGGGGCCAGCTTACAGGCCGCGGCCGCGCTGATTTCTGCGCTGACACGAACGACGATTTGTTATTCTCGCATGCAGAGGCCGCGACGCGAAACTTGTCGCTCCCGATGTCGCAAATCAGCGCGTGCATTTCTGGCCATTTTTCGGTGGTCCGTTCGGGTGCCGCTCTGAGTTCCGTAAAATGAGGGCATTTTATGGGCGCGAAAGGTCAGCAGGCATAGCAATCGCGCTGCAATTGTTGCTGCTTGCATGCTAAAATTGTTAGTCGCTTGCAATTTAATTGCTTCTGAATGGGAGAGAATTAAGTTTGCACTGCTTTTTTGATGTAGCAAGCATGTGATTTGCTGTTGTTGCTTGCCATTGTTGTTGGCTTTGTTGTGGCTTCTATTATATCGCCACTTTGCGATTCTGTCGCGTGTTGCTAGCGACTTTTTTTTGCCTCGATGTTTGTTACTGAACTGGAATCACGATTGACAATCGCAACAAATAAATACAAATCACAACAACAACATCCAACAACAACAACACGAATAACATGCAACAACACGAACAACATGCAACAACAACTTTTGCCCTTGTCAACAGCAATTAGTTTTCGTTCGTGATGATGATGACGGTGATGATGATGATGACGGTGATGATGATGACTACTGTCATCGACGTTGTCCTTGCTGTTGTTATTATTGTAATAATTGTTGCTGTTGCTGATGTTCCTCCTGAAGCTGTTGTTGCTGCTGCTGTCGATGCTGTTGTTTGTTGCGCTTGTTATTCATCGCGATTTCTCGCCTTGTGATGACACAGCTCGCAATACTAAACAAATTTGTCGCATGCGATATTTTTTCTTAACAGCCTGTTTTTTCACATCATTTCGGAAGAAGTCATCACGTCAATGCTATTTAGAAATCCGCAGAAGCTAACAATGTCGCCCAACATCATCACCGTCTTGCATGCAACATTTGCCGTCGCCCTCGTCGCCGTCGTCGTCGTCGCTGTTTTGTCGCTGCGACAGCACTTCGCACCACGTGACCGGTCCGGCGCTCGGTCGCCATCTTCACCTGGTTCGGCGCTCACGTCGATGTTGGTGTTTCATTGATGTACGACTGCGTGTTTCGGCGATGCTGTTGCTGTCACTGTTGCTCATGTCGTTCTCACTGTTGCTCATGTCGTCCCGACTGTTGCTCGTGTCGTTCGTGCCTCAGCCGTACTTGCTGGCGCTCATGTGCCGCACTGCGTTGCCGCCGCACGCTGCATGCACGTTCGCCTGATAAATGATGTTTGCCACTGTGCCGTGCCGCGCCGCTCCACGCCGCGCCGCGCCGCGCCTCGCCTCGCCACGCTGCACTTCAGCCCGCCGCACCGCCTCGAAAATGCGATTGTTGTGATTTATGTTGAGTGAAGTGGCTGCCTTTGGTGTTCTGACAGCCGCGTTCTGTGTGCGGCAGCATGCGAAAAGTAGCCGCGGCCACAATGAAATGACAAATTGAGTGCCGGCGATGCAATTTGGTATCCAACGAGTGTCTGAAGAATTGCATTTCTGCGCAAGAGACACAAAAAAGCTGCGAAGACACTAACTAATTTCAGTTCAGTTACTAATTTCGAACTTAATTTTCAATCAGTTATTTTTGTGAGCCGCTCGCCAACTTAACAAAAAAAAAACACGGTTTATTAAAAAGTCGCTTCCGCGATTAGTCGCATTTCTTATGTGTTCGCTAGAATTGCTTAAGAAAATCAATAGCAAAAAATATTTCTCAGTAGCAGAAAATATTTCAGTCGTAAGTCGCATCAGCGATATGTCGCCTCTACGACATATGGGCCGGCGATTTTTCTGGAACTGAGAATCAAATGTGATGCAGATGTTTTCGAGTAGAGACGAGAACCGAGATAGCGCTTCTCACGCTTCTCTGACCAACCAGGTTGATATTAGTTGTTCCATCGCACCCGCGACTGTCGCAAGCCATCGCCAAACTCGAATAAATCGTTCAACCTGCTAAAGATAAAAAATGTCGAGGGAAAAATGTGCAGCATTTTAATTTCAGCGGTCGTGCGCTTGAGGTGCGCGAACACAAGGTGACGACGACACAAGTTGATTACGGTGTCGCGAATGGTCGCGAATGCTGCAGCCGCGTAATTAGCTACTTAATTGTGTTGCAGCTATAAAATTGCAATCCAATCGGCGGCGCTGCCTGCCTACAACGTCTACAACAGCAGCAGCGCAGTTGCGACGGCAGAGTGTGAGGACAACAATTAAATGTTGCAATCGACTAACAACGCACGTCAAAATATTCTATCGCCGAGTATGCGATGCTGTCGCGCACGCGCGTGTGTGTGTGTGTGTGTGTGTGGCTGCGTGCAAATAATGTCTGCTCAAAATATTTTGCACGAATAATAATCAGACAGACGACGGCAGGCAGCAGGCAGCAGCAGCAGGCAGCAGCAGCAGGCAGCAGCAGCTGGCAGGCTGATCTGCACGCTGCAATGAGTCGGCGGCCAGCTGGCGGTTTGCGTCCGCGCTAAACAAGCGATCACGCGCTCGGCTGGAGTCGCGCAGCACATATTTTCCAATAGCAGCCAATGTGTCCGCCAATGTGTTGCGCTGCCTGGTGTGTGCGAGACTTCGAGTGTCAAACTGACGTTTTGCGTGTCAAATCTCGAGTTTTGCTGTGTTTTCCAGCTCTAAGTTTGCCTTCACCTCGATGAGGCGTCTTGTTGGTGGAGCGCAGAGAATGACAATTGGTGGTGGTGGTTGTTGTTGTTGTTGTTGTTGTTGTTGGTGTTGGTGTTGGTGTTGTTGTTTTGGATGATGGAGCCGAGTACGGCTGTTTATTGACGCGTCGTTGCAATAGCGATAATTAACAGTTGAGAAAAAAATGCAAACCAAAATTCAATTAAATTCAATTAAGTAAGAAATTTTTATTTTTTTATTATTACTTTGTTGCTGGCTTTTTTATCTCAATTTTTGACCGCATTATGGCCACCCAAAAAGCCGCCAACAAACATTTTGTAAGCACATAAAATTACGCAACAACAGCAAAATAACTTCAAGACCAACATTAGCCGCAAAGAAGCAGCAGCAGCAACAACATCGCAACGCGATCGACGCGACCGACGCACAGGTGTCGCCGACTGAAGTTTTTTTTTTTGTTTTCAGCTGCGGCTGCCAAACCTCTTCGCTGCATCTGCAATGAACGACCTGCTGATCGCCTCGCAAGTTCGCTGATATTTGTTGCAACATTCAATAATCGATCGCGACTCAGCGATCGCTCGATCGCGCGACCATTTGTTCCGCGGCTTCTTGCCGCTGTGCGGCTCAAAAATGCACAGACAGACAATTTTTTCCTCTTCGCATTCGCACGAATTAGCGGCGAAACATACAAAACAAGAAAATTCCTATAATTGTTGGCTCCAAAATCAGCTCAAGATCGTTTTGCATAAAATAGCGCCACGATCAACGCGTAGCTTTGTGTTTTCTACGCCGTTCTACGCTGGATTACGAATTATTTGTTGCTTTTCCGAGCGTCGATCTGTTGCCCTCTCACCAACAACATTGCGGCCGCAATGTTGCCGCAATAATTGCACTGAAATTTCGACACGATCGCTTGATCGATTGCAGACAAGGTTGCCGCACCATTACGCAGATGTATGAAATTTATATAATTTCAGTGTTCTCATTGGAAGTCTTTTCGGTTTTCCGTTCCAACTGAATGTTAGAGGCGACTAGAGGCGAAAATGTAATCGCGATCTTGCATCGAAAGATCGCAAAAGTTGAGATCGAAATATGAGTGCGATTGCGATCACAAGTAGTGAGTCATTCCTCGTTAACCTGAAGACATCAAGGAATGAGGATGCTAATCAAAATGAGTGATCAGTGGACGGGCGCTCAAGAGTTCGCGATCGGAAGGCGCGACATATTCGCGATAACTCGGTATCGCAAAATATTAAAATTCTAGCGCTGCAAACGGATTGCGACAGAATTTATTAGGATATTTTGGGTTCAATCAAGTGATCAGAAACTAGTAGGTCGACTGTACCGCGTTGAATGTCAGCCAAGCGATTCTAAATGAAATAATCGCGAACGCGATAATTATCACAAAGAAATGTCACCTCTTCTGAGATTGTTTCGTCTCTCTGTCCCCCTCTCCCTCTCTCTCTCTCTCTCTCTCTCTCTCTTTTCCTCCAATACTAGTTTTCTAATGATCTTTTTTAACTAATCATTAGCTCATCGATCGCGATTTAAACGCCTACACGACTACCAAATGATCGTCAAACAAGCGCATGCAATCGCATTGAGAGAAAACCAAGTGTTAAGTTGCGAAATCACGATTGCAAGCCTTCCAAAAATCCTCGGAAGACCAATGAAAACGAACTTATGCAATCGCATTCAAAATGCAAAGTACGGCAACATTAAAATCGCAACAACGACATACAAAATAAAGTCGTTTCGGTTGCAAAATGCGACTACAGTTGCAGCGAGACTTTTTATAGGCTCGCCAATAAAAACGCCTCTATTAAAAAATTGATCTCTTAAAATGGCTTTTGATTTATAGCGTTGCCACTGGTGTTGCCACATGTTGCTGGGCCGCCAGCCAGAGTCGCCGCCGCCGCCATCACCGTTACTGGCACGCTGCTGCATGCGTCTTAATTACCTCGGCAAATAATATTTCCTGCCTACTAAAATCCGAAGACCTTTCATGCCTCGCAAAGCTTCCAACTCCAGCTGCAACTACTCGTGTTACGACGGCGTGGCAGCGCTGCGCATGCGCTCTACTTAAATTTCACATTTCCTAAATTAATGTTGGCATTAAAAGCCTTTTAAAATTCCAGCAGAAAGCAGTGAAAGGCGTGGAGCAGCCGTCACTGCAGGGGAGGCTGCGAAAACAAAAAACGCGGGATCACGAGGGGTGACGAGGGGCGACGGAGACGGGATCGAGGGGGGCGGACAGACTGCGAGTTAAGCGCTTCCTGCGTCACTGTCACTGTCAGCCGCAATTAGAATGCAATGATTTGCGCTGCTGCTGCTGTTGCTGCGGCTGCTGCTGCTGCTGTCATCAGCTGCCGCTGCACTTGCATCGCTCGAACTGTCCGTCGGGGTGGCAACACCCTGCCCGGCGAAAGCAATCAAGGTGTGCGCTGAGCGAGTGGGCGTCGCGCACTCGTCGCTGCCTTGATTGCGATTTAATCGGCCGGCGCGGCGCTGCTGCTGCTCGATCCGCTGAATGCTACTAATTTTAGCTACTTTTTAACTACCTTTTCACTGCCTGCTTTTTGCTGGCCTTAATAGGCTTCTAATTTATTGCCTCGCCTCGCCTCGCCTCGACGCACCCCCGCGAGCGCCACTTCCTGCTGCTGCTGCTGCTGCTGCGAATCCAGTGTCGCCGTTCGGTGCGGCGGTGGAGGCGAAAAAAGTTGCCGCTTAATGAGGCTCTAAAAGTAAAATTTATTGAAACAAATAAAACTTTGATTTACTACGCTACGCACAGCGTGCGTCGCTGGGGAAAACGGGCAGCAAGATAGACGAGCGCAGCAACACGCAGTCGCTCGCAGCAACACGCAGGCGCTCGCAGCAACACAGACGAGCGCAGCAACACACTTGCGGCGCTCGTGTGCACCTGCGCCGCGCATGCAGCCGAAAATCCCCGCCGCCAGTTGGTGGCTCTGGTGTTGGCCGCGATTACGATCTGAACCGTTAAAATCATCGACTGCCATGTCGCTGCCTAAATTATTGCTACACACAAAAGCTGCGAACTTTTCGAAGTTGTGTTGTGCATTTTCATTTTCTCTCCGAGAAACACAAGCGGCCGGCAATATTTTAAAATGGATTTGAATTCCCATTTAATTGAATTGAGTGTGCGAGTTCAACGCAAACGAAAACAACGACAGCAGAAAGCAAAAACAAAAAACACAGCAATAGCAATTCTCACACTTGATACAAAATGCTATAAAGATTTCGATCTTCAAATGCGTTGCAAGGTGCAAGGTTATCACAGCAACACAGGCAACAACAACAACAACAACACAGGCAACAACAACAGCAGCAAATGTAATTAATAAAATTTCTTTGACTTCGGAAAAAAGTAGGAAACGTAAAATTGTTGCTGATATGAACATAAAAAGTAATGAGAAGTGGATTCTGAAAAAGTAGTAGAAAAGGTAGCAAAAAGGTAGCAGAAAAACGTAGTAGAAAAGGTAGTAGAAAACGTAGTAGAAAAGGTAGTAGAAGAACGGGATCACCAGCAGTCTATGAATGGGTAAAAAAATAGTGCGTAAATATGAATTACCGAAAATTTGTAATGAGTAAAAGTAGTAAAAATGGGAAAAAGTACCAAATAAAGGCTGAAAGTAGTAAATACAATAGAATCGATTAAAATATTATGTAAAAAAGTATTTCTCTCATTATTATTATTGGGGGAGAAGTCGTAATTCATAAAAAAGTAGTAAAAAGTAGGAAAATACTACTTTTCAGCTCAATGGTAACCCTCAAAAAATTAATATGCTGAATAAAAAGTTGACTGCAACTGCAACGTTTGCAGTACAGTCAGCTCAGGAAGCCACTGAGGGCAAGTGGACAACAACAAACAACAACAACAAACAACAACAAACAACAACAACAATAAAAACAACAACAACAACAATGTTAGCAACAACAATGTTAGCAACAACAAGAGCGAAACTTCAGCTAAAGCAAACAACATGAGCAACTAACGCGGAAACACGCAATAAAAGCTGCCAATAAAATGCAAATATTCAGCGTTTTTCTTTAATTATTCAGGGGCAAAAGCAACAACAACAACAACAACAACAACAACAACAGTACAGCCGACAAACAACAGCAACAATAAAAGCAAAAACATTAAAAAAAACCAACCGGTTGCAACAACACGAGCAACATTTCATTGCAAGCAGAGAAAATTGTGTTGGTTTAAATTGAGAATAAAATTGCAATTGCTGAGAATGAAATTTGGTTAAAGAAAATATTGTTGCTGTTGCGGCTTTTTCGTGGCTATTGTTGTTGCTGTTGTTGTTGTTGCTGTTGTTGTTGTTGCTGCTATTTTATTGTCGTTATATAGTAACTCAACACTTTCTCCTCACACAAATTGAGAGTTTTCTTCAATTTTATTTCCAATAAATTTGGCAAAAAATAAATTTTAACAAAATTCTATTTTCCAATAAACTTGGCAAACAATAATAGCAACAACAACACCACCACCACCACCACCACCATCATCGACAACACTGGGATCAGCAATCTTCGATTTTTAAGCAACCTCTACGAATTTTCTTGCGTCGGGTGTAGCGATTTTCCGCACGCTACGCTCCAAATAAAAATTTCGCTTGCAAATAATTTTTTAAGTGCGAAACGAACAACGCAGAAATATTGTTGGCAGCATTGCGGCTGCCGTCTGCTGCTGCTGCTGCCGTCGTTGTAGTTTCAGTTCTTGCTGTTGCTGTTGCGATTGTTTTGCTGGCAAACAAAAAAGTTCGCATGTAAATCAAATGCAAACAACTGCAACAGCAGCAACAGCGTCACAACAGCCAGCAACGGCAAAAGTAAGCAAAGCAACAACAATGACAAACTGAATCGTTTTCGCTGTTTTTTTCAGTTAAAACTAACAATTACCGTCAAAGCACGTTGGCAACTCGAATCCAGTGCGGTTTCTGCTGTTGTAGGTCGCCGTTGCTGCTGCCGTTGTCGCTGCCGTTGCTGCTGTCGTTGTCGTTGTCGTTGTTGTTGTCGCTGCCGTTGCCGTTGCTGCTGTCGTTGTCGTTGCCGCTGTAGTTGCCGCTGCCGTTGCTGCTGCTGTCGTTGTCGTTGCCGCTGCCGTAGCCGCTGCACGCATGCGTTAATTAACGAAATTAGTATCCCACGCCTGATTTATGAATTAACAGATTGATCGCAGCCGCGCCGCTGCACAGAGCGGAGCAGCTCCTGCAGCAGAGAGGAGCAGAGAGCAGCAGAGAGCGGCAGAGCGGAGCTGAGCGACGACATGTTGCTGGTGCCGCTCGCTTGTTTGCCCGCTACAGATGAAAGCACTAACGAGCGAAGGAAAGTGCTGCGTACTCGTTCGTGTTGTGTGATGGTTGCTGTCGTTGTTGTTGTTGTTGTTGTTGTTGTTGCCGTTGTTGCCGTTGTTGCCGTTGTTGCCGTTGCTTTGCTTCTGTTGTTCCCGTTCGTCTTCATAGTTTTCCACTGGCTGGCGTTGTTTTTCGGCTTATTTCGAAGTGTAAAAATGCATTTGTTGCCGGCGATGTTGCTCATGTTTCGTTGCCGATATCTACGCGGTATGAATGCTAATCGCCGCCGGAATGTGGCAGCGCTTGCATTTCGCCGAATGAGGGCAGTGAAGCGCGTGGTCGCCGAGTGATGTTGGCAACCAGAGTGCAGCAGCCGAAGTCAACTGGAAGGCCGCAACTTTTTCTCACCCAGAAGAGGAACGAAGGTGTTTCATCTACTCCGCCGCTCATTTACATTCTTGAGGCGTCGCCTCAAGCGACCCAATAGTGATCACTATTGTGAGAGTGAATCAATAGTGATCACTATAGTGAGAGTGAATCGCTCGTGATCACTATTGTGAGAGTGAATCAATAGCGATCGCTATAGTGAGAGTGAATCAATAGTGATCACTATTGTGAGAGTGAATCAACAGCGATCACTATTGTGAGAGTTGATAGCCGTAGTGATAGTAGGGAACTCTAAGGTAGGAACTCTAAACGTCCTCCATTTACCTTCAGGTGTCTTTTTCCTCGGCTAAATTTTATTCCTCATTAGTTAATCGATCGATTAACATAAAAGTGATCCACCTGCTGTTTTTACAGTTTCTGTTTCCCCCTCCCTTAATTAAAACGGCCAACGAAGTGTTTACGGAAGCTCATTCTGGTTGTCGCCGCTCCCCTCGTTCCCTCGCCGAGGCCGCAACTACTCCGCGCTCACCCTGCCCGATCCGCCAGATCTCGCCGCCGATCGGAAATGATTTTATAGCGTGTATGTCTTCATAGACGTAGAGCCGCTCGGCCCATTGCGGCGATTTCCAGCCGCAGTGGCGTAGCCCCCCGCCGCGAACGGTAGCCGCTGCAACCTTCATTAAATGTTGCGTTGGTAATCCCGGCTCGCTTCTTTTATAGTGCGACGTACAAAAATGCAGTCGCATGTTGCGTACGTGTAGTCGATCGTGTGTTCGCTTGTGTTGGTTGCTTCTCCGATTTTCAATTAAGTAACAGCGTTCGGTAGCTACGGGTGGCTCTGTGGGCGACCGGCGACCGGCTGCTGATGGATTATTAGGTCGCGGCGGCCCCTAACCGGGCGGCGGTCCCCACCTGCACGTTCTCCTCGGTGATTTCAGCTCCTCCATTCATGCAATCCGTGTGCTTTTCTCTTAATTTTCTCTCGTGTCCCTTCGCGTAAATTCCTCATTATTTTTGTTATTAATGTTTGCAAACAAAATAAAAGTTCTGAAGCAGCGATTTTTGAATTTCGATTTCTCTACCAACTTCGCGCCGAGCTAAAGACAAAACGGAGGAAACAAAGAAAAAGATTGCAAAATCCGTAGATTTCATTGCGTCAAACGTAAATCATAAATTTTTGATTTACCACCAACATTGAAGTGTTGCTCGTAAATTTTTAATGCACTTGGAGCAAATATTTGCACAAAACATAATAATTAAAACTGAAATAAAAAATGGAAATTGCAAAAAGTAAAAATTACAAAAAAGAAAGACAAAACCATTGCGGTTCTCCAGCGGGCTTCACAATACGCTGCTGCTGCTGCTGCTGCTGCTGCTGCAAGCATTTTAATTGCCATCACCGCCGACGGCGTTTAAATAAATTTATGTGACTGCAACGGAGAGCACAAAGTATGTCAACAGCAGCTACAACAACAACGCCAACAACAGCGGGGATTACATTGGCGCAACAGCAACAACAGCAGCGCCAGCAACACCAACATCCTCATAAATTGTCTCTTAATTTAGAACAGGTTGAGCCAAACGCACCTTTTTATTACGCAAAAATTAATGAAGCGATTAAGACAACAACAACTTAATTTGATGTTGCCGCCAGTGCGGTTAATAAGACGGACGGGAAACTCCTCTCAACACTCAATGCAAATTGTTGGTAGTCAAGCGACCAAGCAGATCAGTCAGATGACTGGAGGATCAAATAAAATTCACCCTAATATTGACAGCATTGACAGCATTGACAGCATTGCTAGATTGATAGATTGCTAGATTGGTAGATTCATATATTGACAGATAGATTGATTGCTTGACTAACTGAGTTATCACTCAATTCATTGATCGATTGTCATTATCCTTCGATCTTTTGATTGATTGATGAATTACACATCACTAATCGCAAAAGTTTTCAGAGTTACTAAATCATTAAATAAGCTGAAGATCGTAAATTTGATGGTCCGTCCAAACGGATCAAACGATCATCAGATTGGTAGACCGACTGAGTGGAAGATTAATTAGCGTCTTTCACTCAGTTGGTCAAGTAATATTAAGAGAATGAAATATTTAATAAAATTATTGTTATCAAATTCGCTACAAGAAAATAGCTTTCTTCAGTTGAATGCAGAAGCCAACACAGTTTTGGTTGTTGCTCGACCTCGTCTCGAAGGAAGGTTGTAATCGAGATTAAGACGGTTTTTTCCAGTCGAAACTAGGCGATCCTTTCTTGTCTGTCGTCCTCAAGACGATAATAGAGGACGAACTTGGTTTTTCCGAAGAGACGAAACTTAAATGTTGGCAGGTTTTCCCCTTAGAATTTGAGACTTCAATGTCGGTAGACGAAACTTTTCTCTTGTCGCGAGTGATAATGGAAATCAAGGCTGCATTTTCAGGCGAGACAGTCAACGAGTCCAGAGGCGACTGACTTTTCTGGCCCTTAAATCAAATCAAAATTACGCTGCCAATTTACAACAACAACAGCAACAACAACAACAACAAAAAGCACAGCGACTACTATTCTTGCTGGCGGGATTCTATGATGCGCCGGGTAAAATAAAAAACGTAAAGCGGGATCATGGGATCGCATGATGAATACGAACTCCTCAGTGGTTGTTGTTTGCTGGTTGTTTGATAGCATTGCCGCAGTTTTAATGGCTTTTAGTTCCGTGGTTGTTGTTGTTGTTGTTGTTGCAGTTGTTATTTAAATCTTTCAACTGCGAACGCTGTGCGTTTCTTTCAAGAAATTGAAGCTGTTGTGTGGTAGTTGCTGCTGCTGCTGCTGCTGTTCGCTGTTGTGGTTGTTGTTGTTGTTGTGGTGGTGGTTGTTGTTGTTGTTGTTGTTGTGGTTGTTGTTGTTGGCATTGCCAGCTGTAGTAGGCTTCATTTATTGAATGCAATCACCTGAACACACACGCATAATTAAAATGAATCAAATTGCAGTCAACAATTATTAACAACAGCAACTCGCAGCGGCAACTGGCAGCGGCAACTCGCAGCAGCAACTCGCAGCAGCAGCAGCAGGCGCACCGGGCGCAGCAATGCAAGCAACAACAACAACGATGTTGCTGCATAACCACCGCAGCGTTACCGCATGCTAGCAACATTTTTAATTACTCAGAACAGCGCATGTGTAGCACTCACTCGCTCACTGAGTCATTCGTGTGGTGCGCAGGCGCACTTTGTTGCATACCAAATGCCGTGCGATGCGATGCGATGCGATGACGATTCCGTACGCGGGGGCGTAGAGTGCGTGGGGTCGCGCGGGGCGGGTGTGAAGTTCCCCAAACCACGAGAAATCAAATCTGGAAATCGATTGAGGGTGCGATTCGATGTCATTTTCAAATGCGACGACATTCTTCAACTCTGGCAGAGATTTGTGCAGTTTTCGGCACCCCCTAGAAGAAAAGCGCGACTACGCCCCGGTGTGTGCGTGCCTTTGAGGTGACCAGCTGCACGTTGCGATTGCATGCAGCCGGCAGTCGGCAGTCGGCAGTCGGCTGGCTTTCCTTCTCATTAGTTAAGACTTGCAATTTGAGTGCAACTCCTCCGTTGCCACGCCCTCTGCCGGCCCGCCGCGGCGGTAGCGCCCGATTTAATGGTGCGGCGGTGCGACGGTGCGGCGGTGTGGCGGTGCGGCGCTGCAGCAGGCACGCATCGGCCGGCCGGCGGTGCTTTTGAAGCGCGGCCGCCGACGCCGCCGCACGTCGTCGCTGTGGGCGGCGCCGCCGCTCGTTTTGCCTAGAATGAGATTTTCGTTTTTAATTAATTTAAATTTATTATCGAACTGGCTCTAATTTTCTCCCTCTCTCTCTCTCTCTCCCTCTCTCTCGCGGGCGTGTCTTTGCAGCAGCGTAAGCTGTCACCGACATGGGCAGTGAGCACTACTGCTTGAGGTGGAACAATCATCAATCCAACCTGTTAGGGGTGTTCAGTCAATTGTTGCAGGACGAGAGCCTGGTGGACGTCACATTAGCTTGTTCAGAGGGCGCCCCCATCCGAGCCCACAAGGTGAGTAGCGACAAAAGCTTCAAAGTATCGTTAAATTATCTCGAACGAGAGGAAAATCTACTGAAAACTTACTAATCTTCGTCATTAAGATATACAAACTATACATCCGTCATTATTTCCATCTCCACCCTACTCACTACCGACACCGCACCCCAACCCGCACCACACACCCCGCACCCACCCCCTTCCCCTACCCACCTGCCGCCCCTGCTGCGGCGTCACGTTTCCCACTCGCGCGCAGATCACAATATTTTCCCAAACAATTACAACCTGATTGAAAATCACACCGAATCGCTAAAAACAAGCATAAATTTCGTCGTAACCGCGAGACGCAATTTACGCTCGGCGCGGAAACTCGGTTCGCACGCAGCTGGGGGCAGCAGCAGTCGAGGCGCTGTTGTCACCTTCAATGAAATGTTAATCCGAACACGCATACATTAAATTCACGCCGCCAGATACTCAGATACAGTTATGCGTTAACAAGCTGTAAAAACTTGGGCTTGACACAGGCTGTTGCTGCTGCGTGAGTCGCCGCCGCTGCGCTGTTAGGGGGCGTCCAACGCCGCGTTCCCGGGATCCCGCAACAAGCTCCGAATCAATCCCGCATCAAATTCTGAATCCCTTCATCGTACTTCAAACTTGCCCGCCGTTAATTGCAAGCAAGATTGAGAAGATGGAGTGTGTAATTTTAAATAAATCGTCTTATTTCGTGAAATTCCAGGGAAATTTTCATTTTCGAATCCGTTTTTTGATTAAAAATAAATCAGTTTTTGTTTGTAAATGAAATTGTAGCTTTCAGATTGCAATTCTCCGAACATTTTCACTGATGAATTTAGGAACTAAAAGCGCAATTTTATTATCAATATTTATATTTATTTTTTACATAATTATTTGTATTTGATATTTATTTTGTAATAGTTGACTTCGATAATGAGGTTTTACTTGCTTTTATAAATAAGAAATAAAAGTTTTTCAAATCTTTTCAATATTAATTTTGTGTGAATTTCTCTTCGAGGAAAACTTCACACTACGTAGTTCGTTTTTCCGTCAAGATTTACTTCGAAATTGAGCTCGGATCCGTGGGAAACTTTCACTCCCACGTTTCGAAAATCCCGCGAGTGGAAAATGCCGCGATTTCGGAAACCCTACACGGCATGCGAGCCGAGAAAATCCGTGTGTGTGGAGAGGAAGTCGTCGTCGTCGTCGTCAAGGTCGGCAACGTTGGGGACAGTAAATCAAACCCGTAACTTGTATGATTGGAAAATGTATGCAACACACACACACACGCACACGCACACGCGCTTATACTGATGCATTCGTTCACGTAGAAGTGTGTGTGTGTGTGTGTGCGTTTGTAATTGTTGGCTTTTTGTGGGCGCCTGCAAATTCAAAGCAATTGAAATTCCGATTAAATTAATCGTGTTGCTAACCATTTTTTCCCATTGTGTTTTTCTTGTGTTGTTGTAAAAGCTGATGAAGTGGGTTGTTGTTGTTGTTGTTGTTGCTGTGATACAATTATTTTATTCGATGACAGTTGCAACTTGAATCTCGAGAAACGCTTTTGAAATTTTTGCGATTTCTCTCTTCAGATGATCGAATTTGCGAGGAGAAAAATGCAAATCACGAAAATTTCGTAAGGGTACGAAATCTCTGCTTCGGAAAGAACGAAAGTTTCGTAAGAATAATGAAAAGAGTACGAAATTTTCATCAATATTATGAATATTGATTCGTGCAATGAACGAAACTTCCGTAAAAACTGAGATTTCGTAAAAACAAAAATTAATTCACGAAAGTTTCGTAATGCGCGCGAATATTTCAAACTTTCTACGAATGTTCGGGCGAAAAAAGTGTCGCTGAAACTCTTCTGGTGTGCGGAAGAATCATTCATTTATGTTGTTGCTGCTGTCGATGTTGCTGTCATAAATGCAAACTAACAACAACATTTGCAAAGATTCTCTAATCGATCTTCGGCTAACAGCAGCAGTTGCAGGGGTTGTTGCTGCTGTTATTGGCATTTTATCGCTGCTTTTTTCTACACCACAGATTGTCGCCTTTTATCGTTGATGTCATTGTTGCCGTCGTCGCCGCCGTCGCCGCCGCCGCTGCTGCTGCTTCTGCTGATTTAATGGAATTTTAATGCCATCATAAGTTTAACATTTTATAGTGATCCCCCTCTCGCCGCCCACCCGCCACCCTCAGCCCACTTCTTCCCTCCTCTCACATCCTCCTTTCTCGCTCCGTGAAACGGATTTATTTTTCCATACTAATTTTTCGCTGGCATTTAAAATTAATTTAATTGAATGGAAGCTTACAAAGTTGCCGTCGCAGTTGCAGTTGCAGTTGCAATTGCTACTCCACAACGATGATGTGAAGCAGAGCAATAAAATTGGCATTAGAAGTCGCGTGCGTCGCAGAAGTTATTCTTCCCGGAAAACAGAATTTAAGCTGCTGCATGCAAATTATTTTGAGTTCTCTGATTTTCTGCTTTTCTATATTTGCACGATTCTTCATTGTTGCACGCCGCTTTTTATCCATTCAATTGTTAGAGTAAAGAAAACATAATTTATTCAAATTCATTCATAAATCATTTTTAAACTGCAGTTTTGAGAATTTGAGACTTGAGACGATTTAAGACTTCGAAAACTGCAAAAACCGCAGCATGCGTTAAAAATCCGAGACTCGAGAGAACAAAATTGACGTCTGATCTCAACAAATTGAAAATCCACACTTACACACACACACACACACACACTTACGATTTCCACGCACACTTGGAACAGAAGAGCAAATGAAGAACGAGCTTCGATTATTTCCGCCGGAAGCGCTTCCGCTAAGTGTTGGCGCATTTCCGGTTGCCATATGAATTCATCGGAAAAGTCCAACAAAAAAACTACTACTATTTCTACTACTATTTGCACTACTATTTCTACTACTTTTTTAACTACTATTACAATAACAACGACAAGAACAACACTATTTCTACTACCATTTCCACTACTATTTCTACTACTTTTTCTACTACTATTTCTACTACTATTTCTACTACTTTTTCCGGTACTATTTCTACAACTATTACAATAACAACAACAACAACTTTAACAAAACCATAAACAGAAACAACTACCACCACCACCACCCCAGCAACAATTACATACAACAACAAACAGGAAAAACAACAACCAAACGCCTAACTTCAGCGCCAACAACAATGACGATGGCAAGCCAAACAACAACAACAACAACAACAATTAGCGCGAGATGCCTTCTGCTCCAAACAACGCGTCCATCTGTCTGGTCAACCAGTCAGAAAACGAGAAACAAAGAACTCAAAATTTGAAATGAAACAAAAACAACTCAAAATTTTCACTACGAAGCAGAACAAAACAGAAAAGAGGACGACAAGGACCAGTAGGACAGGACAGCAACATCCACTTCATCTTGAAATGACGAGATGCAGCGATGATACGTAATGAAGTTCGAAAACGTTAGTTTCTCACGTCCCTCCGTCTGCACAACGTGCTGAAAATCTACTCCTGAAAGCGGTGGACACGCTGCTTTCGGATCTTCGCGTGCCCCGTGCCCCTCCCTCCCTCCCTCCCTCCGGCGACCCTCGGCAAGGGATTTTTTGCCGAAAGGCATCGAAAAGTGACCTTTAACTCAATTTGAGGCGTTTATCTTGCATGCTTCGATGATATTCATGTGATGCGATTTGTTGCCGTCGGTTAGCGTGCGGCGGTGGTGACGGCGGCGGCGGCAACGACAACGACAACGACAACGACAACGACAACGACAACGACAACGACAACATCGCAGTAGTTGCTGCTGCCGCAAACCTCGGCTGAGTGTTATCAACACCCGAGGCAGCGGCACCCCGTCAGCATCGGCAGCCGCAAAAACGCTCGCCTCGTACGGGGCGAAAAAACGCATCGACAACTATTAAGTCGAAATGGAGGAAACAACTTCCGGGAACGGTTCCGCTCCGTTTTTTGTCCGCTCGGCGTCCACGTCCAGGCGAGGACTGCGGAGCAGCTGGCGAAGTGTGTGTGCGCTGGAAAAAATGCTGTGTTGTCGCCACTTTTTCTCCACAGGATTCGAAAAGCAGAAGGAGGGGGGCTTTTTTGCGAGTAGTTTGTGCTGCAGCGCGGAGTTAGAAGGCTCAGATGCTGAGCCGAAGCAGCAGTGGACTGACCGAAAGAAGTGTCGATAATCGCTTGGGGTGAATTTGCCGTCTCCGGTTTTTCTAACGCGATTGCAACGCAACGAAACGCATAAAATGGACGAAAAATGCGAGGAGACGAGATGCGAAGAACTCACTGGCGGGGGCATGCAAATTTCAATATCAAAAAATAACTTAAAACGCGAAGAATACATGTAAATAAACGCAATCATTTATTAACTTTAAAGATTATTATTAGATGTATTGAAATTAAAGAGAAACGGAAGGTTTTCGCTGCCAAAAAAATAGAAATAATCGACGAATTAATGAGTTAAAACGATCGAAACTCGTTAATTCGTTTCAACTTTGGAATCAACGAGTGTTGAAAGTTGCATTTTGGTCCACACCGTGTCCTTTCACCCAGCCACCTGCACCTGCACCTGCACCTGGTCCCGTTAGTCGGCTTTCTGGTGGCCCACAAGCTGCCCTTTCCGGCGAACAACGCGGCCAAAAATCTGCATGTCAATCGCTCGCCTTGCAACGTTGTTGCTGTTGTTGCCGGCGTTGTTCTTGCACTTCGTCTTAATTATATTGTTTGCTTATTGTTGTGGTTGTGTTATGTTGTTGTTGTTGTTGTTGTTGTTGTCGTTGCTGCTGGCCAATTTGCTAGCAAAGCAGTGCAAAATAATCTTTCATCGCGTTGCCACATAATTTTCGGAAAAAATCACCGACACAGAGTTGGGGGGAAAAAAGTCGTTTGTTGCTTTATTAAAAATAAATTCAGCGTTTTCGCCTCCTCAGCAAAAAGCGCCGCAGAAATACGCGCCACAAGTGCAGATACATGCAGAGATACAGTTAGAATAAATTTCGAGCGAGCAACGCGAGATGCAGCGCTCGCGATAACCGCGCATGCGCAACAATTATTGTTTATGGCGGCGGCGGCAGTGGCGGCGGCGACAACGGCTGCGGTGGCAGCGGTGGCGGCGGCGGTTGGCTGTTGCATGGCGTTCTCGTGTGGGAGTGGCAAGCTGTGCAACAACCAACAGCAACAACAATAACCAGGCTGCAATCGCTACCCAGCGCTGTTGCTGTTGTTTGATTAAATATGCGCGAAAAGGTTGAGAGGTCGGACACAATATTTTTCTGGCAGGCCTTCGAGAATTCAAAACAGAAAGAAAAAATTCGAGCAAAAACTCGGGAAATACATAAATAGTTAGAGAGCGGAAAAGAAAGGGAAAAACGACTTTTCTTGAGATGCAGCGAGCTTCTGAGGAGTGAAACTTCAAAAAAAGACGTCAACTTCTACGTCGTCGCTCTCGGGATTCAAAGCTGCGACTTTGAGGCACCCGAGGCACCTGAAGCACCTAAGGCACCTAAGGCACCTGAGTCACCTGAGGCAGCTGAAGCACCTGAGGCAGCCGAAGCACCTGAGTCACCTAAGGCACCTGGATCACCTGAGGCAGCTGAAGCACCTGAGGCAGCCGAAGCACCTGAGTCACCTAAGGCACCTGAGGCAGCCGAGGCACCTAAGGCACCTAAGACACCTGGAGCACCTAAGGCACCTGGAGAACCTGAGGCACCTGAGTCACCTAAATCACCTGAGACACCTAAGGCACCTGAGGCAGCCGAGGCGAACGCTTGCACCAGACAGTCAGCCAGCCTTTCATTTCCGAAGCGAAACTGATGCGTGAAACTCGAACTGTGTGTTCCGACTTTCAGTGCTGAATTCAGGTGTGAAACGTCCGTCCTGCTGCTCGGCTGCACTTCAGCGCAGGGAATTCATGTTTGCAGAGAGGCGCACGAGACAACTCATCCCTGATTCGTTCTTCTCTTGGCGCGAGAGAACGAATCCAGGATGAGTGGGAAATTCAAGCAAAAACTCGTCGCTCTTCCGCCGCATTGAGGGAGTCAAAAGCCAAAAACGAACAAAACAAACAGCTGTAGGCCGAGTTTCGGCGGTGTTGCCTTAAATCTGCTTGACTTTTTAACTGCTGCTCCTCCGTTTTATTCCGACTTTTCTGTCGTGGGCTTGAATTTGCTTTGAATTTTTAATAACACTTGCAGCGCTTTAGATGTTGCCACGAGTACCTCTGCTGCGCTTGTGGACGCTTGCAACATTTGATAGTGTTATTGTTGTTGTTGTTTCTATTACTATTACGGTTCAGAAATTATTGATGCCATTTGTAGATAAAAATTTCAATGGGCAACTAAAAATCGAGAACAGGAGAAGCCGAGGAAAAACAACCGAAAAGTGTAGACAACGCACACCTTAAGTTGTTCGCGGTAAACACAACACGACAACGACGACGACCACGACAACGACAACGACAACGACAACGACGACGACCACAACGACGACGACGACCACGACGCATTATCGAGTTCAGTTCAGCTCGGTTCAGTGCAGGGCAGGAAATGAATTTGTATGCGGCGCAAAATTGACACAATTGTTGTGTAATAATCGACAATGCCAGCAACAACAATAACAACCGCAGTCAACCACCGCACCGCCCGACAGACGAGAACCGCCTCGCCACCCGATGGTTGCCAGCTAGCGAGGCATTTGGGGGTGCCAGACGTGCGTTTGGGCCGAAACGCGCTCGATGGGCCGCTTTATTTTCGCAGCCTTCTCGTGTTTTGATTAATTGTGTCACAAATTTTCGTTCGAGGCGTTGAATTTTTTGGCTAGAAAAGGAGGGAAAATTTACTGAACAAGCAGAAATGTTGCCGCAATCGGTGTCATTGCAGCTGTCATCGTTATCGTCGTCGTTGTCGTCGCCGTAGTCGTCGTCGTAGTCGTCGTCGTAGTCGTCGTCGTTGTCGTCATTGTTGCCGTTGTCGCCGTTGTCGCCGTTGTCGTCGTTGTCATCATCGTCGTTGTGATCATTTTCTTCGTTAATCGTTGTCGTCGTTGTCGTCATTGTCGCGGTTGTCGCCGTTTTCGTCGTCTTTGTCGTCTTTGTCGTCGTTGTCGTCGTTGTCGTCGTTGTCGTCGTTGTCGTCGTTGTCGTTTTCGTTGTCGTTTTCGTTGTCGTTTTCGTCATCGTTGTCGTCATCGTTGTCGTCATCGTTGTCGTCGTTGTCGTTGACGCAGCCACACTAGGATTAAATTAACATTTTTTACGCGGGTTATTTTAAAGCGTGAGAAGAATCAGCGAGTTGATTTGGTGGAAAACCTCTCAACAGCCAACACATGCAGACGATTAACCCTCGTGGGCTCCACGCGACTTTCGAGGTTCTTCTCCGCACACGAAACTCGGTGAAAAGTGTGCGTTTCAGTGTTTCCTCATCAGACAAGACACATTTTTTTTAATGCCGCTTCACCACTCAACAACTGCGAAATCATTTAACATTCTTTCGTACTTTTCGAAGAAATCGCGCAGTTTTCCCTCATTTGCATCTGAAAGACGCCGCCGCCGCCGCCGCCGCCGCCGCCCGTTGGATTCGCTTGTTGTGCTGCGAATTCGATTGCTGCCACGATTGCTTCGCCTGTCCGCTGGACGCGCACCTCGTAAACTGCAATCAAACAAACAGCAACAACTGCCAGCAGCAACCGAACGCGACGCCTCGGGCTTGCGAGGAGAAAACTACTGACTGGACGATTTTGACATTTGCTGCAAATCTGCTCGTTTTTCGATTGCCCTTCTGCATTTGGCAATCACACGCGGCAACAACCGACAACCGACAACCGCTACACGTTGCGTCAGTCAGCTGCTTGGTGCGTCGTCGTGCCAGTGGCGCTGATTTGCTCGCGTTCCGAGCCGCATGCCGCGTGTCGCGTGCAAACAAGACGCGGGCGGTACGCATGCAGGTTGTCCGGTCCGAAAACCGTCGAGATGAGTGCGACGACGATGAGAAACTTTGAGGAGGGAATTGAAGTGCGAAGTTTACAAGTTTTTCATTTAAAAATTAAGTGTTCGCAGTCGTCGTCGCATTCCTCCAAATTTTTCTGACACACAAAATCCGCAAAACGCGAGCATTTAATTCGCTAAAAAAACTCCAAGAAACACTTTTAAATCCAGTTGTAAACACAACACCACCACCACCACCACCAACAACAACAACAGCTGACAAGCTGCCGGTTGCGCCTGCGCATAAATCAACGCGCACCACATCGCGATCAGACAAATCAAATTGCAAATTAGTGCGGGATCAAAGTGGAGGGCAACCGCAACAGCACACTAATAACAGCAGCAGCAGCAGCAGCAGCAGTAACAACAACAACAACAACCAGCAACAACCAGCAACAAGCAACAACCAGGAACAACCAGCAACAACAACAACAACAAGCAACAAGCATGTTTATTAAAACCAAACGTGGAAATGAAATAAAAGTCGTGTCAACGTTGACCTTGAAGCGGCGCGGCGAGCGTGTTGTGTGCGGCGCGCTGCAGCGGAGAACCAGTTGATGAAATCAGAAGGGACTGCAATAGAAGAGGAAAATCACTTTTTTTTCTAATTGCTGTTGCCGGTGCGGCGATAAGTTTTTGGCCAGAATTACATATTCACGCTCACTGCGATGGCAGCCGTGCGAGCGCAGCGACTCGGCGAACAACTCGGCCAGCAACTCACTCACTCATTAAGCAATAAAGATTGCAATCTGCGACTCGGTCGGTACACGACTGCTTAACCCTTCTGGGGAGCCGCGGCGCGGCGCAGCGCAGCGGTCGTGTCTTGTATTGGCTAATTCGGGTTTTCCAAAGCGTTTCAATGCGAGTTTCAGTTGAAATCGCATGCGAGCGTCACTCGAGAGACGGAAAGGAGAGAAAATTTAATACTGATTTTAGTTTCATTGTATTTAATTTAATTTTATTTAATTTTATTTTCTATTTTATTTTATTTTATTTTATTTTATTCTATTTTATTTTATTTTATTTTATTTTATTTTACTTTATTTTATTCTATTTTATTTTATTTTATTTTATTTTATTCTATTTTATTTTATTTAATTTTATTTTATTTTATTTCATTGTATTTAATTTTATTTAATTTTATTTTATTTTATTCTAATTTATTTCACTTCATTTCGATTTCGTTTTAGTTAATTAAATTGATTTCTCTCTAACAAGATCATTCGGCCTCGTAAAATTTGGTGGCCACCGAGGCCGCCGGCCGCCGCGCTCGCAGAAACTGCTAACATGTGTTGCCACATTTTTGCGTCACGACGTGCAGAGTTGATTTTCCGTCGCTTTCCGTTGGTTGGCGCGGCGGTCATCGCGGCTGCTCGCGTCCCGGCGGCGGCGAATCCCAAGCGCTGCAATAAACTAGCAATTATTGCTGGCAACATGACGATTTTATTGAGTTTTAATGCATGCATATTTTGCCAGAGCTGCCACATTCTGCGAGTGCGGCGAGTGAGGCTGTCGCGGCAGTCGCGGCGGTCGCGGCAGTCACAGCGGTCGCGGCAGTCGCAGCGGTCGCGTCCAAAATAGCGAGCGCAATAACGTCTCGCAGCTCAATTGAATGCGTGAAGTGAAGCGTTCGTTGCGGCGACACCAGCGGCAGCTGAGCGGACAACGCGACGAGCGAACAGACAGACAGACAGACGGACCGGACCGGACCGGAGCGTAGCGGAGCGGGACAGCGGGCGGCCGCACTTCAAGGCGGCCGCTTCCAGCTGGCATTTGCGCCGGCGCGTGCAGACGCGACGATTCGGCCGGCCACTCAGCTGGCTGGCTGTACATTTCTGCGGTCCGCTGCTGCCTTCGTGCGGCTCGCCGTGCAGTGGATTTGCAAGCGCGATCAGACGGCGCGATACGAGAGTCATTTTCGCTGCTGTTGTCGCTGGCGTTTTCGTATAATTTTCCAATTTAAATTAACTTCAACGCGATGATGATTTTCCCAGCGCGGTGGCCGCGTGCGAGTTGCTGTTGTTGCGCTGCTGCACTGCGCTGCTTGCAGTTGCAAGTTATGGCGAAAATGTAATCAATTGATTCTTAATTCGTCACTGTATCGACTGCAGATAATTTAAGGTAATTTGCAGTAATTTCAGTTTCAACTCATTGCTGTTGCTGCTGATGGCGACTCACTCAGCTCGCGGTGAAGGCGTGGCACGGCGAAGGGGGCGGCGGAGGAGGCGGCGGAGGGTGCGGCGGAGGGTGCGGCGGAGGGAGTTGGGGGCCTTCAAGAAGCGGGAGGGGTGAGTGTAAGCGAAGTCAAAGGGATTTTGTGGGGATATTGGAACTCTGCGATCGAAAGCCTCCTCGCTGCCTCACCGCCGCCTCACCCCCGCCTCACCCGTGCCACACCCGTCCCTCACCACCGCCTCTCCCCGCTGCGACCTTCGACACCGTTATTCCTCGCGTCTTTATCAAGTAATAATTGAACCAAAAAATGATTGAACTGATTTGCAGCCCACTGATCACCTCCCCGCCGCCGCTCGCCACCTCGCCGGCCACCTCGCCCGCCACTCCCCTCCTCCCGCCCCCCACAAATACAACAGCGGCAGCCGCCGACGGTGGCAGAAACGAGCCTCCGATAGCAGCCGCCAGTGGCGCGCGCATGCGTGTCCGCTGCACGCCACTCCACTCCAACTCAGAGCAATTCAATCCCAGCCACACAACTGCATGCGGCAGCCACGCGGCGGGTAGGGGCGGGGGAAGGGTGGGGGAGCACATATTTGCGGCACCAGCGAGCCAAGTGTGGCCAGCCGCCGGTTGCCAACATCGAAAGCCAATTTTGTTAATAGAAAAAATCGTATTTTCATTTATTAATAATTGAAAAAAACGCGAGGATCTCCCGCTGTGTGACCGACCTTTTAACTCAAGCGTGTGCTGTCTTCATCACTGCTAATGCCGCTCACCTGCACTCCCGCCGGCCCCGCACCCCTCCCCCGCCGCAACCCCACACACTGCCACACCCCCTCTGCCCGCTTCTGGCGGCGACCGCATTCAGTGAGCTGCCAACGGAGTGGGAAAAATGCTCGTGTTCGGCTCGCACCTTCTTTCTAATCTCAGATGCAAACCAGATTTTTTCTTGTTGGCATCCATATTTTGTTGCTGCTGCTGGTTGTTGTTGTTGCATTTATTATTTTATTGACTTGACCACTTGTGCAGCGTGTTGTTGCTGCCGCTGCTGCTGCCACTGCTGCACCATCAAGTGGCAGCGAAGTTGCATTGCATGCAACACCAGCGCGCACCGCACCGGCAAGCAACCCAAAAATCCATCGCGTTCTCGCTGCAATTGTTTTTATCGATATTTTCCTTGCCCGTCGTTGTTGTTCTTGGTGTTGTTGTTCTTGGTGTTGTTGTTGTTGTTGTGTTTAGGAATTTGTTGAGTTGAATTATCGCCAAATTGCGTCGTCCGGCGACCACATTCGCCGCCCCGTCGTCGCTGCACGTTGGCGGCGGGCGTTCGTTGGTCGCACTCGCACGCCTGCAATTTGTTGCTTCATTTGTAGCGCCTCGATTGATCGCAAATCACGATCGACGAGCACATCGACGGGCACGAGGTGAGAAGTGCACGTGGACCTTATAATTGTTGGCTTCATTAAGCGCGCCGGATGGACGGATCGTTGGCCAGCAGTGTGGGGGGACTTTCAAGTTGAAAATCAGTTCAGACCTTTAAATGCGATTGTTTGCTTCGCATTTCTTCCTCTCTTTATTTAATTGCGTCTAATTCACTTCCGGAAACGGGGGCAAACCGACGAAAAATTCAAGAATTTGCATCAGTAAATTCCGAAAAAGAAGTGAAAACACTTAAATCGACCCCACCGGACCAACTCAGGCCGGACCAGCGACAATCGCTCGATGATGTCCTCGTCCAGGACACGCAACTGAGCGCTATAAACGATTGAATTTCGCAAAACAAACAGACGAACGCGCCTCAGAAAAGCAGGACATGCGGTGAACATGTGCGAGAAATGAAACCGCACACAAGAATACCGTGAGCAAGCGAATTAAACTCAACTAAACACGCAACGTATTTCGCAATTTGAACAGCAAAACAAGCCGAGCGAACGAGGAAACAATAAAAAGCCGCCGCCGGCCCGCTGCGTCTTCCGCGCACTGAAAGCACTTCAAGGATCTGCGGGCAGCCACTCGGTCACTGCGTTGGCTTGACAGGCAGGGATGGTCAGTTGTTGGTGGTGGTGTTGCTGCTGTTGCTGCCCCACAACCTGATGTTGCGATGTGTTTCTGTGGTTAGCCAGCCGACCATCAAACTCTGACCGCAAAAATTAAAAAACTGCAGCCAGCGAAGGTCTGCAAAGTGAGGACGACGACGACGACGACGACAACGATGATGATGATGATGAAGAAGGAGGGAAGGCAGAATTTGCAAATAAAAGCAGACGGGAGGGAGCTCTGCTGTCAACCGTCCGCGCCATCCACGCTCCGTCCAGAAAGACACGGCACAGCAGCGCCGAACCCTGCATACGCATCTCAGACTTCATTCCGCGTCATCGTTGACTGAACTTGACCCAAAAATGTGCTTTTTTATCCCCGAAATGACGATTCTTGTGTTAGTTTGGGTTTTTTTGCCAGTTCTTTAGTTGTTGTTGCGGCTGTTGTTGTTGCGGTTGTTGTTGTTGTTGCCGTTGTTGTTGTGATTATTTTAAAAACGTGTTCCAAATTTATTCTCCGGTCAGACGGCGAACAATGAATCCGGGATGCGGGCGGGACAGACGATCTCCGATCTGGTTTGCTACCTGTTTTTGCGAGAGGATTTCCAAAACTTTAAATTATCCCACGCATGATTTGTGTGTGGGATTCGGTGCGCCGACAGGGACTGAAATTTCGAGTACAATGCACGGGAAGGAGGATGGAAGGGAGCTCAGTAGACGTCATTTCAAACAGACGCCAGAAAATTGAGAGAAAACCCCTTCTAAAATGGAGACCGAAAGCGTACGCGAATCAATTTCTTCCGTAATGCGGACGCGCCATCCATTAAATTGTCGTTTTTCGCTTGAAACGCCCGCTTTTCGGGGTTTCGAGTGTGTTTTCGTCCACCCCGAAAACCCTTCAATTGCCACGTTTTTCCCATTTTTGTGTGTTTCGAAGGGAGTTTTCAGTTTTCAGAAAATCGCCGTCAAAAGGTGATTTTTTCCTCTTCTCAATAATCAACTTTTCACCCGATTAACTGACCAACTTTTCGAGTTCGCTTAGAGTTGCACTGCAATCGAACTTCACGGATCGCGTTTGTGACGACTAAACTTACTTTCAACGCTCACGCAAGCGATTCTTTCAGAGCGTTTAATCACATCAATTCCGCTCGGAATTAATTGTGGACGACAGTATTTTGCATTTTTTATCGTTACGCGACTGAACGACTGAAAGCCGAACGTCAATCGATTAAATGAAATCGAATCGTTTGCGAGGATTGAATAAATTGACAACAACAACAACAACAACAACAACAACCACAACAGTCAACAGTCAACACCAACAATATTAACTGCAACATTTAATGGGGTAAAATTTTCATTACTTGTAATTTCTGTTTTTTCAAGAATGCATAAATTTTCTCTCAAGATTTTTATCTTTATTCGAACAAGATTTGCCAACAATTCAGTGAGCATTAAAATGCCGTTAAAAAAGCGTGCATAAATTATAATAACAACAACAACAACAACAACAACAACAACAACAGCAACAAGCACAGTGTGGTTCTCTGAAAACAACTAAAAAAAAAGTGGATTAAATTTAACAAAGACAATCATTTAAAAGCTGAATTAGTTAAATAATTAACAAAAGAAGAATAAAGAATAAAGAATTTAAAAGAGAGGAAATCTTAATAAAAGTAAATTTAAGACGGGGAAATTCCTTACAACAACAACAACAACAACAACAACGTGGCATGGTTGTCAACACCTGACAATTTTGTAAAACACGCGCGGCGACGACGGCCGTCGTCACTCCCTCGAAACCCCGTCGTCGCCGTTATCGTCGCTCAAGGTTGTCGTCTCTGTCTGCGGCACGCGTCTCCCCGCGAGTGCGTTGCATTGCGTTGCGTTTCGTTGCGTTGCTTTGCGTTGCCTGGCTTGGCTTTGCTTTGCTTGACGCACCACGCAAAACACGTTACGACGCACAGACACGAGTTGTTTTTTGTTGTTGTTGTTGTTGACTTGGTTTTGCTGAACTTGAACTTGACTGAGTGAGCAGGTCGTGATTGAATTCTTATTTGCTGTTGTTGCTGTTGCTGCTGTCTGTTGTTCTTTCATGCTGACATTAATTGTTTGCCTATTAAATGTTTTAATTTAATACGTTCATCATTATTATGGTCGCCAGCCAGAAATGATTGCGTTGCCAACAAACACACGTAAGACGAGATAACAACTTTGCATTTCTTTTTTGTGTTTTCATATTTGAAATTTTCCTTTTTATTATTCTGACTGCCCGCGTTCGAATTTATCTAATCTACAATTTGTTATTAACGCAAATAAATTAATAAACTACAACAACAACCACAACAACAACGAGAAATCAAATGATACGTTTAAATGTTGCTTAAAAACTTATCAAGTTTTCTTCTTTTTTTTTTCTTTTCTCTTCCTTTATGTTTATTTTAATATTTTATAGTAATTGAAATGCGCTTTTTTATCATTTATTTTCGTATTTGGAATTCGCAAACGCTTTTCGCTTTCTTCTCCGCGCACAGAATTTTGCATTCCCCTCCGTTCCGGCGAATATTTTAGCAGTTTCTGTCTGCTTCCTCAAGGTCTTCCAAACACACTGAAGTCTCGCGCAATTAATCAGTCGCTCCGCTCGACAACTCGTGACTGCGAACGCTTCAGAAACCCAACCGAAGCGATTTCGGATCGCAAACTCACGCTTTCGCGCTTCTGCAGTCGAAGCTTCTGCTTCTGCATTCTAATGCGTCAGCAATCGAAACGAGTTCGTACGTGTTTGTGCGTTCGATTCACTTTGTTTTCTGTCAGTCGTAATTCAGAAAAGAAATCCCTACAATTGTCAATCAAACTTTCAAAAGTCACACGAGCCAGCTTTTCATAATTCCGCAAAGTTGGCCTCTCGTGTCGTCATCGTCGTTAACGCACCCGAAGGCGGCAGCGGCGTCGACGGCGGCACGATGATGAAATAATTTTTGCTGCTCTCTGTTTTTTTTTATGTTTTTTTTCAATAAACTTCTTGCTCCCACTACACACACAAACACACACACGCGCGCGCGCGCTCACGGATGGCTGTTCTAATGAGCGGCTTGTTGTACTTAAAACAACAACAACGTCATCTGGTATATTTTTGTACGTTTCCAGTGGCTGCTTGGCTGTGAGTCGTTGCGTCGCTGTCGTCGCCGTCGTCGCCGTCGTCGCACTCCTCCGTTGCGTCGCTGAGGTAACATTTGCGTCTAATGCGGTTTTGCGATTATTTATCGTTCCGCTGCGAATATCAAGGTCGCCGTCGCACCGAACCAGACGCGCTGTACTCACTGGAACTGCAGGCCTTCTGTTGTGTGCGTGTGTGTGTGTGTGTGTGTTTTTTCTTTCTTTTTTCCTCTTGCTATAAATGCGTCGTCGCCCCACGACTCGTCGCCACACCGGCGAGTTGATCCGACGTCAGCTGGAGTTCGGCGATTACAGACGACCAGCCAGCCAGCGATTTTTCACTTTAAGCGATTTTAAAGAACAAAAAAGCTGCGAATGCAGGAAAGATTTTGCAATTTGTGGCGGAAATCTTGAAATACATTCAGTGGAAATGCTCTCGCTGAATAACTGTATCTGCAGGCTGGTGAAACGGGTTGCCGTTCCGTCGATTCGTCGTGAAGGGGCGGGGGGGGGGGGTACTTGAAAAAACCGCCCGTAGCGCTTCTCTGCAATCCTTCGCAGCTTTGAGATGCCTACTCATCACTGCAAAAACCAACCGCCCCTCCCCCTGCACCACCCTCTCCACCCCCCAACCCCTCTTCCACGACTCAGCGAGTTTTTCTTTAGATCGCACAGATCGAGACTCGTCGCCACACACGCCGAGTAAAACAGAAAGAGAGAAAAGTAGCGAGCAATAGTAGTAACTAACGATAACAACAACAACAACCAACAACAACCAACAGCAACAACTAACAACAACAATAAAGTAAATACAACCCCCGGCAATTGTTGAGGGTGTGGCTGGCAAGAGACCAAGAAAAAGTGCGCGCGCGCGCTGCCGATGCGATGCAGCAGGTGACGCGGGTGAGCGCGGCGCACTCACGGACGGCGGTGGGAGGGTGGTCATCGCTGGCGCCGTGAGGAGCGGCATGAGTTGCGGAGAGGAGCACCGAGTGCTGCAGCAGCTCGCGCACAGCGTGGGCCAGCGATGCCAAGGGTCAACACATTCATTATGCGTCTGAAGGGGCGAGCGAACGGGTGAACGAGTGAACGAGCGAGCGAACGAACGGGGGAACGAGCGAACGAACGAAGGAGTGAACGAGCGAGCGAACGAGCGAACGGGTGAACGAGCGAGCGAACGGGCGAACGAGCGAACGGGTGAACGAGAGAGCGAACGGGTGAACGAGAGAGCGAACGGGTGAACGAGAGAGCGAACGGGTGAACGAGCGAACGAACGGGTGAACGAGCGAACGAGCGACCGAACGAGCGAACGGGTGAACGAGCGAACGAACGAACGAGCGAACGAGCAAGCGAACGGGTGAACGATTAAGTGAACGGGTGAACGAGCGAACGAGCGAACGGGTGAACGAGCGAACGGGTGAACGAGCGAACGAGCGAGCGAACGGGTGAACGAGCGAACTAACGGGTGAACGAGCGAACGAACGGGTGAACGAGCGAGCGAGTAAGCGAGTGATCGAGTCTGCTGTGCGACGCGACTGCTTGGCCGTCGCCGCCGCCGCCGCCGCCGCCGCATGGATTTTCATCCGCTGCAGATTATTAAGATGTTTTATCTGGTTGCCGACGCATTGCCGCCGCCGCAGCATCTGCAACACCGCAGCTATTAGTTGCGATCACAAGATTTGCTTATCTAGCGATTTTCCTGGCGTCCCGCGTTGCTCGAAGCGCACTCTGGTGGCTCCGAGCTCGCCACAGTCGGCCAACTCTTCTGTTGCCCGAATTGCTCATTCATATGTCGATGCAATTTAATGTAAAGTTCGGTCGCTGTTTGTTTTCGTGCTGCGACTGCAATTTCCCGTGCAGCAGACTTTAATGCCGTCAAATCTCAGTAATTTCGCTGTCCTGTCCGTGTCTTCGCTGGTAAATGGCAGCTAAATTATTATATTTGAGGCAATTTGTGGGTTTTTTGGCGCGGCATCGATGAAGTTGTTGCGCGCAAAAGCGAAGAAGGGACGGCGAGTTGGCGGCGAAGGGCGGCCGATCTTCGTTGGTGTTCGAAATGCCTTGAAAATTCGCGAAATGCGAGGAGAAAACTCGCTATCTGGGCTGAGAAAACTCTGGCGTGAGAGGAAGTTTAAATAAATTCAAATTCGCGCTGAGGAACTCAATTTTCGGTTGTTTTCTGGCGCACCGAGCGGCAACCACACGCCGCCACCCACCCCGTTCGACCTCCTGCGGCCGGCAGTTCTAGCGAATCGTGACGTAACAACAACAGCAACAACAACAACAACAGCAACAACAACTGGATGAAGACTAAAAAGTGGCAAACCTGCGCTGGAGATAAAAACATCGCAGGGAATCGCAATGCAATGCAACGCAGTGCAGTGCGGCGCGCACAAGTTGCAGCGTCCATGCAAGCATCGAAATATTTCAGGATAATCGATGACGGCCGCGACGACTGACCGACCAACCGACCGATCGACCAACCGACCGACCGATCGACCCACCGACCGACCGACCAACCGATCGACCGACCAACCAAACGACCAACCAACCGACCAACCAACCGACCAACCAACCGACCAACCAACCGACCAACCAACCGACCGACTGCAGCTGCATCGCAGTCGTAAGCATCCGTCGCGAGATGCCGTCGCCGCGCCACCGCCGCCGCCACCGCCGCCAAATCGTGGTTCCAATTCTAACGACGCGCAATTCGAGCGCGTTGGGGATGCAGTTGGCGAGTGGGGTGTGGAGGGGTGGCGGGAGGGGGGGGGGACGGCGTGGCCGCGATCGAGCACGAGGATGCGGAGGCTCAAAAATTCCCATGACGATAATAATGAATTGATGACGAGGAGGCGCTGCGGTGGACGATGATGCACGGCCTGCCACGGCATGGAATTCCGAGGAAGTTCGCCTGCGAGCCGATCAAGCCGACGATGAGAGTGATTCGTGAGCTAGAAAACTGCACGACTTTCAGGCCGCAGCAGCAACCGCGGCAGCAGCAGCAACGGCAACAGCAGCGCTGCAACAACAGCAGAAAAAATAAGGAGTACAAAAATTAGATTTCAGCCAAAAATAAATCTGAGCGAGGAAATGGAGCGGGAAAATGTGGCGGCATTAAAAATCGCAGTGCGAGCAGCGAGCGAAGGGGACGCGCAACTGACCGTGCAACCGGCAACCGAGCGGCAGCCGCGCGGCAACCGCAGCGAACGCGGGGGCAGCTGGAGGAGGCGGAGGCTCGCTGAACTTGTCACGATCGGTAATAAATTCTGGTTGGCGGTTGTTGTTGCTGTTGTTGCTGTTGTTGCTGTTGCTGCGGCACTCGTGCCTCACAGCGCCGCCAGAAAACCGCCGCGCGGAAGGCGAGTTGGCGCGGTGGAGGACGCGTGCGGCGTGCGGCGTGCGGCGTGGAGCGCGCAACGCGGCGCATCAGCAGCAGCGGCAGCGGCAGCGGCAGCAGCCGGTCGTGGCGCAGAAACGGAACGCTTTAAATTCCATTTAAATGCGATCGCAGCGCTTCTCCTGCCAATTATTTGGAGCAGGAGAACCACTCGGCTGCAGGTGGCCGCACCTCGGCGCTTCCCTCCCCTCGTGCGCCGCGCAGCGTCACTCTTGCTGCAACCTGTCATCGCCACGCTGTCAACCGCTGAAACGCAATACGCGCGCTTCTCGCTGCTCCTCGCGGCCGGAGAGCGCAGCCTTTCCTTTTTTTTACGGCCCGGAAGATTTATTTGCCCGACGCGCTGCCTTGACGCGGGCGGCGTGAGCTCGGAGGGCTCAGGGAACCTCTGGAGGCCACCTTTCTCTCGACCACCAGCTCGTGAGTTCGACTCTCTTCGCCGCCGCCGCCGCCGCCGCCGTCGCGTCCTTCTTATTTTCAGCCTTCTCAACTGTGGCAGCGCCAGGAAAGTGAGACGAGCGCCTCCGAGGATTTATAGCTGGCTAGAGACGAGCGCGTGAGTGCACTCGACTCACGCTCACTCATGTCCGCATTCGACTCACGCTCACGCACGTCTGCATTCCACTCACGCTCACGCACGTCCGCACGATGATGCGTTTTGTGCGACTCACGCAAGCTTACAACTGCAAGTTTTGCAGTTACTCACGTTTAGGAGCGTTAAATTCGCTCCTCTTTGCTCACTCTCACGGCTTGCTCACTCTCACGACTACTTGCGCACCTTCACTCTCTCCTCTCGAAGAATGAAACGCTCGAAATTCGCCATTTAAGTGGAGATACTTTAAAATACATTCGAAAATCACTGACTGACTTACATCCATGAAATCCCCACTAGTCATGCGCACTCACGCACGCTCACGCCGCGTATGTCGTGACGCGGCTCACGGTGCGAATGCCGTGACAGGGCTCACGTGTCCATCTCTAGTCCCGCGCGGCAGACCAGTTGGTCGAAGCGGATGGAAGCCGGAATTGATTCGCTTCAATTTACGCTGTCGTTCGTTCGCTCGTTCGTTCGTTCGTTCGCTCGTTCGTTCGTTCGTTCGCTCGTTCGTTCTCTCGTTCGTTCGCTAGTTCGTTCGCTCGTTCGTTTGCTCGCTCGCTCGTTCGCTCGCTCGTTCGTTCTCTCTCGCTCTCTCGCTCGCTGCAGAAGAGGTGCGACCGCGCCGCGAGACCATTAAAATGCGAGACATCTTAAATTGAAAAAATTTCTAAATCGCGGAATATAATCGTCAGATTCGCACTAAGCGCGCACCGCAGTCGTCGTCGCTGGTGAGAAGCGCCGTGTCACGATGTTGTATTTCATTATTTTCGATTTTCTCTGGCGCGGCGCAAACGACTGCTGACGTCTTCTTAATTATTTTGCGAGCGCTCGAGGAGCGGAAAGGAAAAAAGAAGCGAAATCCTTGCAGCATCTTAATTTCAGTTCAAATCTCGGTTATTTATGACGAGTTCTGGTGGTTGAGCCTCGTTGTTGTTGTTGCCTTCTCTTCAAATCCTCGCAGAATAACCGAAAAAATGTAATTATATTGTAAATTGATCGCGATCAATTGAATTGAAATAGAAATCGATTTAAAATGAAACTTTGCGGCCAAGAAATGCAACGAACGCGCGCGATACAATCAATTTGAGCGAAAATTACGCATTCGCAACGAGTAGGAAAACCGCTTTGAAGTGTTGCCAGACTGAGTGACTGGCTCGGTGCGTCCGCGTCCGCGTCTGCGTCCGCGTCTGCGTCACCGTCTGCTGTGTGCGGCGAATTCAATCGCGGGCTGCGTGTCTCGCGGCGCTGCAATTTCCATTTTCAATTCATTGCGACTCGTAAAATCGTCGTCGAATTAAAAGTCGGTGCGCATGCGCACGCGCAACTGGCTTCGATTGCAATGAAGCGCGAGCGGAGGGGAGTTTGGATTTCAAACTGAGTAGGGGAAGGAGTGGGCGGGGCGGGGGTTGGAAGTGTATGAGGGGGAAACATTAATTATGAAATTTTCAAAGTGATTCTGAAGAGTTTCTCTTCAAATATCGTTTGTTTTTATTGTTTTTTCCATCACTTTCTGAATTCTAATTAATTTCTCTAATTATTTGCTTCATAAATTAATGAAATTAGTTTCTCAGAACTTCTTCAATTTGAAACTCGACGGCTTTTAATCATTTTTCGCCGAAGCACTCCAACCCACACCTTGCAAAATCCTCCTCTCTCTCTCTCTCTCTCTCTTTCCGATCTTTTTACATCCAAAGAGAATAACTGTCACCGTACGCTCCTCGCTCTCCCCTCGTCGCACTTCGCCGCACTTCGCCGCGCGCACTTCATTTCACTGCGTCGTGCTCGAGAAAATCTGAATTATTTTATAACTTTTCAATAATTGAACTTGCATCGATTTATTTTTCCACTCCTCCACTCAGATTCGGTGGAAATTCATTAAATTGATTTCGAGCTCCTCTCGCAAAAAGCAAAAAATTATTTACAGTTACAAGAAGCGATCGTTTTCGCCTGCGCAAAACTGCGATAGAGCGAAAAAAATCGCGGAACCATTTGCAGCCAGCAAGAGGAAAAAAGAAAATTAAGTAGAAAACAGCAGAAAAAGAAAGCAACAATTGAAAATATCGCCCTCTGCGTTCGAGAGGAGGAGCAGGAGGAGGAGGAGGAGGAGGAGACGAGAAAAGAAACGAGAAAAACCACGAAAAGTAGGAAGAAATGTACAGTTACTGCCTCCTCTCTCGCTCTGGATGACGTTGTGGTTCCCGTTGTTCTCGTTGTTGTTGTTGCCGGTCCTTGTTGTTGTTGCTGTTGTTGTTGTTGTTGTTGCTGTTGCTGTAGAATAGAAATTATGAAAAACGCGCTTATCATTGCATATCCGGCGGCGCTTTGCAACTCACAACTCCAGTTGCTGCACCGCGTCCAGCCGCGCCGGGGTCGCGCCGAAGTCGCGCCGAAGTCGCGCGCGCACGCATGCGCACATAAAACGGCGCAGGCAGCGCAGCGCAAAAAGGCGAGCGCAGCGCGAGTGCCGAAAATATGGCCGCGAGGAACGAAATCGCAGGTTGCAGCATCGGGGCGACGGCGACGGCGACGGCGACGGCGACGGTGACGGGGACGGGGAGGAGGACGGCACGCTGTCACGGCAACAACTGGTGCAGCGGCATCTGATACGCAAGCCGCCGCCAACACTCGACGCGAACAGCGAGCGAGTGAGCATTCGGCCGCCCAACGGCAGCACCGCGTCCACGAACCGTCCGGCCGACCAGCCGTCCGGTCGCCCGGTCGTCCAGTCGTCCAGCCGTCCAGTCGTCCAGCCGCCCAGCCGTCCAGCCGCCCCTCCAGCCGTCCAGCCGCCCCTCCAGCCGTCCAGCCGTCCTGCCGTCCGTCCATCCGTCTCTGAGTGCCGTCGCCTCTCTGTGGCTGAAAAGCGAATAAATTGTTCGCAACTCGTAAAATATTTCGACACTCGCGCAGCACACCTTCTTTCACTTGGCGGCGACGCACTCGCGGCGGCCGGCGAGAGTGCTGCGCGGCAGTTGTGAAGTCGCAGCCGCGCTATCAAACGCGCCGGCGCAAGCGGCGATAACATTGACCGCCGCGCTTGTGGCGGCAGACACTGAATATCGCAGGCGTAGCTGAGTGTTGTTGCCGGTGCAGCCCGATGCTGCGTCGGCGTCGATCGTGGCGCAGTCCGCGCCGACGCCGGCGGCCAATCGGCATAACTTTCGAGCGCAAATAAAAGTCCCGCCCTGCCGCCCTCCGCCCTCCGCCCTCCCACCACCGATCATCGCCACTCATTTGATTTACATAACGGTTACGACGTGAGTTAGTCATGCGCTCGTTTGTCTTCTCGCTCCCTCGTTGCAGGTGGTCCTCTCGGCCTGTTCGTCGTACTTCCAGAGCCTCTTCCTGGACCACCCCGAGCGCCACCCGATCGTGATCCTGAAGGACGTGCGCTTCGCCGAGCTGCAAACGCTAGTCGAATTCATGTACAAGGGCGAGGTCAACGTGCAGTACTGTCAGCTGTCGGCGCTGCTGAAGACGGCCGAGTCGCTGAAGGTAAGCGCGGGTGGGCGCGCTGCGTTGCGCTGCGTTGCGCTTCATGCGCTTCATTCACCTCATTCTCCTCATTCTCCTCATTCACTTCATTTCGCTCCCCTCGCCCGCAGGTCAAAGGTCTCGCCGAGATGACGAATCAGAACACGACGCTGCGCGAACCGGAACGCGAACCCGACCGTCTGCGGCCGCACTCCTCGCAACCCGGCAAGACGTCGTGCGACAGTCCCGTGGACGCCGCGCTCGCTGGACCCTCGTCATCGTCCTCCTCGTCCTCGTCGTCAGCCGCCGCGCCTTCCGCAGCGGCCGCGGTGGCAGCAGCAGCAGCAGCAGCAGCAGCGGCCGCCGTCGCCCCTTCGTCCTCCAGCGGGGCGACGCACTCGAGTGCCGCCGCGTCAGCCGCCACCACATCGGCCGCCGGCACCTCAACTGCGGCCAGCGAACGCAACTTAGCGACCTCGGCTTCGGCCAGCCAGACGCTGAAGCGCGAAGCCAGCGACCGCTGCAGCCCCTCACCGCCCAAGCGGCTGCTGCCCGTGTCCAGCAAGATCGCCGTCTCGCCCGTGCCGCTGGATCTCTACCATCATCGCCGCTCCGACGCCAACGATGCCAGTGACGCACTGCGCGTGCACACGGCGGACGCCACGCCCAGTACGAGCAGCAAGCCGTCGAATCGCTGCGGCACGCCGCCCGGCGCCGCCGACCTGAGCGCCGCCACGACCACGAGCCACCACGACAACAACGTCGACGAGCGGGATTTTCGCTCGCCGCCGGATCACCTGGAGCGGCCGCCGTCGATCGGGCTGCACCGCGCCAGCGACGACGCCGAGGAGATCGAAGACGTTGACGACGACTACGACGAAGAGATGATGATGGACGACGACGACGACGACGACGACGGCGACAACTCGTCCAATGAAATCGGCCTGAACTTGAAGAACATCGCGGCGATGGTGGCGGCCAACACGGCCGCCGCGAGCCACGCCTCGTCATCTGCAGCAGCGGCTCTGGCCGCGCCTCACTCACCCCCGGGCGGCGGTGGTGTAGCGGGCGGTGACGCCGAATCGGCGCGTTCCACACCCGCTGGAGCTGCAGCAGCGGCGGCCACAACATCCTCAGCCACGCCCTCGGACCTCACGCAGCGCCCGTCCTCACGCAGCTCACGTGACGGCGGCGGCGGCGGCGGTGGCGGCGGCGGCGCTCATTGTTCCTCAGATCGACCCAGCAGCAGCGGCGCTTACGCGTTGCCCTCGACGTCCACGCGCACCGGCGGCGACTTGAGTCCGAAATGCGCGGCGGCTTCCGCTGCCGCAGGAGTTGGCGAGCCCCTCGCAGGCACCTCCGGCTTGGGACCCGTGCAGTCGGTGCCCCTGGTAAGTACGACAGACGCGATTGAGCGTGACTTGCAGCCTAACACTACCTCTCTCTCTCTCTCCCTCTCTCTCTCCCCCCCTCTCTCTCTTTCACTTGCAGTCGCTGAAGAAGGAAATCGATTGCAGCGAGGACGACAACAGCAGCAGCCGCCACATATTGTTGCAGCCGCGTTCGGCGTCTGCGGGCGGCGGCCTGGGCGGCGGCGGGGTCGGCGAACTCGACTACCGTGCCTCGCACGAATCGGTGAGTGCAGCCACAGGCTTTCGCTTTATTCACTCCTCTCTGTCTATCTTTCTCTCGCTCTCACTTTCTCTCTTCCGTATTTATGAAGATATTTTAAGTATTCTAAGATCGAGTTAATCTTTTGCTCTTCGTCGTGTTCTTTGTCTATGAATTTATGAATTTTTAAACGATTATCTAAAAGCTGGAAGATTTTATTTGTTGGTTTTCAAAATCCGAAAAACAAATCACAATCAATTGCATAATCGCTGGAAGCAAAAACAAATAAGAAGCTTTCAAAAGTTCAGTGTAAGCTTTAAATGTCTGTAAGTTTTGAGTTCATTTTCTCTCTGTGTCCCGCTCTCTCTCTCTCTCTCTCTCTCTCTCTTCTTTCAATTTGCTACTGTCTCTCTTCCTCTCGGAGTAGATATCCGCTCTCTTCCTGTCATTCGATTGGCTTCGAAACTCTTCATTCTCGCCAGTGTTGCATGTTCGTCCAGCTATAAAGTTTTTCTTTTTCTTTTTGTTTTTTTTTTGTTTTTTTTAAATTAAAAAGAAAACTAGAACAAAAATGGAAATGCATAAAAAAGAAGGAGGAAAATTAAGAAGAACTGCTGGCCGTCACGGGTCGCTTGGTTTGATTACGCGCTGTTTATTTTGTCGCATGTTTCAGTGTTCAATATTTACTCTTTACTTGCTCTTTTAAGCTTAATGAATCCTCTCCTCTCTCCCCGATCTTCTCCTCATGCTATGTCTTCTCTTTCTCTTGCTCTCAATGTGGAAGTAGTTGTCTCTGTTTTATTTCTGCAAGTTTATTTTTTTTCAGGACTTTTAGTTCCTCCCGCACACAGAAAAAACACGTTTCTTCCGAATAGATTGAGGAAATAGATGTTTTTCATATTGCAAAAAGAAATGCAAAGTTCAGAGTTCAAATAGTAACTTTGGAAGAAGGAATACAAAGTTCAGAGTTCAGAAAGTAACTTCTTGTATTGTATTGTATTGCATTATAGTAGGTTATATTATAATATTTTATATTATATTACATTATATTACATTATATTATATTACATTATATTACGTTATATTATATTATATTATATTATATTATATTATATTACATTATATTATATTACGTTATATTATATTATATTATATTACATTAGATCGCATTATATTATATTGTATTATGAAGTTTGTAAGTTAAATTCCATTAAGAGAACTATTAACTTCTTCACCAACTGTTCGCGTTGGACGTCTCTCTTCCTATCTCGAAGCGCCGGGTTTGTGTCCGTGATTAATAGGTTTTTATTAGCTGCGGTTCGTATCTAAGCTGAGTTTACTTTTCAAGTGAAGCAGGCCACTTCTCGGCTTGTTTGGCAATGTAAAGTTCTTTAAAAATTCGATTTACCAAGCTTATCTTTTCAAAGCCTTTTGAAGTCACCAGAGAGACTTCAGCAAAATAAAAACGATTTCGTTGCAACTGCAAAGCAAAAATACGACTACAATTGCCAGTTACATACACCACCAACACCATTGACATGTGAGAATGTAGTAGATATCCATCGCTATAGAGATTTTAATTGCGAAGAACATCGGGGGAAAACGTCAGCTGTTCGGTGGGGAAAGAATGAAAAATTGAACACATAACAACGTATACGCGATGCATAAGTTTGATGAAAAACCCGATAGAGAACGGGGACTGACAGTGTAAAGTAAACCAAACGGTCGCCAACACTAACAACAACAACTAGAATTAAATAGAAAAATCGGGGGTGGCTGGGGCGGTGGAGTCGCGAGAGGAATAAAATTGAGAGGAGGAAATTAAAAGTCATGAGGCAGGAGGACAACGAGGAAAAAGTATCGTCTGCGCCTCACTGCACGTGATGTCGGGATGCCGGACTGTCGGCCGGTGCGGTCCGTTCAGAAGAGGGACAGCAGAAAAATACTCCGCTGTGCTGCGGAAAAACAAACTCGGATTGAGTCTGCAAATCAGGGATTTACACGAAAAAGGACGACGCACTACATTTTATTATGATGTACGAATATAAAAGCGATGGAGTGTAACGTGGACCGTCGGTGGAGGGGGGGGGGCAGAGGGGGAGTCTCTTATTTTATCGTTCGGTTGCCGGAGTGTGGACCTGGAGGAAAAATGTGCCTGCAGTGTTGCCACAGTGTAGACGGTGTGTGCGCTGCAATACGAAAATCTTCGAAATTCTTTTAAATTGCAGAATTTGAAGTGAGAATTCCATGAAAAGAATTTCTCAGCTTTAACTTTTCCAACTTTTCCTTCAATTTTCGTTTTCAAAACGAAGAAATTCAAGCTCCTGGCTTTCAAATACCTGGCAACACTGACGATTATAATCAACGCATTCCACACACACACACACACACACACACACATGCCCCGCCCCCCATTTCCACCTCCACAAATCCCTTCGACGCCCACCGAGCAGCGCCAAATGACAGAAAAATCCGACCGCCCGTCAGTCCGCGAGCGCAATTTAAACGAAATATAAATGAATTCGGCCTAAAAAAGTGAAGGTGGGAGGGAAAAAATAGAAGACTTTCTCGCCCTCTTCTCGCCCTCTTCTCGCCCTCTTCACGCCCTCTTCACGCTCGCATTTCTTTTGCCGGCATTTTCATTTTTAGTAATAAAGAACTTTTTCAATTTTTCTTTGCATTAGCATTTCGTTTCTCCTTTTCGGGCGCGCAGTAAATAAAAGAAGAAAACAATTCGGGAATTAAATAAAATGCAAAGCGCTGCGTAGCTCAGCAGCGGAGACTCAAACCTCGAGCGTCGGCAACGCAGCGCGCCGCACACGCTGCCCCTGAAGGTAGGCAACGCAAATCGGTAGACAAGACGACGGCAGCGAATTGCGTGGCTGGCTGGCGATGGCGATGCTGGTGGTGGCAACGCGCGTTGCAACGCTAACGTCAGCAGCAGCGGAAGCATGCTGACAGCGTGTGCGTGTGCGTGTACGTGTGCGTGGGCGTGTGAGCGTCGCACACACTTCACACAATCGCGTACGTGTGGGGTGGTTTTTGTGTTTATGGAGAGAATATATTAAAAATGCATATAGAAAAAATGCAAAAGCAACGCAAAGAACAGCGAAAAAGCAAACGAATTCGTTGTCGTTGCCGTTGCCATCAAGTTTGCTGCAACCGAAAATAAAAGAAACGCGAGAAGAAGAAACGCAGGCGAATCTCGGGTCCGCGTGACTTTGAATTTTATTTTTGGCGGGAAAAATGTTGCCCCACAAAACGAAGAAGAAGTGCTACGCCTCGTTGTTGTTGGTTTTGTTGTTGGTTTTGTTGTTGCGTTCATGATGAGTGGACGGATGATGACGAGTTGATACGCGCGTTGGTTCGGCGAGAAGCAGCGGCGGCGGTGGCTGTGGCGGCGGCGGCAGTTGTGAGAGCGCCGCGCTGCGTTTTAAATGTGTTGCATGTAATACTTGTGTGCAGGTGTGGGTGTGGGTGTGGGTGTGGGTGTGGGTGTGGATAGCGGTGCCGGGGGGTGGGTGAGGAGGGCAGCGTTTGCGAGTGTGTGTGTGTTGGCAGTGAAATTCATCAAGCGTCGCAAATGCGTTCGCCTTTCAGCGTTTTTTTCGGTTTTTGGGACGCGCGCGCGATTTCTTCCTTTTTTCTCTGCGCGAATCCTGCGGGAAAAAGCAAAGAAAAACCGTAAAGGAAAAAATGCGAAATCAAGAAAAAGGCAAAAATGTGAAATTCACTAGAAAAAGAGTTTTAAAAAATGAAGTCAGTCTGTGCAAACTGACGACGAGCCAGTCAGTCAGTTGGGATTCTTCAGCGGGCGAGAAGGGGACGCGGGGGCGGCGTTGTTGTTGTTGTTTGATGTCCACGCCTACGTGGAGGGGTACAGTTATCCGGTACAGTTGTCCGGTACAGTTATCCGCAGCGGCTGTGGAGGCGCGGCGAACTCGTGTGCGTCTGAGGAGGACGAGGACGAGGACGAGGACGAGGACGAGGACTCGGAGCGGCTTGAGTTCGCTGATGTGGTTTTCAGGATCGCGTTGATTCCTGCGACATCAGCGATTAATAAACGATTCCCGCTCAATTTCAGTGCATTTTCAAGTCAAACTGAAATGGAATCGCATTTAATTTTTATTTAATTCCAACGAAAGTCCGTCAGCCGACAGACAGACAGACAGACAGACCGTCAGCCGACCTGAACTCGACTTGAGGTCGCAACGAGCGAGTGAATCCTTCATTCGTTCGATTTGACTGCTGATTGGCGCGACGCGACGCGACTGCTGGCCTTCTCAGCCGCCTCGCGACAGCCAAACAAGCGACGCGAACGACGCGCTCAATCAAGTTGTGACAACAGCGACAGCGAAGAGCCGGCGAAGTGCGGCAAACACGCGACTCTGTTGCGCCAAAATCGTGTGGATTTTGCGAGCGATTCGCACATTCAATCGCTCGAATTTCAAGTTTTTCCCCCCCACGTCGTGTCGCTCGGGCGATTTGTGAGGAGCGAGCGTGTCGACCACTCGGGACTGAAAGTCTGTCACCTCGTCCTCGTCGTCGCCGTCGTCGTCATCTGCCTGCACTTCCGCGACGTCCTCGCTGTCCTCGCTGTCCTCGCTGTCCTGCCCGCGATGATATCAATTTCAGCTTCAAGTGCTTCGCAACTTTTATTTGTTCTCGCATGAACTCAAACAAAAGCGACGAGCTATCGAGCGACGACATCGCGACGACCGCGCGACGACCGAAAAGCGGCGACACCAGCCGAAACAACAGCAACAACAGCAACAACAACAGCAGTTATATTTTGAAATATTCAAACTGCGTTTTTTTTAATGCTTCCTTCACTTGATTGCAATACTTTTGCTATTTTTTTGCACGCAGATTTTCATTTTCATGCCGCAGCAACGACGAAAAAAAAGCAACCACAACAACAACAACAGCGAACAACTGCAAACTGCACACGACAAGTTAAGCAATTTAAAGAGATTTGATGGCAACAGCAACAACAACAACACCAACAACAACAACCGCCGCCATCTGAACAAACAAATTTTGAGCTTCTTAAATTCTTCAAACATTTGCATTCAGATTTTTGTGGTGAGCTTAAAATTAAATTGAAGATTCACTCCACCGCGTTTGTCGTCGCTTGAAGGCGACTCGCAATTAATCGTCGCGATAATCGCTGCTACAACACGTCTGTCGCTGCGAACTTCGGCGGAAGTTTTCGACCAAAAAGACACAAAAAGCCGCGCACAGAAATTAATTACAGCTTTTGTTGCACTTCGGGCCACAAGAAGAGCGGAAAAATTTACCAAAAATGATGAAAAAAAAATTAATGAAAGTCTCAGCGTCTCGGAAAGTGAAAATGAAATGGAAATTTAAAAATACTAATTCATCGACACACACAAACACACACACACACATACACGCACACGCACACACACACACACGCGCGCGCACACACACACACACGCACACACACACGCACACACACACGCACACACACACGCACGCACACACGCACTCACTCACTCTGCCTTACAAATAACGAAAAACGGAGACAAAGACTTCGCGCGCCTAACGGTAGGCAACAAAAAATAAGTCTGCGCCACACACGCACACACACTCGCTGTCGCTCCCAAGTATTCGCCGTCTCCCTCCCCCTCCCCCTCCCCTCTCCCTCTCCCTCGCTCACCCATCGCATTCACGTACAAATAAATTCTCACCGACGACAAAACTCCGTATTTCAACTCATCAACATCCATCTGCAGAAGCGGCAACTCTGGCGAGTTTCACTTCATTCCAGCGTTGCCACCACCGCCGCCGCCGCCTCCGCCACCACCGATTGCAATAATTTAGATATTTTTTGTGATTTTTCAATTTTTTTACATTTTAATAAAAATATCCAGGCAGCGCGCTGGATTTTTTCGTTTGTTTATTTTGTGCGCCTTTTAATGAAACAAAGCGAACTCACAGACGACTTGGCGATGCGTTGCAATGAAGTCGTCGTTCGTCATCGTCGCTCGTCGTCCCTCGTGGTCCCTCGTCGTCCCTCGTCGTCCCTCGTCGTCCCTCGTCGTCGCTCGTCGTCGCTCGTCGTCGTCGCTCGTCGTCGTCGCCCGTCGTCGTCCCTCGTCGTCGCTGGATGGTGGGTCGTTTTTTCTCTTCATTATTAAAAAACTGAAATTGTAAATGAGTAGGAATGAGTAACCGCTTCGCATGTGATGAGTAACCGATTCTTCGGCAATCACATTGCGATTTCATTGCTTTCCTCCGTCAGCCTCCGGAATTTCGTTGTATTGAGTTGACGTTTTCGTTGAGTTTTCGAGTTTTAAAGAAATCGATTGTCCAGTAATTGACTCGATTTTCGGGATATTTTTAGAGAAATGGATTGCCGCACAACTAAACATCGTTTGGGTTTCTATTCGTTGTTGTTATTCGGTTGCGCGATTGTTTTCCACGACAGCAGCAGCGACGAACGCAAGATCGAATCGCTACGAAAAAAGCGTCGCTCAAAATCCGATAATAAAAGCAAAAATTAAACTTTGAAAGTGAGTTTTTCTTTTTTGTTTTTTGCAAGCTTAGCATGCGAACGCATTTGCGCACAAACGCACACAAACACGTCGAGATTGCATAATGGAGCTGCCCGCCCACCTACTTAGCGACGATATTTGCGCCCGGTACGCCCTCCCCCTCCCCTGCCACTCCCCCTCACGCCACTCCCCCTCACGCCACTCCCCCTCACGCCTCCCCTTCCACCAGCATCAACGTCCGACAAATTCTTCGCCGCTTCCAGTGGTGGAGCGCATTTTTTGCATTTTCATTTCAATGCCAATGCAAACAACAACAACAAAAACAACAACAACAACAACAACAACGACAACAACAACGACAACAACATTAGATATAACAACAACAACTGTAATAACAACAACAGAACTAAAAAGAAGTTCGGTTGCGTTCTTTTATCCTGAAAACCCAAAAAATATAAAAAGTAATTCAACGGATACGCGCATTAAACGCCGCCGAGTCGCGTCGCGTCGCGCCGCGTCGTGTCGCGCGGCAGATGCCGCTTCCTTCTTCCTTTGTTGTTGCTGTGCGTCAATACGTTTTTTCCTCCACTTTCGGCAGCACTCGGGTTCACTGCTGCAGTCCGTTTTAAGTTTTTCTATACTTTCAGATTTTAATTTTGTTTTTTGCTACTTTTTTTCAATTTGCTTTTTTCTTTTTTTTTTTTTGTTTTCGTTTTTTTGTTGCTTTGCTAATTCAATGCGTTTTTGTATCCGCACAAACAGCACGTAACGGTATATTTTTAGGTTGAGTTTTTTAATATTTTAAATTTTTTCTCGTCTCGCCAACCGTCTGTCTGTCCTGTCTGTCTCGCCATCCGTCTGTCTGTCCGTCCGTCCGTCCGTCCAATCTGCTGCAGCCGGCAGCATCGCATCGCATCGCATCGCATCGCATCGCATCGCATCGCATCGCATCGCATCGCTTGACGCTGAAGAACTAATTAAACTGAACGTCAAGGCAGACGCGCGCCAAAAGCGCATCGCAGGACGTGCAGGACACGCGCGGTGCGAGTTGGCTTAGTTGGGCTTTTAGGCCGCCGATGCGCCGATGTGGGGGCGTGGCCGGGGGGTGGGGGGTGCCGGCCGAGTCAGTGGCATTGAATGCACGGAAACGCATCGTTTATTCGAATTTCGGTTGATGCTTTCTGTTTGTTGGTCTTTTTCTGTGATGTCTCGTGTGCGCTAAAAGATTTTTGTTATTCTCATTACTGTTAATTTGCGAAGGAGGGGTGGGTGTGTGTGTGTGGGTGTGGGTGTATGTGTGTGTGTGGTACATCAGGAGGCAGCTTTTTGTCGTATTAAATACATTTTATTGATTGAAGTGCAGACAATCCGAGGCTGCCAAAGTAATGAGAGTTCATAGGGCTTCCGATCTCAATGGGGCTCCGCGACCGCTTCGCACGGCTGTATAATTCTCTATTTTCTGTGAGTCCGCGGCTCACTGCAACTCTAGAGTTGGAGAAACTCTTCCTTCGCAGATCAGTCACCGTGATTTGTCGGGGGTTTTCTCACACACTTTCCACGAGCGTCCGCACGCACATCCACACCTCCGTCCTGAATGTCCTGTCGACATAATCGAGTCAATGCCCTCCACTGCACTCGACGATACGCGTCTGTCAACAGAAAACAACAAATTGGTGAATATTCGACGAAATCCCGGTCGGCCCTAAAATCTACAAGTTGACTCCGCCACCAGCCAGGACTCGATTGATATCCTGCCGTGCAGTCGTCGTACGTCTTTTCGTTTGCAAAAACAAAGAAAGTGGAATCAGAAAGCGGTTCGAAAATAAAATATCGATCCAAGTTTGTCTGGTTTTGTTGATTTTGCCCCTTTTTTTTTAATACTTTTTTCCAACCTCTCGCGCTGTTTTTGGCAGTTTTGTTTTTTTTTTTTTCTTGTTCCTTCGTTCGTTTTTCTCCTCGTCTTTCTCTTCGTTTTCCTCTTCGTTTCTCAAGTTAAGTCACTCGAAGCTGGCAATCTTGCTCCTGCCTTTCAAGTGTTGTTGCTGCTCCTCCAGATGCCTCTCGCCGCTGCCTACACTCAACGAAAACGCAGTCCGTTCTCGCATTTCCTTCGCCGAGTCGAGTTTGCGTACACGACGCGTGTTTATTGTTGTTGGTTTACTATCTGCCACACAAATATTAGCAAAAAATGAGCAATTTTGTGAATTTCACAAAGTAGAGCGCGATTTCTCTCTGTGTAGCTGATGGCCGACTTCGAACTCCTGCAGGATTTCCTGCAAGTTTTAGTTCAAGTAACCTCATCGATGCAGTAACGCAACTACAAGAATATCTGCGTGTGTGTATGTGTGTGTGTGTGTGTGTGTGTGTGTGTGTGTCGCCGCTGTTGCTGCTGCTGAAAACCTTGACATCGGTTGATTTGAATTAAATATTCAAGAAGCGAGGAGTGAGCTGTGGATTCGCAGCCCTGCACTGCAGACATCCCGAGATCCTTGGCTTCTTCGAACACAGCTGACAGGTAAAAAGGGGCGGAGGGGGAGGGGCGGCGCTGCTGAGAAGCGGGCCGCTCTGTCACCTCCGACGATTAACTTGCCGCTGTTCGGGTTTCTCTCACTTGAGTGCGGTTTGATGTCACGCAGCCGGCAGCTGCGTCGGCCAAACGTCGTCGACACATCGATCGATTGCGGATTAAAATCAGAGCCACGTTAGCAGAGCCATCAATTTTGCATTAAGACGAACTGCGCTGCCCTCTTCTCCGATGTTTCAAGACGTTTAAAGTTATGGATTCGATGCATCCTCCCTTCCGAACTTTTACTGCGATCTCTGGATTTGCGCGCGACCCCGAATCGAGTGCAGTTCAGCCCTCGCTTTCAATTCAATTAGCCTACATAACTGGCGGGTCACATGAGAGCCCAATGCGGCCAGCCAAGGCGTCCCTCACGAGGCGAGGCGAGGCGGCCGACCATTTCATTTGCATAATAAGAAGCCACGAATAACTGCAGTGACGTCGGGCAAACACGGCCGGAGCAGCAAGCCAAGTACACACCATCAACCGAACACACACACGCGCACCCACACAAACACACTCAAGCGGGGGTGGGGTGGGGTGGGTTGTTGGAGGTACATTAAAGCGCCAGCAGTCAATTGCACGTCGGCCGACACACTGTTTCGGCTCATTTTTGGGTCACATTTTGGCCAGATGACCAAATGAAGCGGCCGCCGGCCGGCTGCTGCTGCGGTATTTGCGGCTCACTTTCACCCCCCCCCACCTCCCCCGCCACACCCTCCGCTCCCCTCACCGATGAAGAGTGGAAATGTTATTGAATTTCAATTTTCATTACTACGAGTACGAGAATGCATGAGTTTGCGCGACGGGATGCCGCTGCTGACACACTTGGCGTCCTCTGCAGTGTGTTGCGTACTCGTGGCATGCAACGCAGCACTCTTCAGCCTCTGCAGAGGGGGAGAGGGGGTGCGGGGCCCCACCCCCTCCCGAGTGCTCGTCGAGCCGGACGATTTCGTGTTGATTCGATGCCAACAGAGGAGGAAATCAATAGACTCATCATAGAATGGACGCATTGATAAACTGCACCTGCAGCAGCACAGAGTTTGAAGAACAATTGGAATGCGCTGGAGAAGCAAGGGGCGTGGCGAGGGGGAGGTGGGGGAGGGAGCAGGAGCGGTGAATTAAATGGTGCGGCGAGCAACAGTAAAATTCGAACTCTCCATACAATCGCGGCAAATCGCGCCAATGTAATGCAACTTTTTCAATTATTGCAATTCAATTTACGCAGTCCTCGCGAACGTAATCGAGCGTTGAGCGCTGTAACTGCAATCAAGAGAAAAGAAAACGCAACCTGGCGACGGCTGATTGAAGGGACACAGGACGTCGTCCTGTTGGCCTGAAAATGAAATTCATAACCGCTGCTAACGACAAACAACACGGACATAAAACAACGAGAGGAGCTACACGACGATGAGGACGACGATGACGACGACGACGACGATGACGACGATGAGGATGACAACCGATTATCGTCATCGTAGTCATCAAGGAACAGCAGCAGCAGCCACCAGGAACGACAACAACAGCAGCAGCAGCAGCAGCACCAACAACTACAACTACAACCACACGCACTGCAATTTAAGTTGAGCTGACTTGGATTGCAAGTTGAGTGAGTGCAGCTCAATCCAGTCGCCGAGTGCCAGCGAGATCGCATCACGAAACATCAACAACAGTTGGGAGCAGCAACTGCTGCGTCCCTCGCAGCTTGTCTCTGCCACCAATCGCTCTCCTGGTCCCCTCCCGTCCCCTCCCCTCACCCGCCGCCCTTCCATACTCCGGCCGGCGTTCTAATGGTCCACATATTTGACTTGACTGACCACACACAGTGGCAACCAGAGCTCAACCAGTCGAATGAAGTTTCGAGCCAGAAACAATATTTCGCTCTGGCGTTTTTTGCCTTCGCGAATCGGTAGGATGGCACTGCGACGTCTCTCCTCGCGCTCCCTCTGCTCCCGGAGCCGTTGCAGCGGATGCATTGTAATCCATGCCAAGCCTACGACGCCACAGAATACTGCGGTGTTGCCACTTGAAAGTTGTTTTCAAAATTGAAATCCATTCAGCTAATTTCTCGAAAACTTTAATTTTATCCTAAACGAAAAGCTGTAATTTCTTGCAATGGCAGCTCATCTCTCACACATTTCGAGAGTTCAAGAATTTCGTTTGAAAAGAAAGAAATTAACGATTCTCGTTCCCTGGTGGATCTCGTCTCGTTGCCCTGTCACGATCTCGTCACGATCTTCGACACGAGAAGCCGCATCGCGACGTCTCGTCTCAAACGCGAAACGAGATCGAGTCGAGGCTTTTCTAGATCGATAAAAGGAGGGATCGAAAGCTGTAAACATCCCGTCCGTGCCGTCGCCGCTACCACGAAGTGGCAACTCCGAGCTTCGAAAACTGAGTCAGGGGAACGATGTCGCCATCGGACGATGAACGGCGTTGGAGTAACCAGAAGTATTCGTGCTCGTATTTGGCTTAGAAATGAAATTGAATTCGAGAATCAACAGAGTGAGTGGGCAAAAAAAGCCAAATTCCTCGCAATGACGAACAAAAAACGCGGCAAAAAAGACAGAAAAATCCACCGGCATGCGGACCAGCAGCAGCCTGCTTGCGTAGCAGTGAGTTGCGCGCTCCCCCCACCCTCCCCCCACCTTCACTGCACCACAATCGCTCGCTGTCGTCTCACACGTGCCCCATCCGCCGTTCCACACCGCCCCTCCCTCCCCCCCCCCCCGACAATGGCAACCATATGGATGCGAGCGGCATGCAAATTTGTTGCAAAAATATGACTCGTCGTGGGAGTTGGTTGGTGGGGGATTTTTCGGCTTGTTTAGCTTAAGCGGAGTTAATAGAGTTATACTGGCGAGCAGGCGAGCGGGCGAGCGGGCGGTCGGCCGGTGGTTTTGCCACACACACTCGCTGCCACGACAGCCGGCTTTCTAAGCAACGCAACACCATCATCACCATCATCACCATCATCACCATCATCACCATCATCACCATCATCACCATCATCATCGCCATCATCATCACCGTCGTCGTGGTCGTCGTGGTCCTCGTCGTCGTCGTGGTCCTCGTCGTCGTCGCCGTCGTGGTCGTCGTCGCATTGTGATCATCAGCGCTGGCCGGCGAGTCGTTAAGCATCCACCACCGTTTTTCCTGACTTCACTGAGTTCGTCTTGTTTTTGTTGTTGCTTGTAGTTTTTTCTCGAACAACATCGGGATTTTTTTCACTAAACGGTTATTGTTGCTGTTGTTGCTGTTGTTGTTTTCTGGCCTTAAGGAAATTGGAATCGCTTATTGAATTTTATTGGCAACTATTAAGTTGTCAGTTAGTGTTGTCGTTGTAGTTGCTGTTGCTGTTGTTGTTTATATTGGTTGATGGATTTTTGAAATACTTTTCCTACAACACTCTGTGTGGGTCGCGCTCTCACACACCCACACACACACATGCACAGACACATGCACAGACACACCGTGTAGGTGTACCGATGTAACTCGACGGTCGGTACGACGGTGGGTTTTTGCTGAAGCTGAAGCTGCTGCGCATCGATTACTTCGTCAGCACACATCGAGCAACTCAATCGAATGTCGACGGAGGCTAAAAAGAAATGCTGTGGCACTTCATAGCAATATTTTTGCAAGGTTCTTCTAAGCATTTCGTAAGTTAAGTGTACCGTATTTAGTATTTTAGTACTGTAAGAAGCACATCGTTCGTGTGCACGAAGTTAGCTTATAAACTCTGAACTCTGCATGAACTCTTAAAATATTTCTTGTAGCTCTGTTTTGCGTTCGAATTTCGATGGAGCAATTCAGCAATTTCTGAAGCAGCCATTTCTGCTGCTGTTTTCCACCCTTTTAAGTATGAAAAACCCAAGAAAACCTCGACCGCACATTTGAAATCCCGCTTTTCCTCTTGCGAAACCCCGGCAAGAGTATTTCTTTCGCTCCCGCTTCATCCTCCCGCTCGGCACCGCCTTTCTTAGTACTAAAAAAGCACAACATTTCAGTATTTCCGCTTCGTTTCCTCGCTATTTTCAGTGTTCCGTTGAAGAAAATTCGTATTTGAATTCGTATCGAAAACGTATGCGTAATCTTGTCAGTGTGCGTAAGTTTTTCGTTACCGTAACAATGTAAATGTTGTTGTTCAAACAAGAGGGGGGACGGAAGTCGCCAAAAACCCGATTAAAATTGCTCAATCCAGAGAAGCGGCCATCAAAAGAATGTTAGGATTTTTTTTAAAGCTTTCGATGTTTCAATGTTTTTAGATTTCTTTACAAAAAACAAAAAAAAAACACTAATTATAGTAAAAGCAAAAACTTAAAATGTGGAACGCTAATAAATGTTTTTCATTTTTTATACTCATTTATGTTGACACACTTTAAGTGTGTGTGTAATTTTCGTTTTTCTGTCTCTTTTGCTCAATAAATGTTCGTTAAAGAAGTTCTTTCAACTTTTCTATGTGTGTGTATGTCATTAAATAATGCAGTATTTTTGCGTAAATATTGATGTTTTTCCTTTAAAGTTTGCTGTTGTCTAATAAATGTTGGCGTTTATTCAATTATTGCTGTGATGATTTCTAGAAGTTACAAGAGAGAGAAATGAAAGAATGCAAAATAACGGACTCCCAACCATGCAATAGCAAAAATGCTCTCAATTTTCAAAACTCAATTTCTATTTGAAAATTCTCTCACAACAAAAATAAAAAAGCGCAAGAGTAGAAATACACATGCAAGTAACTGCAAATAAGCGGATAACAGTTAAATCGGAAAGAGGGGACAGATAGGGGAAAACAGAGACAGATAGGGGAAAACAGAGACAGATAGGAAAGGAAAGAAGAACCAGATAAGGGAAACAAGAGGCAAATAATAGAAATAGGGGAACGAAAAACAGGGGACAGATGGAGGAAAAAGGGGGACAGATGGAGGAGAGAAGAAACAGCTTGGGGAAAAGAAACAAAAAACTTTGTTGCTGGTCCATTTTTCCTCCCCGAGGATTTCCCGTCTCCATAGCAAGCAGGAAGGAGGACTAAATAAAAAATAAAAAGCAGATTTTAGTTAGAATTTAAACTACACTCTACTTTTCTAGAGATATTCTCAAACTTTAGAATATCACGCAGGAGATGCCTCGATAATAATAAGAAAGAAAATCCCTCACAACACTAAAGATGCTCGGGGAAACTTTCATTTCCACCATAGAATGGGACAACTTGGACCGTTGATCGGGTAGTCCTCGCGCAGATAGTCCTCAACCAGATAGTCCTCGATCAGACAGTCCCACGTGTTCGTTATAGTTTAGTTAGATTCTGAAAAGATTTAGAACACTTCTTTGCATAGCCGAAGAGAGTGCGTTTGCCACTCTCTTCCCTTCTTCTCATTCTCTGACAGGACATTTGAGGGGTTGAATTTCAGGATTAAAAGCTTTTCTAGCGGGGGATGTCTTGGAGTTTTCATTTTGCAAATGTTTCTTTGCAATTCTGGAAATGTCACATTCTCAGAAAGGTTTGAGAGTTTGAATTTTGACAGTTTCGATTTTGACAGTTTAGATTTCGACAGTTTAGACTTCGAAAGGTTAGATTTGAGGGAAAGAATCAACGCATTACTACACCGTATCCGCTTATTTGAGTGCATTGAGAACACACAGTGTGATTGATGGCAAAGATCGCATTGATGTTCGATGGCTGATCGGTCAGAGGTCACATTGAGAGCTCTTAGCAGAGCAACCTCGCCCGCTCCGTCTCCTCCGAGACGGGGAAGAGAAGCGAGAACACTAGAAATACATCGGAAAACACGAATTAAAATTAATATTTTTTCCTCAAAAACAAACAATTCTCAATTGGAGAGATTGGAACAAACAAAGCAAAAAAAAGAGAAATACTATTGTCAAGAAGTTGATCTACGTTTTTTGGAAATGGCTGTGCTATTTACTCTCTATATAAACAACAAACTCATGTTTTGTGTACAGTTGTGCTTGATGCAACTACATTTCATTCAAAGTGAACACTTCAAAATTCTCCAATACGAAAAACCGCAAGATTTCAACTCGAAAGCTCGAGAGTTGGCTGAAAAAAGAGTGGAAAATTGGCAAGAAGAGAAGGAAGTCGTCATTCGTTCCTTCGCAAACACACACCGAGAAACAGAAACACATTAGAAAAATCACAGTGGAAAAACTTCTTGAAAATATTAAGCTGCGAGTAAGGAAAAATAGAAATGCTTTAGTTTGCAAAATAAACACAACATTTGGCCCAAATTTCTTTCAATTCAGTAGTACGCAAAATTCCTTTTTATTTCCAATGCAGACGAACTTCAGACACACAACAACAATTAACAACGAACGAAATTCTTTTTTTTTTTTTTTTTTTTTTTTTGTTTTTTGTTTCTGGTAAAAACGCTCTTTTTTCACGAAATTCAAAATTCAAAATTCAAAATTTTATACTTTTACAATTGAAAGAGGAGAAAAGTTTCAAAAAAATCACGCTGTAGAATTCGCGCGCCTAAAAGTTCCGTTAGACGGCACGTTGCCGTCACTGTAGACGGGAGTTTACGTTGCGTTGCGGCGCGACGTAGAGCGCAACGTAACACGGAAGAGTGACGTTTCACAGGACGCCCAAACAAAAATCGAAATTCAACTTCTTGCAAGAAACGAAAAGAAAAGAAAAGAAACGAAACGAAAGCAAAGAAAAGAAATGCATCACAAAACTAAACAGAGAAATATTAATTTTAATTTGGTTTTATTTGGTTTACTAACGAAGAGCCTCGATTAGCGAAAGTGAGCGTGCGAAGAACTTCTTTGTGGAAGACGAGGGCGTCGCGCCCGAGTCGCGCCCGAGTCGCGCCCGAGTCGCGCCCGAGTCGCGCCCGAGTCGCGCCCAAGTCGCGCCCAAGTCGCCCCTCTTGTTTCCGGCAACATTTTGCAGATCAGTAGAGAAAAAAGCACGCAGATGTTGCGAAATCTGTATTTGCTAGTGTGAGTTGCTACTTCTGCCAGTGCCAGAGCGACTTCTCATCCAGACTCACTCTCAGTTATCCTTTCACAACTTTATCTTTTCCACATTCTTTGCGTATTTTGTTTGAAAGCAACGAAACTCAGTTATTTTTGCTCAAAATTCACTTGTTTGCGAGCGAAGCCGTTCGCTGCGAAATTCACTGACAAAGAAAGCGAGGAAGAGGAGAAAGAAGACGAAGATCGATCAGTTGTAGACGAGATTTTGTTAGAATCGCTTAGAATTGAAGAAAAACAAAACCGAAAACTCAGAAACCGCAAAAGAAGTTGATGTTGGATTTTTGTTTGGTTGTTGTTCCAGGAAACGTCCGACTCGCCGCACGGTTTGGGCGGCGGCGGCGGCGGCGGCGGCGGCTGCGGCGGCGGCGGTGGCGGTCTGGGTGGCGGCGGCGCCTCGTCGGCCGGTGCTGGTGCTGCTGGCGGCACTGCCGCGTCCTCCTCCACCAACCTCGGCGGCAGCAGCTCCCTGCTGGAGCAGCAGCAGCAGCAGCAGCAGCAGCAGCATCAGCAGCAGCAGCAGCAGCAGCAGCAGCAACACCACCACCACCACCACCACCACCCCCATCAGAAGCGGCCACAGACCCCACCCCCCATCTACCCGTGCGTCTACTGCGGCGCCACATTCCCGCACCAGAGCAAACTGACGCGTCACATCCTCTCGCACTCGCTGAAAACGCTCGAGTACCGCGAGACGACGACGCACGCGCTGCTGCACCCGCACCTGCTGACGCCGCACGATCTCAACATGGCGCCGCTGCCGCAGCAGTTCGCGTATCAGATGAACGCCGCCATGCAGGGCGGCGGCGACCCTCAGGAACAGGCGGCTGCGCTCGCCGCGGCAGCCGCCATGGAAATGGAGTCCTTCGCTGCCGCGGTGGCCGCCTCGGGCGTCTGCGGCCTCTCGGGAATAACGGGCTGCGGCCGCGGTTCTTCCGGCGGCGGCGGCGGCCTGGACTTGGACGGCGCGGGCGGTGACGGCAGCCGGCGCTGCTCCTCCACCGGCAACGGCGGCGTCAGCGGCGCGGGCGGCAGCGGCTTGCTGTTGAGTGGCGCTGGTTCGTCATGCTCGTCGGCCGCCGGCGCGGCGTCGAGCTCGTCCGCGCTGCTGGGCTCCGCGAGCGACCCGAACAGCGTCGTGTTGTGTAAGTTCTGTGGCAAGAGTTTCCCCGACGTGGCCTCGCTGATCACGCACTTGCCGGTGCACACGGGCGAGCGGCCGTTCAAGTGCGAGTTCTGTGGCAAGGCGTTCAAGTTGCGCCACCACATGAAGGATCACTGTCGCGTGCACACGGGTAAGTAGTGGTGAGAGTCGCGCGCAGCGGTGGTCCGGCGGGCGAGCGGAAGAGCGAGCAGCACACGCGAGCCGCACAAATGCTGCACACGCACACGCACACGCACTCGCGTCCGTCGACGAGTGCTGCCGCGTGCTGTGTTCCGTTTTCACTCTCGCGCGGAGAGAGTTCCTCGTTGACTTCTGCTTACAGTTGGGAGAGTGCAGTCTCTCCCCCCCCCTCTCTCGCTCTCGCTCGCTCTTCCCCTCAACAGCTGCACCACCGGCGCTTTCGTTGCTCGAATAATAAAACAAAACTAATTCACTTGCTTCTCCCGCCCTTCCGCGCTCGCAACCCGACCCGCCGACGAACAGGAGAGCGTCCGTTCCGCTGCCACATGTGCGGGAAGACCTTCTCGCGCTCCACCATCTTGAAGGCGCACGAAAAAACTCATTTTCCCAAATACGTGCGCAAGTTTCTCTCGCCCAGTCCGGTGGAGACGAAGGACGAGCTGCCGCAATAGTGAACGGATTTCAGTTTATTACTGCTAAATTATTACTACAACTACTTCAGCTACTACAGCTGCAACTACGGCAGCAACTACTACAACCACAGCAACAACCACAGCAACAACAGCAGCAACAACAGCAGCAACAACTACAACAACAATTACAACTACCACAACAGCAACAGCAACAACGTCAACATGACTACCAGCAGCAGCCGCAGCCGCAGCCGCAGCAGCAGCAACAACAACCGCAGCCACATGCAGGATAACAACAACAATATCAATAACTACTACAATTGGATTGATTGAGTGAATGCATTGAATGAATGAATGAAGGAGGGAAGGAAACACAAAGAGGCACACAAAACAATAAAAACAATAAGAAGCAATTAAAACGATTATCAACTCAAAACCACAACAGGAGGAAACAACAACTACAGCAACAACTACAGCAACAACTACAGCAACAGCAACAGCAGCAACAACAGCAACAGCAACAACAACCAACAACAACAACACAGTTTGTATTTATTTACTTAAGTAGGACGCGAGAAGCTAAGAAAGACGGAGTGTAATTAAACACAACTACTGACGCATAACATAGAATTTACACACCCGCACACACACACACACACACACTCTCTCTCTCTCTCATGCACACGCGCGGTAGGTTGCGTAAGTTGACAACGACAGACGCACGCGTGCATGCGAAGATCCAAGTTTACTGTAGACTCTACAGTGTACAGTTATAGTACAACAACCTCTAGAAAGCAACAAACAATTGAGAATTGCAAGTGTTGAACGAACAGAAACAACAACAACAACTACAAAAATGGTTCACTTTTTACAAGCTGTGTGTGTGAGTAGAACTGCGACTGCAGCAGCAGCAGGAGATAGTAAGGCAACAACAACAACAACAACAAGGTATTTAGTAGAGATCGTAGAGCAGCAAAGCGAGCAGCGCGATACACTGCGAAAAATGATAGCAAACGAGAAAATTAACTCTGATTGTATATTTTTAATATTGAAATCTTTTACACACACACACACAGACACACACACACACACACGTACAGAAACACATACGCAGCGTAGTAAGTTCACTTCACAACAACAACACTAGCAACAACAAAGCTAATACACTGTGAACTCGACACGAAGAAGAAGAAGAGGGAAGCAGAATTTTAAATTCACACTTTTCGACTTCTGTTTTCGTTGCAGTCGCAGAACAAACCAAATATAAAAAATATGCAAATGTTTTTGTTACGCGAAGACGAAAGAAAGCAGCGAGAAGCCGCTTAGGAGTCACTTTTTGTAAATTTGTAAGTTACACGATTGTTTTAATTAAATTTTATTAACTAAACTTGTAAGTGCGAGCGAAGAAATTCATGTAGAAATCCAAGAAAAAACTGTAGGAAATCCGAAGCGATCTCGTGTGATCCTTAACAGTTATACTGGAGACATACACACACACACACACACACACATACACACTGACGAGCAGACAGACAGGTGTGTGTGTTTGTACGTTGGTGTGTGAAGTGTTGGCGTCGTTAATTCTTTCAAAGCAACCCACACAGCCAACCAATCCACACAACAACGCACACACACACACACACACACAAGCGAAACTCGATAATCGAGAGAATGTAAATCTTCTGAATCTTCAGTTGTGTTTGTTATTTACAACAACATTAATAGTGAGAAAACATTACAGATGTTTCTTCTCGTAATTAGATTCTCTCTCTCTCTCTCAATTACTTTAACTCTAATTATAAAACTTATTTTACACAATATAACAGTTTTTCAACAGATTTTATAGTTTACAACCATAACAACAACAATAACAACAATAATTGGTGCTACAGAATACACACACAATTTGTATTTCTCACTGCTTCTGTTGCAACTGAATCACTTTAATAGCTGAACCTCGATTCATCGACAAATTTACATGCCACAAAACGGAAAACAGTAACAACAATAATAGACAGAAATCGTTGTATTTAAAGATTTTTAAATTTTTACAATAGCATATCTTATATTTACAATAGTTAACAATTTATACAACAACAACAAGAACAACAACAACAACAACAACCACAACAAAACCAACAACAATACAATAGGAAAATTTTTCACAACCTAAGAACCTCCTTGAATATGATTTCTTCTCTTAAAATAGTTTTCTCAAAGTGTAGCAAGCGAGAGAGGGGCGCTTTGAGGTGAATTCTCTCTCCCGCTCGCGCTCTGATTACTCGGCACTCATAATTCGGAAACTGTAAATGGCTACACAAACATAAATACAAAATTAAAAAAAGCACGCAGTGATAGAGTGAGAAATTCGGCGATGATTTTCAATCCTTTTTGAGGATTTTCATTAATTTACTATTAAAGTTTTCGGAAGAGCGACGTTCTATTTATCTTCAGAAAGTCTCTCTTTTGAACGGTCTTGTCAAGCTTGTCTCTCTCTTTCTCTTTCTCGCGTCTATCACTGCGAGAAAAAAGTTACTGATATGTAATCTGAATTGAACAGACATTACAAAATATTTGAATTAATGCTAATTATATTTCTAATTTAAACATGACCAAGTTTAGGAACGTAAAGTCGATTTGATTGTATAAAGAAATTTCGCTCTAATTAAATTCGAACATGAAAATCATATTGAACACAACTTGCAAAATATTCCGTAGCAGCAACATTAAGAAAACCGAAAACCTGTATGAGAATCCCGTTTATATGAACGACAATTGAGGGACTTCCACCGGCTAAAAGAAGAAGCACGTCGAAGTCTTTGGAAAATTCGCGATACTTGCATGTAAACTTGAAAATTGCATATACGGTTTTAATTTCTTGTCAGCAAGGCAAACTTATTAGAGGTAAAGAATCTAAGATAAAGCAAACGATATACTTTACACACACACACGCATATTTAAAGTAAATATAATGTATATTTATATAGAATTATTCAGTCATACTAACGCAAAGCAAGAAAAACAAGTAAGAAAAACAAAAACAAGGAAAAATTACGATAATAAGGCAGAAGGGAAGAATTACGCGGAGGGATATCTTGGAAGGCATAAAAATAATTATATAGAATATCTGTGATCCTAACGATATTTATAAACTAAAGCAGCAACAGATAACTGAAGAGTTACAATTTTAATGGAACATTCAAGCGATAGATAAGCTGGAAGCTGCGCTTGCTAGAGGGAAGCGTTGAACTTGCGGTTTTTAAGGACGAATCTTTTGTTTTCAGACGGCAGTTGAATTGCGTTTTTGGACTAACACGACAAATGCAAAAATCGCAAATTATTAAGTAGTGAGACGGAAGTTAACACACACACATATGATTACGATGCAGCACGCATACACGTGCACATGAAACACGTACACACGCAGGAAATATACATGCATGCATAGTATGTAAAAACAAAACAAAAAAAAGAAACACGTGCGCGCTCTCCAAGTATTTCAATTAAACTCGTTTTGTGCTCGTTGGTGGGCGTGTAGGGGCGGGGTCGGCATTGAAGAGTGGAAGAGCCACGACCTCGCCAAGTTGCGAGGAGGTAGAAGAGAGGAACCACAAGAATCCATCTCTCCACTGCTCTGCGTGGAAAATCCTTGTAATCCTTGATTTAGTTTTAAAGCCGAAGTTCGTTTTAAGTGTTGAAAGTATCTTAATATTGTCATTACTTAATTTTGCGTTGATTATTTGATTATTTTCCTAATTGTTACTCTTACGTTAAGTTAGTTTTCCTACTTTTCAGTTTTGTTTAGTTTCCGAAGCTTGCAACTTGCAAAGGCATCGTTTTTTCAGTGTAGTCCGCGGCTCTCACGCGGCAAGGGCGCGCGCCGCTCTCTTGTCTCGAGCGCGCGCCGCTCTCTTGTCTTGAGCGCGCGCCGCTCTCTTGTCACGTTTGAAATGTTTATGTTTAAGCTTAATAAATTTATATATTAGCACATTGTTTTCCTTTATCCTCTAACAATTATAATTCTATTCTTATTTTTATATCTAATTCTACGAAAAAGAGAAAAAAATTATAAATGCCTCTAGTACAGTGGAACAATTTATTGCTCGAGAAGCACAAAATTTGAACAGAAAACAATCTGGAAATTTTCAAACCTTCAGTAACTCAGCAAAATTTTCTAGATTTCCAGAAACTTCATATTTGATTTTATAGTTTTTCTTTTTGAATCTTGTGGAAAATTGTATTTGAAATTTATGAACTACTTATTTTTTAATTTAAGTTCGATGCGAAGAAAATCCAATGTAATCTTAATCTAAAATGCGTATCGAAATTTATTCTGTGTAAGACAAACGCTTTTGAATTCAAACAACGGCATAAAAACTTTAAAACCTGTTTTTTACAATCTTTCAAATGATGATTTCCTCTAGTTTATTTTCGTATAAAAAAACTTAGACAAAATTCAAAATTCTAAAACAACAACAACACGTAAAGGAACCCCTAATAATAAGACTTTTGGCATAAAACAATTTTTGGCTTAAAATTTGGCTGTGATAGAAACTAAAAAAAACTTAAGAAAAAGAAAACCAAAAACCTAAAAAATTTCGACAATTTTATAATATAATTTAACCTATTTTTAAACAGTATTAAAGCTAAAATGTAGTATAATTTATAACGAAAATTTATGCTGTTAAAACGTAGCAAATAATGGAAACCTTAACAAAATTTAAAGTTTAGGACATAAAAACCAAAATTGTGATTTTCGGCCTTTTATATAAACGGGAGAAGACGTTGTGAGGGGAAGAAGATATAAAATTTTAGCTAAAATGAAAATAGCTAAAAAATGTTTAAACGCTCGTAAGAAACCAAAAGTTTAACAAGCATAAATTTTGAAAAACCAAATTTGGAGAAGTTTCAAAATGATCTCGAAATAAGAAGAGAATTGAAACGCTGAATAATTTCACTCTTTGATTGAGATTCTTGCGATTGAAGTTAATTACTCAAGGATGAATTTTTAACAAAGAAAAAACAGCTTTTAAAGTTTTTGTCAATCATTGCGTTACTCGAAATGCGCTGAAAGCGAATCACAATTCTCGGTTTTTGCTTTTTTTCGAATAGAACTGCAAACATTCCATTGCAATTAATTAAATTTAACTAACGTTGCGGGGAGAACGGATATTTTAAACTGACACAAGGATTGTTAAGCGATATTTTGCGGTTGGTTCCACTGCACTAATTTCTTCGGCTTCAATTTAATTGACTTTCTGTTTATGTAGCCCACTGTATGCATCGCTCTGCTCTCAATTTATCCTCCTCTCTTCGTCTAGTTAAATCTATAGAAAAGAGCGTCAAATTTTCTTTTATTGTATTTTGTATTTTAAGCCTCCGTTTTTATGTTTTGCCAGACTAAACACACACACACACACAGTTATCCACACAAACCCACACACGCAATGAATTTGTTACATATTTTAAAAGTTTTAGCGGTAATCAAGCAAATTTAAAAATATTTAAAATTTTAAAATAAAGCAAAAACATGTGAAAAACAAAGAAAAATTACTTCTGTTTTCTTTTTTCGTTCATAAATTCATTTTGCTCGGAAATCATTCGCAGTCATTCACTGTTAAATCACGCAATCATTGAAGAAGCTCATTGAAATCCATGAAATGCGCGCTTTCATGCGCTACAAATCCATCAAATTCATTGTGTTCACCAACAGCAAACGACAAAAATCTTTTATGTCATTATTTTTGTCATTATTTCTGTTATTTCTAGTGTAATTATAACTCGATCCTCTGATTTGCTAACGAAGTTATTGGCGTTCTGAGAGTTTTGTATTTAAGCTTTGTATTTCATTAAAAACAACGCTGTTTATAATTTATTCCCACTCTTATAATAACGGTAATCACATCCCAGTGCTCTGATTTCCTTCTTTTCATTTGATTTCTTAGCTTTTTTGACGTTCAAACGAAGCAAATTGAAAAGTTCCTCGAAGTGAATTTTGAAGAGAACGCGTGATTCTCGCCAAGAGCCCAACAACAACACGAAACACACGCGTTGCGTCCCTCTTAATTTTGTAATTGTATCTCGATCCAGAAAGTGTCAAAAGAGCAAACAACAACAAATTGATAATTCCATTTCATAATTTCCCCTCCTTCAAAGGATTTTCCCCGCCTTCAGAAGGATTTTCCCCCTCCTTCAAAGGATTCTCTCCCCGTTCCCGCCGCGCCCAGTGTTGCAAATGCGTGAAGTGCAACACATTTATTTTCCTCATTATGTAGTAGTGAGTGGTGAGCGAGTGTAGAAAGCTGCAGTAGAAAGAGAAACCGAAAAGCAGAAGAAAAGAGAACATTTTGAAAGCCTCTCTTCAGTTATTCAGTCTCTCTATCCCTTTCTCTCTCTCTCTCTCTCTCTCTCTCTCTCTCAGTCTCGGTATTTGTTGCCTTTTTGCGATATTTTAAGCACTTTTTAAGCACTTTTTAAGCAGTTAAAATGAAAATTTATGTTAATCAAGACTCGAGCTAAATTAAATTTATTTAGAGCAAATTTTACTCGATACCAAGAATTGAAGGCGGCATTTTAAATTTAAACTACATTTTAGACACACAAAATTAATTGTTAAAGTAAAACTAAACTAAGTTTGGAAAAGTGTGAGGAAAACCGGAAAAACGGTTTTTCGCGCTCGCAGAGAATTGGGAAAAATGGCGGAAATTATTTAATATTTAGAAATGAGAAAGAAAAAAGAGAAGAAAAAGACAACAAGAGTCAGCAGGTTAGAGCAAAAAAATTTATTAACTAATATTAGAAAAATTATACGTATTGAAATTTTGAGGAATTAAAAGCGAGCTAAAATTAGGCGAAACACACACACACGCACACACACACACCCCAGAGTTTTTGGCTTAACAGTGTAGCAGCGAAGAATTTCAGAGAGAAAAGCGAACTTTTTATACCAGAATTTATAACAAATAAGCACCGAATTCAGTAGATGTCGCTGCAAACGATAGAGAAGCCGCAGCGGCAATAACAACAACAACACACTTATAAATGACATGAAAACGCATCATTGAATGAGTGAAACGAAAAATGTAGAAAGTAGAAATTGTGGGGAAAAAGTCACACAAATTAGCAGCGAAATTATTAATTGAGCTTGAAAATTTTCGCATAAAAACTGCAAAATCCTTTCGGTAGAACAGAAGAGAACAAAAAAAAGATTAGAAACGCGGACAGCAGCAACAACAACAAACAATAGGCGCAACAACTACATTTTGTTGGTTTTTGTTTACAATTTTCTTCAATTTCCCAGTGAGTTAGAAATCCATGAATTCATGTGAATTGAATTGATACTGGCTGAGATGAAGCTGAAGCAAGAGCGGATAATAAAATACAATTAAATTGAATTCTAGTTTAAACAGAAGTTGAAGAAACACTCAATGAAAGTTGAGAAAATAATTGTAAAAAAAAATAAACGAACAGAATCGCGAGAGAAATGAAGTTTCTCATTGAAATGCTGAATATTATTAACTAAACAATAACAACTAACAAAATATCAAAATAAGTAATTAATAATACATAAATTAAAAAACCCGATATAACAAAATGAAATTTCACTAGTTTACGCGATTTCACAACTACTCGAGTTCCACAATCACGCGGGAATTCATAGCTGCGGTCGAAGTGTGAGTTGAGAATTGCATTCGCAGCGTTTTCGAGGCACCGCAACGAGTTTTCTGAGTTTTAGTATTCGATTTTCATTCAGATGACACTCAAGAAAACGCAGAAAACGCAAAAAACGCCACAGAGAAGCTGGAAACACTCCACGAAAATGAGTTAAAACGAGTGAATCTAATGAATTCTGAGTGATTAGAAAAGTCCTTTCGGCGGAAATTCGTAAACTAGTGTAATCATTCGCTTAAAATTAAGAAAACACACGCAGTAATTAAAGGAAAATAATACGGAAAAACCTAAGAAGTCACTAATAAATACGAAAACCTCTACTAATTTCGTGAAAAACGTACGCAAAACGGCATTTTTAGCACGAAATCGTACTTTTCGGCCCACTCGATCCACGCTCAGCCCACTTCAACACCCAATTAGTGCTCGTTTTTGGACCAAATACACTCACAACCCGACACGACTGTCTTGATCTCAGCGAGAAGTGGGCGTGGCTGCATCGGGTTCTCGAAAAGCGAGGAAGAACAAGAATGCAACTAGAAACGCACTCAATATATCAACAAAATTATTTATTAGATAATAATAAGAACAACAACAGCAACAGCAGCAACCACAACCGCAACAACAACCACATACAAGTACCAGTAAAATGTGAACTTGACAGTTATCGAACTGCTTTCGAATTTGAATTGCATAACGGAAAAGAAAGCAAAATAACAGGAATTCGAAATTCGAAGTAACGAAATTACAGCGTTGGCACATAAAATTGAGAGTTTTAAAAGAGGAATCGTGAGAGGATTTCTGCGGTTATAACGGTGAATCTCCGCGCGAAGATCGTGGGAGAGCGCGGAAGCAAAACCAGCAACAAATCTAGACACACAAAAAAAGAACCAGTTTCGGCGAACTAAAGAAAAAAAACATTTCTCTTCAAAAGAAAATCATTTTCGGCAGCATTTTTTCCTTCTCCAGTTCGATTTCGATTAATTTCTTCGTTTTTTCCTTCCCAACACAACATCAGTTATTAGCAGATACAATAACAACAACAACCACAGCAACAGCAACCGCAGCAACAACAGCAACAACAACAACCACAGGAATTATAGAAAATAGCTGAAAGAATAGATTTGAAAATAGAGCTCAGGGCGCAACAACAAATCTTCCAGAACAATAACATGTAATCACAAATATTAGACGTTAATCGTATCGACTAATTTAATTAGCAGCATATAAGAATGTACACTCAATTAGCAACAACAACAACAACCACAACCAACCAACCAACCAACCAACCAACCAACCAACCAACCAACCAACCAACCAACCAACCAACCAACTAACCAACCAACCAACCAACCAACCAACCAACCAACCAACCAACCATCCAACCAGCCAACCAACCAACCAACCAACCAACCAACCAACCAACCAACAACAACAACAACAACTGCAATAGCACCATACAACCGATACGAACAACAACAGCAACAACAAATAGATACAATAACTGATATTTTCTACAAAAGCGAATAATAATAAATATTTACAATAGCGAGGAATCAGCATACAACAGTTTAACGCGAGAAACAAACTAATTATAAGATTAGTTATTTTTGAAAAGCTAGGAAAAACCTAATACAACAATCTGTGTTTTGTATTTCAATCATTTTAGCGGGCTAGCGAAGCCACGATATAACTACTAAAATCGGAAATCCTACATTTCGCGCTCCATTTTCGTTGAAATGCCCTGCAAAATCCCATTAAATTGTGGGGTTCTTTATGAACACAGCAACAACAACAGCAACAATTGCCTTGTTTCTCATTACAAATTTTATAAAGTAGAGAAGAATTCCAATACCACACACACACACACACTCACACAAAAGTGTTGCCACCCTCTTTCTTTCGACGATTGTGATAGCAAACGACAGGATTCTCCAAAAACTTTTTTCCCCAATCGTTAGCAGAAACTTGTAGCAATTTCTCTTAAATCAACAGAGTTTACAAAGACAATTTAAACTGGTTTCAGATGATAATTAAAGCCGAACAGAATAACGACAGCAACAGCAAAAATTCTGCATCGAAACAATTTTCATTCTTAATAGAAACAACGTACAACTTTCATTTCTACAAATGACAGCAACGGCCGTGAATGCGAGTATAGTTAAATTTTACGCTATCATTAATAGAAAATGGAATAGTTTATTTAAAAGCGAGCCAGAAGCACGATGCTGCGTTCATTTAAACAAATTTTGTAGTTTTATTATATACAACAACAACAGACAACAAACAACAACAACAACAACAACCAGCAGCAGCAGCAACAGAAGAAGATTAAATCTTATTTACACTAAAAACGCAATTTATTCTTGCAGAATAGAATTGTTTGCAGGACAGAATTTACTATCGGATTGTAAGAAATGACATTGCGAATTTTAAACTAAGCAATTTGGAGTTAAATTTGAGTGCCAAGCTATAATACGAGATAAAGGAATTGTAAATAAATTAATAAGAACGCGTTTTGAATAATAAAATGAGAGGAAAACATTTCTTTTCTTTAAAACGAAACGTAAATAAACAAAACGATAACTGAAAAATTAACTTGATTTCAAGTAAAAGTGTTAGAAAAGCAATATTTTGCAGTATTTATGAAAGCAAACAAATTCAACAAGGAAATTATGTAATCCCGGCACCACAAGCCGCCTGGATTTCCAGTAAATTGCATGCAGTGGCAACCTTCAGCTAAAACAGACTCCCCCTCTCAGACTTTCTCTTTCACACCTTCCAGCAAACGCTGATCTGTTGCTCTCTGTAACTCTCTGTTGCGCTCTTTAACTCTCCTCTTTCTATTTTCCACTGCTCAATAATGAATTAATTTCATGGAAATACCAAAATATTGCTTTTGGATTGAGAAAATCAATGTAATGATAACGAAAAAGCGTTTAATAACAAACAAAAACCAACAAAAACCACATTTTCTGTAATTTAACCAAATAATAGACTTTTCCAAATTATTTAAGAAGTAAAAAAAAAAGTGGAATATTGAATTTTGAATACCATTTGCAAGGCAGCTTCAAAATCAGTTGAAATAAATTAGGCAGCAACTTGAAATTTGGAATTCTTGAATTCCTGCACGAAGAAAAAGCTTTTCCTTGATTGAACGCAATTGATTCGGAATTCAATCAAATTTAATTTGATCCAGTCTGCGTAGGAAGATCCGACTTATTTTTTACACTGCGAGGAAAGACACGAGGAAACGCTACATTTTTAGAATTTATGTATTTTTAAACTAAGCGCGAGAACTCACTGAAGAACTCGAAATATCCAGAAGAAGAGTAAATAATTTGGAGAAAAATACACTGTAGTGCCTAATCCCCTTATATATATATATATAGAAGTATATATTACCGATATATATATTGTATACTCATTATATATTATTTTGTAAGAAGTAAGAAGTAAGAAGTAGAAATAGCGCGAGAAGCTACGAGAACCGCGGAAGTTCAGGTAGCGAGGCGAGCAAATTTTAGAGTAGTTTTTTGGAGTTGCCCGTCGGGAAGGAAAAGCGAGAAAGCGAGAAAGCGAAGCGTGAAAGCGAGAACGCAGGGAAGAAAAGCTTGTGTGCGCGGAGAGGTGCGCAGGTAGGAGAAACAGCGGCGGCGGCCGAATACAAGCTTAAAATGCAGTAGAAGGCCGAGGAGCAAAGTAGTGAAACCCGAAGTTACAAAAACGTAGTGTTGCATATCCACGAACATTAATAACCGAACAAAACCGAACACGACAAACAAGCGAACGCAAAAAAAAACACAACGGCTGATCTTGCGACAGCCACAAAAACAACAAAAACAGCAAGCGACGGAGACAAACGTTTCAATCGCTTTTGCATAGTAGCAGCAACAACCAACCCCAACAACAACAACAACAACACACACAGAAGCTATTCGTATACAAACAATTTAAACTCGTGCAGAGTTTAAAAGAGAGGAGAGACACGCAGTAGATGGTGTTAATTAACAGAGGAGGCGAAAGTATATTTACTCTCTCTCTCTCTCTCTCTCTCTCTCTCTCTCCGAACAGTAGTGGCTAAGAAAACACATGCAATTTTCAGCATTAATTCGAAACTCCGAACACGTTCATCATTTCGTGTTGCAGACGATTTTTTCATTTCAAAATTAATTCCTTTTTCTTGTTAACCAACAGCAGCGGCGACAGTTGTACTTAAATGTTGAGCGCAACGTTTACAAATGACATGCGACGTCTAGACGTTCATAGATAGAAGTAGTAGATATAAAAGTAATTATTGTTCCTTTTTGAGTTCTTATGTTTCCTTAACAAACGCAACAGAACAGGGAAGAGATGAAAATAATAGAGAAAAAACAGCTGGGAGAAGGTGAACAGCTGAGAAGTTGAACAGCTGAGAAGTTGAACAGCTGAGAAGTTGAACAGCTGAGAAGTTGAACAGCTGAGAAGTTGAACAGCTGAACAGCTGAACAGCTGAGAAGTTGAACAGCTAAACAGCTGAGAAGTTGAACAGCTGAACAGCTGACACGCTCAAGAGCTGAGAAGCTGTAAAGCTAGAAAACTAAAAAGATGAAAAGTGAAAAGCTTGAAGAGTGAAAAGCTTGAAAAGCGAAAAGCTTGAAGTGTGAAAAGCTGAAAAGTGAAAGAAGTTACGTTTAAAAACAACAATTACATTCGTAAAATAGTACCTATTTTTGAAATTTTAAGTTCCCCATGAGGCTCATTTTAAGTTATTCGAAAGTTTCTCGTTCCGCACGAAATCAGAAACGTAAAACTTATAAAAAAGCTGAAAAAAATGCAGCGCTTTCAGTGCTTAATAATGTTGATCCCGTAGTTTTTAATATTATTTAACGCTTTTGATTAGGATTCCATCGTCATTTCAGCTCTTTTCGCGTGAAGAGTATTTCCAAACATGATTTGATTTCACTGTTTCAATTAAGTTAGAAAAAACCACAATAAAATAACGAGAAAAATAGACAGAATATAAGAAAGACAAGGAAAACAAAACAGCTGCAATACGTTGATTACGTCATATGTTCCTAAAATATATATACAAATATATTTATATATACATATTTATTTAATAATTTACAATTAAGACTCCCACGCAAACGCATTCATACACGCAGAGAAAGAACGCCACAAGCGTAGGAAACGCATTAAATAGCATTAAATTGTTAAGTTATACAGCAACAACAAACAATAACAAACAATAACAAACAATAACAAACAACCAACAAACAACAAACAACAACCAACAACCACAACCAACAACAACAACAGCAATAGCAAAGCGTATCAGTTATTTTTCATTCAAAACATTCCGACACACAACCACAACCACAACCACAACCACAACTACAACCACAACCACAACCACAACCACAACCACAACTACAACCACAACCACAACCACAACCACAACCACAACAACAACTATGCAATAGCAATAATTGTACCACACAAAAATGAGAATCAAACAAAAATCAGCAAGATTAGCAAGATTAAACACGCAGAAATTACGATAATTTAAGCTGATTTGCATCTTTTCGATGCTAAATCGATTTCGAACGATTCGATTGCTTGATTTTCATTCCCCCGCAAAACAGAAGCAAAAGCTACACGGTAAAAAAATCACCGTCTGCTAGAGAAGGCGAGAGAAGACGTCTGCCAACCGTTTTTACTAGCGAGTTTTTATTACGCTCGCCACGGCACAGCAGAGCTTCCAACTGATTTTGCCGACTCTGATTTGTCGACTCTGTTTTGTCGACTCTGTTTTGTCGACTCTGTTTTGTCGACTCTGTTTTGTCGACTCTGTTTTGTCGACTCTGTTTTGTCGACTCTGTTTTGTCGACTCTGTTTTGCCGACTCTGTTTTGCCGACTCTGTTTTGTCGACTCTGTTTTGCTTGTTAGGCAGCCCAAACATTCCAAATCCCACTAACTGAATTACCGAATCACTCACGGAAACAAAAGAAGCGAGTGGTTCTTGAGGAAAAGTAGCGAGTAAATAAGAAACTAGATAGAAACTAGAGCCGTATTCATGAAATGTAAGTTCCCACTCGTTTACTATTATCGTTTGATTATTATTATTATTATTATTATTATTAATTTATTTTAATTATTTCAATCGCATACTTTTTTATATATGACATTTAATTGAATAAAATAAAAGGTTTAAAAAGATTCTGTATTAATTTTTCTTTGCCGAAAGACTACAGCGAGCGAGAGCCAGCTGATGAATATCAGCGAGTTCACTGACTGAATATCAGCGAGTTCACTGATTGAATATCAGCGAGTTCACTGACTGAATGTCAGCGAGTTCACTGACTGAATGTCAGCGAGTTCACTGATTGAATATCAGCGAGTTCACTGATTGAATATCAGCGAGTTCACTGACTGAATGTCAGCGAGTTCACTGGGCTGCAGCGCATTGACGGGAATTCGCTGCCGAATAGCGGGATTTCGCTGCCGAATAGCGGGATTTCGCTGCCGAATAGCGGGATTTCGCGGCCGAATTGACGGAATTGGCCAAAATACTGGCTTTTCATTTATATTTCCGAGACTTTTCAATGATATTCGTGAAAAGGAAGTTTGAGTAGCTGTAACTTTTCATTCACCAAAATTTATTTTTTTATTTTTTTTCTCCCGTTTAATGATCGCTGAAAGCGGAACAAATTTGCACTGTTTTTTTTTTTTAAACCCCCCGAAAATGTTTCCCGCGAAGATATTTGCTTTGTTGCTTTTCTGTACATACAAATGTAACGAGTAACGGTATAACGTGGTGTAAATATCGTGTGAATGCTTTCGCTAGAATCTAATTTAAGTCACTGAATGAGCTTGAAACGTGTAGAGGAAACCGACGACTCGGCTTGAATGCACTGAGCGAAACAACGCGTTACTTGAGTTAAAGTGAAGCAGCGATGGCAGATTATCGGATTTTTCGATTATCAGGCTTCGGCGTTCAGCAGCGAGTTGTAATTTTCACAAAAAACTCGATAGTTTCATTGAACTCACTGAAAAAAAAAGAAACCGAAATCTGTTCTCGGCAACCATTTCAACTCTTAAAAATTGAAATACACTTTGCGAAAATGCAAACAGCAAAAAAAAAAAAAAAAAAAAGAACCCCAAATGCACTTGACAAACTTTGATACACTGCAAAAATCGGCTGCAAAAATCGGCTGCAAAAATCGGCATCGCAGAATGAAACTTGCGAGCCGCGGCGCCGCTCGAAGAATTCAACCGAAAGCCGAATATCGCGAAATAGCAAAACTTCACACACCGCCTCCCCGTATTTTTAGGCCGCTAGAGGAAAGAAATTATATAGCAAACTATTTTACAAAGCAGCAGACTCGGCTGCAACTAGTTGCACTGGCAGAAAAAGGTGGCGAATTCGAGAACATGTAAACAAATGAATGCATATCATAGTTGTAAAAATATGAACATGAGAATTACGAAACAAAAGCAAAACACCGAACACTCACACACACACACACACGCACACACTCCCACACACGCACTCACACACACACGCAGACACACAGATGTTATTACGAGCGAAATACATACAAATATACGCAGCTTTTCAAATGCTGATGACTAGAAAAGTGAAGAAATACGCTGTAAAAATACACTGAACAGAATACGATTTCGAAAACAGGCCGAAAGCAAATGCAAGCAAGAAGAAAGAAGCGAAGAAAAGAGCGAAAGTAAATTAATAAAAACAAAAGTAAAGGAAAATAACGAACTGTGTTTTTATTGATGGCAGCCTTTTCTTACAGTGTAGCTTGCTGAGCCATTCTCAATGCGCAACACACACTCGCACACACACTCGCACACACACTCGCTCACAGTACACAATTCAGTGCAGCTGCAGTCAATCACACAGCAATCTACACTCATGCAATCTACACTCTCATCAATCGCTTGGCTTTTTCAATGTGGGGAAATCCATGTGGGGAGAAGTAAAGACTTTCTTGTTTTCAAAATTACGCTTGAGTTAAATAATTTGCCATTTATTCACGCTTGAGAACGAGAGGTGGTTCTCTCTCGCAGTCGTTCTCAGGAGCGCCCTACGCAGCTCACAAGTAATCTCAGCAGCTCTCAATAATCTACTCTCTCGCTAGTGTGTCAAGTAGCGATATCTGCTCTCTGAGTGTTGGCATTGGTAAGCAAACGTTCTCTATTTTAAGCAATAGTTTTCCTACTGCGTAAGTCTCTCGCTAGCTTATTTGCTTTGTATGTATGCCGTCTCCTTTGCGCAAATCCCTCACCCATTATACATGTATTGCTCTCTCTCTCTCTCTCTCTCTCTCTTTCTGTCCTAAGTGTTGCTTTGCCAAAATAGCCTACTATGCATGCGTTTTTCTCTTTGCAGTTCTCTCTTTAATTTATAACACTTTTACGTTGCACTAACAACACTTTGCAATAATTCTCCCTATTTTCCCGTGTGAATTGCCAACAACGCAGCTCTTCCGCAACTTCGGTCACACGTTCGCGGCCGGCATGGGTGTCGCCGGAGCGGCCAGCTCGATCGCAGCCGTCGCAGCGCGCTGTCCCACCCCGTTCGCGTTCCCCTTCACGCCGCTGGGCTTGAGTCTCTTCGACGTCGATCCGTCCCGCATACTGAGCATGCTGCACCACCAGACGTGGCTGGCCGAAGAGGCAATGCGGTAAGTGTGTGTGAGAGGGGAGTGCGAGCCCTCAAAGCTCCTCTCCGTCTCTCTGCTGGGCGATGAAACACTCAAACACATTGAAGTTCTCCGTAGTTAGAGCTTCCGTCGCAAGACGCTCGCCTCGATCCTCTCGCGCACTAACACTCCCGTTTTCTCTCTCTCTCTCTCGCTCTCCGTTCCGTTTCAGCACTCGTGGGCTCCTCCCGCTGCACAAAGAGTTCCCGCTGCGGTTCGCCGCTCTCAGCGATCTGCTCGCCAAGGAGTACCAGACGCCGCATCCCGGCTTCCACTTCCCGGCCGCAGCGGACGTCCCCTCCACGGCGACTGCAGCCACCCCGCCGCAGCAGCAGGCGACTCACCGCTCCGGCTCGCAGCCTCAACTCTACAAGCAGCAGCCGCCGCAGCCGTTCAACGTGCGCTACCCGTCGCCAGCGGCCGCCCCTGGCACCGCCTTTTTTCCCCCTCATCTAGAGCAGCAGCAGCACCACCACCACCACCAGCAGCAGCAGCAGCAGCAGCAGCACCTGCAACAACAACAACCACATCATCAAATGAAAGCGAAACAAGCGAGACAAGACACAGAATCACCACTACAAACTGCTACCTCGACGCAGCCCAGCTGGAGTCCGAAGGACGCCGCGTTCCTGCAGGAGCTGCAACGCAAGAGCGACAACAGCGCCGCGCAGCGCCACAACGAGGAGGCCGAGAGCAGCGCTGCAGCGCACGAGCCGCCCTCGACGCCCGACGAGAGCGGCAGCGCCGTCCGCGAGGGCAACACCAGCGGCAGTGGCAGCGGCAGCGGCAGCAGCAGCAACACGCCCACCTCCTCCAGCCTCTACAAGAACTCGCTGGAGCAGCTGCTGCAGCGACGCTACTCCAGCTCCTCGCTCGGCGACGGCCTGCGCTGCGCGTCCAGCTACTCGCAGCTGCTGCTGTCCGCCAGCTGCTCCACCAGCACCAGCACCAGCGCGGAGACGGCCAGCTTGCGCGAGAAGAGCAGCTCCTCATCTACCTCCTCCACGCCGCCGTTGGGCGCGGCGGCGGCGATGGTGCCGCCGGCGTCGACCACCACGGCAGCGGCCGCACTGCTGGCGCAGCACCACCACCAGCAGCACCAGCAACTCGGTCACGCGCTGAAGAGTCCCTCGGCGGAGTGCGCTCTCGCGCCCGCGCCCGCGATCACGCCCGCGATCACGCTGTTCGCCGACCCGATCGAGGAGGAGACGCGCTGCGTCGTGTGCAACGCGCACTTCCCGAACGTGTGGCTGCTGGAGCAGCACGCCGCGCTGCAGCACCCGCACCTGGGCCCGGGCGAGGAGAAGCCCTTCATCTGCGAGCAGTGCGGCCAGTCGTACCGCTACCGCTCCGCCTACGCGAAGCACAAGGAGCAGAACCACCGCGCGCGCCTGCCCGCCGACAAGCTGTTCACGTGCGACGTCTGCGGCATGCAGTTCCGCTACCTGAAGTCCTTCAAGAAGCACCGGCTCAACCACGCGCTGGAGCGCCTGCACGGCAAGAAGATCGCACCCGCCATCGTGGCCGGCGTGCGCCTGCAGATGGCGGCCGGCGGGGGTGGCAGCGGTGGCAGCGGTGGTGGCGGTGGCGGGGACCCGCTGCACGCGGAGCAGGACGTGGTCACCAGTTCGCAGGAGCCCAACGCGCCGGCCGACGAGGGCGGCGAGGACCTGCGCATCAACATCAAGCGCGAGCCGCTCGACGAGGACGAGCGCCGCGTGGAGGAGCAGGACAACACGATCGACTCGGCCGGCGGCGGCGTGGGCGGCGGCGGCGGCCTCCTGCTGTTCAGCGACAACAACTCCACGGCGTCCACTTCCACGGAGCCCAACATCACCAGCTCGGACGGAATCAATAGTACAAATAAGAGGGTAAGTAGGCGGTGGGCGTGGTCGACAGATCCCATTTGACTTCTCTAACTTGCGTGTCTCGTCCGCCAGCCTCCCCGACTTCTCACCACTCCGCACCCGGAAGCGGATCCCCCCTACCATCGCCGTCTGCAGCAACATCAGCCGCCGCAACATCATCTCGCGCCCACACAGCTGGCGCACGTCGTCCATCCGGCAGCCGCGCACCACCAGCCGCCGAGCGGAGCGACTGCCGCAGCAGCGGCCGCCGCGCTCAGCTCGCTGCACTCGATTAACTCCATCACGTCGCTCATCAACGCCGAGCGCATTCCGAGCGAGCAGTTTCTGGGCCTCAATCCGCAGGAAGCCTCGATTCTCAATTTTCTGCGTGTCGACGCAGCCGAGCGACAGCGCGATAAACGGTGAGTGAGAACATCTGCACTTCCTCTCTTTACATTAATTTGCGCCTAGGCCTCTCTCTCTCTCTCTCTTTCCCTGCATGGATTGTTATTGAAATACTCGCCTGAAAATAGTTCTCACGCGTAACAGTAATCCTTCTCGCTTTCCCATTTCTCTCCTCTCGCTCAGCAATCCACAAACGTCGCGCTTCGCTTGCCCGTTCTGCGGAAAGTGCGTTCGCTCCAAGGAGAATCTGAAGCTGCACGTGCGCAAGCACACCGGCGAGCGGCCCTTCGTGTGTCTCTTCTGCGGGCGCGCGTTCGGCGGCAAGTCGGACCTCACGCGCCACCTGCGCATCCACACCGGCGAGCGGCCCTACCACTGCGAGTCGTGCGGCAAGTGCTTCGCTCGCGCCGACTACCTGTCGAAGCACCTCACCACGCACATCCACAACGCGCCGCGCTGAGATGAGGCGCGGAGGAGGCGCCTCCTTCGCAGATAGTGAGACTCCATCGCGGGTGGCGAGCAACGCGTGGCCGGACGGGATGACGACTAATGGAAAGAAATGGAAAGGATAAAACGAAATCAAAGGGAAGAAGGAGAAGGAGAAGGAGAAGAGGGCGCACAGCGATGTCCCCGCGCAGCAGGAAATCTAAGAAATAACAGAGGCAGCAACACCGAAATGTTCACGCGAAGTGCGAATGAGGTCTACATTTTTACAGGAATTTTTTATCTTTACACTCCTATATTTTTTTTTTACTTTTAGTGTTCGTAGTTATTAGGGAGCGACAGGAAAAATTTAGTTTATGTTGAGTTTTCCAGGTATAAATAGAACAGAAATACACACGCAAATGCAAGCGCTTCTGCAGCGCTTCCGTTTAGGTGCTCACGAAGCACTCGTATTTCAGCGCACGAGAAGCACTCGTATTTCGCGCGAAGCAATGAGCGAACCGCAAAAAAAAGAGCGATCAGTACCGCACGAACTCGCAACCAGTGTGGTGTCCTCGTTACTTTTACGGGTTTTTAGCAAATGATAACGAAAAGAGGCGTATTTTTTGTATTATTTATTTCGTAGTTTTTTACTTAGTGCTATTTTTAGTTTTTACGACTAACGTTAAGTTTTTACGCTGCTGAGTAGATTTTCGCTCGTTTTAGCTAAATAGTTTAAAATTCTAATACACAAAAAATAGAGGCTTTCAGTATAATGAAGAAATTACAGCGAATTTAGATTTCTTCTGTATTTACATAATATAAAGTGAGACAAAAACTCCGATGACAGTTCTGATGACGCATTGACAGTTTTGATTTACTCTTCAGCATTGAATTTTGCTGGTAAGAGCGTCAGCGTGGAAGAATATTCGCACTCAATTTTAAAATTTCTTCCAATGCACACACAGGCACACACACAGTCTTGTGGTAAAATCTCTCGCTTGCAAGCGTCTGCGGCGCGGCGAGTGCGCTCGACCAGACCTTCGATCGAGAAAGCTCGTGTAAATTCCACCCGAGAGAGAAGTCGAAGTTCTCTCGACAGCTTTGAAGTTGGTATTTGCAGAAATATTAAACTACTTCAGACTAATATTTCTCCCGCGATTATGAAGATAAATTCTACTCAGTGTAGACGAGTGTATTTTGCAAAGTAATTTAAATACGACTTTTTTTCGCAAGAATTCGATTTCGGTCGCTTTTTGTATTTCGTAAAATTCTGCTAAAATTACTTTGCAACACGCAAATATTTTTATATATTTTGATTTTACATTTAAAAGATTATTTTTTTGATGACGAATTAATTCCGAGAATTTGAAAAGTGTTCTGAATATTAATTTCTTTAGCTTTGCAAAAGTTCTGCACTTTTAATTCTTCAGTTTACTCATTTTTATATTATAAACAAAATTCTATTTTAGAAATTTAAAGGTTTTTTTTTACAAAAAAAAACTTTATTAGTAATTTTGGTGACGGTTTTCTCGGAGTGCGAGAATTAAAAATAAAAACGTAAGAATCGCTTTCAAATTTAATTAGGAAATTGAATTAATTTTAACTACGATTGAGAACGCGACGACGAATTATTCCGGAATGCAAGAACATCACAGAGAAGAGATTCTTTTCGAGGAATAAAAATAGAAATAAATAAGCATGAAAAGATTCCGTTTCAATGCACGAACCGCTAAAATTAAAATTGTATTGTAAGCAAATTCAATCACTGATTTGGTTTCACTAGCAGGACGAACTGCAGTCGCAGAGACTGCAAATGTAAAAAATGTCTAGCAATTTTAAGAGAACTTTACAAAACTTATATACACACACACACACAAACATACATACGAGTATTTACAGATGCGAGAGGCGACACGAAGAAGAGCGAACAAGCGCAAGAATGTATGTTTCACAGTTACAGCAAAGCAACAACAAAAAACGGCAGCCATTGAAAACCTCAAACTGCTCAACTTTTTGGAAATTTCATTATAAATTCGTTTGTTTAACTGCGGAATTCACTTAGAATCCCTAGAAAGGAAAATCAACAAATCAATATACAATAACAACAACACCAACCACAACCAACAACAACAACAACAGTGCAAGCAAAAGAGCGACCGTTAGTTAATTAACTGCAGCATTAACTGATTCATTGGTTAGCGCGCAAGATAATGACAACAATAATGACGAAATCCATAGAATTATTTTTGTACTCAAGCCACAGCAACAGCAACAGCAACAGCAACAATAAAACTACCGTTACACATGTATTATTAATAGTTATTAGCAGCTATACTAACAACAACAACAACAACAACAACAACTACAACTAGCAACTAGTAACTAGTAACTAGTAACTAGTTAGGAAAATAAATCAAAGTATTTAGTTGAATTTACAAAACGAAAGAAAGCAAATAGAAGAAGCAAGATAATTATTTTTATTAGCATTAAAAACAACGATAATAATGATTATTTAATAATAGCAATAACAACAACAACCGACAGCAACAGCAACAACAATAAACGCCACCGTTATAATAGTTTAATTTGAGCAAATAGAGTTTAAAATGTAATTTTACAACAACAAACTAGTAGTTCAACAAGTAAAGATAACTGTGATTCTCACGCACTACAACAGCAGCTACGAATCAAAACAAAAACAAATTTCAATTTCCAGCTGCATGCATACACACACACACACACACACACACACACACACACACACACATGTATGGATCTATAGAAAGTAATTAAGTAAATCAATTCGCAGGCTTTTCTTTAGTTTTTTCTCTTTTTTCGGTTTTTAGTGGTTTAACTTGAAATCGAGTTGTAACGGTAGCGGGATTTAAGTAGATTTTAACTTTACTAGTAGTGATTGGCACGGGACGAAATAGTTCTCTTGACGAAATAGTTCTCATGATCGTTCCCGTCTCATCCCAACTTCGAGACGGTAATCGACGTCGAGAGAAAGTCGGAGATCGGAATCTCTTCGCCGAGACACGACATTCAGAAGCGAGATGCTGCGATTGTGTGCCTCACTAGTTGCTGAAATTGTCGTCTTCCTACCAATTCAGGAATCCCCATTCGCTTCAATAGAAATCGCAAATCCCTTCTATAAATATAAAAAAAGCTTTGTAATTCCCAACAACTTCTTCGTTATTCCGAAGTGCTAACGAATACTTGGAATCACATTGTGAGAAGCGTAAAAGACTTTCCAGGCTACCGTTACGCCTTCCTTGATTTCCCGATTTCCTCTTCTTTATTTTCTCAACTCCTCACCACATCTTCGAGGAACAACAACACATGACTTATTAACACCGTTACCGTGCACCACAGACGCGTATTCTTCTTCCTTGAGCGAGACACCGTTTTGGTGAGCGCAGAGGTTCTTGAAGAAGGACAGACATTCTGAGGACAGACATTCTAGTGACGCGAACAGACATTCTAGTGACGCGACAGCCACGAACATCCGCCAACAACAACACTGAACCACTGAACCACTGAACCACTGAACCACTGAACCAAGACATCGAAGCAAACTAACTCTAGTTTCAATAAGTATATCTCTGCATTAGTGAGGGAATAAGTGAATATTTTAACAGCTGCGTACAGTGTACGGAGTAGTTGTAGTTGTAAGAAGTAGTAGCGAAAGAGCAGCCGCTGCAAGAGACAGGAACGGCGGCGCTCGGCGGCGCTCGGCGGCCGTCCGAGCCAAGTGCGGCGTAGAGTAACGAGCAGCGAAGCCTAGTAATAGCAAATTAACAGTTAAACAACCACTAAAATAGTAGACGAGAAGCGCGAGAGCGACGCGACGAGAAGCGCGAGAGCGACGCGACGCGACGCGACGCGAGGAAGAAAGAGAAGAAGGAGAAAACTTTCACTGTGCCAAAATATGATGTACCTCATAACTTTTAAACTAAAGCGCAAACAGCAAACAGCAAACAGAAACAGACAACAAAGTAATTCGTAGCAACTACCGTAACCGTAAAGTAACCGTAAAGTAAGCCGCTTAACCTTGTATGTACCGTTAGCAACTAACTTAGGAGAACCAAGTGAATCCATCGCAATCAAAGTACAGCCAGTCAGTCAGTCCATTACGCAGGCGTAGCGTAGCGTACACGCAACAGCAATTGTAATTCTTTTTATACTTACTTTGAGGAAGGAACGTTTCTTTCATTACATTAACCGTATTAACCGTATTAACCGTATCAAATTGTAACGCTATTTTAGCTCGTGAAGGATTGTGTTCACCGCTGTTCACAGCAACGGCAACAGTAATGATAGCTTTTATTTTCTCTTAGATGTTTTCATTTATCGCTCGTTATTTTTTAATAGCAGCCGCCTTGTTAATAGCAAATAACTTTTCACGACGACGACGACGAAGAAGAAGAAGAAGAAGAAGAAGATGAAGATGACCACGGCGAGAAGCAATACAGAATTTTTATCTACTCGCGATCTACCGATTTTGCGGTTGGAAAATCGATTTTTGCGCCAAATCAAATCTCTGGCTTTAACTTTAAATCCACCTCAGCTTCTCGTCTCCCGGGAGAAGAAGCGATTAAAACCGTCCGAAGGCGTTCTTCTTATCCATCACCTTCTCGCAATTGCCTGCTAATTACAATTAACGCTTCTCGAAAAACGAGGAGACACCAAAAACTTCGACAGCAAAGAAATTCGCCAAAAAATAGTTTTCCCCGAAACTCGAACGTAGCGAAAAGCAATTAATTCGTGGACGGATATCATATATTTTCGTTTTACTAATATATTAAAAGAGTTTGGTTTTTAATTTTGAACTATTTTGAGAATTGTAGAAATTCAACCGAAAACGATTTTTCAAATTTCTCTTGAAGAAGAGCTGAAGCTCTCTTGAGGAAGAATTTAGGTTCTCTTGAAGAACAATTTAGATTCTCTTAAAGAAGGATTGAAGTTCTCTTACAGAAGACTTGAAGTTCTCTGGAAGAAGAATTGAAGTTCTCTGGAAGAAGAATTGAATTTCTTTTCGGAATTGAATTGCTATAAAAACAACAATAACACTGCCTATCGATCGAAAAACACATTATCGACTTCTTCTCGAAAGACGGCATCACAAGTTTCCAGCAAACTCTGTAGAATGTAAAATAGTCTCTCTGTAGGCTTCAAGTTTGAAATGTAGTTTTTCATGTTTTACAACTGTTGAGTTATTTACAAATTTTCAAGAATTTAGCTTTTACATAGAAGTATATTAGTATATTTTATGAATTTAGCAACATTGTGTTATCATTTAAATAAAGAAATATACATTTTTTCAAAAGATTGTTTTACCTTCGATATTTTCCTTTCACCTGCGTTATTTTTTGATTTTGAAACTTTTTTACAATTGTTCAGTTTTTGGATTTCCTTTCCTTTTTCGGCTTCATTGAAATGCAACTCATTGTACAAAATATTCTAATTAATGCAACTCGTATCGTTTGAACTTAAATGCAACACTAGCGACACGAGCGCCACCAAATTGCGATCAACGACAACTTTCCCCAACTAACATTAATAGCGAAATAAGGAAGACAAGCAATATATACATTTTGCATGCCATCGGTGTCCAATTTCTATTAATATTACAGCGGCAACAACCAAATACAGCAGAACGCAGCGAGATGCAGCAAAATTGCAATTACAAGAAACCACTTTTTAGGCCAAGCGTTGACTTTCGAAACACTTGAAAGGGAAGCAAACCACTTTTGCTCGCAAATCTCCTCTAAATGTTATATTAGATGTTCCCAAACAAGCAAAATATAACAAAATACAAACAAAATACAGCAAAACACAACAAAATACAGCAAAACACAACCAAAGATATGGTAAATTTTAGAGGAAACGTCAGCTTTGCCGTATCGAACAAGAGTTCGAAGAAATTTCTACTTTAATGCAGAAGAAGGGAAAGTGTTTGAAATTGAATGAAATTGAAATACAAAAAACAACAACGAAATTTTTGACATTAAAATGGTTTGAAACGGAGAAGAAACAAAATATTTTAGAAATCATAAACTAACTCTAGAGATGTGTGCGTGTTTATAGATGTCTATTTTAAATATTACTAGCCAATATTGAGAGAAAACTATTATTAGTTCGATGTTTCTCTGGAAGTTACATTTTCTGCTCTTTTATGAAAACGACTTCGTGACAATTTTTAAAGGTTTCAGAAAACAAGCAAGAAAAAGAGGTTTTAAATTGTTAGAAAAGTCTAGATATATTATAGTTTGTTAATTTTAATGCATGCATGAAAGTTCCTCCAATTCTTCGATTGCTTTTGGGAAGGAGAAAAATAACAACTACTAGCAGGTTAATTCGTTAAATTGCAACTAAAAAATGTCTGTATATTGGCGTTGAAAGCTGCCAGATATTGATTGCGAGAAATTATGACGCTCTTTCGTTAAAAATTCCCCCCATTCAAATAATATTTTCCATTGTTGACCAGATTCACTCGCAGTTTACGACCTTCACTCGTTTACGAGATTCTACAATTTAAGAAAATTACTTTAATTTATAAATTTTTAAATTAAATAGCGCTTTTTTTAATTTAAGCACACAAAACATAAATTAAAAAGTCGCGCAACATAAATATTAAAAGTTGCGCTACATAAATGTTAAAAGTTGCGCTACAAAAATCGCGCAACACCGCTGCAGCATTATTTGTTGCTAGCAACAAATTATCTAGAAAAAACGATCAAAAACTTGGAATTTTAAAGAGTGCCTAAAAGTATGCAATGGAAGTCTACTTACTTCGCATTCCCCCTGTTTCTCAGAGAACATGAAAACACAGCATGAAAACACTGGAATGAAAAATAAAAATTCCATTGTATAGTTTTAGGCCGCTTCGATTATCAAGCTGTTTTTTTAATTTCGAAGATATATCGAAAATTTATGCTAATAAAGAACAACAATGCGGGGGACCTCATTTTACGACTTGCATTTCATCATATTTAAGCAGATTATTTGTTGCAAATAACTTTAACTATATAAAAGCTTTTTCATGAGAATTGTTACTTGAAAAGAACGCCACGTCAATGTTATCACCTGAAAATTCCTTCGAGATGAAATAACCCGAGAATTGGAGAGATTTCGAGGTAGCCATTATTTTTGATTTAATTCTATTTTTCGAAAATCTTTTTTACATCAATCTATATACATTTATATATATATATATATTGAATATACATAGCATTTATATATCTATAAATGAATGAAAAGCAAAACTTGTTAACATTATTTAAAACGATTGCAAACACAAACTACTTCATGTAAATCCAAATATAAACAATTTTTGAAGAACTATTTTTCGGTGTTAGTCGTCTTTTCAATACATATACAAGAAACGGAAATACTGAAGTAATTACAAGAAATGTAAAATATTTACCTACTCATGTACTAAATGTTGATGTTGTGAGCAATATTTTCTCTCTTTCCGTCTCCCTCTCACACTCTCTCTCCCACTCTCTTTCTCTCTCTCTCTCTCTCTCTCTACGAGTACAGCAGTCTGAGCTGCACAGAAAACATGATATTAAAATTAAGAAGCCCGCAATCAAATAAATCTTCACACTTCTAAACACACAAAATTAGGCGGGCAAGCAACAAGCAAAGTTTCAGCATAATTTTATATAAATGTCTACAAAATCAATTTTGAGATCATAGAAAGAAGAGCAAAAAATCTTTAGCAAAAATACAGTAAGAGAAACGATAGTGTAAACGGGAGAAGCGAGCGGTTTTACACGAAGCGCAAGAAAAAAACTAGCAATATAAAAAGTTGACCTCAAACAAATATTTTATAAATTAACTATTAAAACTTTGAATACTTCACGCAGAAGAGTAGAAGAGACTCGGTAGATATTCGGAAGCATTTCAAGCCGGCGTTGCTGCTACTCCATGTAAATAAACTACAGCTTTTTGCTGCAGCGCTGTTTCATTTCATGTACATCTCCTTAATTTTTAAGAAAACAATAGCATTTACTAAAGCGAAAAACCAAAAACCAAAAACCAAAAACAAAAAACCACAAAAATTATTGACTCTCGAACGAACGAAGAAAGCATGTGATATTTTTCTAGCAGAGCTCAAACAACTCTGAGCGCTCACCAAACGTTTGTAATGCAAGAACAATTCATACTTATTTGTTGTAAACGTAAAGAAACTGTATCTGTCTAACGGTGAAAGCGTAACGCGAGCCAATAACTTGATTGCCATAATTTTTTAACTACTGGCAACACTAATAGTGAAAATGAAACTTGTTAAAAGCGAAATTTGGTTTTTTAGATGTCAAATTTCATAGGAAAAGCTTAGCAAATTTACAGCGCTTCACCACAAGCAACTAACTAACTTGAAAGGAAACCTCTAAATACACACAAAGGAAAATAATGAAAACCACAAAACAGAAAACACACTTTACGCTATGGAGACTGATTTTCTTAAATATTGTTTTAGTAGCTTAAAAATTGTTTAAAATCAACAAAAACTGTATGAGGAACTCAATCTATGAAATAGTTAAATTTCTAAATTTACTACAATATTTTTCAACAAAACTAACATCACGAGAGAAAAAAAAAATCGTAAAAATGTTCTTACGCATGGTCAAATTTTCTTTAAACAGAGTTTAAATTCGAGATTTTGGAATGGTTTTAAATTTCCATTTTACAATAGACTGGACAATTGCAACTGGAGCAGGCAAAAATTACCAAATCACAAAATACCACCTAGTTTGCCAAATAATTTATTAAACTCTCTTTGCTTGTGATGGATTTCTTCTGTAGGAAATTCCTGCAACTCTCTCTCATCTAAATCCAGTTTAAAACTGTTACACCTGAGAGTGTAAGCACTGCTTCTTCATGCTTTTCATGCTGAGCCCGAAAGTACAATTACAAGTTTACACCTTTCCCTGCAATCTCGAACTTGAACTTGTTTAAACTCGTTCCACTTACAGTCTATGAAATGTGCAAAATTTACTTACAATTGAACGTTTCTCTGGATAGAAGTTGTTTAGAATCTGTAAAACGCATTTTTGAGTAGCTGAAAATTGGCACAAAAATCTAAATAACAGGAGTGAGATAGAAATGGATATTCGACGAAACATTTAAAACGTTTTTAGAGAACAACTAAGCTGTGTAGACGACGTTAGGGGCGATTGATACAAGAATGGCTGAGGTATTCATGTGATAGATTAGAGAGAAATTAGTAAAGGCTGACAATTGAGTGAAGGATTTGAGACCAGAGGTGAGTTCGAGTGTAAAAATGTTTTAAATGTAAGTAGGAAAAATATTAGAAAATGCTAGGAACACAAGGAAGTGCGATTTTAGTTTAACAGGTATTTGGGGCAAGTTAAGCATGTCAGATGGGAAGAAGTGTATCCAAGGCAAGCGAAAATTGCATTCACACCCTTTCATTCAATGATGCCACGTCAACGGGATGGAAGCTAGAGTGTAAATGCAACTCTTCAACAAAACTGAGAAGGTGCTAACAACAAAGACGTAAACAATGTGATATTAAAACTTATTTTTCTTTCCCTATCAAATCAAATTCAAGCATAAATAAGCTGCGTCATAATAGCGAACGAAAACCTACACGAACAGAATAAACATGAATGAAATAGCTTCACCAATCAATTTCCCCTTTTCTGATCCTTTTGCGATAATTTGAATTATAAGTAGCAGTTAATTTGAAATTCACGTACTCAAATTAATGAAGTATTTTAGCAAAAACGTAACAAGAAGCGAAGCGGAGTTTAAGGTTGGACTTTGAACGCCAAAAGGAGGAAATTGAAATTTTAACAAGAGTGTAAAAATCAAATCGAGATATCTTTAGGAACCGCAACACAAAATCTAAGCTTTCGGTGTTTTAAGCAAGTAAAAGCAAACAAAATTAACATTCTAGGACCCACACACATTTGACTAACGTAAAATTTTAAACAAATCTCGGTGTTTTATGAAAACTTAAGCAAAATGATATTAAAATTAAACCTACTCAAAGTTTTTCACCCACACGTTGAGGCAAAAGTTATGAAGAACGAAAATCTGCATTAAGAAAAACCAAAAATCCTTCACTTTCGTGTCTTTTATCCTAATATTTTTAAAATCAAAATATAGAAAATTAAACAAATAACTGGGTAAGGCAAAGATATGGATGTGAGGCGGATTCACTCAACCAAGAAATAATCAAAATTTTATGTGTGTGTAAACAACAATTAAGAAAACTTAACTTTATAAAGAACTTTAATTTAGCTCATTTTTTTAAAAACCAAATGTACATTGCAAACAATTTACAAAGAATAGTAAAAAATGCCTGCCACGAAGACAAAAACAGCTACAATTACAAAATACAACTTAAAGTTCAATTATTCCGTTCCAGCAAAATGTTTCCTTTAAATTCTTCATTTAGGTTTTTATACAACAGCAACAGCAAATATATGTAAATGCAGGAAAAACAGATTTCCCAGCAGAACGCAAGTAACAGCAAAGCAAAATTTCTTGTTGTAAGAATTAATATTTTAAACAAAATTATATTATATTAAATGAATGTTATTAAAATTGTAAAAACGCAAATAAAACAAAATTTTGAGAAAACTTCCTGCAATCTATCACTCATTATTATTATAATAATAGTTTGAGAGTTTTTAGAATTTACGGTGAAAGTTTTTCATTGCATTCTTTCTGCATAAAACTTGGTGATGAGAACTGAGCTTTTCAAGAACTTTTCAAGGGCTTCAGCAGAGATTTCAGCGGCGAATTATTTTTAATATATTCTCGGAGTTTTTGTTAGTTGAGATTTTCGATTACAAAAATTATGCCGAATTTATGATAGCAAATTATAAGAGTTCTCTGCTATAATTAATTGTGTGTAAATAAAAGTAACCAGCGCCATCTGGCACCAACTAGTCATAACAACAAGGTAAATTCCGCCGAGGAAAGAGTGTTGGCAACTCTTTTCGCCTGTGACCGGTACCTTGGCAACCGTATCAACTACCTTGTAGATCTGTAATGGAATTTGTTATATTTTAACTCAATTTTTTGTTAAAAATAATTTTCACAAAATTCTACGCAAATTACACAAATTTTTGCTGTCGGACGCAGTCTGTTCCAGCAAAATAGCAAAGCCATCTTCAAGCAGTAGTATGTCGAAGATGTCAGCCAAGGTTGACGACAGCTGTAAGCAAAGCCGGGCTTCATAATTGGAAAGAGAATTCACATCGTCTCCCACTAATTTCTTCCCACAGCGGAAAATGGTGAATGCAGAAGTTGGCGCGGTTGCAGCATGGTTGAGATCCATCGTCACATGAATGAATTCGAACTGGAGCACGTACCACCCGTACGCCCGTCCGACGCACACACCGTCCTTTATCACTTCCCCATACGCGCAGCAGACGCTGAGCCACCGCAGCCACTGCATGGTCATCATAAGTGGGATGCACATCATGTGCGTCTGCCGTGCTCTGCAAAGAGCCAGTACCCGGTGACAGCGGAGGACGGCCGCGTAACCATCGAAAGCCGCTGGGAGATGATTGAGAAGGCTCTGCTACGCCCCATCGCCGACTCGCACGAACTGGAAGAAGCCATCCTTGCCTACAACACCAGGTACAGGGATCAGTGGAAGTTTCGGGCGTTGCACAAACTCTTCGGAGAAGAGTTGGACGAGAGTGAGACGCAGGTGTTCTTCGAAGATCTGCTGCCGCGCATAATACGCTTGGCCCTGCGTCTCCCCGACTTGGTGCAGAGCGCCATTCCGTTGTTGAAGCAGGGACATACTCACTCTGTCACGTTGACGCAGGAGCAAATTGCGTGCCTGTTGGCAAACGGGTTTCTGTGCACCTTTCCGCGACGCAACACCTTGAAGCGCAAGTCAGAGTACAGCACTTTTCCTGATATAAATTTCAACCGGTAAGCGGACTAAAATAAGACTGGTTAATCGGGTTGTCTCATTAAGTTCTGCCTCGTTCAGACTCTTCCAGTCTTCCGGACACCACGTGCTTGAGAAAATAAAGTGCATCTGCCACTACTTCCGCCGAGTGTGCCCTACCGAGCAGAGCAGCAGCAACGTCCCCACTGGCGTCGTAACTTTTACACGGCGCAGTCTGCAGCACTCGGACACGCCGAACTGGTCTGAGTGTGCTGCGCCCCTGAGCGAAACACTGCTGCACATAACTTCGCAGGGCACCATCGAAGACCAGGGCTTGGGTCTTCTGCAGGTGGACTTTGCCAACAAATTCCTTGGCGGCGGTGTACTCGGGGGCGGCTGCGTGCAGGAGGAGATTCGCTTTGTTATCTGTCCGGAGCTGCTCATCTCGAAACTCTTCACCGAGTGCTTGCGTCCCACAGAGGCGCTTCTCATGGTCGGTTGTGAACGCTACAGCAACTACACAGGCTACGCTAGCTCGTTCCAGTGGGCTGGCGACCACGAGGATGCTACACCGCGTGACTCCTCACGTCGCCGCCAGACGCACATCGTTGCCATTGACGCTTTGGCTTTCCTGGAGTCGTCGCATCAGTACCGTGAAGAAATGATGCTGCGTGAGCTCAACAAGGCATACGTGGGATTCTTTCACCCACTCGAAACGCCCGCCCCGGGCGTAGCCTCAGGTAACTGGGGTTGTGGCGCTTTCGGCGGCGAGGCTGCGCTGAAGGCTCTCATACAGCTGATGGCGTGTGCAGCAACCAAGCGTCCATTGGTTTACTACACGTTCGGAAACACTGCATTGCGCGATGCTGTGCACGAGCTGCACGCCTTTCTAGGTGGGGCGCATGTACGCGTTTGCGACCTGTGGTCCACTCTCAAGAAATTCCACACACAGCGTTTGGACCACAAGGAACTGTACAACTACATTTACAGCTGCCATGGCAGAAATGCAGCCGAGAAGCTTCAGAAGCCGGCCGAACTTGTATGTGAAACCTGAAGGATTATGAGTCCGTATCCTATCAAAGTAAAGAACTTGTTTTCAGCACAGTAAGAAAGTGCAGAGCACGCTGTCGCAGCATTTTAAAGCAGGACCCTCAGCACCTACCGAAACACACTCCACTGTAGAAGGCTCCACATACGCATCCACATCCCAGGCAGGAGCGCAACAGCGGCAGCACAACCGCAGCCCGGATATTTTTGTTGCTTCCTCGGATGCAGAATCCGATAGTGGCTGCGCTCGGGAGCGGGATGAGTCGTGCTCGACTTCACGCGAACGAGAACCCAGCCGCACTGCGATCTCAGACGACAGTGAAATGGACGAGCAGCTGCTGCAGACTCCTGCAGCCGAGAGCCCTCCCACGAAGCCCGAAAGTAGACAGTCGCCCACGTTAAAATCACCGCCCTCCAGCTCCGTGAAGAAGCGCTCCGAGCCCAGGCAACGCACCCTCCTGGAGATGCTCGATCAATGCCACACCGACGGCAGTCAACCGAAACGTCCAAAAAGCTGAAACTTTTTCATAGAAGTAGTATTTTGTTACACTGTAGCGTATATTAAGGAACTTTCGAAAGATCGAGGATATCTTAAGAAATTTCTTCGTGTAACATGAGCGTTTCTGCTCTCAAATATTATATCATCGCAATTTATTTGACGATATCGCTGAGTTGCTTACAATACATAACAAGCGGCCAACTAAATTATTTAGTAAACATAACGAGTTGTTTTAATTAGAAATTAATTGAATACGAACCATTTTTCATTTGCAGTTGAAGGTTAAAAGCTTTTAAGTTCTTCCCACAACAGATTTTCCGGAAAAGGCGTATTTCGCCCTTTCCCTCGCAGCGGTACGACCTTGCGGAGGAAGTACGTTCTCGCAGTCACGTACCAACTTTATATTAGGAAGAAAACAAGAAAAAGAACAGCCGAAATCATGTTTATTTGGTAAAAATTGGCAATATAAAAACACAAATTATTCAGCTTGTGTTCATAACAAGTGAATACTTAAGTTAAACATAAACAAGCGATAACAGAAATACGACGTCAAGCGTTATTAAACTGGATTTTTCTGGTTTTTATTATTAAAGTTTAAAGTTTTTCGAGCTTATCATTTGTTTGTCGTTGTTGCGTTATTGCGTTGGCTGAACAAATTTAATGCGTAGAGACCCTAATTAAGGGGTTTGTAATCACCATGGACAATACGAAACCTTCATCTCTTGAAGTTACCATGTTATTTAACGTTCTGTCGTGTTACAAAACTAATAGGGACAAATGTTATCTATAGAAATCTATAAAAAGACATTTGTAAAAATAAATTTGTAAGAAATTACGCACACTGTAAAGAATAATTTTCGGTATTTTAATGCACGATAAATATAATTGATTTGGCTTTTGTTTTTATTTAATTCATTGAATAAAAACAAAACAAACACTCGGAAGGCGTTATCGACAATTTTGTCCTCATTTGAACTCGCTTTACAAAATTGTATTAATTAGAAACTTGAGTTCGTTTTCGTTTTTCTCTGCTCTTCTCTTTTCGCCCTCCTTGCGATGCATGCGGGCATCTCAACACAGAAGTTCCACGATGTGCAGTTCTTCGATTAAAACTTCAGCGATGACTTCAGCTCGTTTTTCAAGTGTTTATTATCGCTTTTTATTTATTTAAAATTTGAGCTTATCATTTACACAAGCTTAAACGATTCCAATTCAAGTAATATGATAATAAATACACAATTGAAGAAATATAACAGTTCAAAATTGCAGTTCAACCCTTCTTCAGACTTTCTTCAATTCAGTTTACTTCAAACATTTGTAGACTAGATTTAAATTTGGTTTTTCTCATTTATTACTTTCTGAAAATGAGTAGAAAATCTGCTTTTAGCAACACTCACAGAAGTAACTATGAATTTTTTCTCCTATTAAAATCTATTTCATTGTTTGCGTTAGCAATTTAATAAAAATCAAGTAAATCGAAATTTCAAAGGTGTTGCTTTCTGCAAAATAAAACATTTTTAGTAAAGAAAAGTGCAGAAATTCGTCTTGAACTGCTTTCATCTTTTTGCTGCTGTTCATTTTTTCATATATCACGGAATGTGAGAAAACATCGAAATGAAAAAACAACTTAAATAAATTCAAATGTGTTAAGTGAAGAGAGTATTTTAAATTTGTTTTTTCTCTAATTCAATGTTGTCGATGAAAGTCTCTAACAAAGGTGGAGCAGTAGGAAAGTTTATTGAAAAACCAAACAAAAAAAAGCCTCGCAAGGAGGCTCTTTGGCTAGGCCGCGGTTTCTTAGAAGCTCTGAAATCCTTTACATCAGTCAAAGAGTGCCCATCACACGCATTTTGTATGTCGCTGCAACCTACGGAATAAAATTTCGTCTTAATATATCATTTTTTCCATGTATTTCTGCCGATTAAATTGAAATCGTGATCAAATTTACTGCGCTGTTTGTACTTGTTTTCACTGTCTAGAATTTCCATACTCATCCAAATTCGATATCTAAATTCGATAACGGATTCGTTAGATCGTAACGGGAACGGCCTCTTCCAGATAATGAATAATCACGACATCACTTCGAACTGACCGAACTGTCGAACTGTACGAAAATGTCGCCGTTCCGATGCGACTTCGATATCTCAACGAAAGCACATCGAAATGCTTGGCTGGTTATTTAAATTCAAGAACCAAGTAGAGTTGAATTTTGAATTTTGAACGTAATGTAAGTTGAACGTAAGTCAATATAGGACTGCACACGCTGAGAGTTTCATTCACCCCGAGTTGTGAAGTCGGCAGCTTGCTGCGTTTCCAAACCACTTTTGTTCAGTGATTGTCGCTCACTTCCCATTACCCGACGGTGCCTGTCGTGCATTCGAGACGCTCCCACCTCTCCGATTTATGCAAATGAAGCCGACTTGTCAAGTACAACCACTAGTTGTTGCTGTTGCCGATACGTTTTCCTCAATGCATTCAAAACCAAAACAAGTTTTCGTTTTAAAGCAAAAAATGGCTTTTATTGATGTGCTATTTTAAGAGAATTAAAAATGGTACAGTCTGTGTGTATATATGAGCGATAATGCAATGGAAAACTTAGCTTAATTTCTTAGCTTAACTCAGTCCAACGTGTTGGATTACATTTGTGGGATTATTTTGGTAGAAAACGAGAAAATGATTAGTAAATAAAATGGCATTTCTTTGCAACTGACGAAGCAGTTAAACAACTTGGCACATTGCAACTGAACTTATTACAATAAACAGAAGACAATAGCAATAAACTTTGTAGTTCTGAATAAAGACGAAGATATCATTTTGGAAGCGAGCGCAGTCATATTTCATCGATATTGGCAACAAGGGAAGCAGTTGCTGGTCCCCACTGCGAGGGCGTCTTCCACCCTCCTGTGACCCTCTGTCCCCCTCCCTCCTCTCCCAACCATCGTCAGGTTTCGTTACTTCTTCGTCTGCGCCTTGCAGAGGGTGCAGTAGTCGTAGCTGCTCGGCGACACCGGGGGCGAGCCTGGTGAGCTGCTGAGAGTGCCCGCGTTCTGCTTCTCGGGGTAGATGGGAAAATGGTTCCAATGGGGACACGGCATGTGTTTTGGCGGATTTGTAGGGAAAGGCATGATGTTTGAACTAAACGTTGATGTTTTTCTATATTTTATTGATAGAACTCCTCACTCTAGTGTGTATCAACACAATTGTTCGGTACGATCGCCACAATCACTTGTTTAGTTTTTAAATTTAAAATTTTTAAACACTTCTTCTTTTCAAAGAAAATTCACTGCAGGTCTGGCCGTTCTATCCATGCAAACCTCAGTCCGACTCAACTCGCGCACTGTTCACCACCGACTAAGCAACAGACCGCCGTCGCCAGCGTTTAAAAACACTTCTTCTCGAAGTCTTCGGGGTCTGTTTTTGAGACCGGCCGCTTCCTTCTTATCATTTGGGACTCTTTTTCGTTGCTGTTGCTCTTTTTATAGCAGCCGCTATTTCGAGTTTTCGAGTTTCCGCGTTTTTATTCACTACTCTTCGTATACCCTACAATAGAGAAATGGGGTCGCACTTTATCTGTCCCGGCGACGGCTATAGAACGCAGCAAGCACTAAAAGCAACAACTATATTGAGACGATAACAAAATCAAATGCAGTGAAACACTCAGTACAACGTTAACCTAATCAAAATGGCACATTTATTCTGGTATTTCCCCGCATAGTCTCAGTATCGTTTCCAGCAGACTCTAAGCCGGTCTTGACTTTAAGAATTACCTGAAGCGAGAATGCAGTCCGCACTGCGACGAAGGAAATCATTTCCAGTATCCTTTTTTTAGTTACCCTGGAAGTGCACTCGAGAATGCCTCTCGCAGAGCAGTAAATGTACCTGAATTCAACAGCTTCGAGTGTGCGATAGAATCTCGTACATTCCAGTAAACGAGATGCTAAAATTATCGCCATAGAAAACGGAAGAAAAGGACGTGGAATGCATTAAGAGACGAGTGCACATTATGATGAGGTAAAAAATTAAGGTTCAGGTATCAGTAAAATACGCAATAGCACACTGAAACTGAGGTCAGTCTCGTCAATTGTAAGCAATTCATGAGAGATTCCTTCTATGCAGCTCAAAACGCTGTTTCGATCTTGACCATCGTCTGCACTCAGCAGCAGGTTGCCTGAATTTCGGTTGAATCGACTATCAATCGTTGTTGGTTATCGCCTTCAATTCTCGCTCTCGAGCGCCATATCGCTTGCCAGCTTAAATTCGCGACGAGAAAAAGCCAATCGCGATTTCAATTATCGTCGACTTTTGAAATTAAAAGCTGTTCGCGATTCAAAGGCTTTCCACGTCATTTCAGACGATCGGAACGCTACAGAAGGTGGCTGATTAACTGAAATCCGTGATTATTTTAAACGCAAACGACGGTTTCTGAATAAATTACAGCTGGTTACGTTTCCGAATTTCAATTCACGCTTTATGAATTGAATGATGAGGTGCGCAGTAGCCGTGGTGGACCTAGTTTAGGTTTCTTCCTCGCTTTTCACAGTATTGTGGTTCTGCCGGTTCGTCTCAACTGGCTTGTTATGCGGTATGAAAACAGAAACATGATAAGCGCTGGAACGCATGCTAGATAAGCACATTTTAGTCCAGAAGGTCCACACAGCACACAGGCGGCTATAAAGCCAAACACACACACACACACACATCCCGTGCACAGAAGTGGCTAAAAAACTAGTATTTTGAACATAAAATGTTTGTTTCTGATAGTTTTGAAAGATGCTAGAAAGACAAGCAACTCAGATGTAGTAAAGAAGCTAATTATCGAAGCAAACTGCAGTCAGGTGATAACAAATCCGAAAGATAAACTTCGCGATCAAATTAAATTTGGGGCGTGTGTAGATTTAATTTGATCGCGAAGAAGTTTATCTTTCGGATTTGTTATCACCTGACTGCAGTTTGCTTCGATAATTAGCTTCTTTACTACATCTGAGTTGCTTGTCTTTCTAGCATCTTTGAAATCTTTGTGTTCCAAGCCACTCAAAAACACTTGCAAGCTGTTTCAACATCATCATTCAGTGACGTAGAATATGTTTTCAGCAAGAAAACAACCTGTTTTTCAATTGTTTTTCTGATATTTTTTCCATAACTGTTTGACTTTTAAAAACCCTCGGCAAGTCGGTGACTAATTAAAGTCGGTTCGTGTTTTCAATATCTTTAATTTTATTAATTGTATTTAAATATGACAAAATTTTTATTATTTAATTTAAACAAATCTACACTTTCTATTAATACTAATTATAATTAATGTAATTATAGTTATGTAATTGGTTTAGAATAATTAATCTAAATATTCATTTCAATTTCATATAATCTCATTATTAAACTTTTTTGAATACAAGAATTTTGTTAATGCATTTTACTTTATTGAGTTTTAAAGTCTCTGTTAATGATTTCGGTGTATATGTATCGAATGTGTGTGTATCGCGTGTGTGTGTGTATTTGTTTGTTCATTTGTGTGCGACAAAAGTTTTGGTTCCTGTTGTTTTAATTCATTTAAATTCTTTATAACTTTGTAAATATGCATCTTTTTAAAAACGCTTTTCTTGCTTTATTCAAACGCTTACTTTCAGCGAAAATATACTTACATACATACATTTATATACTATGTAAAACACATAAAAACTATATTTCACTAATTATCGCACTAATTAGCGTAGAAAAAAATAAAAATAATCAGAGATTCGTGAGTAAATAAAAATATTTACTCCGAATTGCACGTTTGCTCGAAGATCCTGGTTTGATTTTACGTTTACATTTCACATTCCATTTCTTTAGACTTCTCGTGTTCGAATTACTTTCCCCCACCGGCTTTTCTTTTATAAAAATACAATTTTTTCTTCAATTTTCTTCTCTCTAAAAATTTAGAAGCTTCCATCACTCCTGTTAAAATTTGAATATTTTAGAGTTTTTCGTTATTATTGCAAAATTTTTCGAATAACTTTCTTCTGTTTCAATGAAATGATCTCACAATATTGCATTTTAACTATATTTTTATTTCTTTTATTTTTGTTTATATTTTTTTTAAATATAAATTAAGAAATCCATTTCGAAGAGATTGAATTTTAAATCCGTATAATTTGAATAATATTTACATCGAAACATTTGCAACTGAATAGCCAGCGTTTTGTTAAATTTTGTTAAGAATTTGTGAATTTATACAATTTTTTGGATTTTCTGTATGATTTCGAGTTGTCTTAAGAACATTTTTTAACAATTTTAAGGCCAAATTTCAACGTTCACAAAGTTTTCAAACAAACTTCAATAAAGAATTTCGCTAGAATAAATTGTAAAAAAGATCTAGAATTTTATTACAATTTAAGAACTGTTGGGAATCTCAAAGTAAAAAAAATTTAAGATTTTAGTTGAGGCTTTCAGTATTTTTACATGATTCTTGAAAGCAAAAACAGGTAGAAAAATAAAAGCCATTTTTAAAAACTTTAATTCAAAGAAATACAGAATATTTCGTGAAGTTGTCTTAGATTTGACTTGATATTGAATTATATATTTAGATTTAATTTATTATTTATGAGATTTTAGAATTGAGATACATGTAGCAAATCTATTAAATATGAAAATGCTAATTAGAAAAGGCTGGCTGGATAAATGAAAACTAATTTTTGGCACTTGCATCTTGCATTTGCAAAGATTGTATTAAAACCGAGTTAATTTCTTAAAAATGTTCTACATTCTATTCAATTAAAAACAGAAGACTGGCAATTGAAAATGTTCTTTATTCGAAATTAATCTAAAACTTATGTAACTAAAGCTGCACAAAAGTGGGATTTCTAAAGCATTTACATAACTTCAACAACTCGTCCTCGTTGCATTGAGGCGTTCAAAGTAGGCGTACAAAGTAGGTGTACAAAGTAGGCGTACAAAGTAGGCGTACGAAGTAGGTGTACAAAGTAGGCGAACACAGTAAGTAGTGCGTTTAAGGAAAGAAGCCTAGAATGTTAGCTACACAATAAAAACTGTACAAAATGCACAAATAAACACACGTTCCTCGTCTACAAAGCACTCGAACTAAACTCGTTTAGCTGTATTAATAGAATTATAGTACATTTTAATATCAATCCGTTACATTCTTAGAATTGTTTATAATTCTATTTCACAATAATTCGCTAGAACTGTTATCAGTTAAAAACTAAACATACATTTATGCACTTTTAAATAGTTCTTGTTTTTGCTTGAATTTTTAGTTATTACGTTATCTACTAATTATTTCTTAGCTTTCAGTTAAATATTTTAGACTATTTAATACAATTAAATTTGTATATATATATATTTAATTAATTCTAAGTGTTTGTGTTAAAACTTCCACTTCATCATCGTATTTAATCCATAAACGTTTTCGAGTGCAGCAAACAAATTTTACTCTACGAGTTTCTCACTTCTTTTTGTTTTCTTTTTCTGCTTCGTCTCAGCTTCATCTCATTTACAAATAAATTATTTTACATACCTTAAACAGTCAATAAATTAATTATCAATAAAATAAAGAAGAATTAGCTACGTAGATTTAAGTTGTATTCAGAGGCTTCGGAGCGTCCTCAGGTCAATAGAAAAACTACAAATAGGGGGATACAAAGCGAGACACAGGGGAGTGAGTTACGGTGGCCTAGAGTAGCACAAGAGATAAACGCAGCATTTAAGAGATAAACGTGCGTTTGCAGATACATAACTGTAGTAAGATGTAGACAGCTGTGAATTTCTGAGATACTGGGGTGCGCCAAGAAAGCGTCGGTGTATATTTAACACGTCGGAAGAACGCTATACAAAATATAATAATTGTTATATTCGAAATGTTGCGAACGATGCAAAACCATCAGCGGCATAAATGCGAGAGCTCGCCCACCGTGCAGCGTGAAGTGCAGTGAAGGCGAGTCCTGCAGTTGCATCTCCTCAACAGTCGCGCAGCCGGCAGTTGATTTAGAGCGCCGCTGCATTCGACGAAGCTTGAGCGGTTGTCGTGGCAGCGCGGTAATAAATGTTGGCACCCTTAATGGGGAGCGGATGCGCTTCCGTATTGAAAACCCACTCGTCCAGTGGCAACAACGAGTCGTCGGAGAACAACAAGTAGAGATACTGCAACGGCAAGAGGAGAACAAAATTACACATACAGCCAAAATGTAAAGCTACAACCAAAATTGTAAAGCTTTCGCAGCCAAACCTTTAGCGTCTCCGCCAGAAAGAAACTCTGCTGCACATCGTCCTTCTGCGGCTCCTCCTGGTAGACGTTCTTGATGCCGCAGTAGCCGTGCGGCGTGCGACAGTGGCGCTCCAACGCTTGCACCGCATCCCAGCCCCAGTCACGGTACTTCTGATCGTGTGTCAGGCGCCACAGTACAAAATAGCTCTCGATGGTCTCGGGGCGCAGAATGTAATACTTGGCTTGCGATCGGAAGGCGCGCGCTTCGCCCGCTTCGCTAAAGCTGGAGAGGAAAGCATTGAAGAGAACATCATTAAAGGGGTCAGAGTAGGGTCAAAGTTTAAATAGTCCTACATCCGCCGCTACGTTTAAAAAAATACAGCCTCATATTTTACAATATCCACGCCTGTTTCTCTCCAGATACAAGTAAAATAAGTAAATTTTCAGGCTTACAATTTAATATATACATCGCAGGCGTTACAGCGACCGAAAGGTCCTTCGATCGGGTATGACAGGAACTCCTATATGAGAGTTCTGAAATCCTGGATAGAAATGGGTGGCGAGCCCTCGGATGTAGGGCTCAATAAGTGAGAGAAAGCAGACTCACCGAAAAGCCTCGGGTCCCAGATGTGTGGGGGTTCGTATGTAGCTTTCGTGGCAGGTATTTGTAATTCCTTTTCCGATTTCCAAAAACTTCTCAGTGTTCTCATTTTGTCGTGTGGTTGCACCGAGAGCAAAGAGACCGCCTAAGTTGGGCAAGGAAATTAAAATGGGGGAGGGGGGAGATTAAAACCGAGTGCTAAAAATCATTGAAACCTCGCAACTCACCTGCAAAACACGCCAGGTGACCCATTTTGTGTTCCAAGCGATCGAACTTCAAATCAGAAACGTACGTCAGCCCATTCGGACTGGTGCGCACCATTTTCTCTACGATGGCCACCATTGCCTCGTCGAACATATCGCGAGCCTCCTCGTCGACTTGGCCCGATTGCAGCCACGCCTTCAGCAGGTATTCGTAGAAGCTGTCGCCCAGAGCTCCCAACGACATGTGCACTGGAAGCGAGGAAAGTGAGCGCCTAAGTCCGCAACGACGATCCCGCCCTCCCTCCCTCTACTCCCTCTACTCACTCTGTCCCCATTTGCCCGTTTTGGGATTGAGGTAGTTCGGGTAAAGTCCATTCGGCTTCTCGATCTCCTTCAAAACCTGGCGGATCGCCTGCACTCGTTCGCGATACAAGGGGTTGCCGGTGACGTCACTCAAATAGGCGAACTCCAGATGCAGCGTACCCAACTCGGAAAGTATCGAGCTGCCGCCGGAGGCCCAAGCGTAATTCTTGCTGGCACCCGTTCGGGTGTTGACCAGCGCGTATGGGATGCCCGTCGGCGTTTGGAAGGCGGGCAGCAATTTGTCGGCAACATGTTGCGCACGATCGCGGTACATGCTGTCACCGGTGAAGGCGTAAAGGGTCAGCAGGCCGCCAACGAAGCGTATATTGGTCTCGAAGACGGACAGGTCGGCGCTGATGTTGTTCAGCCACAACTTACGCTCGATCCATTCACGGCCCTCCTTGTACTCCTTGTCCAAGCCCATCAGGTAGAGCGTGTCCAGGCCGTCCACAATGGTGGCGCCCAGATCGTGCGCACCGAAGATACTGGCCAGGTGCGGCCGCTGGCTGAGGGGGCGTAACTCGTTCTTGCCCCACGCGTACAGTTTGTAGTTGTGCCAGGCGTGTTCCATCATCTGAAAGAGAGGAAGGGAGGGAAGGAGAACGTGAGAATTCGCGGTTTAGATTGCTGGAATTTTAGAAGCGAGAGAAGGAGGCTTTTCATTACTATTTGCAATTGCAATTGTCGTAGCTTTTCATTGATAGCGCCTAAAATTCTGCTACTTTTTTCAAATCATGTCTAGGATTTCCCCTTCGAGAACCTTTCGTCGCCACACACACACACGTGACTCCGATCCTTTTTGGTTTTCTTGCTGACATCCTTCTTTTTTCACTTACCATTTCTTATTCGTTTTGCGTAGCTTTTCGTAGCAGCCTTTCAGGCGAAATGTAAACGCTATTCAAGGAAATCCTTGGCGACACAAAGAGAAGCAACACGAAATCTTCGACTTTGCGTTTGAAGACGTCGTTATTACTTTTTGCAGTCTATTTTCGTTCTTCATTTCGAAGGCCTGCCACCGAAAAAGCGGCAAAAAGTGGCAAAGAAGTTGCCGAACCCCGGATTCTAATAGAACTTTCTGCTGAGCTGGAAGGAAGGAAGTAATATCGCAAGGCAGTTCTATTGATAATGCAAGGCAGTTCTATTGATAAAATATTAAGCTGCAAGCAGCGTTCTTCGTCAGCAGAGTGTTGAAATCCTCTTCGATGCACTTCAACCTTTCGCACTTCTTTGACGGTGAAACAACAGAAAACTCATCAGTAGCTGCTGTGGATGCAAGTTTGCAGTTGACAACTCCGTGCATGCAAATAATAGCTTTTGTCTCGCGAAGCAATTACTCGCGTGCAGCATGTAATCCAGCAAGGATTTCATCGATTGCTGCCACATCTGCGGTCGATAAAAGCAGACGACTTTTGGAAAGCAAGAACTTGGAATGAGCTGCCAGCCAATACCGATGAAAATACTCGTACATTTAAGTTTCAAGCGGATTTAAATTACTTTGTAGGGTTTTGTTAAACTTTTTTTACTGCATTTACACACTTGCATTCGCAGCAGTAACGTGAATTAGTGAAGCAGTCATCAACTTTGAACGCACTCATTTAGAAATTACAATTGTAAAGAGAGAACATTGCAGTCTTTTATTGAAGTTTATGAATGCTTTTAAGCCGCTCGAGTGCACCGACGACCGCGGCAGCAAGTTGCGAACGAACGTTGATGCCAGCAACATCAGCCGCCTTCCAACTGCTGCAACATTTGCTCGTCAACCTTTTTTGTTTGTCACTCATTTTTTACCTCATAAACTAAAACAACTAAAACTAAACTACGATGCTGCTTCAACTCATAAATTATGAATGAAATTTATTGTAATGCATTGTGATTGAAGAGATATTGCTGCTGTCGTTGTCGTTGTATTATTTTTAGCATGCAACATCAACTTCATTTGCATCCACATCAACTCGATTTACAATACGTTGCTCACTTGAGTCAACAACGACGACGACGACGACGACGAGGACGACAATAACAACTGAAGAGGAACTTTAAAGAGGAAGTGACATTTCATCGTTGATGTTTTTATGTGATTCATGTCTGTCTAAAAATTTCGGTTTTTTCTTTCGTTCACGGTTCTTCTAACGTTCTTAAATTGAAGCGTAAGTTGATTAAATTCAGTTTGATTCAATAGCATTTCTGATATTTCGGTACGTCAGAGATACAAGAATGCTCGAGTAGTGAGAATTCAACAGCTAAACACCTCCTCCAGCTTAACTCTCTCAACTCACGCTCTTCTTACACGTCTTACAACTCAACTGTTTGGACGTTTTAATTTGAACTCGTAATGCCTGCGCTCTCCATGTCACACATACGGGTGCTGCGTGCTGTCAGAGTGATGGTGACGACGACGATGAGATGGCAATCACTCGAGCGTAACTTCATCTGTCGCGATTATTCAAATCCGAATGAAGATGAACTAAATTCATTGAAGTGTGCGTGTAATTGAAATTTTAATGAATGCAACGTGGAACGTGGAGTTTAATCTGTTAATTTGATCTGAACTACAGCTTGGAATGCAGTGAGTAGTGCGAGTATGAGATGAGAGTACAGCAAGCGATAGCAACTCATGTTGGCCTCATTTCAAGTGATAACGAGAAGCTTCTTGCGCTACATTGAAATTTACTCGATTAATCCCGGTATCTTGCATTTTTTTTATTTCTTTTTTTATTCTATCTTAACTCTATTTTTTTTTTACTTTTCTCATTTCGCATTTCTTTAATCCCGATTCGGCTGCACGTATCTTCTCATCCCCCCACGTTTTCGCTGGTGATCGATAGGCTTTTACGCGCCAAACATGATGTTCTGCGGTTGATTCCGTCCAAGCAGTCGGTAAGCATTCCGCTTAATTTTACGCGGATGCGCTGGCACACAAAATGCAAGCCTGCCTCCTCAACTTATCAGTCACGTTTGCCATTTCGCCGTCTTTTCAAACTCACCTTGGGATTCTGCACGAAGCGTTTTACTGCATACATGAAGTTCATGGCAATAAATTACAGTGCGATGGCACCGTAAGCTGTCAAATAGTCAAAATAGTTCTGAAGGAACATTTTGGAAAAAACGCTTAAGAAATCCTTTGAGGAATTAGAACTGCAATAACGCAAAAAACCTCATTTTTAACTTCACAAACTTACTCATAGAGAATTACAAGTGATTATTGCTTTTTTTGCGACATAAATCGCCGCACTCATTAATTATTAAAAACATGGAAGGAGTGAATTGTTTTTGTTATCGTTTTTATAGTACTCATCAGAACGCCTCACGACCAAACACTACAATTAATCAATCAATTATCAGCTGCTTGAGCTTCTGATAAAACTCAATTGTCTACTAATTGGTTTGAATGCTTCACCACTTGAAGGTAACTAATTAACTTGTGTTAATTAACTTAAAACGAAAATAAGGCTTAATGATGTCGTCCATACACGGAGTGATTATCGTCTTCTATACTGACTGATTATCGTTCTCTATACTGTGATTATAGTCCTCTATACGAAGTCATTATCGTCCTCTAAACTGACTGATTATCGTCCTCTATACTGAGTGATTATCGTCCTCTATACGAACTCATTATCGTCCTCTAAACTGACTGATTATCGTCCTCTATACAGGCTGATTGTCGTCCTCTAAACTGACTGATTATCGTTCTCTATACTAACTCATTATCGTCCACTATACTGGCTGATTATCGTCCTCTAAACTGACTAATTATCGTCCTCTATACTGACCGATTATCGTCCTCTATACTGGCTGATTATCGTCCTCTATACTGACTGATTATCGTTCTCTATACTAACTCATTATCGTCCACTATACTGGCTGATTATCGTCCTCCAAACTGACTGATTATCGTCCTCCAAACTGACTGATTATCGTCCTCTATACTGAGTGATTATCGTCTTCTAAACTGACTGATTATCGTCTTCTATACTGACTGATTATTGTTCTCTATACTAACTCATTATCGTCCACTATACTGGCTGATTATCGTCCTCTAAACTGACTAATTATCGTCCTCTATACTGACTGATTATCGTCCTCTATACTGGCTGATTATCGTCCTCTATACTGACTGATTATCGTTCTCTATACTAACTCATTATCGTCCACTATACTGGCTGATTATCGTCCTCCAAACTGACTGATTATCGTCCTCCAAACTGACTGATTATCGTCCTCTATACTGAGTGATTATCGTCTTCTAAACTGACTGATTATCGTCTTCTATACTGACTGATTATCGTTCTCTATACTAACTCATTATCATCCACTATACTGGCTGATTATCGTCCTCTAAACTGACTAATTATCGTCATCTATACTAAGTGATTATCATCTTCTAAACTGACTGATTATCGTCCTCTATACTGAGTGATTATAGTCCTCTATACGAAGTCATTATCGTCCTCTATGCTGGCTGATTATCGTCCTCTATTCCGTTTAACCGATTGATCGTCCCGACTGAAGAAGTAATTTTAATCTCTATCTAAATTATCGTTTCGAATTCGAAAGTAGGGAAACTTGTCTCGATTTTGATTAATTACTCGACTGAAAAGGTTGTTTGGACAACGACTGTCTGAACTGAAAAACCCTTTCGGTGGCAATTGTCGCGCGAAATTCAAGACGAATTAAAACACTATCACGATCTTTATTATCAACATCCCGAAACGAAAATCCCCGTTCGATTATAACCTCAAAGGTTGCCTCAATTTCCAGTTTCAGTTCGCATCGACTGAACAAATCAGGCTCGAACTCGATTATCGCGACGGCAAGACGACAATTTGAGACGATTTTGAGGCGAGAGCAAGAAGCATAAAGAAATAATTTCAATGAAATAAAAAGTAATTTTATCGCGAACCTAATTTGAAATCTCGTAGCTTTGAAGAAATTGCTAGCAGATGGTAATTACATTTCACCCGACTTTAGCAACCTAACGTGACCACGGAAGCGACGATTTTTCAGCAGCAAATAAGAATCAAAGTCGATTACAGCAACAAGGGGCAAGGATTCACTAAATTTCCATGAATCCTTGTGATTTCTCTCATCTTCGCTTCTCTCCTTCCTTCCTTCCATTCACTTCACTCTCACACTTCTTGTGGCCAACGTGGTTTTGGTTTGGTTTGGTTTGGCGTTGATTCGTTTATTATAGAATTTAACTTTTGGACCGAGGCCAATGTTTAATTTAATTTTTTGTCTTTTTCGTGATGAACATAACAATGCCAGGAATTTGATTTTCTCCCTCTCGCTGGTGGCGCCAAATTGTGTTGATTAACTGCAGGTTTTCATTTAAAGTTTGATGAGTTTTCAAGAAAATCCACCCGTGTGAAAGTAAATTAATATTCTGGCCGGCAGAACAGTTAATCACATGAGAAGAACTGCAGAATACCAACAAAATTCTCAATGAATTCCCGAGGCCATTTTGAGTTTCAAGACTGAGGCCATTTTGAATTCCAAGAGTTGCTTAAAAATATACTCGTGTAAGATTATCACCTCCCACATCGGATTGAGAAGCAACACCAACCACTCCCCCCATTTCACAAGGCTGTCAAACGATACGCGATGTCAGCACGAATTTCCCCACGAAACTGGTAACAACAGCGGCCACAAACGCGAGCATTTCTGGTGATATTACAGCTTTGGCCCTGAATTCAATCTGCGATGTATCAATTGATTACAGTGGCAATGGCGGAATTTATGCAACAAGAACTTAAAATCAAACAAGTTCTCCGAAATGTCATTAGCAACGACCTCGCCAGTTGGCAACTCTTCGCTGGCTGTCCAGTCACATGACAAAAGAGTGTCAATATCACTGTAGCTGCCGCCGCATCCGTCGCACTTGAATTTTCAGTTTCCCTTTCAGTTTCCCTTTCAGTTTCAGTTGCAGTTTCAGTTGCAGTTTCAAAGCTTTTCCGCTTCACCGACGACGACTGGCCGTCCAGCGCTGACCTGCTGGCCGATCAAGTGTAACCGACGTGAGGCGAAGTGGCCGTGAGGGCGCGGAGTGACCGTAGCCTACTTCGCCATGTGGGATGGTCGCCATTGCGTTCTTTCCTCTCGCTTTGCATAGATATCGATTGCTTTTCTATGTTTGCACTTTTCAATGACAGACAAGAGGAATTAAAAAGCACGCACGTCATCATATGTCATCGTCATCGTCATCAGCGGCGGCTGTTGATTGTTAGCAAAAAATGCAGCGTTAAGTTTTCTTAATAATGATTGACAGTTTTAGTGATGAAGCTTCAGTGATGCTGGGAAGTTTTTTCCACTTGATTTTGGTGCCAACAATTTCTGAACTCCAGTCGCTTCTGAAGAATTTAAATTTTGTTCATTCCGGATTTCGAAGTATTTATTTTTAGAGTGTTTTCAGACAAGAGACAGAAGAAGACGAGTCAATTGTAAGGTTTGCAAGAAGACATTGAAAGCGTTTATTTTCCCCCCCCTCTTTTTCTCTGCACGTAACCTCGCTTAATAAGTCTTCTGCTTGTCATTGCCTCGCATTTTCATGTTAAAAAACGGCCAAGATTCAGAGAAGGTTGGAGAAAACTCGGTAATTTCAAAATTCGCCTCGCTTCCCCTTTTTTTGTAGTTATTTGTTGGGTTTTTCTTTTTTCTAAATCTGATTTTCTCCACCTTTTGATTTCTATTTAAATCAAATTTTCAAAACTTATCTCGAGTAAAAAGGAGAAAACGAAAGATTTGTTTTTAATTCCATTGCTTTTTTTAAAGTTTACATAAAGTTGCGACAGCTAAAACGAACTTTAATTTTTCCGCACGTATTCGTGAACACGAAATGCCATTGAAAAAAGATCACAAAACAAAAACCAACCGACCAACATTAATTTTCTGCTTGACCAGGATGAAAACATTCAAGCTGGGACCGAACTGCAGCAGCTGGCCGGCCATTAAAAGCGCTTTGATGGGGTGGCTGGCTGGTGGGGAGCCGCCTGGAGGAGACGCCTGCGAGCAAAGGAAACACTAAACCGAAATGCGAAACAGAGCAAACGCAACAACAGGGTGGCTCCGCATACAAAGTAAACGAAAATAATGCCACAAAACAGACGGCGCGACGCGGCGCGGCGCGGCGCGGCGCTTCCTGATGATGCGTTGCGATGCGATGCAAATGTCGTTTCTCGCAACTTTCACCCAAAATGTTACTCGAATCCTTGTCTGAGGGCGGGGGGGAGAAAGTGAGGGAGGGATGGTGGGTAGGTAGGTCCTGCTGTGACAAGGACACCTGCAGTCGTGTGGCACGCGTTACATAATTAAGCACTCAGCATTCAGAGAGTAAGCAATTAAAAATGCGCATTTCAAAGTGCAAAGTAAATCCTTTAATTCAATACAAAATCATCGTGAGACATGCGATGTCTTGGCTTCTTTTGAGTTGAGAAGGCGACGTTGTCGTCATTCCAATTAACTGAAAACTACTTAAATATCATGAAAACCACATCAAACAATTCGCTTCAAATGAATTTCCCGCACGCGCAATTTAAGCATTGAAAAATTGATGTCACATAAAAAACGACAACAACGACGAAGATAACAACAACAACAACGACAACAAAAACAACAACAACAACGACCACATTAGCAATAACAATTGCAACAAAAATTTCATAAATTATTGGCTTACATATCCGTATATATTTTCGATGTCATTAGTAGTCAACTTTTTGCTCGCAAAATTGAGCTGCGTAGCAGTTGTAAATGCAATTAAATATTAATTGCAACAATTAAAATTATTGCTCTTGCACGCACACACACACACACACACACACACACACACACACACACACACACACACACACACACACAGAACATACTGCAATAAATAATATTGTGATAAATAACTGCGATTCATAATTACAAAATTCCACCACCAAAAAATTCAAAGAGAAAATTTAAACTTTCCGTTCAGTTAAAAGGAAAATTTAATTTTAACTTAAGCTGAACATTTTTGAAAATTATAATTAAAGCAAATTGTATTGAATTGAATTGAATATATTTATTATATTTTACTATTCTATTTTTTAATGCATATTTGACAATTTTAACTGAATATTGTAATTGAAAAATGCAACTGAAAACTGTGATACTGTAATTGAAATTGTAATTAAGACAGATTGTATTTGAAGTTCATATTTTTTAATATTTGAAATATGTAATTGAATACATATTTTTAGAGTTTATATTTCATTTCTTAACGCTGCGCTAGTGGTTGACCTTCTGAGGAGCTTCATTGCCTCCTTCCTAAACAGAAGCACATTTTTAGGCAACAGAAATACGGGGTAAGAATCGCTCTACGAGATGCTACGGAGGGACTTTTAATTCATGCGAGAGAATGGCAACATCAGAACGTGCTTCCGGCAAAGCCAGACAAAACAGCTGAGAAAATTCTCAACATATTCGGAATTTTAATGCTGAACGAATGGGGAAAAATAAAGCAGAATATTTTGAAACTCAGTGGGGTGAAATGATGAGTGAGGGACAAGCATTGGAGAGAAAATACAGGGAAGGTTTAAAAGTTGTAGGGGAATACTTAAAATTTAAGTTGAAAGAAACAATTGAAGATTTTTTTTGAACCGAACTTTCATTCACTCAAACACAATCGAGAAGGCGTTTTTCCATCAGCCTACACAGCCTGAAAGTATGCAACATATTTGGACTGCTAATTACGAATCGTACGCGATGGGGAATTCACGCGACGAGGGTAGAAACAAGAACAACCACAGCAATAGCAGCAGCAGCGACAGCAACAGCAACAGCTCGGGAAATCCAACAGGTGAACACAAGTGGAAAACACAGACAACGGAAATATGGAAGCCGTTGTTAGTCGGGTCTTACATGCGATTTCCGTTAGCAGTGCCATCAAAGTGCGGGCGGTTAGTTTATTGGGGCGCGTTTTGCTTTTCCCCGAAGGCTCTGCGGTTCCGAGTTGGGTTCTCCTAACTTAAAACTCAAATGCAGTCTTATCTGATCTAAGCAAACTAAATTACGAGGCAGCCATTAATCAGAAATCAGATCAGGGTTGACTGCAAATTCCAACTCAATTTTAACTCGAAATCGATATGGTGTTCACTTGAAATTCGACTGTTGAGGAAAAATGAAAACTTTCTCTGTCTCTCTCTCTCTCTCTCTCTGTTACGAGAGAGTTTCAAGTTATTCTGGTGTTTCATTTCTCGTAATGCTTGCGATACTTATTGGAAAATCTTTAATCACGAAGAAGAGGAGAGAAAAGAAGAATTTAATATTCGTGCGGTATGATCATCAGTAAGATTCAAGCATCTGTAATAATTCGTCATAAATTCGCACTAAAATACGATGAAATTCAATGTAGACGACGAATATTAGCCATCCATCCATTAACGTTTCACCCCAACTTTGCTTCCCCTCAACTGCAACTGCTGTTTTTATTAAATCACAACAACATCCATGACATCCTCCCGCGCTCTTGCTACGCATTCGCTTGACTGTCATCGTTCGTCGTCGTCGTCGTCCTCGTCCTCGTCGTCTAGGATTGCTGGGCGCGTCAGAAAGTGGTAATTTAATGAACGAGTGGCGAGAATGAAGGGTAGCGAGGAGAGTGGCGAGCATGAAGGGTAGCGAGGAGAGTGGCGAGAATGAAGGGTAGCGAGGAGAGTGGCGAGCATGAGGAGGCAATCAAATTTAATGCAATCATTAAAACGATGCAGCAAAGTGAATGAATGCATGGATGGATGCATCCTGTTTTATTAACGCAAAAATACGTTGCAAGATTCCGACGAGAAAATGCAAAATCAAAGAAATTGCATTTATATCAATACTATTTTATTGAATAATTTAATTCGTTGAGTGTTTAAAGTTTTCCATTTCCATTTACAAACAACAAACTAGTTGAGGATTCTTTTGAAAATTAATCCGCGAGATGTTTGAAATTCATTTCAAACTAACGATTACAACGATTCTAATCATCAAAAAATAATTAACAAATATAAGATGCCACAGTAATTAACTAATATAAAATGCCACAGTGAAGAAGAAACGCAGGAGAGTCGAAGGAAAATACAAAATGATGATGAATTCCCCGACTCATCATACAAAATGATGATGAATTCCCCGACTTTGATCATCAAATTTTAAAGGGTTATTAAGACTCGCGTTAGTGTTTTTCGCCTCAAACGCGAACGACAAAGAAGAGTCTAATAATTCTTACATTTAATAAAAATTCGAGTATTAATTCCTCATAAATCCGGCGACATATCGCTGATGATGGCATTTATTAATTATGTTGACATTCAAGTTCGGTGAGGTAGAGAAGAAACTGCAAAATAAAGCAGAAACAAGCGCAAGATAAAACGAAATACGATACATTATAGTGGCAAGTGAGGGAATGAGGCAAAATAAGAAGAAAACAACTTGAATTTGTCACGTTAGAGGTGCCATTTAAATGACAGAAGAGCAGGGAGATCTCACGTCCTTGAGATTCCAAAGATTTTTAAGTTATTTTAACAGTTTCAGCGATAAGAAAGTGGGGGGAAAATGCCTCATAGACCTATTTTGCCTTTTCAGCTCCACAAGCGAAATTCGCCATTTTTATTCTCCCTCCCATTATCGCTCCTCATTTCACTGCAAATTGCAAACTTCTTCCATGTGAGATAACATTTCCCCCATTTCTAGAACTCCGCAAGAAGTTTCCAAACTTCTTATCTTCTTCAAATGAAAGTTTCGCGTTGAACTTTTTCAAAACTGTCGGATCGACTCTGCAATTCATTTCCCCTCGGCTCTGCAATTCATTTGTAGCAATTATGACAGAGACATTCAATTGTATAGCAATTACAGTTACAATTAAGATCGCAGAAAATTTAAATAAAACTCAAAACTCGTGCGATTCCGGTCCTCGATGAAAGTGCAAAGTCAAGCCACCAAAAATTACCAAGGCAAACAAAAAACCGGACACGAAATTTGCAATAGAACTTCGCTGAAGGTTAAAATAAGTAAACCACCAACAAAGTTCGCCTGCAGCCAGCTACGGAAACTTTGGAAGATGCTGAAGTTGAAGACGCCGAAGTTGAAGACGTGGTAATATTTGAAGGAGAAGCCGAAGGATGCAAAGATACGAGTGTAGAAGAAGAACTTCGCGGAAGATGCTGCGGAGAGTTGGGAGGGGAGAGGACGACGAGTTCGGCCAAAATAGCTGCCAACGCCGATGCCGAAGCCAAGGAGTCATGGAACCCGGACGGACGACGACGGCGACGACGACGACGGCGACGACGACGACGACGACGACGACACAATGCAAATTGTGCTGAAAAGTTATTTAAGCTCAGCGAGATAAAATTATTCAATAATAAAAGCGGTTATTCAGCACTTAAACAGGAAAGTTTTTATTTGTGGCGAACGGTGACGCTTTATAATTCGCGACTGGTTTGTTTTGCGTAAACACAGGAAACAATTTCACGCTGTGAAGAGAATGTGAAAGCAATTTATTTACAAATATCAAGGCAATATGAAAACAAAGGTTCCCGCAATATGATGACGGATATTCGAATTAAACTGAGTTGGCTGTTTGCGAAAAATCATATTGAAGATTAAAACTATTCGATTGTCAAAGCAAGCAGAAAGTTTTCGCTGCAGATTGAGGTGCGAAAACTTTAGTTAGTCTTCTATTCTGATATTCTATTCTATTAAAATTTGTATAATTTGTAGTTTTTCAAGAGCTTAACTTCCCTGACCGCCGTTTTTCTCACTCCCACTCCTGTCACTCTTTTAATACGAAATCTCATCAAATGTAAAAAGCTGTTTTGAGGAGAGGAAAAACAAAGTTTTACTTCTCTTCTTTTAATCTCAAAATACACCCTACAAAGGACACGCACGCTGTAATGAAAAATATAATTCTAGTGTAAATATTTCACACAGAGCTGGAAGCGATGTCGATGATAATTTCATTTCATCCGCCACTCATTCAGATTTTTCTTCTTAACTTACTGCTGTCAGTTCTTCCATCAGGTTTGATAGCTGCTTTTCTATTTCCCTTCCACGTTTTCTCTTTGATGAAATCCCATTCGTTTTTGCGTTTTCTCTGTGCTGAAAACTGTCAAGCGGGAAGAACATTTGCTCGCCGCCCTCATATTTAATTTTGCAGGCAGCATACATTATAAAAATATTTATATTCGAATTGCACCCCCTTGAAAAATCCTTCTTAATCGATTTCAATGAATGCCACCAGCGAAGAGTTAAAAAACAAAACAAGAGTTAAAAACAAATTCAGTGATTTATGCTGTATAAAAATGAATATTTTAAGCATAAATCGTCTAAATGGCCACATAAATATTCATGCACCAGCAAAAGCGCAATAAAGCAACAACACCAACACCAACAACAACAACAACACCACTAACAACACTAACAACAATAAAATATGTCAACAAAATGTGTGGGAAGAGAAAGAAGGATCCGCGCTCGCATTCACACACGCGTTGATATGACGTATTTGGTTCTCGCCAGAATATGGCGAAAAATGAGAATGGATTTTGCTGAATTTTGTTGAGCAAGCAGCTCACAGCACTTCTGAGACACAAAGATGTCCCCCGACGGTGCATGTCGACTGTGCACTGTGTTGTTGTTGTGTTTATTATTGTTCCGCTCTTGTTTTTTGGGATGTGCTTTGGCAATTTTTGCCATTTTTAAAATCCCTATTGAACGCAGTCGTCACTGAAGGAGTATTTTGTTGCTTGTTGTAGGGAGGGAGTGTGTGAATGAAGGAATCTCGTGGCTGTATCGACATTTGCAGACATTTGCAGATGTACGTACGTAGTTAAAACTACACCAACAAACAATGAAACACCCCAACAATCAACAATCACGGCATCATCGCCTCCAGCAATTCAATCCAAAATATAAAATACCCAACCCAAGCTAAGATAGTCACGTTTGCTGACACAAATATGACAGAAACCGAACAGCAGACATCGCACAGCTGGCAGGTACAGATGCACAACCAGATGTATGCACATCCTGTACCCCGAAAAGCTAGAGAAGATACCTTCACACACACACACACGCACACACACGCAAGCACTGAAGTCGGCGGTGGAGAGAAATTTTATACTTGTCACGTTTTACATTTTCAGTGACATGTGCTCGCACCTGAGAATGAACAGACCAACCCAGCTGCCCACCTGCCCAGCTGCCCACCTGCCCGCCCCTCCTGTCCCCGCACGGGTGTTTTTATGGGGGGAAAAAGTGCCCGTGGGTGTGCGTCGTCGGTGTGTCGGTGTGTCCGTCTGTCGAGTTGTTAGCAGTGTAACTGCATATAATACAGCATCCATTGCAGAGCAAGTCGTACGTATGCGCCGCACCACGTTGTATTTTATTTTATTATTAGCTTACCTTGACCCAGTATAGCGGACTTGAATGGCGTGTACGGGTCGGGTATGTTTAATTTCAGCCTGAGATGAGAACCTACACTGCGGAAGACCTTTTGGATCTTCGAAATCTGCTAGATAAGAGCAGAGAATGAGGTGCCGAAGACACGAGTGGAGGGGGAAATGAAGAACTTTTGCCTTTCTGGTTTAAATAGGTGGCGTAGGGTCCAGTTAATACGAAATCGTCTATCTTTCAACTAAATATATAAGTTTATATTTAAATATTGAGCCCGTCTATCCGCTGGAGCATTATAATCGTCAACTCGACTTCGTCAACTCAAACTTCAGATAGAAATTGAAGTGAATACTGCTGAACAGTCCGCGTGTCGAGAGTCCGTGTGTCGAGAGTCCGTGTGTCGAGAGTCCGTGTGTCGAGAGTCCGTGTGTCGAGAGTCCGTGAGTCCACATCTAACGATATAGCATTGCATCCGGTGTGGCATCGCGATATATAATCGTATGCAACTGAAAAGTAAAACACAATTCGAATTTCCTAAAGAAATCGACCGAAATCTTAAAGAAATCAATAAGATTTTGTTTTTAATAATTTTTCCCCGATTCTATACATTCGACGGTGAAGAACTATAGTGTTCCAGGTAGCAGACAAACTGTTGTATCATTAATCAAATTAAAAAAAAATCTCCCAATATAAACGCATAAATGATTATTATTTATAATTTAACTAAATCTAACTTTTCTTGGAAAACTTTCCAAAAGTTTCTTAAAGCTGCAAACTCGTCAAGGTCACGTGGTATTCTAGGGAGATTTCGCTGCGTGTTTGTCGGTGTATGTGCAAGCACAACAACAACACCAACAACAACAACAACAACAGCCTAATGAAAACGCATACTTTTCACATTTATTAAAAGTTTTTTTCTTTTTTTTTTTTTTTTTTGCATTAGTGAACGCGCGCTCTGTTGAATTTTAGTAGGAAAAAAGGAAGCTTGCTTTACGAGTACATATTTTCCATTTACTTACGGTTCAAAGGATCTTTTAATAAAACTTAATGCATGACATCAAGCTTACCTGCAAGAGAAAAGAGAAAAGTATGAGAAAAAGTCTGCTCTACAAAGGACTTGGTGATGAAATTAATGAAAACCTAATTTTAACGACTACTTCGACAAACGCACGAAGTAGGGGAAGCAAGCAGAAAGATTTACGATATTTAGAAATGTGTTAACGGTTTCTCGATGGTGAAGAAACTGTTCAGAGACGTCGAAAAACTTCTCGGAAAGGTAAAAAGATTTTTCAGAAAGTTGAAAAGTCTTTTCAGACGAAGAAAACTTTGCAGAAACTTGAAGAAATTGTTAATAGATGTTGAAAAAACTTTCTAAAAGGTGAAAAGGCTTTTCAGAAAGGTGAAAAGACTTTTCAGAAAGGTGAAAAGACTTTTCAGACAGACAAAAAGACTTTTTACAGGAAGAAAACTTTGCGGAAAATTTAAATTTTATTTATATTCTTTATTTAATTGGCTAACACTGAGAAAAACATTCTTAATAAAGTTTAAAACTTGAAAAACAACAGCACTGGAGTTTTAGAAGGTTATAAAATTCCAATTAAAGAAATTTATATCCAGTTACAGCAATTATTATTATTTTTAACCGGATTGTCCTTCACCACAAAAATTCTGTGGAAGAAGCAATCGCGCGGCTCAAGTTGCTGCCCTACATTTTGGGTGCGTCTGTTTATACAGTTTCGTGTGTTGCACTCAAGCAGTAAATATTTTGCAGCAAATATTTTGCACTGGCGGCCGCCGCTCGCCAGTGTTTGTAAACAATTGCGCTCCTCTTAATTGATTTGCTATTAAATACAACGGCTAACAGCGTTCCAAAGACCGCCGCAGACACACGAGCAAACAAGCAGAGAGAAAATGCGAAATAAATAGTTTAGCTGCTGGCAATTGTGGTTCCGCGCCTCGCAACATGCAGCATAAATTGTCTGCTTCGATTACTCACGCGCCGCTTTGCCTTTAATTTGAGAGGATCAAGCCGGCGCTTGTGCGAAACACTGACGGTGCGGAACGAGAGAGGAATGGAGAAAGGAATGGAGAGGGGAATGGAGAGGGGAATGAAGACGGGAATGGAGGGAATGATGGAGAGAGGGATGGATGGAGAGAGGAATGCATAGAGGGAGGGAGAGCGTAAGCAATTTCTGAATGAAGAAAAGAAATTCGAGAAGGAAAACTTTATGCTACGCTGCGAGAACAACGTAGAGCGAAGAGCAGCAGACGAACATGCTAAAAATAAAGAGATCTTCAAATTCGAGGTCAAGATGTGTGTGTGTGTGTGTGTGTGTGAATCGAGGGCGCGACAAATAATAACAATAAAAACAGGGAGCGCGTTTAATAATAAGCAGAATAAATAACACATGCAAACAGATAAAAAAAAGATATCAAAAATGCCGCCACCAAGTTTCATAAAAACGCACCACTTCGCGCAACTTTTTCGAGTGTGGAACGATTAAAGACGCAATTTATTAGATGAAAATAACAATCGAGAACTTAGCAAACCCGTGACTACACACACAATGGCGGCCTAATAGAAGAAGAAAACTAGGAATGAAGATAATTTAGCTCTAATAAATAAATTAAAAGTAAATTAAAGTAGAATAAAATGAACACAAAGCAATAAAATCAATCAACTTCTGGCGCTCCTTTAAAAATCCGCGTTTGAGAGCGCAAAAACGACCAGCACTCTCTTTATCAACATTTCCGTGTTTGGCTCTTGGCAGGGAGTCAAGAGCAGCTTCTGACAGCAAGTGAGTGGATGCATGTGTCACAAGCATAAGTGAGTGTAAATGTCAGTGGCTATTGTGTGCCGAAGTGTGTGGAGTGGATACTGCAAAGTGTGTGTGTGTGTGTGCAACGAATGAATGCAAGTATGATGTGGGATTTTTGAAGCGGCGGATGTTTGACACATTTTCAGAACTTCCATTTCTATAACCAGAAAGTAAAGAATTGTTCGAGGTCATCGAGTGTAGAAGCGAAGGCTTAAATTTCAGAGATTCTCGAAGATCGCACTCGAAGATTGTCAATTCCATTTTCAGTGGAGAGCAACAATTATGTGAAAATTACCTTGACCACCGTCTGCCGCTTCTCCAAATCAATGCTGCTGGAATTGCTCTCCGGCAAGACGAGAGCAGGGATCGCCGCCGCCACTTCAATTTCCACGTCCACTTCTTCCACTTTCACTTCGCCGACTGTCTTCTCCGGCGCTGCTGTTGTCGTCGGCTGCGGAGAGTCAGTCACGTGACTGTTGGCAACTTGCGACGACTTCGCAGCATTTGAGAATTTCTTAGGGTTGGTGTAGTTATGCTTGTTGTTGTTGTTGTTACTCTTCCAGACAACAGCTGCAATCCGTGGCAACAATTCATCTCCATCCTTCTCGTCCACAGCAGCAGTCGCAGCCGCAGTCGCAGCCGCAGATGAGGAGACGCCGCCCTCTCTTCCACTCAACAAGTCGTCGTCTTTCTTCATCATCACCGATGGCACTTCATTGCGTGCAGATTTTGTTGCGTTCGCGCCTGCATCGTCCGCCGCCGCCAGTGCGCTCTGTAACTCGGTGCTGATGGTCGAGTTGGCTGCCGTTGCCTGCTTCTGCTCGGCCGCGCCAACCTCTTCGCCGGCGCGCACCCCACCGCCGGCGCGCACCTCTCCGCCGACACCCACCTCTCCGCCGACGAGCTCCTCTTCGCCGGCGCGCTCCTCTTCGCCGCCGTCCTCTACAGACTCCTCCGCCGAGCCCAAGTCAAGTTGGAAAATGTTCTTCGGGTGCTGGTTGGCGTAGTTCAGCTCCTTCATGTGGTTGTCGCTGGCGCTGACGCTGTCGCTGGCGACCTTCTCGTTCAATCGTATGATATTCGATAAGTTGATGTTGTTGATCAGCGTGACGCCAGTGATGCCCACCAGCACGATGACAGAGCAGATGCCGCCAATTAGAAAGACTGGCGCTTTCGACGATTTGCGGCACATTTTCGAAGCTCTGTTGCAAACTCTCTAGAGGTTTAATTTTTCTTTAATTTCCCCCGCTTTTATTTTTTTTTATGTGTTCGAAACAAAGTTCACAGACTACTTCTAAATTCCAGTTTGTCGTTTCATTTTTATCATTACAGTTAATTTATATGGAGCTTCTGGTAAGCATTGTTTTTCACAAGTAATCATCACAAACGACGAGAAGAACTAAATTATGATCTGGAAGTGAATGTGAACGTGAGGCGCCGCAAGGTCGTGGGAGGCGTGGTGGGCAGATGTTTGCATTTTTGTTCTAGATATCTTCGCTCTGAACACTTCAGTAATTGAAGTAAATAATAACTACGTAAATTGTCATATTAACAATAGTGCTCGTCAATATAACCAGTGTGTTTGTCAATATAACAAGCTTGGCTGGCAAGAAGAGATGGTCAAACTTTTGTTCGTCAATATAACAATCTTGTTCGTTGATATAACCATTTTTTCCGTCAATATCACAATTTCGTTCATTAACTCAATGATTTCTGTCGTCAATAAAACAATTTAACTCGTCAATATAACAATCTCGTTCGTTGATATAACCATTTTTTCCGTCAATATCACAATTTCGTTCATTAACTTAATGATTTCTGTCGTCAATAAAACAATTTAACTCGTCAATATAACAATCTCGTTCGTTGATATAACCATTTTTTCCGTCAATATCACAATTTCGTTCATTAACTTAATGATTTCTGTCGTCAATAAAACAATTTAACTCGTCAATATAACAATCTCGTTCGTTGATATAACCATTTTTTCCGTCAATATCACAATTTCGTTCATTAACTTAATGATTTCTGTCGTCAATAAAACAATTTAACTCGTCAATATAACAATCTCGTTCGTTGATATAACCATTTTTTCCGTCAATATCACAATTTCGTTCAATAGCATAATAATTTCTGTCGTCAATAAAACAATTTAATTCGTCAATATAACTATTTTCCTCCCTTTTAACCAACCAAAGCGACCAAGAGCAAACTTTATGTGAAAATATGAAATGAATGCTAGAACGTCATTAATTTAATTCGCTTATCCTTGTTTTTCTTCGTCTTCACTCATTTTAGCTTAAATTGTCGTCTTAATAAGCAAATAAAAGTTGAAGTTTACTACGTTAATAAAGCGGGAACCGAGCTTTTTTACTACTTTTCGACATAACTTCCTTGGAGTTTCGACGTAACATTCTCTACGCGAACTTTGTAAACACAAACTTACTTCATTCCTTTCATTTCCTTTCAATTTGCTTTTACGCTTCTCACCTTCTTTACGCAATTTTTAATTACCAACGCAGTACTTCGTGGCACTAAAATGCGTTTTAGGTTCTCATTTTAGTACTGCGGGGCGCAATTTATTCAAGGGTTCGTGCATGCAATGCTACAGAATTACTACTACAAAAGTACTTTTCACTACAAAAGTGTGCTCAAAAGTACTTTTTTTACTTGTTAGTTAGTAGAGAAAAAAAGTGATTTTCTCAAAAGCTTTTTCCTCTCTAACCACAAAACGGTGACGTTAAAATTTTATGTTTTCACGTTTTATGTTAACGCTGCGCTAAACCACCTCAAACGCGAACATTTACACTGTCACGGAATTTCGCTTTTTTGCTACAATTGTAGCAATTTAAATAAAATCCTGGACAACATTGTAGTGTCGCTTTTGTGTTGGCTGTTCTGCTGTTGTCGTTGTCGTCGTCGCGGTCGTGGTCGTCGTTGTTGTCGTCGTCGTCGTCGTGGTCGTCGTTGTTGTCGTCGCGGTCGTGGTCGTCGTTGTTGTCGTCATCGTCCTCGTCGTCATCGTCATCGTCGTCGTCGTCAACATCTTGTTGCTGTCCTTGCTGCTGATGCTCGTTCTTCCACGTTTTTAACTCAATTCAGGAGAAAATAATTGTTATTATTAACAACTTCAATTTGCGTGTCGCCTCCTCTTCCCACTTCTATTATTTCAGCAAGCATTTCCTCCTAAATTGCTGGCCTTTCTTTTTTTTATAATTTCTTTTGTCCCGTTGCAATCAGCTGATGTTGCTGATTGAAGATCCGCCCATTTGCTCTGAAACGATATTTCATGCATCCTTTCTTTTGCATCCTTTTTTCTCGTTTTAAGCTCACACGTGCAGCAGTTTGTAGCCTGAAGCTTTTAAGTGACATCTTTAGTAGCATCCTCGCTCGATGACAATAAGTGTGGAGGTGTGTGTTGTCAGTGTGCGTTGTCAGTGTGTGTTGTCAGTGTGTGTTGTCAGTGTGTGTGTGTGTGTGTGTGTATCAAAAGTGTTTGGGAAACGTAAGTGTTTGAAAAAAGTGAAGTGTTTTGCCTGCAAAGTACTTTTCAAAAAAGAGTATCAACAGCGACAGCAGCAACAAGAGACGACAAGAGTCGACATCAACAACGACGTTATCATCATTATTACAATAATGATCATTGCACTGACAAGACATTTGCTTGTCATATCAACAATCAGCGGTTATCAAGTGATAATCGTTTCATCAACCAAGAGAATTGTAAGTGCGTGCGAGAAATTCGTATATAACAGCGGGGATGTTTTGCAATCCATGCCAATCTTAGGTGAAGAAAAGTCTCCACATTCTTGTCTTCAATATGATGAACAGTCATTGTCAATATGAGAGATTATGTTCTTCAAATTGAACGTAGTGATTGTCAAGTAGAAAACCGCGTTCATCAAACTGAATATTCCGGTCGTCAATTTGAAAAACGTGTTCATCAAACTGAAAATTCCGGTTGTCAATTTGAAAAACGCGTTCATCAAACTGAATATTCCGGTCGTCCAATTTTAATGCTGTGCATGGATAGGTGGCATCCACTGAGCTTGGTTTCATCTATCACAAAAAAAAAAAAAAAAAAAAAAAGAATTCCAGCAAAAATTCTCATACTATCAACTGTTTGATCAAAAGGTCCAACTTCGACTTTCCTTGGTATGATGTGAATTTTTCGTATCAAAAAAAAAGAAACTCGCATTGCAGCAACAGCAACAACAACAGCAACAGCAACAACCTCCAGCATCATCAGCCAACAAGAAACGGCAAACAAAGTATTTACTTTCACTCATTTACCGCGGTATAATTAAAATGACGACGCGATTTTTAACCCGTAGTGAATTAAAATGATTAAATTGAATTTTCGCACAACCGAAGCAGTTCAGTTCGTCGCGTCAGAAGTGTCAAAAGTGACAGGCATGCAAATGGCTTGCGAGCTTAATAACACGACGTAGAAATAAAAGCTTGCTACAATAAATCATCAGAAGTGGAAGGGATTTTCATAGAATTGAATTTAAATAAATTTTCATTCAATTCAAAGCTGGGCGAATGAAACCCGAAGCAAACGGCAAAAAAGGCAAAAATATCACTGCAGCAAACTGTGACAAAAAATCAAACAGCAAACAAAATCAGCAGCAAACAAACTGACGCTACTCAGTTTTTGGCGAGAGAAAAAAAGATGTCATGGGTTTTTTAAATATTATTTTTCAGCGCCAGCCGAATAAACAGGAAATCACCCTACACTTCCGGCAGCTTGGGGGGTGGGGGGGGGGCTGCAAGCAAAATAATTCGTCTCTGTGGCGTTCGTTGGTTTCTGGTTTCAATAAACGCTATGAAATTCCACTAAGAAATAAAAGCCAGCAAATGCGAGTAATGAAAGAGACAAAAATGAAGATAAACTTGTGAAAATAAAACTAGAAAGCACGACTCGATTGTCACCTCGACCGAAAAAGATGAATGAACGAGATCAAGACACGATTATCGCCGCGATTTCGAGACGAGAAAGATACGAACGAAATAATAAACTCTAAAATAGGCGCTCAAAATCCCGATGCGATAACCACGATCGCGACAGACCCTTTAACGTTCTGTCATCTCGACAGAGACTGTCGACTTTCATCGAGTCGAGATGACAGAGTCTCGATTGAGACACAAAAGATCTCAAAGCGTTCAACGAGATCGAGGCGATCCCACCGTAATCGCGACAATAATCGAGACAGAGAGATTCACAACTTCTTTCAGCCGCATTGTGAATCGAATCGAGCTCGAGATCTCATAAATCCTGAGCGTAAATCTCAGTTGTGCGTATTAGTAAGCATTTTTTTTACGTTTCAGCAACTTCGGCAAAAGTAATTAAAAGTCTACAAGACTGAATAAAATTTTCCCTCATTATTTTCTAGTAGATTTCAATGGAAGAAAGGTAAAGAAAAACCTACCGCAAACTGTCAAGCTGCGAGAAAGGATACAAATTTCAAACCCATAAAAACTGGTAGCATCCATTATAATCGGGTAGCTGTGCAGAAAGTTTGAAAATAAACGAGGAGAGATGAAAAGATACGGGCAAGAAGAAAACAGTTATCTACCTGAGGCCATGAAAGAGACTATAAAATACAAATAAATTAGAAAAACCGAAATAGAGAAACAAAAATTAGAAAGCAAACTTAACCAAAGTCAGAACAAGACCAAGCAAAAAAGCAACAAAATTAATGAAAGGATAAGGGAATAATATGGAAAAAATGAGACAGGGAGAGAGTGAGAGAGAGAGAGAGAGTGGGAGAGAGAGATAGAGGCAGAAAGATGATTGTGTAAAGATGAAAGTGTGAATGAGTAAACAAAATACAGGCTACGAGTACTAAGAATGCTGACTTTGGCCAGGCCAAAGTTGACAACTTTTGAACGGGTGGGCGGACCACGCCCATTTTTAACGGGCATTTTAATACTGTCGCCAGAAACTCTAGAATAAAATTACGTCTTATTATCTCGAACCGTTTATAAGTTTTGAGGTTATAAGTTTTGAGATGCATAGTTTTCCAAAAAAGTGCCTTTACATTTGATATGAAAAATTGGCGTGGTTATTATACCGATTTCGCCCATTTTCAATATCTGCTCTACACAACAAAGAATGTTCCGTTCTCTCGTAATCGTTATTTCAACGAACAGACAGACAGAGGCAGACACAGATGTACTTTCTATATCTGCGAGTATCTCGCCTCCTTTCTATAGGACGCCCATGTCCTCTCCCTTCGGGTGTACGATAACAAAAATAAGCCAAAAAGCAACATCATTTTATAGCAACAGGAAATGTTGTAGTTTTATCTATGTTGTGGCTGTTGTTGTTGTTGTTGTTGCTTTTATTGTAAAACCGGCAGTAGGCCACGCAAAGCATGTTCAACAAATCAGTCAAAAGAAAAGAAAAGAAACCAAAAAAGCCGGATGCCGAGAGAAACGGAAAGAAAGGCTGGCGCAGGTAGACCGGTGGGCTGGCAGCCAGCGAGGAAGGATTCGTTGGTGCTGCAAAAGGACTCGCAATGCTGGGCGCGCGCAAGCAAACGAATGGCTTTTTATTTCACATGTTTTCTTCTGCCACTTTTTTTGTGTTGTTTTTTTTTCGCTCTTCTCCGCTTGCTGCGGCTACTCTTTCAAAATAAACACTAATTAGTAAACATGCAACTGTTAGTTGTTGTTGTTGGTTGTTGGCATTTTCAAATGACGGTAGCGAACCGGCTGAAATGCATGTTTGAAATGCACGTTTTCAGTGAGAATGATGCTCATGATGATAAAGACAATGATAATGATAGTGATGATGACGATAATGATAATGATAGTGATGATGATGATGATGATCACACAGATACAGATGATGTTTCTGAGAATTCTAAACAACAGTCTGTTGTTGTATTTATGCACTGATGTTCAGCAATCCCAGTGCGAGAAGAAATTCCCCATCAGAATTGAGAAGACTTTCTTCACTTGTGTAACTCATTTTCCTGCTGGGTTGTTGAGCGGTGTGTGTGTGTGTGTGTGTGTAGCCTCAGGCACTTACACACACGTATGCTGGCACCAACAACCCAAAAAGCACGTCCTCGCCCATCACAGCCGTGAATAGAAAAAATGCCTCCTAAAAGTAGGCAACACTTTTTTCCTTTGAGGTGCTCAAGGGCAATTTTAGTTGCCCAGCAGAATTCACGCAATTCATGAGAAACGCAAAGGCAAGAATTGAGAAAAAATGTTGAGGAACTGAGAAATGAAGAAATTGAGAAAACCTAGTGAGAAGGTTTTACGTCCCGTGCATTCTATGGGGGAAAAAAGGATGCTTGAGAGAGAACAAAATAATGAATAATGCACGGACTACCATTTTTTATTGCCATTTTAAATACTGCAGATTCCACCTCCCAATCTGCACCCGTCTTTCTCTCTCCCGACAACCGCAAGCAAGTAACTCTGCCATCCGTATTAAATATCAAGGACATAAAATAGCAAGTGCAACCAGAACAGCAACACCAACAACAACAACAACGAGAGTACAACATTTTAAAACACACATACCTCTCTATGTAGAACACGTAAACAATAACAAAACAAAATAAAAAAAAAAAAGGGAGAAACACAAAACCGTTGAAAACTTCACTCACTTCACTTTTAATGCTCAGCGGAAATCTCGACCAATTCATTGCGAGCGGAAGACGGGAAACTCGTGCAATTTGAGCAGCTTTTTGAGAAACTTTGCTGCAGTTTAAGTTGTAAATAGTTGGCGATAAAAATAAGGGACGTACGACGAGTGCGCAGCGCAGCAGCAATTGATTTTGAGAAGCGCGTACTAACTAAGAAACACCGCATCGCATACGAGAGGCTGAGTGAGTGAGCAGCAGCATTTTCAAAAAGTTGCCTGGATGCAAGGATTGCGAGAGGATTGCAGGGATTTCATACAAAAGCAAGGTGCGTTCATATACATTTTGGTTCAACTGTACCGCTCGTAATGTTTCAAGCCGAGTAGTTATGTGCAGGATATTCAACAATTCTAGAGGAATTTCCTGAGGAAAATCGCTGAGGACGTTGATCGTTGAGTGCAATCGATTCGAGCTTCTTTTCTTCTACAACGCGTACAAGGAAGTAACATGGATATAGAGAATTAGGGAACATAGTCCTCTATATTTGCATGCCGTCTATCCGTACGTTCGTGTTTTGCGTTCGTCTATCCGTCCACCTGTTCGTTTGTTCACCTATCCGTCCATCCGTTCGTATGTTCGTCTATCCGTTCACCTGTTCGTTTGTTCACCTATCCACCCATCCGTTCGTCTGTTCGTCTATCCGTTCATCTGTTCGTTTGTCCACCTATCCGTCCATCTGTTCGTCTATCCGTCCACCTGTTCGTTTGTTCACCTATCCGTCCATCCGTTCGTCTATCCGTCCACCTGTTCGTTTGTTCACCTATCCGTCCATCCGTGCGTCTGTTCGTCTATCCGTCCACCTGTTCGTTTGTTCACCTATCCATCCATCCGTTCGTCTGTTCGTCTATCCGTTCATCTGTTCGTTTGTCCACCTATCCGTCCATTCGTTCGTCTGTTCGTCTATCCGTCCATCTGTTCGTTTGTTCACCCATCCGTCCATCCGTTCGTCTGTTCGTCTATATGCCCACCTGTTCGTTTGTTCACCTATCCGTCCATCCGTAGGTCTGTTCGTCTATCCGTTCATCTGTTCGTTTGTCCACCTATCCGTCCATCCGTTCGTCTGTTCGGCTATCCTTTCATCTGTTCGTTTGTTCACCTATCCGTCCATCCGTTCGTCTGTTCGTCTATCCGTCCATCTGTTCGTTTGTTCACCTATCCGTCCATCCGTTCGTCTGTTCGTCTATCCTTTCATCTGTTCGTTTGTTCACCTATCCGTCCATCCGTTCGTCTGTTCGTCTATCCGTTCATCTGTTCGTTTGTTCATCTATCCACCCATCCGTTCGTCTGTCCGTTCATCTGTTCGTTTGTCCACCTATCCGTCCATCCGTTCGTCTGTTCGTCTATCCGTTCATCTGTTCGTTTGTTCACCTATCCGTCCATCCGTTCGTCTGTTCGTCTATCCGTCCACCTGTTCGTTTGTTCACCTATCTGTCCACTTGTACGTCTATCTGCCCGTTGAAATATGATCTACAGGCGAAGTAATGGAGGTATTGCGATAAAACCCGGCAGAATTGATCTTTATTTCGAACAAATAGGGAACAAAAATGTTAAATTTCGGTAAATGTAGAAAATAGTTATTAATCACTTAAATTTTCAACATAACATGTGGTAACTTTCATTTAATATGGTAACTTTTTCTAAGATTTTTCCCGGAATTTCTTTCCGGAGGCCCTGGCATGTCACGACGTCACGATATCCTGAGCTCAGTACGATTCCTTCTCACACTGAAGATTGTTTTGCTGAGATTTTATAATATTAGAATTCAAAATAATCCTCTCTTCTCTTCGAATAAAAATTATTCAAATACAATGATTGAACACACATGTGAGAAATCTCTAAATTGCGGGTGAATCTCGACCTCGGATGATCTCAACCTCGGATGATCTTGTCGCGTCTCGTCTGATAATGAACGTCTCGATCTGGTCTTGACTAAAAAATGATGCCTCGACTCTCGTCTCGAATTCGAGAATGAGTTATTACGCTACGAAACGTGATATTTCGCCAGAATTATTTAAAAGTTTTCTTGTTTATGGCGGAAATTTGAAAATACGTACTGAAAGCCTGTAAATATTTCGAAAATGGTCAAGCTTTTTATAGTCCAAATTTGATTGCTTTTATTTTCAAATAAACCATTTTATTCCATTCCATTATTTTCTGATTATTTGCAATCAATTTAAAAAAATTAGATAAATTTTTCAAATAAAAAATAACCGAAATCAAAGAAATCACATCACTTTTTGCTGTTTGTAATCGTAAACTAAAACTGTCACTAATCGTAATGACTAAGCAATCGTATCGTAGTCGACATTTCACACCTCTGTTTCGAACTGAACTCGATGAGTCCTGTGAATTCAAGGGATTCAACTGAAATCAACGCGAAGAAGTTCATTTGTTCGTTTTTCCCCTACTAATTCTTGGCAATATTTTCCCTCGAATCTTCATCACTCTGGCGGAAGAGCAACAGTTATGATGGATGCAACAAAGTGTAGGACACGCACGACGCACATTTTGTTGACCCCAATTTGGTTCAAATTGCAACGTAAAAAAAATACTAAAATATTACACTTTTCTGCTCAACAACAGCAACAACAACAACAACAGAATATATGTCGCACTATCATTTCAATTGACGTTTATAAGATGCTTTCGTTCTTTTCGCAGGAAACACAGAGAGCATTAAAAAAATTAAACTCAGCACCACCGGGCGAAAAGCCGCCCGTCCGACTTTGAGGCGAAAATAAAACTGAATTGAATTACGGCCGAGGAACAGAATGGCAACGAAATAAAATACAACACGAGCAGCAGCACCACCAACATCGTCACCATCACGACCGCATTGGAAATATGAAGGGAGACAAAAACAAAACGAGGAACTAGGGAGTGCGGCGAGGGGTGACGGGGGCGGATGCTCGCCATCAGCACCCAAGAAAGAAAGAAACAAAATAAAAGCGAGCGAAACAAAAATTACAGACGACAGTAGAGAAGCGATGACAATGAAGAGTCGAAACTGACAACAGCAAAACACAAAAATTCACTAATCACACGAATTCAAACCAAGAAAAAGTTGAAAACTAAAACTGAAGAAATCGCAATCATGCGACTGAATTCTTATGATCTGCCTGGAAAGTTCAAGTGATCTGATCCGCTAAAGTCGCTTCAACGATTTATAACGAACTTTGCTAAATCGAGCAATTTCAGCTGACTTCAGAGCTTAGAAACGACTTCACGACTGATTTCAAGAACGTTCACTGACTTTAAAAAACATCACCGGCTTTAAATGACTTCACACAACTCCTGCAGCTTCAACTGACTTCAGTGGAGGGAAATCACTTTAGCCGACTTCAACCCACTTCAACGAAAACAATCAGAATTACTTTTCTTAACGACTTCAAATCATGAATAAACGACTTCATTTATTTTTATAAATGTTAGACTTTAGAAATTATACAATTCTGGGAATCCTGAAGATCCCACAAAAAATCCCACAGTCATTTAGGAAGCCCCACAGGGAATGTCATGTCATGTCATTTCTAAAACGCCGCAAAAATGCCCACAAACGCATTGAGAAACGCAGGGTAAGATAAATGACGGAATTGAAGAATGCCACAGTAAAAATACTGAGATCTCAGCTTCCGCGGTAATTAAAAATGGCCACAAATGCAAACTTTCCGTCTAGGATGGCAACTGTGGCTCTGCTTTGGGTTGGATATATCGTTTCATATCATATATCATATCAGATATCATAGGACAGGTATATCGCATCGTATTTCTAACGCACATGTTGAGAAAATCTAATAAAAACAAAAACCGCACGAAAACACATGAAATTGAAATCAAAACAAAAGTTCTCAACCCTTAAACGAAAGCTTTTCCATACGGAAAGAGAGAGAGAGAGAGAGAGAGAGAGAGAGAGAGAGAGAGAGAGAGAGAGAGAGAGAGAGAGGAAGAGAAGACATAGAAAGGGACAGCAAGCAAGAAGAAAGAAACAAGCGATTGCAGTGAGGCTGGGAAGGAATGTGGGGAAAAGTTCAAAAAAGCTCTTCAAACGAAGAGAGCAACCATTTTCCGAAAAAGCGCTGAGAGCAGCCGAAAGCTGTTGAGAGGTAGTGAGAGTAGTCAACTCAAAGGGTTAATTTTTCATGTTCAAAAGTTAGGGGAGCGAAATCACCCTGCCTTTGATGCTGTTGTTTTCCAATCAAATTCTTTGAATTTCCAAAGTTTTTCAAAACTTTTCACTACTCAACAATAAGAATGTGAAGCGACTTCACCTCGATATCAATCGATGCTCGATAAAAAGAGGAAAAATTAAGTTTAAAAACAGAAATTAATTTCAGTATGATTTTAAATGCTTAATTTTAAATACTTAAAATTCACAAAATCCAAAATATAACTTTCATTCCACACTCCAGCTTCACTGACCACCGCTTCCTTGACCCAGCATGAAGTAGTCAACTTTTTCGATCTTAATTGTGACGGAAAGAGAAGAAAATAAAAAGAAGCGACGAAAGTGAAGCGGAAAAATAGCATCTATAAATCTAATCATCATCGCAGAAGAGCGTCACGGTTGTCAGAATCTTGAAGAATGCGGCGTGGGGCACCGAAGACCCTCTTGAGAGGACGCTGAAGTGATGTTTTAATATTTTAATTAAATCACAACAGAGTAGAAATAAAGGCGAAAAATGAGAAGACGTCACAATTTATCAACAAGCTTGTTGAAGGACTTTAAAACCGAAAAATGCGACTGTCTTTTGAAAATCGCGGCTGCGACTTTTGCGATTTTTTCAATATCGCAACAAGGAGTTCCAATATTCGATCTGAAGAACAGGATCGAATATCTGTATGTGCGGTTTTCGTTCGTAATATGAAAAGTCCTTTCACGGAAATCCAACAAATTCATGAAAGAAAATTCCTTCTTCAATTTAACGACGCGTAGTAAATCAACACTAAAATCACACGCTGCGACGATGTGCTGAAACAGAAATGAGAAAAAACTACGAGTCAGCACGCGCTGAATCACATCATCTCCTCCCCCCACCCCCCCTCGCAGCTCTTCTAATGTTGAATATTCAGCAAGCGTGAAAATGTATCCCTCCTCCCGCTCGCACTGACTAAGAAGTCCGGCATGAAGCGAGACAAAGCAAGTCAGAGTAGCGGAAAATCATAAAAAGTGTGAATTCCGCATAAAAAAAGGAAAGAAAATTAAAAATTTATTTGTTTTTTCTCTCCTCGAAGTTGCAGCTGCTGATGAAATGTTTGAATTCCTTTGTTAGCCGAATCAACCAACTGTTGTTGTTTTGTGAGGTGCGTTACAAAATCTGTTGTGATTTCTTTGTTTTGTTTGTTTGCTTTTTTTCTGTAATTTCTGGCAGGAAGATTTGCATTTCCCCAAGTTTTGTGGTTTTGGCTGTCGCATGTTGTGTGCAAAGTTGTAATGTTAAATTTTTAGGTGGTACGAATTCCGAGGACGAGGATTCGAATGGATGTCAAATTGTAATGAATTGTGTTGTTTAAAAAAAACTAATTTAAGTGCGAATCTCAACATTTTCAAGTGTTTTTAAAGTGTTTCAAAGAAAGGACTTTCATCAGCTATAACTTTGAAACGACTTGCCACACATATTGGAACAATTGAGGGCTTCAACCAGCCTCCATAACTTTCCAACTTTCCGAAGTCGTTCTGTGCTCACCAAAATACCGCACACATCGCAGCTGATAACAATGGTTGCAAGTTAATAATTGGTAAAGGGAAAAAGAGGAAAAATCCACCGTTGCGCAGTTGAAATCGGTTAAGTAACAGGAAACGAGCGACGCGGAAAGCGTGAGAAGCGCAGAAACGCTGCGATGACCTCATATGTCGACAACAATGCGTCTTAAATAATCCGGCGGTGGAGTATCAGCTGCACCGTACGGTTGCAGTATCTGCGCGGCGCGGCGCGGCGCACCGGGCACGCGAGGATCTTTTGTTCCACGAAAGTCGGGTGGCGGAAGTGGTGGAGGTGGCGGTGGTGGCTGTGGTGGCGACAGTGGCGGTGGTGGCGACAGTGGCGGTGGTGCCGTCGCTCGGCGGCACGCAGGCAACTGGTGGGCGTGCGTTGAGCCCGACTTTCGTTTGGCGCTGATGGTACTCCGGCGTATGCGAGCGCCGTGATATCGTTGAGTGGCGCACTCGGAGGCGTCGCACAAGCTGCCAGCATTCAAATGCAATGTAATGTGGACACTTAAAGCAGCGATGCGTACAATAGTCGCTGATGTCGCCGCCGCCGCCGCCATCCCCCCCCCCCTGGCTCAGCATGTACCGTGCAAATATGTGGCATCTGCAGGGGATGATGCATCGTCATGCATTGAAATGCGGTTGAATGGAGGAAGAAGCCAAGTCGGGAGGTGCGTGCGGTGCGCCACGCCGCGCCTCGGCTCGCCTCGCGGATGAATATTTAATGCATTCCTGCGCTGTTAGGCGATGGTGTTGCTTCCGTTGAAGCCGTCTCGGGCGACCGCCACAGGCAGCAGCGGCGAGTGGCAGGAAGGAAGTCCTCCGACTTGCACGAATGGCTGGGGAGCAACTTCATTTCCGAGTCGTTATTGCGGCGACATGAACAGATACATATGTATGCACATGCACACACACACACACACACACACACACACACACACACACACACACACACAACTCATGCTCGTGTAGTTTATTATTAAATATTGTATGCAGTCGTTGTTGTTGTTGCTGGCATCACGTATGAGCAGCAGAGTGTAATACCGCTGACCACAATGGCGGCTGGCGGCTGGTGGCTGGCGGCTGGCGTCTGTGGGGTGGCGGCTGTCGTCTGTGGGGTGGCGATAGCAGGGGTGTGCTCGTGATAAGTGAGGCGGTGGGTGGGGAAGAAGAGATGAGCTTGATTGTAGGCTTGATGGTGATGGAAATGATGGTGACAGTTGGGGAGACGATGATGGTGACGCTGATGGCGGTGGTGACGCTGATGGCGGTGGTGACGCTGAAGGCGGTGGTGATGCTGACGCTGATGGTGGTGGTGACGCTGACGCTGATGGTGGTGGTGACGCTGACGCTGATGGTGGAGGTGACGATGGCGATAACAGTTGACATGACAGTTGAGACAGTTGAGTGACAGCGGTGATCTAAAGCTATTGAAGTTGCGCCGATGACAATGAGTGTGACTAGGGACAGCATGATAGTGACAGTGCGACAGTCACAGTGGCAATGCAAGTGATAGCGACATCGGTAATGAAAGTCCCGATTACAGTCGCACTGACTGTATTAGGGACGCTAAGAGTGGCGAGAATGACAGTCGACAGTCGAAATGACTGCAACACCGCTAACAATTGATTTTTGATCAGAATTTAAAGAAACAAACACAACACATACACACACACACTCGGACACACACACACACACTAGACACACGCGCGCTTGTGGGAAAACAACAGTAAACTACACAAACAAATAGTAATGCCTGCCAATAAATATTTTAATTTGTGTTAACAGTTCATTCTGATGCACGACACCCAGTTGCACCGACACTCTGAGTGGCACAGCATGTTGCTGTTGGGCGTACGTAGCCCGCAGACCACTTTATAGACTGCAGTATACTGCGACAACAACAACAACAAAGCTCGCACCATACCTCCCTTTCTCTCTCTCTCTCTCTCTCTCTCTCTCTCTCTTCCTCTCTCTTTCACTCTTTCTCTCACTTAATATTGTTAAGTGAAAAGTTAAGTGAAAACTTTGACGCAGACAATAAATAAAAAATAGCAGCAACAACGACGACAACAACAACAACAACAACGACGACAACAACAACAACAACAACTATAACAAGTAGCAGCAGATGGCAGTTGGCTACAAATACAAACATTTTAAGGGCGACATCACAGCGAGGCAGAAAATCAACTCAATTAAAATTAGCAGACTCTTCGCAACATCGAAGCACACTTTTAGGCGTTTAAATTTCGCTATTGGCAGCTACTGCGAGATTTGCTTAGCGAATACGAAAATCTCTTAGCAAGAACGAATGCATCTCTGAGATGCATTTTGCAGCCATGTTGTGAATCAAGAAAATCTCACAATTTTCTATGGTCGACCAGCCACAACAAACGACAAGCAGCAAACGTGCTCGCTTGAGCGCAAACATTCAATTTTATCATCTCGTATGTTGAATTTATTCAATTTAACGGCACTCTAAACGATACAAAAACCACAGCGCCTGCTGTTGTTGCTGCTTTTGTTGTTGCTATTGTTGTTGTTGTTATTGTTGCACTGGTTTCACCTGCAACGGCTTTTAGTGATTTCAAAGCTTCTCCCTCTACTAGGGTCTCCGCAATTGTGGGTTTCTACAGTTACCCGGGATTGATTCACGAAGTATATTTTCCGAAAGGATTAAATATTACATATACTTGTATATTCGGGCAGGAAGGACACTTGGCCACAATTTACTGCAGTAAATGTCTTCGAAATTGTGAACATTTTGGCATTTTCGAGATTGAATAGAAAATCTTAATTTCAATCGGGATCGCGGGACAGCAGTATGGAAACTTTCTACTTTCCACTGCGGCAATTGTATTTTAATGCTGTTTTATTGGCTTCGACGGTACGTGTACGAGTTAAACCGGCGACCAGATGAGCGAACAGATCCATCATCCTCTTCGCCCTGCCTGACACAAGAAATTCACCGCCTTATTTGCGAGGGCGCTCTCCCTCCCTCGCTGTCCCCACATATCGTCCCCTACTAACTCATCGTATCTGGTGCTCCATCGAACGGAATTTGCTGCCTCCTCTCGGCCATCATTTTTCGTAGAAGCCTGATTAATTGCATTTCTGGCATTACATAGCACAGAGTTGCCACATCGTTTATTTTCCGTATCGATGCGATGCGTTTGTTGTTTCTATCGATTTTTATAAGAAATTTCACACAAATCGGTTTATTTATATTATTTGTAATGCATTTTATTCATTGCAGAATGTCGAACTTTTTCCAACAAATTTCAACCTTCTACACCGAATACGTCTCGCATTCGCTTAACTAATTTAATCCACTCAAGGTTCGCCTACCGTAAAATAAGACTGTCCAGAAAATTTACGCCAGATAAATCAAATACACTTGAAGCTCTCCTGTTCGCTCGCAATTATGAGAGTCCCACCCACCCAATCCACCTCCCGACGGACAGCTAAAGGAGTTGGAGAACAGAAAATGGTAAAGTATGTGTTTCCTATTAGGATCACACACACATACACACACATACACACACAGCCTTATATCTACACCGACACACCGTGTGTAAGAGTTGAATCAAACTATTCAATCGTGAAATTTTTAAAAAAGTTTAGTATAAATTATGACATCCTTGATTGTCAGATGCAGTTGAATTGTTTTAATGAAAAACTCTGCAGCGTATTCTCGTTTTATGTGAAAGGAGTGAAAATATTGTAGGAAATAAGAAAGAATATTCAGAATGTAGGAGGTGAACTGCTCGATATGTTTTGCGACAAATGAGTTCAAATAGCCCCACGTGAAGTTAGAAATTCATTTTTGTTTTTACATAAATTGGCTTCAGTCTGTTAATTGCTATTAATTAATATATATCGACCAACTATTGTCATATGAGTGCTAATCCTGAATGAATCTCACTGTCATACAGATGACTCCGCTGAGGAATAACAGAGTTATTTATCACATTAGGCCATTTCTCACAAACTACATCTTTTTCGACTACATTACATCACTTCTGTTGGTGGCTTGCATTCATTCCACTCTGTTATCGCTAAGTATATTCGAAAAACCCGCAGTTTTCGTGATAAATGTTGGAGTTTCTTCAAGCAAACTAATGCAAATCAATTTATCGTCAATAAAACACGATAATCCGTCCCATCCTCTCCTTCCCAAGTCTTCAGTTTTCTTTCAAGTAACTCTAAAGCATGTGAAAACATATTTTCTTACACAAAACAATTACGAGATGGTGCGATTTTGATTTATCATCACAAATTGATTGATATCGAAGTATTAGCCTTACTCACCCGTATATCTTTGTACGATTGTACATCTTCAGAAGGTTTCAAGTATGTGGTGGCAGTAGAAAAACTTCAAGTTGAACAAAAAAAAAATAACAAGTAGGGTGGGTATTTTCAGCTTTCGGGTGGGATGAGTTTCAAATAAAGAAGGACTTTAGGAAGAGATGATTTAAAGCTTAAAAAGGATTATTTTAAAGGACTTATCATTACTTTACATCGTTGGCTGACAATTGCTGGCACAGAATGTTATTGTCTGCCATCCGATATCTACGTCACAATGTATTTCAGGAAATCTAATTTACCTCTTGTTGTTGTTGGCATTGTTATCATTGTGGCAACTACTTTGTATCTAAATGTAGAAACATCTGTAAGAACATCGCAATCTTGTTTACAACATACCGGAAATTGAATACTCTGCGGACCTTATTGCGGTCGTTGTTGCTGTGGCTGTTGTCCTCTTCGAGAGGACAAAACTTTCTAAGAGCTTTTCTAATTCCACAATAGCTACGCAATAACATTACCAATAGCAAGAACAACAAAACTATCACTCACATAACGACTGCGATGGCCTGTATACGAGATTTTTACAAGAGTTTTTACACAAAACCAGAGTGTAGTAACGCAGACTCGCTGCTATTTAAAGAGTGGGAACGCTGGGAAACTTCGGGAAATTCATAAATTTCTACGTTTTCATTTAGACCAATAATTACGACTATCAAATATATATGGGATATTGATTTTCTGAGCGAGAGAGATTCTACGATTTGATGATACGTTTGGAAAGCCCAAACTGCAAAAATCAAAAAGAATTCATATTCTAGTTGCATTTCGCATAAGGAGAAATAAGATCAAAAGGCTTACAAGAAGTTACTGAGGAATCTCGGATATATCTCTATCAATTTTGGACCTTTATGAGTATATAATATTATTATATATGATATAATCTATAGAGGAAAAATCATGTAGATAAAAAAAGCAAAACAGACAAAAGCGCAAACAGATGCGATCATATTAATTAGATTATGATTTACTTACTCACTCTAACACAGAGAGAATATATACACAATTACTGAAATACATACATGAAACTCTAATCCCTCAGCAGTACTTGTAGAAAACAACCTTTAAAATGCTTTTACATCAATATTATCTTTGCAAGCAGACTGTTTTCTATTTCAGAAAAAAAAGCAATATTGCTAATTAATGAGTTTGATAATAAACTGTTATTTCATTCCGCAACTGGGTCAACAAATAAGCTCATTTCTTATCATCTACCTATTTATATACAGCTGATAAAATCCACGTAAGCAACTGGCACTGTTCGAGAGAGCTGAACTTAATGACTTTAGAATAGCATAGCATATTTATAATATAAATCCAGGTTGAGGATATTTTGTTCTGGGAATTTACTACCGAAGGAGTGTATTTTTGTTCCTGAAATGTTCTTAATACGATCAACAGCTACCTAAGTTGAAAATATGCTTCGTTAACATTTAGAATTTTGCTCGCAATGAATGAAATACAATGCCATCCTTAGTCGAGTTTTAGAGTTTCATTCACTTAAACTAGATTCTCATTAAGGCGAAGTACGCGTATACAACAAATACTTCGGTTTAGACTTGTAGTTCTCGATTGCCTTTAATGCTCTGATGTTCTGTGTTAGTTTGCAATTACTTCTAATTAGACCTAATTAAACTCTACGTAAAATAATTTTCTTCAATAGAATCAAGATTATTTTATGGTGCTTTAAAGCAGCTGCTTTATACTCCACACCAGTCTGAAGTAATAAATTGTAGTTAGAACTTTAGATTGAATTTAAGTGTTAATAACTTTGTAGCTTTTTAAGAGGTTTTGTTAAATGCAATTATAAGAAACTGAAATATGTTAAATATTTGCAAGCTCTATTGCGAAACCGTAGGAGTGATTAATTATTTTCCTATAAATCAATTGTTAAACTTAATAGTTCTAGAAAGATTTTAAATGTCAAGCGGTATTGAAAGGTAGACTTTCGCTCAAATCTTTGAGAATATTTATTTATTTGGAAAAGAGGTGTTGAATAGACAGACTATACAGAATACAGCTGCAGTACAGGACTACAGAACAGGCCTATAGAATAGGACTACATGCAGAATAGGACTACAGGCCTATAGAATGGGGCTCTAAAATAGGTCTATAAAACAGCGCGGTAGGATAGGGCTATAGGACAAAGATATAGAATAGACCTATCAAATAGTGCTTGGAAAAGTGCTTTTGTTGCACAAAAATTTTCCTAAGATATTCATATTCTAAGGTAGGAGTAAATATAAAAGTGTTCTCATGTTTATTTTAAAATATAACCATTTTGTAAATTTTCTGAGCCTTGGATTGATATTTTTGAGCAATGTACAGAAAATGCCATTAATGTTCTCTTCTTCCCTCACATATCACCTCCTCCCTCCTCACCAACGGATCCATTTTCCTACAAAAAATTTTCTGCTTGTCCTCTCGAGTTTTGTTTTCTATCCTCTCGCTATGCTTTAGTTTTTCTCTTTCTATCCACTTGTCCTGTGCGATTGTTGTGGGAAATCGTTTTGAACCCATTTCAACCCGCCTGAGACAATGCATGCCAGGCAACAGGGCACAAAATCGCCTTTCCCCTATTTTACACCCCCCCCCCCCCCCAACTTTTGTATGCAATGCAAGTGCTTCACTTCCATTTTCCCAAGCGATTTTCTTCGTTGGCTTTTGTCTGGTTGTCTCTCTTAAATACGAGTTGGCTTAAATACAATATTTGGCTAACAATTTTCGTAGTTAAGCTTCCGCTTGCATTTTTTTGTTGTTGCTGAAGACAGAGAGAGATTTTCAGAAATTGTTTGTAAATGAGAGAAATTTATTTCGGTGAAGTGATTCACAATATCTAAGTAGAGAAAATTAAAGTTTAATATAAACTTTGCTGATCAATATTTCAATTTGAACTTTAATATTGAAGTAAATTTATACACTGAAGTTTTTTTCTATTTTTAAAAAATTGTAAAAATTAGTACATTTATATAGCATCGTATAATTACGAGATTTCAGCCGGCTTCCTTTCACTGTACACGATATCGTTTCATCTTACAAATTTTATTGCTATCTATTAACGGACTCGCAATGACTGTTTGTAAATTTTGCACCAAAAATATTCATCTTTAAAATCGTTTACTGTTATTTCCTTCAATCTTTTCACATCATATTTCCAGCAAGTGAATGGAATGATGAATTCATATTGAAGATTCTGACAGTGGATACGAAGTGGAGTGCATGATATTCCGCAAAAACATCGAAGACGAGTACGTGAAAGTTTCATTCTCGACATAATCCATTCAAGATATTTTCTTTTCCTTTTCATTATATCATCCATCAATAACTTCAATTTCTCACACTTTAGCACTAAATATCTTAGCTAAAAATAGCTTAACATAAATAAATAATCAATTCTTCTTCATTGAATATAAATACCAACCGCGATTTAGCGTGAGAAAGACCCACAAATAACCGGATCACTGAAGAAGAAAAAAACGTAGAAAATAGCGCGTTGACACAAAATAGTTGCAGCAAAAAAATAAAGTACGCGACATAAAAGTAAAGCAGGTAATTTGAATTTAAATTAAACTAAATAAAAAAAGTAGTGTGAAACTCGGTAGTTAACCAGAGGCGAGGACGACAAATGTGTGCGGAAAAACACAAGCAATCGAGCACAAAATGTGAAAATGTGCTAAAAGCACGCAATGTAAACACGATTCGCGATCGCATTCTGAACTCTGCAGTCTGGTCGCGCATTAAGAGTGCAGAAGGCGATCGAGGAATTGAGTGAACTACATAAAGGTGTGTGTGTGAGTGTGTGCGTGTGTGTGTGTGTGTGTACACTTGTGCGAGAGTAGAGTATGTCGCGAAATGTGCGTGTGTTTGTGTGTAGATTAATGTCGCGTGATTTATGATCACGGATTCCATTGAAGTGTGCAAGAAGTCAGAAAAAGAAAGGAAGGAGGGAAGAAAGGAAGAAGGGAAGGAAGGAAGGAAGGAAGAAGGGAAGGAAGGAAGGAAGGAAGGTGGGAAGGAAGGAAGGAGAGAAGAAAAGAAGGAATTAATAATGAAGTTTGTGAGCAATTCACGGTGACGTACACGCGACAATTCTCGTTATCGTCTCGATCTCGCCTCGAATTCGCGACGATTACAAAGTTCGGCGGTGGGTTTTTATGGGATGTAAACGGTTTTTTAAGTATTTTGGTGTGAATCGCTTTTTCACCTGTGCTTTCATTTCCCACAAAAATCCCACAAAAATACCCCCCCCCCCCCCCCTCAAATTTACCGATCTTGCGCGATCGATCGACATCGCGACAGTCTGTTTCTCGGTGCTCGGTGCATCCTTTCCTCTTGCTCGTGCTAATCGCTGGCTGGGGTTGAATGATCTTCATTGAAGCGAAGAAGTTGTAAAAGCGTAAAAATCAGACGTGCGCTCTCAATAAAATGTAAAATAAGCACAAAATGCAGCGTAAAAAAGCTCGAAATAAGGTAGGAAAAATAAAGATGGAAACGGAAGAGTAGAAGTAACTTTTTTTTTTCTTCTTTTTACCAATTTATATGCAAATTCAAGCTGATGTAAGAGGAGTCGCGGTGCTGCAAAGCTGCAGCAGGAGAGAAGGAAGGAAAGAAGGCAACAGGAAGAGTTAGAGGTAACAAGAAGGACAAAATCGCCCTGAGGGAAGGTTAAAATATCGCGAGGATCATTGTAAAAATAGGTACAACAACAAAGCGCAGCCACAAGCAGTAACGAAACAAGTGAAGTGAAGTGAAGAGCAAACTCACGAAGGTTAGCGAAGTTAATTTAATTATCCGGGCGATTGTAATGAATGCAGTAAATAAATCTTCTAAAAAAACCTGCCGACTGGCGACGCCGCGATTCTAAGTGCAGATAATCGAACGTCGACGAGTCATTAAATTCCAATAAATAATCGCTTGTTATGTACGAATTCGAGAATAAACAAATAATTAGCGGTGGCAAGGTTGCGATTTATGAACTCCGCCGCTTGCTGTAACGTTAATAATTCCGATTCCGCGTGATTTGCATTCTTGTTTTCGCTTTTGCTGTCGCTTCCCACTTTTCTCGAATAGTTTGGTGGAAAATGTATTCGCTGATTAATCGGTAAATATTTGCTATGCATGGAGGTCATCGATCGGTGTGCCGCCTGCTAATGATTTCAACAGCTAGGTGATGAAATGTGAAGTCGCTAAATGACTCTCTTCACGATTCACGCAGTTGAGAGTTAGCAGAGTTTTTCTTCTCTTCTAGGAATGAGTTTTGCAGCGAATTCTGCAGAGAACGGAATCATGGTTACACTCATTTAATAATTATATCAGCTACTATCACAGAATCACACTCATCATCCATTTCAGCGGAATAACAACGCAGAACGTCAGGTGAGGCACGGCTAATTTTCGAATTCCTGCTTTGCGACCAACAATAAAACTAAATAAAACTAAAAACACGAAAATTAACTAGGAAAAAATGTCAATTGTTGGCATTGTTGTGACTGCTAATTAGATTTAATGCAAGCTATCGGCGAGATAATCTCGCTAAACGCTTTTCGTGCCGCACGGAAGCCGTGACGCAACGCGACGTCGACGAGTGCGGCTCGAAACAATAGCTGAGCTGAGAGCGAAAGTCTCTCAAGAATTAACTAACTAATTTGTTGCGACTCAAAGCGATTTCAGAAGCCATTAAATTCAGGCAACAATCGTTGTGATGCAACAAATCTGTCCGATTATTTATGGCATCCGGTTCGGAAACAAAACATACATCGCGCACTCATCTGCTTAAAACTGAATGAATAGAAAGATTGCACGAAATCTGTACACATTTATTTACCTTTTTAACGAATTCCCGCTTCTCGAAATCAATCATCGCCGGATTGTGGTCAGCGATGCTGAATTGCTGCTGCCTTTCCGGCCGGCGCGTGTCTGCTGCTGCTGTCGCAGATGCCAGAGACTGCAGCATCTCCTCGTCCGCCGGCTGCCCCCGCGACTGCGACTCATTTAAATTGCGTTTCATTTTGGCCGTCAGGCGCGACCACACAGCCGAGTCGCTTAAGCGTCGCGTCTCCTCCGGCGTCATGGCTGGCACTGAAATCGAATCGATGTTGCCGTCAACAATCGCAGCAACCAGTGGCCGAGCGGTGGCGCTCTCAATCGCGTCAATCGCGTCAACCGCATGAAATCTTGCTGCGATGTTGTCGTTGCTGCTGTCAGCTGCCGCCGGATGGCCGGATGTCGGCTTGGCTGCATCTGCGCTTAGATTGCGTACACCGATTTCAATGATGATTTTATGCTGTTGCTGTTGCAACTGATTTGTCGCACCGGCGGCGCCGCCACCAGCTGAAGTAGCAAAACGTTGCAAATTCTTTGGATGATTTGCAGCCAAGTAGTTGAGATCGCTGCGCGACAAATGATGCTGCTGCAACTGCGAATACTGCTGCTCAACAATGGCGGCTCGCGTCTGTGCCGCTGCCGCTCCATTTGCCGCCGCCGAATCGCTAGCGACTTTTTCGCGCAGCTTGACGATGTTCGAGATGTTGATGCTGTTGGTGAGCGTGATGCCGGTGATGCAGACCAGGACGATGGTGAGGATGACGCCGAGGATGACTAAAGTTGGCATGCGACAACATTTCCAGCTGCACATGTTTTCATGCGACTTGCAGTGCGAGGGGCGTGCGAACATCAGTAGTTGGGGGGCGCGGATTTTTTCGCTTACTGAAATCTCTCTTTAATCTCTCTTTAATCTCTCTCTCTCTCTCTCTCTCTCTCTCACTTTCAGAAGGCACGAAATTTTCTATTATGATTATTGAAATAATTTAGTTCACTTTATTTTTTTGTCACAGAAACAAAAACCACAACAATTTCAAGGCTACACTTTTTTTTCTATTTGTGATTCTGAATTTCTGCACTCCGCTTGTTGTTGTGTTGTCTGCAACCGTTCGCAGCTGGCACCCGAATGAGTGGCCGCCACTCGTGTGTTGTAAACAAAACCCGGTGCAGCAGAACGCTGAATTGTTAGCTTTTCAATCGCTCACTCGAGTTTTCCTCTCCTCACCCGAGCAACCATCAAGGCGACCGAGTTCATTCACTACACCATTTTGTTGGCAAGATCGTCGTTACTGTCGTCGCCGTTGTTGCTGTTGTTGTTGTTGTTGTTGTTGTTGCCGCCATCGAAGCCGAACGGAAAGTCAGCTGTTGCGCGGCTTTTTCGGTTTGCCATTGTTAAGTTGCTTTCTTGTTGTTGTTCTTGCCAATGTTGCTGTTATTTTTGCGCTTGCTTGCTTGCTTGTTGTTATTATCGTCTTTGCAGTTTCTTGAGTTAACAATAATTATTAGCATTTGGTTGCTCTACACTGAGTTGCATTTTGGATTTTGGCTAAATTGCAATTATTTTAAACGATTATTATCTGTACCGTGTAAACGACGTGCATCAGCAAGAATAAGGGTAACGAAAAAAAAACAAAAACTGGCATCTTCAAAAATTACTCGAAATTCATAAGAGTTGCAGTTGTGAAGGTAGTTGTAGTTCTAGATGTAGTTGTGACTGTACCAGTACCAGATTTTGTAGTTGCAGCTTCAGTTGTAGTTGTAGCTTCAGTTGTAGTTCTAGTTACAGCTGTAGTGGTAGCTACAGCTGTAGTTGTAGCTACAGTTGCAGTTGTAGCTTCAGTTGTAATTCTAGTTACAGTTGCAGTTGTAGTTGTAGCTACAGTTAGAGTTTCAGCTAGAGTAGTAGTTGTAGCTACAGTTGTAGTTGCAGCTACAGTTGTAGTTGCAGCTATAGTTGCAGTTGCAGCTACCGTTGTAGTTGCAGCTACTTTGGTAGTTGCAGCTACAGTTGTAGTTGTAGCTACAGCGGTATTTGTTAATTGTAGTTTTTAAGTGAAGTTGCAGTTTTACGTTTGTAGTTGTAGTTGTCGTTTTTACAGTTCATTACAAACGTGATTACAGTTTAAAGCGTTTTATTGCAGTTGTAGTTATTGAAGTTGTAGCTTTAATTGTGGTAGTAATTTGTAGCTCTGTCGCTTTTTCTGTCTCTTTCTGCAACTCGTGAAGCAAAGACTTTTTCAAAGTATTATAAAATTAATGTGATTCAATACACCAACGAAAGGTGGTTTTTAAGAGAATGAGGAACACTCAATTGAAAAACTATTAATAGTTTCATTAGAACTTCTCGTCTCGTTCTGAGCAAAACTAGTTGGGTTTCGACGAAGTTGCTCCCGCAGCTCAACAGCATAACTCAGAAATCACATCATTCAATTCATTGCTCTCGCAAATGCTGGCATAAAAAACTGTTTAACATAAAAGCACGAAGTAGTGCAAGAGTAACTCACTGCTGGCAGCCTCGTGCAAGAAGTGGAGTGGAGCTCGAGGAGGGTTCGTGAACGGAGAGTGGAAGCGGAGAGATGAAGTAATGCATTGAAAGCAAAAGTTTCTGTTTTCCAACGAGCAAACAAACTTGCGAGTGACGAGAATCTCTCTGCAAAATGCGGTTTAATATAATATTGAGAACACATTTCGCGTTGATATTCGTTCTCGGACTCATAAATTGTCTCATGACTCAGTTGAGGTTTTATTTAATAACTCAACACTGAAAAATATACTCGCAGCTGTTGATTTTGGTCTCGACGCAACTGGATTTTGGTCTCGACTGCGAAAGATTGTCTGGATTGTCGATCAACGACTCTATTAGAACTCGTTTCAGCGTCGATTATGGTCTTGATCTCGTCTAAACTCTCTCTCTCTCTCTCTCTCTCATTCAGGCTGTAATAAGCTCATCAATTCGACCGAAAAATGCTCTACGAATTTTGATTATCGTTTTGATCTCGATCGAAATCTCGCTGAACAATGACTCGACTTGATTTAGTTTTCGTTTAACATCGCTACTCAAAAAAGGCTGCTACGATCTCGATTATCGTTTGTAGTAGAAAACAAGTAATAAAAAAAAAAGTTACATTCTCACTCACGGTGGGCGGCTTGAATCTCTCGCGTGGAGAATGCATTTCAAAGCGAAGTGAGGAAAATATTTTCTAACAAAATTAAATGTGTCTGCAAAAGTAATTAAAACAAAATAAAATCTAAATACTAAATGAGATCTTTTATAGCAAAGAATTAAATTCAGTTTCCTTTTTCAAGCCCTACAAATTTTCACGTAAGTGACAAAATCACAACATTGTTGACAATGACATAAAAACGGAGATGACGATGACGATGACGACCACGACGATGGCGATGGCGATGGCGATGATAATAAAAGTGATGACAATAAAAGCCACTCATGCCACTCAGACAAATTCGAGCTTTATGAATGCGGGAGGAGAGGAGGGCAGACGAACAAGAAGGAGAAGCAGCACAAAAATTACTACCCGAGTGCAATGCAAAAGAAGCCATAATACGCTCTCAGCTGTTGTTGTTGTTGTCGCTGTTGTTGTTGTTGTTGTTGTGGAAAGTACTTGTTGCAGTACTATAATGAAAAATAAAACCGAAAACAAGCGAGCAGCTCACTCAAGTAGCTGCTCATTTGCATGCAAGATATTATTAAATTCGTGCTCGGTTTCGAATGGTTATCTGCTATTAAACTCGTGAAACTGCAGTGTCCGGAAAGGGGGTTGAAGGGGATGAAGGGGCAGGCGGCACATGGGGGGCACGAAGTGTAGGCGGCGGCGGCTTGTTGGCAGTGCAAACACGGACTTCGTAAGGTGAAGAGAAACGGAGAAACGGAGAAACGAAACTCGTTGCAGTTGACGTGATCGTATGCAGGTCTGTATGTCGCTGGCACGAGTGTGAATACTTCTGACCAACACAGTTTCAAACACGGACGGTAACGGCTAACTGTACGTGTGTGTGTGTGTGTGTGTGTGTGTGTGTGTGTGTGTGTGCGTGACTTAACTACGATTGCACTGAGCTTGACATGCAATTTTAAAATGCCATAAGAACTTCCAAGTGGTTGGTAGAATTTTTACATACATATTTCTTACACACTCTCGTACATACATATAATCCCCCCTGTCGTACATACATATAATCCCCCCCTGTCGTACATACATATAATCCCGTGTCGAACTAGAAACGATAATCGAAATCGAACTCGAAACAATAATCGAGACCAAGACAGCCTTCAAAGTCGAGATTAAGGCGCTTCTTTTTTTTCTCGGGTGGCTGATACACGAGATGTAGAAAGTTTTTTTTTTGAGCGAAATGATAACAGAGATCGAAATGGCATTTTCTAAGTTCAGACGATTATCGCAATCGAGACAGTCCTCCTCCTCATTCGAGACGTTAACAAAGATCGAAATAGCTTCCTACAACCGAAGCAGATCGAGAGGGAGGGAGAGAAAGACTCAGTGGGGTCTTAGAATTTAAGAATCGGTTAATTTTAAGCGGCTTGTCGTGTACTTTGTGCAAGCTTAAAATGCAATCTAACATTCAATCAGTGCTTTTTGATCTCAATACTTAACTACTGATTGTTGTACGCGATACTAATTGAGCGGGGACGAGAACCTCACGAGCGAAAACAAAGCTAATGCAGCTACTGATCGATTGTAGGGGTTTCCAGAAGTTTCCATCCCCTCCTCAAATAAATAAATAAATAAACAAATAATAAGTTAAAACGTAACGGTTAAAAATAATATAATTGCAGGCTTTTAATTGAAATTTTCGCGCATCAACGGCTGTTATAATGATCTTGCGTGATTGTTGGCTAAATCTTTTGTTACTTCTGTTGCTGTTGTTGCTTCTGTTGCTGTTGTTGCTTCTGTTGCTGTTGGCTTTTCTTTTTAATTTTCCGAATACAGTCGTAATTAAGTCAGTGGCTTTCACTTGAGTGGCAACGCAAAGGCAACGAAACACTTGTTCGTTTCTACGAAACAATTGCATTTTGCGTGCTGCGGGCGCGCGCACACTTTACTCGCCTCCGCCGTTCGAGCATTCAGAGAGCTCATCCAGCGGACACAAGGGTTCGTACGGAATAAAATGCAGTTAGCACATCCTTCAGTCAATTACCGCACATGCAAGTACGACAACGACAAAGCGAAAGTAATGCACTGAAGTACATAATTGAATTACTTATGTAGAGGTAATTATAAAAGAGGAAAATATCTCACTTGAGAGAATTGATGTAATGGCAGAAAGCTTTTAGAATAAATTATCGCGATAATTACACGTACGAACTGATGATGATTGAATGAAAAAATTTAGGGATTTTTAATGTTATGTTGGTTTTCTATTCTATTTTCTCAAATTCCATAGTTCGATGTAAACTATTATGATAATTAGTGTTGTTTCAGCTACTGAGCTACTGAGGCTTCTTATCTCGTTAGATGACCTTTAACGATAGCTTCTGTTTTTTATTTTTCAGCACTAAAATGAATTCGCAGTTTTGTAAATAAAGAATTCTCTGTTTTATAATGTCATCTATTTCGTTACCATTTTAAAATTACATCTATCTCGTTGCTATTTTATGACTTCATCTATCCTCTTACTGTTTTATAACTTCTTCCATCTCGTTTCCACGTTATACAGTCATCTATCTCGTTGCTATTTTGTAATTTCATCCATCTCGTTGCTATTTTGTGATCTCATTCATCTCGTTACCATTTTATAACTTCTGCTATCTCGTTACTATTTTATAATTTCATCCATCTCGTTGCTATTTTGTGATCTCATCTATCTCGTTACCATTTTATAACTTCTGCTATCGAGATAGCAGAGAGTTAACATAGATTACTATTTTATAATTTCATCTATCTCGTTACTATTTTATAATTTCATCCATCTCGTTGCTTTTTTGTAATTTCATCTATCTCGTCACTATTTTATACAATAATTTCTCTATCTCGTTGTGATCTCATCTATCTCGCTACCATTTTATAATTTCATCTATCTCGTTATTATTTCACAACTTCAACTACCTCGTTACTATTTTATAATTTCATCTATCTCGTTGTTATTCTGTAATTTCATCCATCTCGTTACTGCTTTGCGAAGAAGCAGCAGTATTAACTCGTATTTCGCTTATAATAACTCGTTACATAATTTAACTCGTTACATAATCTTATCTGTAGGACAATTATTATTAAAGTAGCCATAATTACTCGAAAAACTAGACAAATTCTAATTTCTTGTTTTAAATTTGTTGCTTGAAAATTGCTGGATTAACGTTGAGCACTCATGGCATTTCATTTAACAATGAAGAGACTTCGCCATAATTTCAATCTATGATTCACGCTGCATGACAGCGAGATGTGATAAATTTGCAGCATAAGATTAAATGAATTATTGTCATTGCAATGACGCGCATTTCAAGGATTAGCTCGCTGGGCCACAAATTACAAGCCAGGCAATACGGGAAATGCAAGCGTCGCACTGAAGATCTGTGTCAGATAAAATGATGTGCCGTGTGTGTCCACGAGTGATAAACACAAGACCGGCGGCAATGAAGGATTATGAAGAGGACGGCGGGGCGACGGTGATGAAAGAGGTCACTGCTGCCGTGGAAACGGCTGTCCTGCGACGGACCGAACAACGCATACGGATGCACTGAAGCAGAATAGAAGAAGCTGGAACTGTCTGCAGGGCATCAAAAACAATAGAAATTAAGATTAAAAAAAGAATGTTGTTAGGAAAATAGTATGTAAATTACGTACGGCTTTCAATATTTGTGTCGTAAATACAGAAAACCGAGAACTCATCGAATTTCACACTGAACTGATGAACTGATAAAAAGCAAATCGCAAAAAAGCCGAATAAAAGAATTCAATGAAAAAGATGCTTGAGAAGAGATCATCTCTAACTCAAAAGGAAATATAAAAGTCATCACATTAAAGCGGAAACCATCAACGGAAGAAACATAAAAAGCCCGCAACACTTTAAATGGACAACTAAAATTAGCAGACAAAAGCAGTCATCAATTAACTGATTTCAATGGCAGGAAGCCCGCAAAGGATGTCACCATTTTGAGGCATTAAAAGCGACAATGGCAAAATGAAAGCAACAAACAGCAACAGCAACAGCAATAGCAACGCAAAGGAAAACATTTCCCCAACAACAAGGACGTCAAAATTAAAATGACAAATGAGTGAACAGGAGTGAAGGAATGAACGAAGGAATGAATGAATGAATGAATGACATTCGCGAGCACTCAAGGATGTGCGGCAGCAATGATTGCGATGACGGCAATAATAAAGCAACAACAATGAATTAAACAGCAACAATAATACAGCATCAACTTGACAACGGCTACAGCTATGACTACAACAACAATTAGCGAGAAGGATTCTCGTTACTCGACACCATTGTGAGAAGAAGGATCTTGTTTAGATGACGGAAGAAGAAGAAAATATTTTCTTTACCTTTTTTCAGTTATTATTAAAAATTATCTTTCAGTAATCACATCATGTAATCATGTAATTATGAAGCGTGAATATTTGCGATTAATCGACCACTTAATCGACCAGTCGACTAAATTCAATTAGTCGTGTAACTTCGAATAGTCGACTGCTGAGTCGATAGACTTCCTCTCTTCTTGAAACCAATCGAGGAGAATGCAAATCCACTTCCCTTGATTAACCAATTACTTTCAAGTATTCGATGAATCGACTAGAGTCGAGTAATCAATCAAACAATTACACACCGAAGACAATTCAAATGACTGACTTGACTTACAAACCGAACTGACGAAGAACTGAAAAGACTGCCGAGTGAAGAGAGGACGGAACAACTGCAGTATCCATCTCATCGCCATCATCGCTCTCATTAGCCTCCGAGTGTTTGTTTGCGGAATGTTTTTCAATAAAAGCAGAGAGAAAAACCAAATCCTCAGGCTGAGAATAGGCTATTGACGAGAAGAAGAAGAGTGCGATTTTCAAGGAGCGAAAAGATGGAGATAAAGCAGGAATCGAGATGCCACAACTACTGATGAGAGCTGATCTTCTGCTGAGAGCCAACATTCGGCACGACAGGCGAGAGGCGAGAGTTCAAGTGCGGATGGGAGAGCAGCAGGAAACAAACACTCTGTCGCACACTCACACACACACACTCACTCACGCGCACAGGGTGCCCGAGTGCCAAGATGCAGATAAGACACAAAATAGTGAAACTAGAAAGTTTCAACACGCTTTCGAGTGTCAACATGGGGTTGCGCTTCACCAACCAACAGCAGGAACGGGAAGGCGGATGGAGATGAGGTTGCCAGAGTCGTCTTTGTTTATTTTAGCCGTTACAGCGCGCTTGTTTTCTAACCCTTAAAAAGTCAATTTCTGGTTAGAAGGTGGAAATCTGCACGTTCATTTCATTTAAACAACTTTAATTTTAACTTTAATTATATATAGAGAACTCGTTTCCAGCATAAATCCACCGACGATGGTGCGAACAGCAGCAGGACAACGAAGACCGCGACAACAAATTATGTTTGCTGCAACGAAACAAAGCTGAGTGAGGACTTCGAAGTGGACTGATGATGGTTCGGCCTTTTGTTGGCTGCTAATTGGTATCGCGTTGCTGATTTACACGAATTCCACGCGCTACAGTAGATCCTTCGAGGCTTTTATAGGAAAATAATTCGATTGGAATGATGGATGGAGAAGAGAAATTTCATGTAAACTTCAATTTACTAAAAACCAATTGTAAGTAAAAGCAAAAATTTAAATGGTTTCCAGGTGAAAAAGGAATCTAAATGGTTTCCAAATGGTTTTCAAATGTTTTCCAAATGGTTTTCAAATAATTTGCAAATGGTTTCCAAATTTCACTTTCAAGTTACTGAAGTTTGCTAATGATTTCCAAATGGCTTCCAAATTGTTTTCAAATTATTTTCAAATGGTTTCCAAATGGTTTCCAAATGGTTTTCAAATGGGTTTCAAATGATTTCCAAATGTTTTCCAAATGGTTTTCAAATGTTTTTCAAATTGTTTCCAAATGGTTTCCAAATTTCACTTTCAAGTTACTGAAGTTTGCAAATGATTTCCAAATGGTTTTCAAATGGTTTCCAAATGGTTTCCAAATGGTTTCCAAAGGGTTTCCACATGATTTCCAAATGATTTCCAAATGGTTTTCAAATGGTTTCCTAATTTCACTTTCAAGTTACTGAAATGAGGCAGAAAAATTCGTTGAACTTCTTTTAAAATTGAAAAGTTGCAGCATTCAATGATTTTATTAAGAGGAATGTTTTTTTTTGTTTTAATTAGAATTAAAGTGACCTTGATTAGCAATTTTTCTTCCTTTTTCTAAGAAATTCCACCAAAATTGGCGTGTTTGAACGTTGCAAATGCAACGAATTCCTCTGTTATTTCAAGCGAATACAAATTCTGCCAAGCTTTTCTTACATAAACACTTGCAAATTTTCAGGATGAAAACTTTCGCACGCTGACGACACTCGAAACTGTCGTTCAAATAATTATTTTTAAGAAAGAGAAATTAAGTTCAATTTTGTTTTCAATTCTAGTTTTTAATGTAATTTAAGTTATCAATGAAATGTTTTTTGTATTTAAGCAACACTTAGCGCGAGTAAGAATAGTTTTGAGCTTCGAAATGCATCAGAATAAGTTAAGATAGACATTCCAGCAGCATGCTGAAGCAACACTTAATCGGTTTGAGGTTTTTAAGGCGAAGTTTCACTAGACGACTTTATTAAAATTAAGCAAATTCAAGCCATTCAAGATGCAGCAAGGAAATCGTAGCGGGAAGAGAGAAGCAGAGTTTAGCAATTAAATTAATCTATTCCATTTTTTGTTTTTTTTTTTTTAATTTTCTCTCCAATTTTCAGTGCATTTTCGATAATTTTGTTTTTGTTAATATGTTGTTGTTTTTGTATTTATCCATTCTATTGTCGTGCAAACACTTCACACTTCCGTCTACAAATTCCGCGCACTTCCGTTCTTCACAAATTCGAGGTAAACAATAATACAGCGTGAGCAAAGTTTAACTTCCGTTTCCTCTGGACGGAGCAGCGTTTTGCTGTGCTATGCTGCGCTGCGCTGCGCGTTATTGTTGTTGGCCAGTCTGCAGACGACTGTTAACGGTAAGCGACTGAAAGGAGCAGCACGGCAGCAGGCGCAGCCACACCGCAACAAAGGCTTCATCGGCAATCACTCAGCCAGCTAATGGATGGGTGGCTGCGACACCCGCAACAGCAGCGGCAACCAACAACAACAACAGCAGAAGCAGCAGCAAGAACAGCAGCGGCAACAACAACACCACCACCGACCATAAAAGCCAAGTTGCAGCAGTAGCAGCGAAATTTTACAGGAATCCTTTTGCGTACTCGAAATTTAAAGAGGAGAGAAAATGAAGAAGAAAAACAAAACCCACCAACAAGAGAGAGAGAGAGAGAGAGAGAGGAAAAGAGAAATGCTGGTAGGAAGAGGAAGAGAGCGAGAGACATTTCATACCAACATCTGGAGAGGAAGTAATTTCTTCAACTAGCCAACACTAGAAAACCTCTCTCACCCATTTCCGACAACAACAAACAACCTCCATTTTCGAAAGTAAATTCGAATTGGCGCTCAGCAAAAGTTTTGCGCCAATTTAAGCTCGGCTCAGTGTTACCAGACTTTTAAAGTGACAATTATGGAAATATTTTCTTAATTCCAAAATCCCACAAAAAATCCCATGCTTGTTAATCCGATTGGCGACACAATTTAAGATGGTTTCGTGAATCGGAAAATTCTCAGTCCTGTGTAAACCGATCCTTAGAAAAAACCCACAAAATAATAGAAAAATCATTCGCTTTTTCGAGAATGAAAAATCTCAGGAACGTAAGCAAGCACGACCTGGTAACACTGGTTCAGCTTTCACAGCTTTTCGCAATAGAAAGGATATAAAAAACTTTGAGTAATTACTTAATTACTTAAAAATTACTTGTTAATAAATAACATAATTCCCTAATAGAAAGAGGAATTGGAAAGCTTAAGCTTTTTTATCAGTGCATAAACACAACCTGTTATCGAACATCAGTAAGGACGGACTGACTGAACTTATAAGCAGTTTGAAGCTTTTTGAGGTGGAATAGAAAGTTTTCTCTTGCTGGCTCGACTGTTCGGTTAGCTTCGCGTTGCAAGCCTCTCTTGAAACGCCGAAGGAATGCTTCTGGATTGAAACACGAAAAGCTTCCGTTAACGTGCGTAAGCAAAGCGAACTCAGAATGACAACCAAACAGCTTTTTTGCACAAATTAAGCTTTTCAAGGTTATTAGCAGAATGCTGCAGCAGCGCAACGAGAGAGGGAGAGAGAGAGCTTCCGAACTCTCTATGATTTCAAACAGTCTCAGATTTGGTAGGAAAACAAGCGAAATTTTTAATAATGTAAATGATAACAACAAGTTCTTGTTAAAATTTATGGAGTTTATTAAAGATTAGAACTCAAATGTTTCTAATGAACGCTTAAACTTTTTATAAGCACACAATTACATTTGAAACTGAAACGTCGAAATGTCTCAACAAAAGATTCTTGAAAACAACCGAATAAATAGAAGGAATCGCAAACTCGCAATATTTTCAAACATTTAATCTAACAGTTTTATTCATAAGCATTTTAAAGAGCTTCACGAACTCTTTTAAACGGCTTCGAAACTTTTGGAATGAATTTATAATGTATTGATAACAAACTAAACTTGTTATCATGAATTCGGTTTACTCTGGTGGTGGTATAGCGCGCAAAATTGTAGAGGCGTCGCGTGTGGACTTGAGCGGAACTATTTCCCAAAAACCGAAGAAAAACTTCCCCATCGATATACCATAAATTGTTTGACAGCAAACCTTTTAGAACTTGTTTCGAAGGAATGATAAGACTATCGATATCGCACATTAATATCATAAAATCGTATCATAAAATCATATCATAAAATTTTACTCTGTCCTAAATTTGATAAATCGTAGAGTTTTTCCATGATATTTTGGAGGATGTATTATATTTCCTACATCTTCGCGGTCGCTTTGAGATTTCGAAGATTTCGAGGATTTCGAAATGAACACCAATAGTTCTATCATAGAAAGAATGTCAAGCGAAACCCTATTTCTAAAAACCTTTCGAAACCCACACGAACTCAATGTTTTAACGAGTGTGGAGGGGACGTTATAGTCGCCGTCTGAAATCATTTTATATGACGTTCTAGAAATAGTCTCAGCTCAGTCTAAGTTTAGTTTAATGAATTTAAATGTGCTATATTAAGAGAACCAAGCTTAATCATTATCGCTTAAGCATTATTGAAGTATACACAATATTATAGCAACAAAGATTACGATTCTCAAGGAAGTGAAAACCTTCGCAGACTGAAAGTTCACCGAATAATTTGTGAGGCTTCTTTCTAAATTGTAGACCTTTTTACTAATCTAGAATTTTAATTAAGAAAAATTAAATCAATTTAGAAGCAGAGCAGAAAGAAGCGAAGGCGAAGAGTAGAACGAAAATAGAGTAAAAAAAAAAATACTGCAGTTATGCGTGATGTGATGTGATGTGAAATGAAATATGCAAGAAGGGACAGAGAGGAATAATCATCTTGAAATTCATAGACGCTAACTTGCTCGTCATTAAAAGATGATGCGTTGAAGTTGCGTGCGTCGAAGAACGAATTGTGGGTGGATTGAGTCCACAGAGAGAAATACGTGCACTGAGGCAATCATAGTTTTTGTTAAGAATAACTTTCGGCACTTTGAGAAATTCTTTAACAGTTCATAATTCTGTATTTCCTCGCGCTCTGATTCAAAGATTTTCAATTGAAGCTGGAAAAGTGCTTAGATTGAGCCTTGTAATGAATGTGTCAGAGAAACTAGACCAGACTATGCTTCAATAAGCTTAGGAAATGGTTGGCCAGGAAGCCGCTTCTGCCAACGGCTAAAAAAGAAGACGATACAACGTAAGACGACAGTCCACACAGTCCTTACATGTATTATGGGGCCATAGTAGATCCAACATTGTGCTTGTTATAATCGTCTAACATTCCCCTTATATCTGGTGTGGGGCCGCATTACTTTCCACGGTGTTGGGTAGATTTTATTGCCGAATGGATCGGTTAGTGCAGGGAAGTAGTAATTAAATGAAGTCGAAGTATGCAGCAGTAATCAAAGAAGTCCGAGACCTATTCTAAGCTAAACCTATTCTAAAAAAAAACGATGGAAACAGTTCCAAAACAAATATTTTCATCTACGTCCACCATCATTTCATTTATGAGAACTCAAATTTATTAAGACCTAACATATTTCCACAAATTGCCAAAAAGCTCTATAAATCAAATAAATGCGTACAAAGTATCATATCAAAATCAGTAAAAAGTATCATACTTTCTAGCAAAAATACAATTGTTGACTTTTAAGTATTACACGTTGACTTCTATTATTTTTACTTATGAAAACCAAGTAAAACCCGCTTAAACACAACCGTCAACTGAAAAAGGTCTACAAAAAAGAACTATAAAAGTTCACACTTAACAGTTTTTAAATTAGCACGAGTAATTAAAAGCATATAATAAGCTGTGAAATTTTTGCTGCGGGTTACTAAATATCAATTTGACACCTAATTAGGTACAGCAGGTTTTTACAGTTGTTTCCTCCGTCGGTTTTTTAATCTAAACAAAATACGTACCAGTTAATGAAACAAAATAATAGAAAATACGCTCCAGCGTGGCGTAGCCATGACTTTGAACATGGAAATTAAAAGTTATTATTTCCACTACAGTAAAAACAACAAGGAAACAGTAACACTAAAGAAAAATATAAAACAGACGCACACACATACAGTGACACGCACATGTATGTTCGAACACACCTGTGAAAAGTGTCAATGACCAACAAGAAATACCGTCGCGAAACGTTATTGACTGCCAACGAACGACATTTGGTGAAAATGTTGCTGATGTGGGACTTGGATTTTCGTTTTTATTAAGCAATTTTGAAATACTGCTGCTGAACATTAATAAATAAGTTCATTAATAAATAAGTTCATGAATAAATAAGTTTAAATGAAAATAATGAAATTCTAACTTTCATCGATAACATGAAGGAAAAAGAAGCGACATTAAACTTTGTCTTTTTTTAACATAGAAGACATATGTGAGATTTTTCTGCATAGTTAAGAAATTTTAAATGCCTTCAAGTCTATTGTAAATTTTATGAATTACATTGATACTTGGTATTTCTCATTCCTTTCCCTCCCAAAATTCCAAACATGTCAACTGGTTCTCTAAGTTTTTAGCATTTTTCAAGAGTGAACATCAAATATTAAGAGGTAGTATTTTATATTTTAATACTGTACATGATATATGTGTATAAAATAATTAGAATAGGAGACAAAATGCGGATCTCACCTGTTGTGGACACTTCTGTGTTCATGGAATGCGAGTGTGAGTGTGTTTCCACTTACCTGAAAAAGGAAATTATGAATAAATTGATACAATTGGAAAAAATTCCAAAGAGTTGCATAGCTATTTTCAATTAAAATAAAGTCTTCTTTCTTAAAACTTCCTCTTTTCAAATGTAATCAGTGAAAATGTAATTATTTTCATAAATTTATAGTTTTCAATTTAACATTTTTATTTCTAAGCATTCAAACGCAGATTATTCGCTCGAATATCGAAAAAATCGCACAAATACTGATGCGAGTGTTTAGTTAAAAAAAATCACACGTATCTTCAAAACCGAAGCTCAATCTGAATGCTTGAACTATTCAAGTTTAGCTGCTACGAAACATGAATGAAAAGAAAGCAAGAAGACAATAAAAGTCAACAAGAAATTAATACAGAATAACCTACATAATATAATACTCGTATATATTTATATATATATTTAGTCGTTACACAGCGAACGCATCCGTGCAGTAGCTTTCAAGCGTGAATAATTGCAGTGTATTAAATTTTGCGCTTTAACAAACTGCGCAAGAGGAGTCTATGAAATCATAAAAATGCCGTCTTTATGAATAGCAAATAAAAGAAATGATTTCACATAATGAAAATTCCTCTCTTATACGAGCAAATAATAACTACGAGTTTTATGAATATCGCAAGGAGCGCAATGAAGGAAATCTTGAAGGAGAAAAGATTCGAATGCCGAGCACGTCAGTTTCGGTTTCTTCAACTGTCCATCCAAATTAGAACTCCACGGGTTCATGAAGAAACTGTGGTTTAAATTTTTATAAACATACACGTTGTTAAGAAGATTTTCAATTCGCCTTTCGCCTTTAAAACGTGGTTTCGATATAAACAAACGAAAAGCAATGAATATCGCACGGAATATCGCAGACAACTCAATGGAAGTGGCAGACAACCTAAAAGACCGCAAAGTAGTTGCGAGAGTGTAAAAAGAAATGAAATAAATTCACTCAGACCGAGAACAGAAAAAACAAATCATGGAAACTTGATCCACACAGAGGAAATGTTAAGGTTTACCAACGACTTCAGGCTGAAGTTGCGGTCCGGCATTATAATGTGGCAAAAAATGGACAAAAGCACAAAAATGAAAGCAGATAAAGTGTCTTCTGTCTTACTAGGTCAGTAAGGTTAAAGGAAACATCATAATAGTTGTTTGTAACAAACTGAACTTTAAGAGGCGTGCGAACGAAGTCGAAGCGTATTTCGACAAAAAAGTTTTAAGTTCTCGCTCGTCGAACCCAATCGAAATCGCTGTTGTTCATTACTTAGTTTATTAATTAAATAAATTCTAGCATTTTATCTTTAACTTCGCAATTTGATTTTTATCCTTCAATGTTGGCGATGAATCTCCAACTTACCTCTTTAATTTTCTGTCTCTTCTCCTCCACGCTGGGATCCGCATCAGCGTGTCCAGCCTGTGGCATTTGCAGCTCCAGATTGCCAACTGGTAGATTGTTGTTGTCCATGCCTGCTAAATCTTCATCGCGGGCGCCGTCAGCACCCGCCGGGTCGGCCCGGTCGGCCAGGGACCCTCCGTTTAATGGTGGTGCAACGCCTTGCTGCTGTTGTTCTTCGAATGCTGCATCGACTTCCCCGCCCTCGCCATCATTCGCCGCAATCTCTTGCTTTGGCATTGGCTTGTCCAGTAGTTCGCCCAACTCCTCTTTGATTTTGGCTGCCAGTTTTTCGCGGTCGCCTATCAGATGTGGATCCGTATCCCTCTGGGCGTGCGTGGCTAGCGGTGGTGCGGGTATAAAGATGTCCGGGCCTGCTTTCTGAAACTGTTTGTATGCGCGCAGAACGCGATCGCCGCCGAAGTTGTCGGGCAGCAGGAAGATTCCACCGAAGCAGAAGAGGCAGAGTGTGGCCAGCACCAAGCCGATGAGACATTTTTCTCGTGAGTGGAAGTTCGGCGATTTACGGCTGATGGGACCGATGCGATACATCACGGCGGTGTGTTGGATGCTGAGCTGACGCGGAGCTAAGGAGACGAGGAAGACGAATTCCGTTTGAGGGATCTGATATGACAGCTGGCAACTTGAGTTGCCGTGTTTTGGCCACCTCTGGAACGCTGGGCTAGACTGCTTCCAAGTGAAAACAGAGTACTTGCCGAGCACACAGGCTCATCGAATGTAGCCCTGAGGGAAGACAAGTTTCGTGACGCTCTTTCCAGCAGTAAATCTCACAAAGCTGCAGATTCGTCTTTATTTTCAGAAGTTTTAGAAATCGGAAACCAACGACCGCAAGAAAGCTGGTACCGCGTACAACTGTCAGCCTGACAGCCCCAAAAGAGCTCCCCACAGACAAATGGAGCAGCGAAAACCGTGAGAGGGAGAGAGAGAGAGAGCTACACAAATCTGACAGTGGAGAGCGTCTCCCGAAAAATTGGTTGGAGAGCGATAAGTTATTGTTTTGCTTTACTTATCTCTAAAGCTAGAAGTTCAATTTTCTCGCATCCAAAATTAATTAACTCTTTTTCACTCAACTGTAGTATTTTACACTCACTAAATTTCGAGGGAAATGATTATTTGGCCACGTTTTTAACTACATTATTGCGAAAAGCTCTCACGAAAAAATTGTAGTTACCTCCTGCGCTTTTCGCTGCAATTCCGAATTGTTTGGTTCTTATCTGTCTCAACACTTCATCTTGGGTGTGTTCAGTGGTAGCCAATAAGATTTTAACAGGGCGTAGCAAAAACCTAATATCCCCAAAGACAATGCAAACCTATTTCTGGTATTCCTGACTCCGCTGCGAAAAAAGTATAGTGGGACCCGCCTTAGCTTGGCATCGCACCTTCTACACATAAAATGGCAGCACTTTTATATCAGCTGCATTGGTTGCGATCGAACTTTCAAATCATATTTATGACAAAGCTTCCTAGAAGAATTGTAGAAAACACAGAACAATTCCTCACCGTAAGGAATAACGGCGAGCTTGAATGCTACTCTCAACACATGGCAATATCTTTTCGTTCTTGGATTAAAATAACGGTGGAAAGCGCTGTTGTTGCAGTTTTATGGTAATAAATGTTCTAGTTGCCATTGCATGTCGGTAAGCCTTGTTGGCAATCCGTTCTTTTGTCTGTCAACCAAGCTGTTATATAGTAACGACAGCAAGAGATGCTACAAATAACCCTAAAACAAACTCTCACAGAATTAATTAAGAAACCTAAAAATTGTTAAAAATAAAGATATCAACATACATTTCATATAATCTCCCAAAATTTTATGAAGAATTTCAAAATCTCACGAATATCTGACAAAAGTTAACAGAATGTTTTTATATCAACGTGAAAGAAGATTTGCATTCGTTGCAAATAAATATAGCAAACATTTTCACTGATATTCAAAAATATTTTAAAAAGCTGTAAAAACTTTTTAGGGAATATGTGTAGATTTTATTGAATAAGAGCGAATTTATTTTTACACAAAATTCTTATAACACTTCGGGGAAACTAACCCCGGCCGATATGATCATTCTTTTAATTGTATTCATAGTACCCTGTGTTGTAATTACTTTTCAGTCGTACAACAACAACATCAATAAAGCATTTGAAAAAGTTCTCTCTAGGGAAACACACCATTACTCAGTATTTTTTTAAGTACTTTGTGTTGGTGCTGGCCGCTTCGCTAGGCGGACATCTTGTGAAAAATATTTTTTGTAGAATTACCTTTCTGCGCCGCAATGTTAGAACCGCAAATTAAATACGAAAACTGTGAGGAAATCTATGCGGGTCCGATTTTAGGAATAAGTAATGACGCACCGCTGCAAATGATACCGGATAATGTAATGGACCGTGGTAGTGAAATTTGCGACCCTATCGGGGTCTCAATGCGACAGAAACGCAGCTACGAGGAGCACTTGAAGTCCATGGCGATTGGGAACGGCGCACATACTCAGCCAGATCCGTATGTTGGTCACAATTACAAACCAGCTCCCTTGATGGGCGGTCAAAATTACTACGCAGTGCAGCAGCAGCAGCAACAGACACCACCGACACACGAAGAAGCAGCTAAGGCGAAGCGTCAACGACGTTTTGAAACAAACATACTCTTTCAGTATCCTTTTTTCAATTTGGTGAGCTCGAGCAGCACCTTCTGTTGCACATGATTTTTCATGGTTGCTTTTCTTTTCTAGCTGGAGGATTGGCACAACGCACGGACCGGCGAATCCATAACCGCCAAATGCTTGTCGTGCAGAGTGACTCTGCGTGGCCATAAAAATGTCTCTTCAAATTTCATCAAGCACATGAAGCGCCTACATCCAGATCTCTACAAGGTCTACGAGAACTACAAACTACTCAAGCTCAAGGGCTGGGAGGGGACACCATTAGAGGCGAAGTGTTCGGAGCAGGCTTCCTTCGATGCCAACGCATTTATGGAACAATTGGCTACTCACACGTCGACTGTGGAAGACCATAACTCGACTGAAACTTCCAGTACGCCGCCGATCGATAGCTTGGAAGTCAGCGTTGTTGAAGTTGGAGATGAAGCAGGTTCGAAGCCTAATGAATCAACAGAAGCCATCCCAGCGTCTGGTGGTCCGGTTCGCGTGGTCTCGCAAGACAGAATACTCGCTCCCAAGCAGGGCGTAGCCGAAGTTGATCTGTCCACAAAAACCTTACAACACATGAGCGAATTGCTGGACAAGAAGTTGAGCGGCTTCGTTACCATCGCTCAGCTGGAAACGGAGCGGAAAACCATGATGGATTTGATCGAAAGCAAACTAGAGGAAGCAGCCAATCAGTCACAAGCGGAAACCGCCAGCTTAGCTCCCACCATATCCCAATCCACCGATGTCACCATGCAATCACAAATCGATGCTTTAAAGCTGGAATGCGCTCAACTGCGCGACACCGTCCGACGAATCCAACAGAGCAAACAACATTTGCAAGAAGAACTGCAGGCCGTTGACCGAGCAGTGCGTCAGCGCAAACTCTTCGTGCGCAACATGACTCTGTTGCAGACAGAGAAGCCCAAGCAGGCAGCTGAGCGCCTCATGCGCGAGTTCCTGCTAGTCGCGGATGTCCAGATAAAATGCGCAACGCTGCTAAACGGAGCGAAGAAAACCAAACCAAATCTGTTGATAGAGCTGCAGACAGCAATGGATGCTCAGAAGGTGTTTAGGAATTGCGGAAAGTTGAAGAACACGGGTATCGTGGTAGAACCCGCACTGGGTCCGCATGCGCTGAGACGCAAGCACAAGTTGCTAGTGTTGCGCAAGGAGATGCTGCGACGCAATGCACAGTTAAAAGTATTGGTGAGAAATACTGAGCTAATAGTAGCTGGCAAGCAGTTTTATTGGGATGCAGTTGATGGTCTCTGCGTGGCGGGGGATCAACTGAACGAAGCCCTTGATACAGATACCGGTGCAGTAGACACTCTGAAAGAAGCGACAGGCTTAGAAATGCAAGAGTTTCTCAATGTACTCAAGAATTATAATGTGAAGTGAACGCAGGAGTTATGATTGCATTTTAAAACTTTTAAATCCAACACTCATACAACAATCATTTTACAAGTTACACATTCAACATACAAAATGTTAAATTATTTCATTTCAGTTTCCAACATTTTACGATTTCATTCGTTTAGAATTGTTAAATTCCCAGTGAACCGAAGAAAAACTAAGAGTTTTTGTGGAAGCAGAGCAACCAGTGAGCGTATTTGATTTATTTACGTTTTTTTTTCGTATTTGAAATGCAAATCAGACGAAGAAGCCAGAAACCGTCACCGCAATTACGGCAGAGAACAATCACATGAACAATTTTGATTTTTCGCCCTCCATTTGAGAACTTTGGCACAATTTCACATATCGTTACCATTCCAAATTGAGAAATCTTTATAAAGAAATGGAAAATGTACTAAGCCTTGACATGAATTTGCGAAAACAGTTCATTAGGGATTTTAGTTTTTTAGCCACTTGGTACTTTTAGCCGCATCAAAGTCTTGCAGGCCGCGTTATGTATTTGAGGATCGATTTGATCTGCAAAAAATAAAATAAATATTTTAACAAAGAAAAACGGAGTAAATTATTTGAAGCAGTCGTACATATCTTCTGTCGACCTTTAATGGGAAGGACGATGGGCAGCTGCTCCGGATTGGAGCAAACAAACACGTAGGGACTTTCAGATTCCCCATCTGGATACATTTCGCGATACTCTTCCTGAGGCAGGCATTCCTCCACCTTAACACAACCCAGCAAGCAGCGCGTTGGATAGTATTCAGGGAATTTAAGATCTGGGTCTGCAGTTGATATATATAAATTTACGACTCTACCTGCACTTATCACCACATACCGTTGTAGAGCTGTCTGTAGAAATTCTTCATTTGTAGTATTTCGTCAGCATGTGGTTCTTTAGAAGTTGCCGCTATCCAGAGACGCCCACGGTGCTGGCTGTACCAAACGCGACCTTCATGTCTATGAGACAAATAAAACTGCAAACTCTACATAAAGTGTAACTATGAAATATTCCCACTTTTTGATGCCTGCTACCAGCAGTGAAGCCCACGGCTGATGCATGGACAAGCACTGACGCATATCCTGCATTTCGAGCAATTCCTTGTCTTGCACACGATTGTAGTTGCGCTCCAAATTGATGTTGCAAAAAGTGTTCGCTGCACTGCCTTCTACCTCCTCCTTTTCCTGGTACAGAGGACGAACAGCATCCAATTTTGGATCCATAGCAGAAGTATCGGGCGTTACTTTCAACGCATGCTCCCGATTCGACCAGTTGTCCGCACTGTCAACAGTCGCTTTGATTTCTTCCAAAACACTGCGCTCATATTCCTCTGTAATCTGTAGCTCGTCATCATTGCGTTCAGGACGTCCAGCGAAATCTACTTTGATTTTGCGCTGCGCGCGACTAGCGTGCTTCTTTTCATGCATCTCCTGCTTGAGACGTTCAAGTTTCTCACGCTCAGCATCAGACAACCAGACAGAGTTTTCCTGCAATCAAAAACAGAATCTGGAGCTTCAGAGAGAGCTACGAAAGCGGAGCCCGGAAGCTACCTGAAAATAATCCAGCTCATCATCGATCACCGTGGTACGCTTCTCGCTGTTGCGATCGTACTCAAGCAGGCGATCACGTTGCTCCATAGCTTTGCGCAAGGATTCGCCGCCTCCCTTCTCCTTCAACGATTTCATCAAATTCTCACCTTTCTTGCTCGAGCTCTTAAGCAGTTGCATTTCTTCCGACGTACAAACGATTTCGCCACAAAACAAACACGGACCGCTGCCTTCCTGCTCGCACACGACACGGCCACAACCGAGGCAGTTGTTGATGAGTTTGTGCTGGGATGCTTCGCACTCACAGACACGACGTCCTTTCAACATAATGGTGTCACTCAATACGTTGCCATCCTTGGCGTAGAGGCTGACGAATTTATTCTTCTTTTTGGCGCCTTGGTGCACCTGCTGCTGCTGCTGCGAACTTACATTATGGCTTTCATCTTTCGCAGCGTGCTGCTGACTTTTGCCGGAATAGTTTTGTTTAATCTGAGTCGAGCCGTGGCTCTGAGATTTTTTTTGTTGTTGCTGCTGTTGTTCCTGCTGTTGTTGTGAAGCTTTCTTATTGGGAAGCGCTTTACCTTAAAAACCAAACATGTAACCTTATAAACTCATAATTGACCAACCAATGTAAATTTACTGAACAGACGTTGTCTGCAGTCAGCCAGGAACATCCGGTGCTCCTCGCATTCGGCGTTGAGCAGAGTCTCAAAGTATTCGTCGAACTCTTCGGAGTTCTTGATAGACATCACGTACCTGAAGGCAGATAGACATCACGAATCTGAAGGCAGATACTCGTAATAGGTATCTTACTTGATCATGTCATCTGGCACCTTAAAATCTAGACAGATAGACAAACGCTCCCGTAACCACTTCTCCATAACTGCCAACCAAGGTTATCTCTGCTGCCAATTTGGCTTTTAGTTGACTTGATTGGATTCCTGCCGGAGTTTCAAAAAACAAACCTCAATCCTTCGCACTACAGTACGTAATAAGAAACCTTACTAGTACATTACGAATAAAAGGGAGTCTTATTGTGCGTTGGCCTTTATTATTTCAGAATGCGAAATGAACAAAGCGCCAAATTTGTAACCTCCTTGAGGATAGCCGCTATCCATGCTTGGCGTTTGTTGGTTCAGAAAAAATTATTTGTTACAGGGAAGGAGTTGTTTAATCAGTAGTAATTTCATTAAGGTCTATCAAAAAGAGGTAATTTTAAATCTTCATTCTTTTGATGAAAATTTTCATCAAAATATGATTTTGCATAATTTTTATTTCAGCTGTATTTCGCGAATACCTGGCTGTATTTCGCGAATAAAAACTCTAATATTGTTTTTGAGTGGTTGAATCGTTGCGGTTTTTATTTATTTTCAAAATTTTTGTAGTGAACTTGCATTAATTCAATTTGTTGTGTGAGCGTGTATCGATCCATATCTAAGAACCGCCAGTTTTCTAGCTGTCAAAAGACATCACAATGACATTTGAATGTTGCCAGTTTAAGAATGATGGGAAATTAATTACACTAACACTTCTTGTTGAAGGACCCTATTACAGAGAGTTCACTTGAAAAAATGGGACCTCTCGGCTAATAAACTGATGCCCTTGTCTGAACGCATAATTTGCAGAGATAATGTCTGGCAAAAACTTGTATTTGATCCCTGTTGCTTGTTTAGGCGAAATTACTGTGTTTTTAATAGAATAATTAATATAATGCCTACCGACGATAATTTAAATGCAAGTTCCGAGAAAGAAATGGGTGATGGCGAGGCAGGTGAAACTGAATTGGTAAAATGTAGTAGGCCACCTGGTGGGAACAAACAGCCTCGGAAGCGCAATCGACAGTACTACAACTCAATACGGGAGCAGATGGAATTCTACTTCGGAGATGCTAATCTCTCTAAGGATCGTTTTCTCAAACAATTGATCGATAGGGATCCTTGTAAGTTCCAAAACTATGTATTCGGTTTACAAGCCCTTCTCACCGATGGGATTTTGACATTGCAGATGTCCCACTCGATGTTTTCCTAACATTTAATAAAATGAAATCGCTGGCCAAAGGGGTGGAGGAAATCGCTAAATCATTAACCAACTCACAGCTACTCGAACTAGATGGCACGCAACAAAAAGTGCGGCGCAAAACGCCTCTGCCTGCTGAGCGCGATGTGGACGACAAAACGTTGTACGTTGAGTCCATTCCACCAACAGCAGACCATGACTGGGTCAAACAAAATTTTTCACGATTCGGAAACGTTGCGTATGTGTCTTTGCCAAGGTATACAAAGTCGCGAAAGATCAAAGAATTCGGTTTCGTTGAATTCGAAAAGGCAGAAAGTGTGGCGAAGGCTGTGAAGGCATTCCAGGAATTCAAAGGAGTGCTGAGTGTGCAGAATACTGACCCCGCCGAGCTTAAAACTGTAAAAGCTTACATTAAGGAGCACAGTAATAAGGAGACATTAGATGCTAATGAAACTGATGAAGAAAAACAGGGTATCTTGAAGAAAAAACGCGAAAACAACCCAGATGCGGAAGATGATGAGCCACCATCGGCTAAGAAAATCAAAACAGGTGAGATTGTTCCAGAAGCACGTCTCTGCACTAAAAATAAATATCGTTTTACTATACAGAAGATGAATCGTCTGCGGTCAACATTTCGACTGCGGAGGAGTCTAAAGAGCAAAGTGGTGTTTCGGTGACTGAGGGACAGTCGACTGCAGAATCAACAGAGAACGAATTACCAGCCGATGGGTCTCGGAAGAAACGTCGGAAAAAGAAAAAGAAGCCGAAAAAGCTGGTCCGTAAGGGCGATCCAAATAAGGATGCCGCCTTCTACGAATTGAAGGTACTACCAAAACGAGATTGGAAGAAGTTACGAAACAAATATTTAAATTTACAACGAGAAAAAATCTCTGAAATCAAACGTAAAGCTTGGAAAGTGTCGCAACAATTGCGTGAAAATTCGGTTGAGGGAGCTGAAGCGACCTCTGGTGGCAGCGCTATACAGCCGACCAATACATCGAAGCCCAGTAATCGCAAACTACGCAAAATTAATATGAATTTCTACGGGGCCGGAGATGCGGACACAAACGAGGGAACAACGGCTTTTAAGGCAAAGGAAGCAAAAAACAATCCAGCACTCGAACGTGCGCCCCTCTTCAAATACGAACCAGGCTTGATTGTCGAAGTCGCTTTCCTTGAGCCATGTGTAGCGGTCAAAGAATTCAAAGCCGATATGCGCCAGTATGCAAGCGTGAAGTATGTGGACGTTAAGGAGGGAGCAATGCGAGCATATTTACGCCTAGAATCCGCTGATGCAGCAGCGGATCTCATTCGCCAAATTAGTAGCGCTGAATACAAATGCAACCTACTTTCTGGAGATGAGGAGAGAGATTATTGGCGTAAGATTGAGCAGGATCGTGAGATGAAGTTGAACAAGAAAGTTAAGGTGCCACAGAGAAGAGGCAGAGAGAAGGTGAAGAAATTGTTGGCGAAGCATACACGCTTCGACGACGAAGATAAGGGGGAATAAGGTGAAGTTTATTAAGTGCTTCGATAAATAAACGTTACAGAAACTCACACGTTACTGAAATTGAAATAAATTATTTTATTTAATTGTTCTATTTTTTACTACATATTCTATTCGTCTTGCATTCTCATTACTTTAACAATGAGCGTACGGAACATGTTTTCAGAGGGCGACAAATATATATGAAACATAAATATTTCGCTGTCGAGACAAAATTTATGAATGCAAATAATTTAACATGCTAAACCCTTTTATTTCTTAATTTGGTACTAGATAGCAGATTCAAAAACAAATTTACACTTGGAATACCCAATAGGGGAAAGGATTGCTCGCTTCCCCCACCCGAACACCAATAATCATACCTACGGTCCTAACTTAAATATACAACGAACCATCTGCTGGTCCTAAATAATGCAATGATATGAGTAAAACGTCGATTATCGTCCACACCCCTAAGCCTCCAAAGCTAAACAACTTGCCGATGCCCTCCTGCCAGTGTCCCAGGTAGAAGCGGTCCGCACCGAAACCTCCCAGGGTAAGACTGATTATTAACGCTGTGCTCCAGCGGTAACCTTGCGTCCAATTGCATTTAACATTTCGCGTAAACGACCGATTGCCCAGGCACAAAACATCTGCCCGCGCGGTGCAGTTGGTGCGGTAGTAGTGGCCATTCACCGAATTGCAATTGCCGCGCAGCACGCACGCCTGCTGCCACTTCTCGGTCTGATAGCAGTAACGACAGTTCATCTGACGCACAAAGGAACGATTTCCGAGGCACTGCACATGCTCAGCGGCAGTGCAAGTGACGTTCAGGTTGCGTCCATAGTGACACGAGTAGTTGTAGTTGCAGCGTATGCAGGGAAAGGATAGTTCGGAGCATTCCAGATCACTGGGACAGTAGATGTTCGTTTCATTAAGGCTTTTGATGATGGACAGTGGAATAGCGTCGTTGTTGCTGGTGTTCTTTTGTACTGATTCCGCTTTGTACTCCGATTCCATGGAGTTAAGGGCTGTTTGACTCTGACGAATTCCACTGAGGAAGAAGATTAGTACCAGGATGAGCGCAGAGCGTGCGTTAATAATGATGCATTGACGGCGCTGCATGAAAGAATTTATATACTTAATTCGTTTGAATGTATTAATTATTTTAAATTTGCAAAATAATAAAATCCTCCCAAAATTCACTACGCTTTATAAAATAAGCCATACTAAAAATGTAAACACTTATGTACAGTACGTACAAATAAGTTTTGACACTAGCCCATCTTGAAACTTGTCTTTTGTCTATGGATGTTCTCAGATAAATTACTTTTTTCTCGTTTCCTATAAGATCCTGTGTAACTTTAACAGCTGATTTTGTGTTTAGTGCTTCCAATTGTCCATAGATAAAAAGACAAATGCCTTCGGGTTAAATCTATTTCTAATTTGATACACACAAAGTTCTGTTCTTCTTTTTTTGCTATTCCTTTGTTTACATTTCAACACGGGAAATAACAGATTTTGTGTTTTGTTCGTGGGGTGTGATTATGTTTTGTCCGTAAGAAAATGAGATAAATATAACCGAAGACAAATGTATTTAGGGCTTAGTGATTCCATTTGTGTTTAAAGCATTAGAAATAGATCCTAACTGAAGTCATTTATCTTTTTATATACGAACAATTGTTCTCATATATATGATTTTTTCTTTTTTCCCATAGGAATCTGTATAATTTTGACTCTTGATTTTATTCTTTAGTTTATTGTTTAGTGCTTCCAAAACTGTTTAAGACATAAAGCCAAAAATCCTAAACATAGCTCCTCTTTTTTTGGAAATAGTAGGTGGCAACTCTTATATTTCTAGCGCAAGCGAAAATCGACTGTTCCTTAGCAATCTACGGCATTATCGCCATACGATTTCTTTCAAAAGGTACGCATAAAATTACAACGGCTTCATATTTCAAATTAATCATGGTCATAGTGGACATTGAATATTGGTAAATATGAGCTAAATTTGGTTAGTTTTAGGCTTAATTTTCACATCTACAGTGGCATTTGCAACTACGAGAGGCACTGCAAAAATTTGAAAAAATTTCTGCTTGAGCAGATGCCTGAAACTGAAGTCGTTTGTCATCAAGGCAGACCACGCTCCTTCGAGATTAAAATCAACGATATCATGGTGCACTCGAAATTGCGATCCATGAATTTTCCCACTTTCGAGAGTGTGCTCGAAAATGTAAAAAGAGCAGAACAGGGTCTACCAATGGAAGATATTCAATATCCAACAGAAGATTGTATTATAATGTAAGGTTATGAATATTCAGAATACCTACGATCTCAGGATATTTGTGTATTTTTACCATCATTTTTACATTCTGGACCTTTATTAAAAAGATTAACTTCATATATAAAACGTACAAGATAATGTTTATTTTAATGTATGGAAGTTTTCAGAGTTTAATTTTCGCATTCCCTGCGTTTCATAACCTTCATTTCATCACTACGAGCAATCTCAAGATCACCACCCTCAGCTTCATTCAACACGAGACAAACTCCAAAATTTCCTTTCTCTCCAAACCGGTGATGAAAAGTGTTTCAATAATAATGTTGGCTCTAAACCGCTCAACTGTGTGATCGAATGACTCGCCTGTAGAATCCAGGCGAGTCATTCGAAATCCTTGATTTGGAGTCCACACATCGTAGCATGCGTAATCCATCGGTTTGGAAACATTGTGTCAACCAAGCAGCCACCGGTTCACCACAATCCAGAAAATTTTCAAAGGTTTCCATATTGATTGAGTAATTTTCTAGAGGAAGGGTAAAATTTTTTCCCCGGGAAACTGAGTTGTAATTGCGCCTTAACCAAATTAATGTTGGGCTTTAAAAGACGTTGCGGTATACATTGCAAGACTTGCGGCAGCCGTTTCGATTGCGAATCAAGCAGTAGCAACCGTTTGGCTACTATCGTCAGATAGCATTCGCAAATTATAGCTACGGCTTGCTCGACGTCTTCCAGCCGCGTCACATATCCAAATGATAAACGCACTGCACCCGTTGGCAAAACATCGAAGAGGTCATTGAAGTCACTGCAAACAACGCCCGCTTCGAATCGCTTGCGTATATCGTGGTCTGATAGCTGCAGAAAGTGTTGACAGGCACCCGGGTTGCAGAAGCATCCTCTTCGCAGTTGTACGTTGTGTATAGCAGCTCAGCGCAACCAACCTCAGCGAAGCCAACAAACATCATCATGCAGCACGTTGAACGTTACGATGCCACCCTGATCCCGTGATGTTCGGTAGCCAATGCGATTATAAAATTTAATAAGTGGTGCTCCGTTAGCATGACGCAATCGCGCAAGAGCATCGTAGCAATATTTGGCCAAGTGGAAGGCGTGGTTAGACATGCGTTCCATCTGTGACTTTTGTGGTGTAGCCGGTATTAACCGGTCGAGTGTACGGAAACCTTCCAGCAGTGACGCAATTGAGAGGAAGGCCAGAGTACCATCCTCAAATCGCTCGATGAATCCTTGACGTTTCTCATGAAAGTTCTTACGAGTCATGGCAATCTTAACGGTGCCACCACCGTAGTATTTTTTCTCGAGTGCCTCCTGTCCACGCTTGCTGACTATCAAGGCTCCAACTCCAGTAGGGAATGTGAAAGAAGGAAATAGCATTAGTTTTCATTCATTCATCCTCAGAATCTCACCCAAAAATTTTATAAAACGAAACGCAACAAAAGTCGGTTTTGTAACGCTGTAGATCAAGATAGTTTGGGGCTACGAAGAATGCTTAATCGAGGCAGATATAGAAATGATTGTCGTCCTTTTCCTCCGAATTCGTTTCTTTTCCTGGTAAGCGACGTATTTGGGTACCTCGACACACCAGCTCACTTTTTTGTATGGATTCAATTATTTCAAGAGGCATTTTAAAACCACTGAAATTACACGAGAGAATTTGCGGTATGCGATTCGGAATCCGAGTTGCTTCAACATTTTTTAGAAGTTCGTCTTTTGTCAGGACAAACTGATGGGATGCTTGTACCATATCACACATTCTTAGAACAGAACGTGTATTTCCTGGCAGTAATAAAAACAACCTGCTTTGGCGGGATCATTATTATTGCCTTTGAATTTGAAGCACTCTGCAACGGTCTTTAAGGCGGCCGTAGCATTGGCAGTAAAGACGACGGCGTATTCAGAGGCATTGGTATTAAAATGTTGGAGAATACTGGAAGGATTCATATAGAGAAATATTAATTTTTATGGTAAAAGCAAAAAAAGGATTCATATAAAAAGGTATGCGGAAGTCGTTTGTTTTAATTTTAAAATTTTTTAAAAATTGTCTTACATTAACAAAAATATTCCATTTTTTCCACGTTACTGATATTCTTACCTGTTTCTGACTTGATCTACCAGATCGCCAGTTACTTTTCAAGTGTGGGGGTTGCCGAATAAGTTTTCTTTCAATTCTCGAGCAACTGCATCCACTTGATTTTCAGTATACAGCGTTGCTCCAGCATGGTCGAGATAAGTTTCGTCTGTAAAAATTGGAAAGGAAAAACATCATCACTGATTTTAAAATTCTGTAAAATTCAGCCACAGACTAATTAGTCAGACCTGACTAGAGAATATGCAACTAATTGTAAAAATTAGAATAAAGTAAGGTAATTACAATTTTTTTGGAATTATCTTTCGGCATGTAAAAGTCGACAGAATTATTATTATAGATTTTACTAATCCAAGCAAAAGCCCTATAAATTGGCACATTGAGCCCATAATTAATCCTATGGAGGGACAAATGGAAATATTCATACAACTAAAGCCTTCGCGATCGGATTTTAAACGTTATTAGCTGAAGAAGGGGTTCACAGTTAATAATGATATTAATTAAATCATAAATAAATTCAATAATATGAATAAAAGGTCATGACTAAAGAGTAGAAAGATTAATAAGCGTACAAAACATTCATAGGAATTCCTGCTTGGCTTTGGAATGAATGTGTTTAGTTCTATTTTATTCTGCACCTCTGGTATAACAATCAGCTGATATTCGTAGTCGTATAAAACTGGAAAAACTCCAGAGGCTGTAAATTTTATCTGCCAATAAAATTTCACATGAAAAAGGGATGAATTTAGTAAAGTAAATTAATTATTTGAAGAGCAAAAAAGTAAAATGAGTGATCTATATGACGATAACAGCAGCAAAGATGAAGAATCCGAAGGAGATTACATGCCGCCGAGCAAAAGGTGCAAGGAAAACAGCAGTGACGGCGAACCGGAGGATGATCAGAATCAGCAGGAGACCGGCGAAGAAGCATCCACATCCGCAGAAGAGCCACGAAGCGAAGGAAATATGCAAATCGTCGCCTCACATTACAATGAACTAAAGGAGGCCGGCCGACAGGAAAGGTACAATTCTCGCATCTTCCACATGCGCAACTTCAACAACTGGGTTAAGAGCCAGCTGATTGCCGAGTATCTACAGAAGATCAAGGAATCGCAACGCATTGGCGATCCAATGCGTGTGCTGGACATGTGTTGCGGCAAAGGTGGCGATCTGTTAAAGTGGGAAAAGGCCAACATAACACACTTAATCTGCACCGACATAGCCGAGGTCAGCGTGAAGCAGTGCAAGGCGCGTTACGATGCCATGCTGACGCATTTAAAATTCGGCTCAAAGTTTTCTGCGGAGTTCTTCGCTTGCGATTCGACTTTGGTGCGTTTGCGCGAACGCTACAAAGATCCCTCGCTTAAGCTGAACCTTGTCAGCTGCCAGTTTGCCTTTCATTACTCGTTCGAGTCACTCTCGCAAGCCGATTGCATGGTGCGTAACGCGGCTGAGTGCTTGCAGCCAGGCGGATACTTCATTGCGACCATACCAGATGCCTATGAGATCATGCGGCGCTCACGAAACTCGCCTAACGGACGGAGCTTCGGCAATAGTGTATACAATATAGAATTTGTCAGTGATATTAATCCACCGCCACTATTCGGTGCTAAGTATCAGTTCCACTTGGAAGGCGTCGTCGACTGCCCCGAGTTCCTGGTACATTTTCCCACTCTGGTCAAGTTGTGTCGCAAGCATGGGCTCAAGTTGGATCGCAAGACAACTTTTGCCGACTACTACAAGGAGAAGATGCCAAGCGGTAATTCAGCTTGAAAATTCAAAAATATGAATAAAATAGCTGTTCCATTCTATAGGCCGTTCACTGCTGATGCGCATGAATTGCCTTCAGATTGTTAATCCTGCCAAATGCAAGGATTCAGAAGAATTTTCGCATTTGCGTAATCTGGCCAAAAATAGTTACTTATCAAAGACGTATGGTACGCTATCGAAATCTGAATGGGAGGCAACAAGTGAGTTTAGCGTTGTAAAAACTGTTTCAAACATAATCGATGCTTATTTGCAGCTTTGTATTTGGTCTGCGCATTCAAAAAATGCAAAAACACGTGGGACAAGGATGGTAAACCTGTATTTGAATTTGATTAGCAACGCGGTTTCCGAATGCGTTGCAGGATTCCATATTAATTTATTGCGTTTTTGATATGTTAGGCAGTAAAGTTAAAACTTTACAAATATTTGCTTGTAATGTTTCAGAAATTGTTCCAATTTTATAAAACAATCATATCCTTAATATGATCATATTCGGACTGAGATTATAATCTAGGGTGGATTAAAATTTGCTTTTAATTGCCTAACATTTCTAAAATAATTTCTCCATAGCATTTTTTGTTCTTGCAACCGGATAATAATTGCAATAATTGTCTTCGATCTTTTTGTTTCCTTTTATTTGTAGTTTATTGTTTCTGCGAAGTATAATTTCACTCTTACTGCGTTGCTCACAATTTCGCTTTGTATCGTGGAAAACCCTAATGATTTTCGAATAAATTACTACCCTTTTCAAATGAAAACCAAGAAAAGCCTAATTTCATTTATGGTATTGTTGTTTTTGCAATAGCTTTAAGTTGAAATTTCTTCATGACAACTTTGTATATGTACTTTTTATAGACAATAAAATTTGATGAAGGTAATTAAAATTGTCGTTTCCTATTCTAAAGTTAAAAAGAATAAGCAATGTAAACCACAAAAATGTTTTGAGCATTTGTTGTCCTTGCATTTCGCATGGCTGCAACATTTTTTCGTGGCCATTATAACCAACAACAGTTTGTAAATTGAAATTATACATCTATTTTTGCTGATGTGTACTAAAGTCTTCGCTAGTTCAGGTGTGCGGGAGCTGTCCCCAAAATAAGCAGTGATTTGACCGAGGCTCAGTTACGACATATAGAGGTTCCTTAGATATAGAGGAGTATGATAAGATATATAGAGTGGGAGTAGTGATTATTTTTTTAATAATTTTATCAATCTCATTTGTTTTTTATTATCAGTCACTCTGGATAATTTTCTATTAAACAGCAGGCAAAAAAAAAAGTAATTAGAAACTAAAAAATGTTTAAATCAAATTCAGAATGGGCAAATTATCACTTCCTTCGCTTCGGGAGATGTTTTTCGATTCTGCAGCCGCTTTTTGACCTCTTGGCTCTGCGCCTGCACCACAAGGCCTTTCCGCATTTATTCTTCGAGCGGATAGCTGCATCGATACGGTGAGCGTTTTTATCGCTCAGTATCGATGCAGTATATATTTTTTTGTTGCAGACTAAAAAAACAGTATATATTTTTTTGTTGCAGACTACATGAAGTATAGCTCGAAAAAACGATGCGTTTCATCGAGCGTTTCGGTTAGTCGAAATTCCCAATAGTATGCTACAAAATCACCTGTCTGGAATCAAAAACAAACCTATAATTCGCCGTAGTCATCAACCAAATGCAGTTATTAACAAACATATATATTTAGACAAGTTCTATAAATTGATTGCATTACTTAAACCAATTCGTACATTAAAATGATTAATGAAAAGCCTGCAAACTCGATGGAAGTTGTTGCGTGATGGTTTGCAGAACTGGATTCATTTTGTATTTTCACATTACTGCATATACATTCATGCAGAGCACATTTTTATGTAATTGATTTCCATGTATCATACTGAATTCAATTCTAAAATACATTGAAAATTACAAATCAATGTTACTATTAATAAAAGTAACTTTTCCGGTATCAAGGCGAATCGTTGGCCCCCAAGTTTAGACCAATTTTGTACATATAGAAAGGATTGATGGGACTTGGAACTGCAGTAGGCTTGAGGAGACCTTTACCTGGTTTCTTATTTGCATCGTATGGCAGCATAGGTGAGCTCTTAAGTTGTTTAATATATTCATTGGGGTTTTGCACAGTGTTATTTTGCAACTTGATTTGAACGCGCTTTACACTGCTCGTTATTTTAGGAACATCGAGCTTAGAAAGTCTCATGCTTTTAGGAGTTCTCGTTGATTCATCACTATCGATGAATGGATTGCGATCAAGGTCCATAGAGTATGCTCGCTTACGTTGTTTTATCGAGGGCAAAAAATATTCCAACTCTCCTTCGGCCAAAGGTTTATTCCATTCCAGGGCAGCAGTATTTGCTGGTGGGGTTTTTTTGCCGGCCTCACATTCTTCAGTTTCTGCGGGTTTTTCTTTTTTGGCATTATGTTTCTTAACTTCACGACCTGCGTTTTGCACCTGTATTTGTTTTTCTACATTTTCTGCCGCTTTAGATTCAAGGGTGGTTGTCAATTGAGAGTTTTGGCTAGTAGATGGTCCCGTTTGGACCCATGGAGTTGGCGTTTTATCAGTATTTTGTTTCTTGATGAGTTTCTTCTTACTGAGGACCCCTGTGTCAACCGCTGATTTCTTAAACTTTTTAGGTTTGTTTTTCTTTTTTATCTTGCTTTCACATGTTATTTTAGCCTCATTTTCGTCTTTTTTAGCGCATTCATTAGTTTGAGCTTCGTTATTTAATTCAAGCTCTGCTACTTTCTTCTTTTCCGGAATCGCGTCCAGTTCCTCCTCCAGCCAAACTCCTGGCGGCATCTTCTTCTTTCTGCGCGCTTTTAAGAGCTCCTTCTCAATCACTTGCTCAAAGTTGCTTTCATCCAAGTTTTCATAATCGATCGACTTCAACAATTTACGCCTCTTACGTTTATTTAGCTTCTTCAGCTTCCGTACTGTGGAGAACAGTTCATTCTCCAAGTCATCTAGTTGCTCAATCTTCTGCTTGATGAGTGGTTTATCAGATTTTTGCTCAAAACGAGGCACTGTTTTTATTCCCAGAGGGAATGTTCCACTTTGATAAGTTTCAAAGTGTTGCAAGAGCCTACGCAGCATTTTCCTACATTTTGCGTAGGATTCTTTCTTGAGCAATAAGTTCAATTCGTCGATTACAAATTTACCATCCAATGGTAGCTCTGGCATGAAGACGTCTACATTGCCAGCTCGCGGATCCAAGTATTTCAATGTGCCGCTGTTCTGCCCTTTATCGCCTGCCTGCGAGTCCCCACCGTCGTGTTCTTCATCTGCTACCGAATCTGTCTCTACCTTCTCCAAATCTTCAATCGACTTTGTGGGGAAACCCATTTGCCGCCATGCGTTATACTTCTCCATGTACTGGCGACCCAAAGCGCTTTGGTAAAGTAGGTGGTTAAATACTCGTGTGCGGCAGTGTGAGATCAGCTTAGAATCGCGCTGCACGCTGATAAACCACACAAATGGCTTTATGAAGACGCCCACCTGCTCGGCGCTTATGTTGCCTTCAGACACCTTCGCCAGTTCCTCGAAAAATATGTCCAAAAAATGCATCGCCAAACCTGTTGACATGTCGTTGTGCAGCACTGACTTCTTCATTTGCTCGTTAAACGCCAGCAAAGTATCGTTGTCCCAATCGGTGCGCTTCAATGCACGGAACATGTAACGCAGCATTCTGCGCATGAGCATCAGAAACTTGTCCATGCGCCACTGATCAATGCCGAACCACTGAATGCGCATGATACGCAAAAACGCACCGAAGAATTGAATGCTCAGGTTCACATTATTGAAGCAATCAACGAGTTGCCCCAAAGTCTCGGCCAGCTCTTCCTGCACCAACGGCTTGTCCGATAACCACATAGTGTAGTAGAGACCCTTCCATATACGCGAAAAGTCCTCTTCAGTGAATGGAAAGGAGCTTTTGGCACGCAGCGATAACCAAATGCGCAGCTTTTTTAATTGTCTGTTCCGCTTGTTGAGGTCATTGCAGGCTAGTGCTTGCACGATCTTCACTTCCTGCGCGATGACGCTTACAGTAGTCGCAACTTCGTTCAATACATTATCCAGCGAATTTTTCGGTTCATCACACTCCACCACCATATTCTTAGTTGACATTACTTGCATATTTTTATTAAACTAATAATAAAAATTCGACGCACGTATTAAAATTCCCGCTACAAGACAGTGCAGCAAAATTTCAAGCAACTACAGTTGCCAACTGGGATTCTCAGTTTGATCTTCTTTTGCGAAAAATGGCGGCCAAAAAAGTTACCGCAATTATATGGACCCAATGAAATATTTCACTTTAGTCCTACGGACACTATTATCATTAATAAATTTGATTTCAGAACATCTGAAATGAGAACAAATGCACATATAAATTAAATAACTTTTGGTCCATGGGGATATAAAAATAAGACTTTTTTTATCGGTTTCTCAAAGCTCACCATATTTTTAGTAATCATTACTCGTGTTTTTGCTGAACTAATTAATAAAAATCCGAGGCACGTATTGAAATTCTAACAATGCAGCAAAATTTGAAGCAGCTACAATTCCCAAATGGAATCCTCAGTTTGATCTTGTTTTAGGAAAAATGGCGGCCAAAAAATCTGCCACAATTATATGGATACAATTAAATATCTCACTCAAGTCCCACGAATAATATTATTAATAAGTTTGATTTCAGAACATCTGAAATGATAATAAATGCACACATCAATTAAATAACCTTTTGGTCCATGGCGTAATGCTGCGACTTTTTCGGTTCCTCAAAGCTCACCTTCATATTTTTAATTATCATTATTAATTGTTCTTGCTGAAATTATTAATAAAAATCCGATGCACGTGTTGAAATTCCAGCTGCAAAACAATGACGAAAAAACCTGCGCTAAGATAGCAACGTTGCTGGAACTGTCAAACCAGCAACGCTACAAAATGGAAGTGGGCCACAGAGGCGCTCAGAACATTGAAAAACCTTATATACCTTGAAGTATATAAGCCAGCAACGTTGCTGAAACTGTGTAAACAGCTGTTTTTCATAGCAAGTGGGGATGTAGAAATTTGGTTCCGCGCTGTTAATATGAAAATTCACGGGTGACAAAAATATGAATATGCCAAATGATTCTACATAATTTTAGAAATTTTTCGGTGCGGTTGTCATCTTCGGCACTCACTTAGTATAGAAGCTATAAGGACTCGAACTTTAAGTATATAAAAACTTTGACCCGCGTAAAGGATATGAAAACCGTCGAGTGACAAAAATTTGAAAGTGCCGCCTAATTCTACATAATTTTAGAAATTTTTCGGTGGTGTTGTCATCTTCGGCACTCACTTAGTATAGACGCTATAAGGACTCGACCTTTAAGGATATAAAAACTTTGACCCGCGTAAAGGATATGAAAACCGTCGAGTGACAAAAATTTGAAAGTGCCGCCTAATTCTACATAATTTTAGAAATTTTTCGGTGGTGTTGTCATCTTCGGCACTCACTTAGTATAGACGCTATAAGGACTCGACCTTTAAGGATATAAAAACTTTGACCCGCGTAAAGGATATGAAAACCGTCGAGTGACAAAAATTTGAAAGTGCCGCCTAATTCTACATAATTTTAGAAATTTTTCGGTGGTGTTGTCATCTTCGGCACTCACTTAGTATAGACGCTATAAGGACTCGACCTTTAAGGATATAAAAACTTTGACCCGCGTAAAGGATATGAAAACCGTCGAGTGACAAAAATTTGAAAGTGCCGCCTAATTCTACATAATTTTAGAAATTTGTCGGTGGTGTTGTCATCTTCGGCACTCACTTAGTATAGACGCTATAAGGACTCGACCTTTAAGGATATAAAAACTTTGACCCGCGTAAAGGATATGAAAACCGTCGAGTGACAAAAATTTGAAAGTGCCGCCTAATTCTACATAATTTTAGAAATTTTTCGGTGGTGTTGTCATCTTCGGCACTCACTTAGTATAGACGCTATAAGGACTCGACCTTTAAGGATATAAAAACTTTGACCCGCGTAAAGGATATGAAAACCGTCGAGTGACAAAAATTTGAAAGTGCCGCCTAATTCTACATAATTTTAGAAATTTTTCGGTGGTGTTGTCATCTTCGGCACTCACTTAGTATAGACGCTATAAGGACTCGACCTTTAAGGATATAAAAACTTTGACCCGCGTAAAGGATATGAAAACCGTCGAGTGACAAAAATTTGAAAGTGCCGCCTAATTCTACATAATTTTAGAAATTTTTCGGTGGTGTTGTCATCTTCGGCACTCACTTAGTATAGACGCTATAAGGACTCGACCTTTAAGGATATAAAAACTTTGACCCGCGTAAAGGATATGAAAACCGTCGAGTGACAAAAATTTGAAAGTGCCGCCTAATTCTACATAATTTTAGAAATTTTTCGGTGGTGTTGTCATCTTCGGCACTCACTTAGTATAGACGCTATAAGGACTCGACCTTTAAGGATATAAAAACTTTGACCCGCGTAAAGGATATGAAAACCGTCGAGTGACAAAAATTTGAAAGTGCCGCCTAATTCTACATAATTTTAGAAATTTTTCGGTGGTGTTGTCATCTTCGGCACTCACTTAGTATAGACGCTATAAGGACTCGACCTTTAAGGATATAAAAACTTTGACCCGCGTAAAGGATATGAAAACCGTCGAGTGACAAAAATTTGAAAGTGCCGCCTAATTCTACATAATTTTAGAAATTTTTCGGTGGTGTTGTCATCTTCGGCACTCACTTAGTATAGACGCTATAAGGACTCGACCTTTAAGGATATAAAAACTTTGACCCGCGTAAAGGATATGAAAACCGTCGAGTGACAAAAATTTGAAAGTGCCGCCTAATTCTACATAATTTTAGAAATTTTTCGGTGGTGTTGTCATCTTCGGCACTCACTTAGTATAGACGCTATAAGGACTCGACCTTTAAGGATATAAAAACTTTGACCCGCGTAAAGGATATGAAAACCGTCGAGTGACAAAAATTTGAAAGTGCCGCCTAATTCTACATAATTTTAGAAATTTTTCGGTGGTGTTGTCATCTTCGGCACTCACTTAGTATAGACGCTATAAGGACTCGACCTTTAAGGATATAAAAACTTTGACCCGCGTAAAGGATATGAAAACCGTCGAGTGACAAAAATTTGAAAGTGCCGCCTAATTTTACATAATTTTAGAAATTTTTCGGTGGTGTTGTCATCTTCGGCACTCACTTAGTATAGACGCTATAAGGACTCGACCTTTAAGGATATAAAAACTTTGACCCGCGTAAAGGATATGAAAACCGTCGAGTGACAAAAATTTGAAAGTGCCGCCTAATTCTACATAATTTTAGAAATTTTTCGGTGGTGTTGTCATCTTCGGCACTCACTTAGTATAGACGCTATAAGGACTCGACCTTTAAGGATATAAAAACTTTGACCCGCGTAAAGGATATGAAAACCGTCGAGTGACAAAAATTTGAAAGTGCCGCCTAATTCTACATAATTTTAGAAATTTTTCGGTGGTGTTGTCATCTTCGGCACTCACTTAGTATAGACGCTATAAGGACTCGACCTTTAAGGATATAAAAACTTTGACCCGCGTAAAGGATATGAAAACCGTCGAGTGACAAAAATTTGAAAGTGCCGCCTAATTCTACATAATTTTAGAAATTTTTCGGTGGTGTTGTCATCTTCGGCACTCACTTAGTATAGACGCTATAAGGACTCGACCTTTAAGGATATAAAAACTTTGACCCGCGTAAAGGATATGAAAACCGTCGAGTGACAAAAATTTGAAAGTGCCGCCTAATTCTACATAATTTTAGAAATTTGTCGGTGGTGTTGTCATCTTCGGCACTCACTTAGTATAGACGCTATAAGGACTCGACCTTTAAGGATATAAAAACTTTGACCCGCGTAAAGGATATGAAAACCGTCGAGTGACAAAAATTTGAAAGTGCCGCCTAATTCTACATGATTTTAGAAATTTGTCGGTGGTGTTGTCATCTTCGGCACTCACTTAGTATAGACGCTATAAGGACTCGACCTTTAAGGATATAAAAACTTTGACCCGCGTAAAGGATATGAAAACCGTCGAGTGACAAAAATTTGAAAGTGCCGCCTAATTCTACATAATTTTAGAAATTTTTCGGTGGTGTTGTCATCTTCGGCACTCACTTAGTATAGACGCTATAAGGACTCGACCTTTAAGGATATAAAAACTTTGACCCGCGTAAAGGATATGAAAACCGTCGAGTGACAAAAATTTGAAAGTACCGCCTAATTCTACATAATTTTAGAAATTTTTCGGTGGTGTTGTCATCTTCGGCACTCACTTAGTATAGACGCTATAAGGACTCGACCTTTAAGGATATAAAAACTTTGACCCGCGTAAAGGATATGAAAACCGTCGAGTGACAAAAATTTGAAAGTGCCGCCTAATTCTACATAATTTTAGAAATTTTTCGGTGGTGTTGTCATCTTCGGCACTCACTTAGTATAGACGCTATAAGGACTCGACCTTTAAGGATATAAAAACTTTGACCCGCGTAAAGGATATGAAAACCGTCGAGTGACAAAAATTTGAAAGTGCCGCCTAATTCTACATAATTTTAGAAATTTTTCGGTGGTGTTGTCATCTTCGGCACTCACTTAGTATAGACGCTATAAGGACTCGACCTTTAAGGATATAAAAACTTTGACCCGCGTAAAGGATATGAAAACCGTCGAGTGACAAAAATTTGAAAGTGCCGCCTAATTCTACATAATTTTAGAAATTTTTCGGTGGTGTTGTCATCTTCGGCACTCACTTAGTATAGACGCTATAAGGACTCGACCTTTAAGGATATAAAAACTTTGACCCGCGTAAAGGATATGAAAACCGTCGAGTGACAAAAATTTGAAAGTGCCGCCTAATTCTACATAATTTTAGAAATTTTTCGGTGGTGTTGTCATCTTCGGCACTCACTTAGTATAGACGCTATAAGGACTCGACCTTTAAGGATATAAAAACTTTGACCCGCGTAAAGGATATGAAAACCGTCGAGTGACAAAAATTTGAAAGTGCCGCCTAATTCTACATAATTTTAGAAATTTTTCGGTGGTGTTGTCATCTTCGGCACTCACTTAGTATAGACGCTATAAGGACTCGACCTTTAAGGATATAAAAACTTTGACCCGCGTAAAGGATATGAAAACCGTCGAGTGACAAAAATTTGAAAGTGCCGCCTAATTCTACATAATTTTAGAAATTTTTCGGTGGTGTTGTCATCTTCGGCACTCACTTAGTATAGACGCTATAAGGACTCGACCTTTAAGGATATAAAAACTTTGACCCGCGTAAAGGATATGAAAACCGTCGAGTGACAAAAATTTGAAAGTGCCGCCTAATTCTACATAATTTTAGAAATTTGTCGGTGGTGTTGTCATCTTCGGCACTCACTTAGTATAGACGCTATAAGGACTCGACCTTTAAGGATATAAAAACTTTGACCCGCGTAAAGGATATGAAAACCGTCGAGTGACAAAAATTTGAAAGTGCCGCCTAATTCTACATAATTTTAGAAATTTTTCGGTGGTGTTGTCATCTTCGGCACTCACTTAGTATAGACGCTATAAGGACTCGACCTTTAAGGATATAAAAACTTTGACCCGCGTAAAGGATATGAAAACCGTCGAGTGACAAAAATTTGAAAGTGCCGCCTAATTCTACATAATTTTAGAAATTTTTCGGTGGTGTTGTCATCTTCGGCACTCACTTAGTATAGACGCTATAAGGACTCGACCTTTAAGGATATAAAAACTTTGACCCGCGTAAAGGATATGAAAACCGTCGAGTGACAAAAATTTGAAAGTGCCGCCTAATTCTACATAATTTTAGAAATTTGTCGGTGGTGTTGTCATCTTCGGCACTCACTTAGTATAGACGCTATAAGGACTCGACCTTTAAGGATATAAAAACTTTGACCCGCGTAGAGGATATGAAAACCGTCGAGTGACAAAAATTTGAAAGTGCCGCCTAATTCTACATAATTTTAGAAATTTTTCGGTGGTGTTGTCATCTTCGGCACTCACTTAGTATAGACGCTATAAGGACTCGACCTTTAAGGATATAAAAACTTTGACCCGCGTAAAGGATATGAAAACCGTCGAGTGACAAAAATTTGAAAGTGCCGCCTAATTCTACATAATTTTAGAAATTTTTCGGTGGTGTTGTCATCTTCGGCACTCACTTAGTATAGACGCTATAAGGACTCGACCTTTAAGGATATAAAAACTTTGACCCGCGTAAAGGATATGAAAACCGTCGAGTGGCAAAAATTTGAAAGTGCCGCCTAATTCTACATAATTTTAGAAATTTGTCGGTGGTGTTGTCATCTTCGGCACTCACTTAGTATAGACGCTATAAGGACTCGACCTTTAAGGATATAAAAACTTTGACCCGCGTAAAGGATATGAAAACCGTCGAGTGACAAAAATTTGAAAGTGCCGCCTAATTCTACATAATTTTAGAAATTTTTCGGTGGTGTTGTCATCTTCGGCACTCACTTAGTATAGACGCTATAAGGACTCGACCTTTAAGGATATAAAAACTTTGACCCGCGTAAAGGATATGAAAACCGTCGAGTGACAAAAATTTGAAAGTGCCGCCTAATTCTACATAATTTTAGAAATTTTTCGGTGGTGTTGTCATCTTCGGCACTCACTTAGTATAGACGCTATAAGGACTCGACCTTTAAGGATATAAAAACTTTGACCCGCGTAAAGGATATGAAAACCGTCGAGTGACAAAAATTTGAAAGTGCCGCCTAATTCTACATAATTTTAGAAATTTTTCGGTGGTGTTGTCATCTTCGGCACTCACTTAGTATAGACGCTATAAGGACTCGACCTTTAAGGATATAAAAACTTTGACCCGCGTAAAGGATATGAAAACCGTCGAGTGACAAAAATTTGAAAGTGCCGCCTAATTCTACATAATTTTAGAAATTTTTCGGTGGTGTTGTCATCTTCGGCACTCACTTAGTATAGACGCTATAAGGACTCGACCTTTAAGGATATAAAAACTTTGACCCGCGTAAAGGATATGAAAACCGTCGAGTGACAAAAATTTGAAAGTGCCGCCTAATTCTACATAATTTTAGAAATTTGTCGGTGGTGTTGTCATCTTCGGCACTCACTTAGTATAGACGCTATAAGGACTCGACCTTTAAGGATATAAAAACTTTGACCCGCGTAGAGGATATGAAAACCGTCGAGTGACAAAAATTTGAAAGTGCCGCCTAATTCTACATAATTTTAGAAATTTTTCGGTGGTGTTGTCATCTTCGGCACTCACTTAGTATAGACGCTATAAGGACTCGACCTTTAAGGATATAAAAACTTTGACCCGCGTAAAGGATATGAAAACCGTCGAGTGACAAAAATTTGAAAGTGCCGCCTAATTCTACATAATTTTAGAAATTTTTCGGTGGTGTTGTCATCTTCGGCACTCACTTAGTATAGACGCTATAAGGACTCGACCTTTAAGGATATAAAAACTTTGACCCGCGTAAAGGATATGAAAACCGTCGAGTGGCAAAAATTTGAAAGTGCCGCCTAATTCTACATAATTTTAGAAATTTGTCGGTGGTGTTGTCATCTTCGGCACTCACTTAGTATAGACGCTATAAGGACTCGACCTTTAAGGATATAAAAACTTTGACCAGCGTAAAGGATATGAAAACCGTCGAGTGACAAAAATTTGAAAGTGCCGCCTAATTCTACATAATTTTAGAAATTTTTCGGTGGTGTTGTCATCTTCGGCACTCACTTAGTATAGACGCTATAAGGACTCGACCTTTAAGGATATAAAAACTTTGACCAGCGTAAAGGATATGAAAACCGTCGAGTGACAAAAATTTGAAAGTGCCGCCTAATTCTACATAATTTTAGAAATTTTTCGGTGGTGTTGTCATCTTCGGCACTCACTTAGTATAGACGCTATAAGGACTCGACCTTTAAGGATATAAAAACTTTGACCCGCGTAAAGGATATGAAAACCGTCGAGTGACAAAAATTTGAAAGTGCCGCCTAATTCTACATAATTTTAGAAATTTTTCGGTGGTGTTGTCATCTTCGGCACTCACTTAGTATAGACGCTATAAGGACTCGACCTTTAAGGATATAAAAACTTTGACCCGCGTAAAGGATATGAAAACCGTCGAGTGACAAAAATTTGAAAGTGCCGCCTAATTCTACATAATTTTAGAAATTTTTCGGTGGTGTTGTCATCTTCGGCACTCACTTAGTATAGACGCTATAAGGACTCGACCTTTAAGGATATAAAAACTTTGACCCGCGTAAAGGATATGAAAACCGTCGAGTGACAAAAATTTGAAAGTGCCGCCTAATTCTACATAATTTTAGAAATTTGTCGGTGGTGTTGTCATCTTCGGCACTCACTTAGTATAGACGCTATAAGGACTCGACCTTTAAGGATATAAAAACTTTGACCCGCGTAAAGGATATGAAAACCGTCGAGTGACAAAAATTTGAAAGTGCCGCCTAATTCTACATAATTTTAGAAATTTTTCGGTGGTGTTGTCATCTTCGGCACTCACTTAGTATAGACGCTATAAGGACTCGACCTTTAAGGATATAAAAACTTTGACCCGCGTAAAGGATATGAAAACCGTCGAGTGACAAAAATTTGAAAGTGCCGCCTAATTCTACATAATTTTAGAAATTTTTCGGTGGTGTTGTCATCTTCGGCACTCACTTAGTATAGACGCTATAAGGACTCGACCTTTAAGGATATAAAAACTTTGACCCGCGTAAAGGATATGAAAACCGTCGAGTGACAAAAATTTGAAAGTGCCGCCTAATTCTACATAATTTTAGAAATTTTTCGGTGGTGTTGTCATCTTCGGCACTCACTTAGTATAGACGCTATAAGGACTCGACCTTTAAGGATATAAAAACTTTGACCCGCGTAAAGGATATGAAAACCGTCGAGTGACAAAAATTTGAAAGTGCCGCCTAATTCTACATAATTTTAGAAATTTGTCGGTGGTGTTGTCATCTTCGGCACTCACTTAGTATAGACGCTATAAGGACTCGACCTTTAAGGATATAAAAACTTTGACCCGCGTAAAGGATATGAAAACCGTCGAGTGACAAAAATTTGAAAGTGCCGCCTAATTCTACATAATTTTAGAAATTTGTCGGTGGTGTTGTCATCTTCGGCACTCACTTAGTATAGACGCTATAAGGACTCGACCTTTAAGGATATAAAAACTTTGACCCGCGTAAAGGATATGAAAACCGTCGAGTGACAAAAATTTGAAAGTGCCGCCTAATTCTACATAATTTTAGAAATTTTTCGGTGGTGTTGTCATCTTCGGCACTCACTTAGTATAGACGCTATAAGGACTCGACCTTTAAGGATATAAAAACTTTGACCCGCGTAAAGGATATGAAAACCGTCGAGTGACAAAAATTTGAAAGTGCCGCCTAATTCTACATAATTTTAGAAATTTTTCGGTGGTGTTGTCATCTTCGGCACTCACTTAGTATAGACGCTATAAGGACTCGACCTTTAAGGATATAAAAACTTTGACCCGCGTAAAGGATATGAAAACCGTCGAGTGACAAAAATTTGAAAGTGCCGCCTAATTCTACATAATTTTAGAAATTTTTCGGTGGTGTTGTCATCTTCGGCACTCACTTAGTATAGACGCTATAAGGACTCGACCTTTAAGGATATAAAAACTTTGACCCGCGTAAAGGATATGAAAACCGTCGAGTGACAAAAATTTGAAAGTGCCGCCTAATTCTACATAATTTTAGAAATTTTTCGGTGGTGTTGTCATCTTCGGCACTCACTTAGTATAGACGCTATAAGGACTCGACCTTTAAGGATATAAAAACTTTGACCCGCGTAAAGGATATGAAAACCGTCGAGTGACAAAAATTTGAAAGTGCCGCCTAATTCTACATAATTTTAGAAATTTTTCGGTGGTGTTGTCATCTTCGGCACTCACTTAGTATAGACGCTATAAGGACTCGACCTTTAAGGATATAAAAACTTTGACCCGCGTAAAGGATATGAAAACCGTCGAGTGACAAAAATTTGAAAGTGCCGCCTAATTCTACATAATTTTAGAAATTTTTCGGTGCGGTTGTCATCTTCGGCACTCAGTTAGTATAGAAGCTATAAAGGCACTATATCTCACTTAGTATAGAAGTTATTAGTAACAAATACCTAAGTATTATATAGTACACAAGTGTTATGTTTGCCAATTTTTTATTTTCCTTTCCTTAGAAATTTTGATGCTTGAATGAATTAATTTGTACATTCTTTAATATGATTGTTAATGTAATGTAATTTTAATATTGCGAATACATTTGATAAGTATTTGATTTTGCTGAAGTAATTATATTATATATTTGACAATTTATTGTATTATCAATGTGGTTACATCTGTCGAACAAGTTTTTAGAATTATTATATACTCGTATATATAATTCTTGATATCATATATATTTAAACTAAAACTATTTTAAAGCTATTTATTATACTAAAACTGAAATTATTTTTCAATTCAATTACAAAAGAAAATTATAAATTTTTAACGTATTTTTCTTAAAATTAAACATCGCTGGCATCAGTTTTCAAAATGATCCCTGATTTCCCGTCGGACGTCTGACGAATGCACAGCATTCGGGCGTCAGAAATGGTACTGGATGATGCAGTTCCATACAACGTAAGCCAAGCGAGCTTGGTGATCTGGCCAATGAGGATGGCTTGTGGATGTCAACTCCAGGAATTGAGCTCAGTGGGCCAAGAATAGTATTAACTAACAATGGTGATCTGTAGGAATATTTTGGAGAGTAAAGATTACGCTTTTCCTGTACAGAAATGCTGTATGCTCAATTCCTGGAGTTGACATCCACAAGCCATCCTCATTGGCCAGATCACCAAGCTCGCTTGGCTTACGTTGTATGGAACTGCATCATCCAGTACCATTTCTGACGCCCGAATGCTGTGCATTCGTCAGACATCCGACGGGAAATCAGGGATCATTTTGAAAACTGATGCCAGCGATGTTTAATTTTAAGAAAAATACGTTAAAAATTTATAATTTTCTTTTGTAATTGAATTGAAAAATAATTTCAGTTTTAGTATAATAAATAGCTTTAAAATAGTTTTAGTTTAAATATATATGATATCAAGAATTATATATACGAGTATATAATAATTCTAAAAACTTGTTCGACAGATGTAACCACATTGATAATACAATAAATTGTCAAATATATAATATAATTACTTCAGCAAAATCAAATACTTATCAAATGTATTCGCAATATTAAAATTACATTACATTAACAATCATATTAAAGAATGTACAAATTAATTCATTCAAGCATCAAAATTTCTAAGGAAAGGAAAATAAAAAATTGGCAAACATAACACTTGTGTACTATATAATACTTAGGTATTTGTTACTAATAACTTCTATACTAAGTGAGATATAGTGCCTTTATAGCTTCTATACTAACTGAGTGCCGAAGATGACAACCGCACCGAAAAATTTCTAAAATTATGTAGAATTAGGCGGCACTTTCAAATTTTTGTCACTCGACGGTTTTCATATCCTTTACGCGGGTCAAAGTTTTTATATCCTTAAAGGTCGAGTCCTTATAGCGTCTATACTAAGTGAGTGCCGAAGATGACAACACCACCGAAAAATTTCTAAAATTATGTAGAATTAGGCGGCACTTTCAAATTTTTGTCACTCGACGGTTTTCATATCCTCTACGCGGGTCAAAGTTTTTATATCCTTAAAGGTCGAGTCCTTATAGCGTCTATACTAAGTGAGTGCCGAAGATGACAACACCACCGACAAATTTCTAAAATTATGTAGAATTAGGCGGCACTTTCAAATTTTTGTCACTCGACGGTTTTCATATCCTTTACGCGGGTCAAAGTTTTTATATCCTTAAAGGTCGAGTCCTTATAGCGTCTATACTAAGTGAGTGCCGAAGATGACAACACCACCGAAAAATTTCTAAAATTATGTAGAATTAGGCGGCACTTTCAAATTTTTGTCACTCGACGGTTTTCATATCCTCTACGCGGGTCAAAGTTTTTATATCCTTAAAGGTCGAGTCCTTATAGCGTCTATACTAAGTGAGTGCCGAAGATGACAACACCACCGAAAAATTTCTAAAATTATGTAGAATTAGGCGGCACTTTCAAATTTTTGTCACTCGACGGTTTTCATATCCTTTACGCGGGTCAAAGTTTTTATATCCTTAAAGGTCGAGTCCTTATAGCGTCTATACTAAGTGAGTGCCGAAGATGACAACACCACCGAAAAATTTCTAAAATTATGTAGAATTAGGCGGCACTTTCAAATTTTTGTCACTCGACGGTTTTCATATCCTTTACGCGGGTCAAAGTTTTTATATCCTTAAAGGTCGAGTCCTTATAGCGTCTATACTAAGTGAGTGCCGAAGATGACAACACCACCGAAAAATTTCTAAAATTATGTAGAATTAGGCGGCACTTTCAAATTTTTGTCACTCGACGGTTTTCATATCCTTTACGCGGGTCAAAGTTTTTATATCCTTAAAGGTCGAGTCCTTATAGCGTCTATACTAAGTGAGTGCCGAAGATGACAACACCACCGAAAAATTTCTAAAATTATGTAGAATTAGGCGGCACTTTCAAATTTTTGTCACTCGACGGTTTTCATATCCTTTACGCGGGTCAAAGTTTTTATATCCTTAAAGGTCGAGTCCTTATAGCGTCTATACTAAGTGAGTGCCGAAGATGACAACACCACCGAAAAATTTCTAAAATTATGTAGAATTAGGCGGCACTTTCAAATTTTTGTCACTCGACGGTTTTCATATCCTTTACGCGGGTCAAAGTTTTTATATCCTTAAAGGTCGAGTCCTTATAGCGTCTATACTAAGTGAGTGCCGAAGATGACAACACCACCGAAAAATTTCTAAAATTATGTAGAATTAGGCGGCACTTTCAAATTTTTGTCACTCGACGGTTTTCATATCCTTTACGCGGGTCAAAGTTTTTATATCCTTAAAGGTCGAGTCCTTATAGCGTCTATACTAAGTGAGTGCCGAAGATGACAACACCACCGAAAAATTTCTAAAATTATGTAGAATTAGGCGGCACTTTCAAATTTTTGTCACTCGACGGTTTTCATATCCTTTACGCGGGTCAAAGTTTTTATATCCTTAAAGGTCGAGTCCTTATAGCGTCTATACTAAGTGAGTGCCGAAGATGACAACACCACCGAAAAATTTCTAAAATTATGTAGAATTAGGCGGCACTTTCAAATTTTTGTCACTCGACGGTTTTCATATCCTTTACGCGGGTCAAAGTTTTTATATCCTTAAAGGTCGAGTCCTTATAGCGTCTATACTAAGTGAGTGCCGAAGATGACAACACCACCGAAAAATTTCTAAAATTATGTAGAATCATTTGGCATATTCATATTTTTGTCACCCGCGAATTTTCATATTAACAGCGCGGAACCAAATTTCTACATCCCCACTTGCTATGAAAAACAGCTGTTTACAAAGCTTCAGCAACGTTGCTGGCTTATATACTTCAAGGTATATAAGGTTTTTCAATGTTCTGAGCGCCTCTGTGGCCCACTTCCATTTTGTAGCGTTTCTGGTTTGACAGTTCCAGCAACGTTGCTATCTTAGCGCAGGTGACGAAAAATATCAAGAAATAACAGTTGCCACCCTAAATTGTCAGAGTTCAAACATCTTTTAGGAAGTATGGATGCCATAAGGCTACAATTATAATGTATTATAAATACAATTAAAATCTCAATTATGCCGACAAATATTATCAAGAATAAATTACGTATTTTGAAACACCTGAAATGAGCATAAATCCTCACATTATTAATCTTGACCTACATAAATCTTCAGTTTTGGTAATGATATACAGCATATAAAACCCGCCAAAAAGACATTTTATTTTCTTGCATGACAACTTCATCAAAGTTTGTCAATGGGCCCAATTTACAATGATGATTTTCAACACGGTATTTTAATTTTAAATCGTAATTGTCATTGCAATTTACTTCATATTGACATGAAACCGAGAATCTTTGATTTGCTACATATCGAAAGTCACAAACTGAATGCGCGTGTCAAATTTAACTTCCTTATTAATCCTCCAAAGTTCTTTGCAAAATAACGCAAAATGTGAGACCCCTGTTAAAACTCAATAATGTAAGTTCTGCGATATATATTTCATCAAGTGCTTTATATTAAACTTAAATTGGTTTGTCATCTCTCCCAAATTTGTAATCGAATCCCAAAATTTCACTGAAAAACGACAATAACTTTGCGCTTTTTTCGTTTTTGCTAAAAATAAAAATTCCTCGGATTGTTAAGCTTTTCACATTTTTTTTCACAGAGAGAATATTAATATTTTAGCGAATAAAATTAAAGTAAAAATTTTTCTCAAAATATAACAAGAAAAAAATCTTAAAACAAATAATTCCAAAACCCTGTCATTTGATGAATTATGGTAAGAGTGGCAAAGACAATGCACTTCATTAAAAAAAAAGGTTAGAAAATTTTTAGAAATTTCTTTCTTTTCACCCTTTATACCGTACTGTATCATCTTTCTAGTCGTTCTGTATATAAGCAACTGACTATCTTCATGACAGCACTTCGCTGACACTGACAGATAGAAAGAAATTAAAATTCTTTTATTAACGGAAAATATTTTGCCAAATAAACTTTTAAATTAAGGAATAACATTTTCTGAAATTTTTAGAATGGAAGGAAGACATGAAAAGAAATTATTATATGAAATTATCGATCAACAGCGCGAAATCGATGATAAGATCACGGACCTGCAGCAACAAGTGCGATATTGCGTCAATGACCATAATTTCTACCATAAGAACAACGAATTGGAAATACTGAGCCAGCAAGCTAAGAAGTTAAAAGAGGCGGATCACGTTTACAAAAGTTTTCTTGAGCGAATGCAAAAGTTTCGCAGGAAGCTGGATCAGGGCACCAAAATGTGTGAGGAAGTAGATGTGATCATAAAGCAGATTGCTATGAAGACGCAGTACTCTACAGAAAAAGAAAATGTAAAGCATGTTCACTTTGAAGGGATTGATGTCCACGATTTACATGATTAGTAGGATTCCAGTGAAACAGTCCATGGAAGTACTCTGGTAATTAAGCTAGGACTAAAATAAATATTTCTTCCAGATTGTGGCGAAAGTCTAAACCTCGTCTTAAAAAAGGGCTGAATAAGTATTCAGGAATGTCCAGGGTACAACTGCGCATACGAGTCCTTAAAGCTTTAAACAATCGGGTCAATAAGAAGCTTTCGATTTCTTATTGGCTCTTTTATTTCAACCTGCTCTCCGAATTCCATTATTCCGTTAAAGCTCTGAGAGGGCCTACAAAGCGGATTCTTATTTTTAAAAAAATATATAGCAAACTTTTTAATAATTCCAAGCTAGTCCATTAATCAACATACATAATTTTGTGTTTACGCATTCGCGTAGCCTTAAAAATAAAATGATTTGCCAGAAAAGATGGGCTCGACCGGTTCTAAAATAACTTATTTGCATCATGTGCTATATTTGACGCCACGAGCACGAGATGCCTCCCCCTACGCATGGAGTCCCCTGGCTCATGAGCTAGCAGTTGTTAAGGCACCTCCTATTGTAGCTTTGTTTTTGTTTCTTTGTCTGTAGTAGTTATCGCAGCGCTTTTGTTTTACTAAACTCGTGACATGGCAATCGCGCTTTGTTTTTCCGTTTTTATTTCAGTTTTCGGCTTTATTGGTTTTCTTCTCTGTTTCTTCTCGGCCTTTTACGAGTATATGGCACAGAGCAAAGGACAAAGTGAAGGTCATTGTCTCCACCGCTCATCTACATAAGATTCACTCCTCCCGTGGCAGAAAATGGGCCTTGTGGGCGCCAACTTCGCACGTTCACTTTCCAGAGGTCGACTGGATCAATCTGGAAATTTAGATATATTAAGTGTCTTTTGTCTTTTCTTCCCCTTAGAACATTATTTAGTATTCCTTTAATTTAGTTGTTTTGTGTGGATAATTACTTAAATTTCATTTAGTACCGCTTGATTTGCTGCGACACTGATTAGTTGATACGCCATATCAAAATGTGACCTCGAAGCCAACTATTAAAAAATTTTAGCATTAAAAAAATCTACAAAAACCACTTAACAGTTTTGTTTGTCTTCCTTCAGTGATTACGCTGCATATGTAGTTTCATTTAAAAATATAAAAAATAAAAGTTTTTGTAATTCATTATATTGCTCAACAAAGTAAATTATTTGTAGAAGGAAAATATTAGTTTTCAAGGTTCTCAGCATATCATCATAATATGTGAATGTCCGACTGTATCAGAATCTATACAAGATTATTGAAGAAGACAAAATGCTGAAATGTAGAGCTTCATTTTACCATAGGTTACCTAATGGTTGCTGTACAGGGCGGCAGTGGTTCCAGTTAGGCTCAATGCAAGGAAAAATTAGTACCAGTGAAAATGAGCAGATCTTCCTAATTGTGGATGAGCAGATCTTCCTAATTGTGGATGAGCAGATATTCCTAATTGTCAACCTCCGATTATTAATATATTCGATAAATGCACATTTAACTAAACAATCCTTACAAAAACGGAAAGGTATCGTTAATGGTAATGGAAATGATGTGGAATTTTAGAGATAGAGTTTGTAGGTATCCCGGTTTTCACAGAACGCCGCAACTTTAAGAAAAGAAATGTCTGAAAGGCTTATTCGGTCCTTGCGTCATCAAATATACCGTTTTTATCGTTTTCAAAAGTAATTATCTCAGATATAGACTAAAATAAATAAAAAGCTTTCTATTTACCATGAACACACACCAGTTATTAATTTTCACCGATCGTAGATAAAACAAATTTTATATTCATTGCCTCTCATAAGAAATTGATTGTTCATAATGCCATTATAGTATTTTATTCAATAAAATGAATCGTATCACGAAACTAAAAAAAAATTATACAATAATTTCCCGATCTATATATATCTAATAAATAATACATAAATTACTATAGAGTAAATAATAGGCATAATAATATATAGAATTAATTCTTTTTTATATGTAATTTTAATTCTATTTAATTAATTATTAAAATTAAAAAAATAAGTTTAATTATAATTCTCCTATTGACATTAAACGTTATTAGAATTTTTGTGGTCAGTTCAGAATTCAAGAAAATAAAAACAAACCTCATATTTTCAAAACGTTTGCATTGTTTCTGTGCCCAGTGTGTCATGGCGCTGATGAATTCACACAATACATGCGTCACTACTTACAACTAGCTATTGGGTGAAAGGTTTATATAATTTTATTGGCTTAGGGCCAGTTTATAACACGGTGCTCTTCATTCAATTGTCTCCGAAACGAATGAATTGCATGAGAGAACATTCGATAATTTCGCCATTTCGTCAGCAGTGATAAAAACTCAATAAATTCCAATCATACTCGTATAATTGATTTTGAAGTTTCTTCTTAATAAAATACAATTTACGACACATTTTCAGTATAGTTTCAAACTAACAAAAGGAATTGCTATAGAATTATTATATCGTTATTTGATTAGCTTCAACAATTTAGTAATTTATTAATTTAAATTTTCATAGTTTATCGATGTGTGTTTTTGTGAAATTTACATAGGTTATCGATGTGAAACAATATATAGGAATTTTTTAACATATGTAGAACTCTGCAATTCCGCGCCTCCTTGAAAATTCTTATATTGAAGACAGCGTTTATTTGTTTTACTCCAATTAAGCTTTTAATTGATTTTGTCGCAATCGTGTTTATTTAGAAAGAAATACTGGTATATTTCTTTATAACTCGTTATCATTTATCGACAACATTGCATTGGAATTTAGACGCAATTTTTTGTTTAATTTTCTGCCACACACATTGAGTGAAAACGATCGCCAATTTGTATCCAACACCGTGTCGGTGCAATTTTTTTGCTTGCAATATGAGATTGCAAAGTTTTTGTTGGTCGTTTTGTTTTTTCTTTTCCCCGCTGATTGCAGTTCAACGCTATTCAGTTAGCTTTGCGGCAATACAACCCCAGTGACTCTGTGTTTTCGAATTGAACAGAAGATGAGAAATTAATAGAAATATTGCTATTCTCCACAATTGGCTATAATATCCATCTATAAATGTGCAACTGCTTAGCGATTTATCGCTGTCTAAATTTAGCAACCTGTCTACTATGATCGAATTCCGCATCTCAGTTGTTGCACAGAAACTATGTATTTCACTGCTATTACTGACTAATAACAAACACGTATTTCTATCTAATTGCAGCTGGATGTTCCGAGTGTTTCATTTCAATGGTTAACTGTTTGTTTTTATTGCATCCGAACGTTATGGGTATTGGAGGTGTGTCCGCGTATTCTTTATGAATAAAATAAATATTTATGAATCTTGATAGAGATACGACGATGATATTAAAGATGTTTATTATCTTACTGTGTTTGTTCATTAAACTGAAGAAGGCGATTTCTTGAAAACGTAAGTTAGAATGTTTTTAATATTATTAAGCAGGAGATATGAAAGTCTTGCTTATACATTTTGTGCAAATATTCATTTAAAAGGGTGAATGTTAGAAAGCAGCCAAACCATGGCTGTTTGATGAGACGTAGTTAAATCTTACGACTCGTAACTGCATTCTGAAATTATTTAAGCTCTGTTCACCCCCCCGAAAGCAAAACCCCCTACAGGCGGTTCACATTTACATTTTGTTGCATTGCTTGTTTGCTTGTTTCATGAAATGCATATATTTCTTCATAAATATAAACAACTGCTTATGTACAATAGGAATCTTTCCTTGCAGGTTTTGTGCCTTTTAAACCTCTTTTAAAATTCAGAGTCGGGGAGTTTTTCTGTACAACTCATAATTCATTTGTAAAAAAAATGCATTGAGATCTTTCTTCAGTACTTCTCTTAATCTCTGAAATAACGTTCTATTATTTAAAAACTAATTGCTTGTACGTGTACGAAAACTTAATCTTTAAAGCTATAAACGGGTTTAAGGGGGGTTTTTTACTGATGCAATGATGCGCAATTTAAGTATTGTAATTTACAAACCCGCCTACGTGTGTAACTGTAATGAACACTCTCAGAATGTGAATTGATTTCATCTCATAATCTGAGGCAATTAGGAAAAGCAAACATTTCTCTTTTGTAATGTCGTTCTATCAAGATAATCACTAAATATTTAATGCACAAATCTTATTAAAAAGCAAGCTGTTTCTCTGATTATGATTATTTAAATTGAAATATAAATCTCCTGTAATTTGAATTCCTGAAGTGAAAACTCAAAATTCTGCTTCATACTGCATAACAGATATAAACAAAAACTTATGTAAATAACTCAACAGAAGATATTTACTAATAATAAAGATGGGTTATTTTTAAAAAAAAAGTTTGTCTTTTCAACAGAATCATATGTTTAAAGATGAAGAATAATGATATATAGAGATGCTAAAAAAACGGTATTTCCTACCGAACTAAGTAAACAAATTCGAGCTGAGAGCTGGATAAACACAAATATTTCCCTTAGAATTCCTTATATGCGAAAATATAGACTCTGTTTGTTTTGCTAAATTCATTTCTTTATTGGATACTCTTCGAAAAGATTTTGCATTGTATCGGTATCTGAATTTTTTGCTTACTTTCAATAAAGTGATCTTAATAATTTGTCCACGAATTTTTTTTCATCAGTTATAGTATTTATAACTTTCTCTGTTGTTTTTTCTAAAAAGTTTACTGAACCCTGGAAAACCATATGTATGTAAGTATGTACTCGTGTTCGGTAAATTTGTAACATTTGTTTCTTATTGTTTAAAATTTGCATGATTGTTTTTTGGTTTTTATATCAGGTGTTTTCCGTCATTAATCTGTGTATATATTTCTGTATAATTTTTCTACTTTCAGGCATTTGTTTCGTTTACTATTTTTTATCTTTGTGGTTGTTTGTAATTTACAAAATTACCGTTTTTATTAAGACCTTCCATTGCTCAACTTAAAATGAAACAACTAATTAAGCTATTCTAATTTAGGTTTTCAACCATATGTTTTTATTTGTAGCTATTCAAGCCAATATACGATTTAAATAAAATAGCATAAAACTACTCACTACTTGTGCTATAAATAATAATAGTAATAAATAAAGGAAAACAATAAAGAAGTCGCCAGGCTGTTAAGTTGTTCAGCATCGATTCATTTGGCTCAAACGCAAATGACACGCGCACACATAAGACGTTTTCGATTCAATAACAGAAAACGGAAAACCTCTAAAAATACTCTGTCGTTCTCCTTTAATGCGTACTCAGATACACATATATATACGCTATTAATCGAAGCATTTGTTCGGTCCAATGAGGTTTTGTTTGCCGTTAAATAGATCAATGTTACCTTTTTTTACTTTTACTAAATTATGTTCTCGTAGAGAGAGAAGTGTTTTTTCTTTACTTTGCATTAATTACTTTACGTTACTTTATGTTAATTTAGGAACAGAGCTGTATTGTTAAGTTACGATTATAAATAATAAAAAATGCCCTGAATTCTTGACTTCGGCTACTAAATAATCTTGACAATTACTTAGCTTTATTCGGAGTAACAGGATTTATTTTTTATATACACCACTTAAAATAACCAAAATATATAGATTTAATCACAAAAAAATTACAAATTTAATGAAATAACCAAATATTCAAGAACAATCCAAATAAATACATTTCTATTTTTAGTTTTTCTTTAAATATCAAATAATCAAAAAACCAACTAATTGAAATTTTGATTACTTTGATTATTTTAGAGAATCTACAAAGATATCCAACAATTTCAATTCCAAACAAAAAACTTGCACCAAATAATCAGAAATAATTATAATTGTGTTTTAAGAGTTTTAATCATAAACAGATTCATTCACAGTAATATTTTTTATTATTTGCAACCCTAGATTTACTAATTAAAATATTAAAATTCGTACAGCTCTGTACAAAATTACGCACTGGGCAAAATAAAATCTTTATAACTGGAAAGCGTTCGTTACTCCGCTCATGCGTGCTGACTTAGTTGTAACATTTTGTCTTTTATAAAAGAAATGATTAAGTACCAATTTTATGTAAAATAAATCACAATAAAATAAAATCTAACAACTTTTAATTTAAGCAACAGTTTAATCCAAATTTTCAACAGTCAAAATAAATTCATTTCTCTACTGAACCCAATGAATTCAACACTTCTTACTGGCTTCAGTATACTGTGATTCATAAGTTTGTTTTTCACTTATTGGAAACTTCTCTCTTTTTACGCTTAGTTTTAAAGCAGCTTACTTTCCTTCGCAAGTCACCAGCCATCCTTACTCTCTCTTCTCGTTGGAATAGTTTTCCCTGCATGCCACGGCAGCTACCAAGGCGGCGCCACGCCCTGACCCATCTTCGGACAACATCAAATCGAACGAGAGGCCCGGCTTTATCAGCTCTGTAATTTTCTCCACCATCAGGTTGTGGAACTTTGGATGGAAACGATAGACGCTGCCATCCACGCCCACGGTCACGTGCGGCTCGTCCATTTTGTTGATCAACGTGGCGATGCCGCAGCTAACCAAGTGTGCTGCTCGCTTCGAGATGCACTCGCAGATGTAGCGCACATTGGCGCAGTCCTCGTCGGTGGCATCGCACAGGCCCAATTCGTCCAGTACCAGGCGGCAGTTGGTGTAGGTTCCCGGTTCGTCGGCCTCTATTTCGGACACGTATTTGGTGAAGAACAAGCCGCGTGTCATCAGCACATCAGATTTCTGGCCACGGAACAGCACGCCTGCTTTGACCATCTTGGCGATGACCAGGCGCACCAGCTCGCCCATGTACATGCCTGATATCATCTTCTCAAAGACCTGCTTGCCCGGGTTGATGGAGTGCCTGTCTACTTCCTCATCGAATTCGGTGCGCACAAAGTCCAAAGCGCCGTTGTCACCGAATGCGCCCCACTCTGTGTTGATCAGCACGTGCGATTTGCCCTCCCTGGAATCCTCGAAAAGCTCGGCCTCCTCGACGCGTTCCACATAGCATGCGTTCGAACCGGTGCCCACAATCAGTCCAATTCTGCAACTGTGGTTCTTCCAGGCGCACGACATTAGGGTTCCAGTGGTGTCGTTTAGTATGGCGCACACGTCTATTTGGACATCGCCGCGTCGAGCGATGGCATCTTTCAGCAACTGTACTACGTCCTCGTCGACGACGCCTTCGCAGTTGAAGCCCTTCGTCCAGGTGACGAGCAGACCCTTGGTCAGCCCCAGCTGCTGCAGCGGAAACGAGAAGGTGAAGCCCAGTGGCAGGCGCTCCTTGTAGACATTGTGTTCGTTCATGAAGTTGGCCAAGCACTCGGCGATGTGATCGAAGAGCTGAGTGCCGGAGCCTATCATGATGTGCTGCGGAATGGCGTAGATGCGCGACTCCATCTGGAAGTCGTGTTCCTCCTTGAGGTGTATGAGCAGAACGCGGAAGTTGGTGCCGCCCAGGTCGAGTGCCAGGAACTTGCCGCGCTCGTTGCCATTTGGCAGATCCTGCACGTACGTTATAAAACACTTTACATTCGCCCTGCGATGCGTTTCTTTGCGCAGACCCCGCTTGACCTCATTCAAAATGCGGTAAGTGAGCTCTTCGATCTGCTCGTCCGTCAGTAACAGTTGCTGGCACAGTTCGTGGACCATTCTGCGTTTCTCCGCGACACTTGCACTGGCGTATGGAGCAGGAGTAGTTGACGCGTCTGACGTTGCTTCCGCTGGTTCTGTTTGTTGTTTGGTTTGCAGTGAAGTCAAGAATGTAGCAGAAAAACTGGATGTAACAACAGCGGCGCCGTTGGCGTTAGCAGCGCAGTTGGCGTCGTCGACAGTGTCAACACCTTGAGATGATGGCGACGACGACGAGACCTGTTTGTTAGCTCCTGTTGTAGTCGCGGGGAGTGCGACGCTCGTACTGAGCAGCTTGCCGTTTGCAGTTTCTGAGGTGGCTTGTGTGAATTTTGTGCAGCAGCCATTGTGCGATGCCGAAGAAACGCTATTGCAGGCGCTACTATTAATAGAAAAGCTCTTCATTGAGTCGTTCAGTTTCTCTTCTTTATCCATCACTCCGCACTTCTTCGTGTTTCCTGAGTTGTTTAAGGTGAGTGGTAGGAGAGCGCGAGTTTTAGATTTTTAGAATATTGAGAGAATTTTTTAGGTTTTTTGATTGTTAAATTTAATGCAAAACACTCCGCACTACAATTAAAAGTCTCTTTTTAGCAGTTTCTGTTTTAGTTCCGAGCGAGCGTGTTGCTCTGCCTTTTATAAAAAATAAATTCACCTTTCCTCAAATGCTTTGTGCAAAAGTTAGTTCAACCTTACGTTGAAAGCGTTACGTTGTCGATCCGTCGTGCTTTAGAGCTTGTCGCGGACTCAGTTCATGGCTCGCTTGCTCGGCGTACTCATGCGACTCGTGTACTTTGAAGGAACCTTGAAGGTCAAAACTGACAATTAGAGTGTGGAGCGCAACGAAATATGGTATGAACTGAATCGGCTGTGCACCATATACAAGCATTCGCATATAGTTTACTTTGGAATACCAGTTTGCGGGTTTCTGACAACTGCTACGTAAGACGAGGACAGTGGGCGGTGGGTGCACTCACAGCTCTCTTCACTCACTCGTTTTCTCTGGCTTTCTCGCAAGCGGCTGCGCGTTTCTCTCGCGCCAAGAGTTGGTATTGTGTGGTTTTCAACGTGCCTCCACTCGGGTACTCTATGTACTCGTTCTGTAAGATGTCAATATATCATTTATTTTCACTGATCGGGAACCGGTCTACGTTCAATACAAGCTGAACTATCTGCACTCAGCTTGCGTGGAACAATAAGAATCCAAAATTGCAGTTTGCTCGGGAGCGTCGTGATCTCGGTGTAGCTCCGTCGTGGGCTGCTGATTCACTACTGATATGCGAATTTCGAGTGGTGCTGCGATGGTGGGTCTGTACGCTATGATATCAACTGGAATTAGTAATAAAAATCTTTTATTAGCAGTATACGAACGAATTTTTAGATGTGTATGTTTGGTCTTAGGCTTTGTATAGCTTGGCCATGTGCACCGCTACGTGTATTGAACTCTTGATTCTACAAAAGTTCTACAGCAGGCATTTCAGACAGTTAAACTGTGAATTTGACTTTGGCAATATTTCATTTTAATGCAAATTAGTATTCATTCCTTTGAATAAATAGACTTCTGAATTCCTTCAAGTTTTTACATATGATATTCTTCTTTATTAAATTATATTAACCACTTCTCTCAGAACTCATCATACTGAATACTTTCATTTGCTATAATTTAATCATTTGTTACCATATTTAAGGCAGATACTATTTCAAGAGTATTGATTCATTTCAGTTTGGTGAAGATTTTGATGAAATCATCATTCCAAAGGTTTCAATATTATTTCCTATCAGCTACGTTTCCATTATCTCAGAAAAAATATTCTGCTGATAAGAAAAGATATCAGCAATGTCTCCCGGTTAAATTTGCTCAAGATAAAATATATATACATCTCAGTAAATTTAAACGATTGTTTATAAGAACTTGTACAAAAGAGGTTCAGTATACTCCGATGCGGAAATATATACACATTAAAAATTGCTCTCAAATTGTTCATTTCAAAACTATTCTCAAACACCGAATGTCCACTCTCGCGCACTCTCTCTCTCTCTCTCTCTCTCTTCACCTCTCTGTGATTAAGGATTCAACTAGTAGAGGGCTGATTCGAAAGAAAACTGTTATTACGGAGCTACCAAAGTGATGAAATATCTTCGTCCGTTATATTTTTTGAAGCAGAAAAGGAATTTCGCAAAATCATTCAATACCATACATCCTACACATATACACCTCAAACCTTTAATCTGTTCGACACAATAATGTATCCTGCCAACAGTAGGGTGGTTTGCTCCGCGCGTGTACATGTGCACGTCACGCGATTACATGTTCGGTGTATATAATGTATACTTAGTTTTGTAGATACTCAGATACACTCCCATCTCATCCATTCACTAAACAGATACGCGCTCACTTGATTGTTCCTCAAACGCCTCGCTAGTAATGCCAGGTTTAGGTTTCTCAGGGAGGCGCGTTTATTGCTCTCAGTATGGTATTCCGTACGCAAACTTCCAGTATATTATGTGTTTATATATAATTTTATATAATTTCTTCAATGTGCACTTAATACGCAGGTCCAGTCAGCGCCACATCCCAACAAGACAGCGGACTCTCGCTTCAAGTCGTTCGCCCTTCACACTTCGACACTGGTTGGAAATGCTACGTTGTCACGCGCGATTCCAGTTTAGGGGGCTCGACAGTGCTGAAGTGGGCCTCGTGTCTTTGAATGCTTTTCTGCGTATGTATGCGTTGGTTATTACTGTATGTATGGCTGTTGAAATAATCGATTTCATGATGAAACGTGACCAAGAGAAGGTGATGCATAGAAATTCCACCTGTCTTGACGTCATCAGTGTGTCAGACCGAGGAAAGTGTTTTGTATTTCCATATTGTTACCCGAATCCTATAATCTCTGGGTCAAAGGGAATGGGAACGCTGTATTTCGTACAGTTTTGGGAGTTCCATAAGGAAATACAATATGTATGTATATTTCGCTGAACAAAATCTTCTAACATATTTTTTATAAAATTAAATACTAGCTGAAACCAACCCGGTGGCACGGATTCTGCTGACATCCAAAGGACCCGCAAAATTGAGGTACTCGGCAGCAAACCTATCAGAGTTTTGGAGATGGTCTATGTTTCCTCGTTCCAGAATAACGTGGTCTGAAAGTTAATTCCCATTATAGTAAGTGAAGATATCTGCTGACAGTCAAGCTCCTACATCTCACAGTTTGCGGGATCCCATACCGAGAAGGTGGTGATGCTCACAACGCATTTTATGCACAGGGATAACTATAGTCACCGAGCCGAATTCAGGTTTGTAGGCCGGTATTTCATAGTTTGGGATATAGAACTCTTGGCGCCACATTGCTGCGGAATTTAGGGGATGAAAAATCATTATTGGTAAGCTTCTACTACTCTGCCAAAGGGACAAGAATAATTAAGCCTACCCAAACTCAAGTTCCTCAGTCTAAGCTCAGGACATTTCGCTTTTGGAGTAAATTATGTCACTAATCGGGAAGGGTAGGTACACTAAAGCGTACGGGCCTGTAAAACTTCAAGTTCATAGAGCAAAAGTAATTTAAATTTTGCGCTTGTACTCGCATATACATTTTTTCGAATCGTTTTATATATCGTAAGAGGGACTAGCTAATCCTCAAGCAATTAGCTAATCTTGAGACAATACTTCGACTTTATTTTGCAGAAATCATAAAATAAATTATACCGGATTATCTACTAAGTACCCGTAATAATGTACTAACAGTGTAAACAGTATAAACAGTATAAATTTAACCTTTATAGCTTTCCAGCTCCATAATCGTTAAAAATAATTAAGTAAGTAAAACAAAAAAAATAAGTAATAATTGCAGAAAACACTCGTTGTTCTGAACACTTAATAGAGAAACGAACTCTTCCGAAAATGAAAAAAAGAAAGAAGATAGGATAGAAATCGTAAATGTTTTATTATGAAAGCTTCGAACATTTAGAAAGCTTTAATTTTCAATACATTTGTGAGCGCTTACCGAACTGTCAGAATGTTGAGCGTTTGTATAGAGGGCTCATAAATAGCTTCTAAAATCATCCTTTGCTCTTAAAAGCAGTTACGTTACTAACAAAAATTAAGTCACAGAAAAGAAACTCAAGTCATGAAGGAAAAATTCATTTCACCTTTAGACCAGATCTCGCACTTTATAACAGGTTCAATAATTTAATTATTAGGTTATTTTAAATCTAATTTAACTTGACGGGGATTGGAACGCCAACAAATACTTCACAAAAAGTTTATTCTCTTCTGCGCCTCATAAAAATTTGCTACATATACTCGTATATAACATGCATACAATTTCGAAATCAGAGATATTAAATTTAAAATCGAGATAAGAAACCTGCGTTTAAATATTTTATACCGCTTAAATATATTTTGAGAGAACGTTTCAACTATAACGTGGCAGACCCTGAAATTAAATTACGTACTTAACGTGGGTGTTGTAAATTAAATTCGGTTGTATAATATTGTAGGAATTTTATGATAGTGAAAGGAAAATAGATTCTTTTCTAATTTCAAGAATTTTGACGAGTAACACCAGACACCGCGACACCCTACCTTTTTGTACAATACTATCTACTATACTAAAATTGAATAGTTGAAATATACACAGTTTATTTTAAAATAGCTTATTATTATGCCGTAGTAAAATATCGAAAATTCGAAGCTTTAAAGCTTTACAAAGCTTTAGGCGATATGCAAACGTAGCAACGAAGTACACAGAGCACGTTTGCTTATAAAATTAATAATGATCTGGTCCATACCGGTTTCCTTTAAAATTTGAACTTGAAATAGATAAAACCTCTTCAAACCCTAATTTACGAGGAGGCATATTTGTACACGTTCACTAAACGTGATTCTGTTTTGTATAAATATTAATTAGAAGCTTTTGAAATGTATTAAAAATCGGCAGTGAGGTTTTGTGCGTAAAATGCCATCGAGAACACGTGAACTTTAATGCTGAACACTTCTCAATTTTATTATAAGTATTGCGATTTCATCATTAATGTTGCCGCTCGTAATTAATTGCAATATTATTGCGCCCTCCTTTGAAACTTTCCATAAATGTCCGAACTGTTTGTTCCTTTCGTAAATTTCTTAAAGACATTTTGTGTTAGATAGCAACTAGTGTTGTTGGTGTTGCTACTGCAAATATATGAATATAGATTTCAGAACAGTAAAATATCTTCCACTTTAACCACGAAATGGATTTTTGTAAGTTTCTAAAAAATTTTTAATACTTATACAATAGAAGAAAGCTAATTCATTTCCTACACTATAACAGCAACTAAAAATTCTTTGCAATACCGTGTGTATTCAAGCGCGAAATTTTCACATGTTTGAAAGCATATCGAAATAAATAGTCCAATATAAGCGAAATGTGGACTCAAACTCACGAATATACTTGTGTAGCAGTATTTAACTCGTGACGAACTTATCAATGTTGTATTTTATTAATTTCGTGCACATGCGTATATAGAAACAAGAACATTTCTAATAACTAGCTGTCGGTATGTTTCACAACTCTTGTTGAAATGCCTTAAAGCCAGATTATCAGCCATATGTATTCATAACGACTTACAACAGCTGTAAAATGTTTATAAATATAGTTTTATAATTCGTAATAGAATACTCAACCTCAGGAGTTTACATTTTCAAAACTTACAATCTTAAAAAAAATTTCACTTTTCTGTTATTCAAATTATATAACGCTGAATTGATTTAAATAAAAAAACTCGAACTCGAAACTCAAAACTACTTTTTCGTAGTTGACGCCCCAATCGCAAACTGCGTACTAATTGAATGACAATCCACACACTCGCTTTTGACTTGATAATTCATTCAAAAATAACAACTAGAATTCTCCAATAAGAAAGAATAAACAAAAAACTTCGGCAGAATGCTGTGAAACGATATACAAGTTTTTATTTGACCATGAGAATTCATAAGAAAAATTCTTCCCCATGTATTTTCTTCGATTGTTGCTTTTTTCTTGTTTACTTATAAACATATTGTGAAGATCTCTTCGGTTTTTTCTTTTGTACGTCATAAGATCACCACAAAAATATCTACGATATATGCGATACCTAAGAATGTAAAAAACAAGATTAAGATTTCTTCTACTTCAACATAAACATACCTGTTTATCTAAACTTGTTCGATTAGAGTTGTGTTTAACTTAAGATACTCGTACTGCAACGAAAGCGAAACCATTAATTGACTGCAATAAAATACTTCTTATTCATAAAAATGTAAAAAGCCTTAGAAACCTTTGTAGAAATATCATGTCTAAAGAAATGCTTTACATTAAATACTTATTATTTTCTCTCATGTATAGACACATCTTACTAAAAACTTATTAAGTTATCAGCTACATTTATTAGTACCCCGGGAGCACATTGAGGAGCACTTGAAACTTTATTGAGACATTTTTTGCTTCACGAAGCAAATGTATTAATTAAAATATAATAAAATTAAGTCCTTGCAAACATATTAATGCAAAAATAAGTATATTCTTATCACTCTGGCTTATCAGCTAGCCATTCTAGTTAAGTATTTGCTTGATTAACCAAAGTCGCAATTTCATGATCAATAGTTCATGAAATATTGATGTTTAAGTAAAAATGTGATGGGAAAAAGGTGCTGAAGTTCAAGCCTCGTCATTTAGTTTAGGGTGTTCATATCGCTGCTAATAAGGATTCTTATTTTCAGTCATTCGAATCAGTATATTCTTACTTTTTATCGTAGCTTCTAACGAAATGCAACAAACTTTACTACCGTAAGGTACAATATTTCAGTACCGTTCAAACAATATGGCGTGATTCTGATTAAGCATTTTTAGAAATCTTTCTGGAAAAAGTTTTTTTTCTCCTTTCTTTGGACGGACAGTTCTTGACCCCCAAAGAACGAAAATATAAAAATTAAGTATCGCTGTCGATTAGTTCACGAGTTATAGGCTTTCAAAGTCGGAAATTGTAGGTCGATATCTCCTATGCCGAACGAGTTATTTGGTCAATATTTTTTTATAAAATTTTGCAAACATGAATTTTTTAAAAACAATTACATCAATAGTGTATGAAGCTATTACCATCAGTAGAGAGCCTAATTTCTATACTTTATTTACATATATGTAACTCTGGAAATTGATGTAACTAGTAAATAAAAGGGCATTAAAAACCTTTAAAATTACACCAATATTGACAATATAACATACGGTTTTGGAGATATCGGCTAAGAATTTTCTAAGTTTACGATATAACTCCTAAACTAATCGAGACCTCATATTGTTTTGACATCATTGATTTTAGGGGACAGGTTTATTGAATAAGTGGCGTCTACTTAACTTCCGCCACGCAACGCAACAAACACTACTTACTAACGTATTTGCATCAAAGACTAATAAAAATCCGAGCTGGGAGTTCGGTCCAACTCTTTCCGCTGATATTAATCATCGGGGTCACTTTGTGAACCCGAAGTCGGGTTCTTCAACACTTCGAAATTTCTAGCCTCATACATGCGCTACATTGGTGACGGCCAGGGCCTGGACCTCACGGGCGATTTGCGACCGCCAAAATCACTGTACATTGAAGTGCGCTGTGTCAAGTCGCTATGCGACTTAAATTATAGCTGAAATCAGCTATTATTATAAACTGATTTACTATTGCATCTTTGTTGTTCACAAAAATTCTGTTGTTTCTAATTTACGTCTGCTTAAGCTCTGTGGGAATTATGCGAAAATTATTGCATATGGAAATATTTATTAACTGGGGGGAAATCGCGATTTTCTTTTTAAAATAATTCCCACAAACAAACTTTTTATTCTATCTGCGGAGAAAAGAGAATTTCGCTTCAAACACGACCTGGCAGCCATGCTTGTACGTTGGCTTCCATTGGTATCAGCTGTTTTCTATGTCCCCCATGCAAAAAAATATGGTAACGATCTCTGATTCCGTAGCGATTGCAATTTTGGGAAAGAATGCTTTGATAAGAGGTAAATAACTTACTTATTTACTTATTTTTTTATTTTATCTACTAGTTTTAACGGGAAGATTGCTTAGATACTCGATTAGACTATTTAAAGAAGTCAAAGTCGCACAACTTGAATATCAGCCTCTTATCTGTGAAGTTTATTTCATGACTTTTGTTACAAACAGCTATACGTCTATGCCGTGACCTTATGAGCATCATAATACGATCTATGAGATATATAAAACGATCGAAAATTTTAAAAACAAAATTATGTTCCAAAATTCGATTTGGAACATAAAATAAAATCAAGAAGCGAATCTGGACAATCTCTTCGGTTAACCGAAATAAAATAGATTGCGTTTTCTGACGGTTCTTTAAATTCTGCAATTTCTGAAGTTTACAGTGAATATCACAGGAAGGCGTGTTTTCAGCAGTATTTCTGAAACAAAATCTCTAGAGTTGCGCATAATAAAACCTAACAGAATTAGTTTTGCAAACGATACAGTCTACACGTGAAAATGAAATCGAATGAAATTCTTGCATCAAAATTGATACCAGTCTTTTATGGTAGATTGACAATTATAATTATAATAGACCAAGTTAGGAATAATTACTTCTGATAATTTAAAAAACAAAGTTATACATTTTAAAACGTTAAATACTGGCTTCTAAATGTCGTCGCTTCATTACTGACAGGAGTAGGCAACGAACTGCATTTGCACACGGACAGCCAAGAGACCTGCAATCAAAAGCTCCCAATAGCCCTGCGGGGAAAAGTGCACGGTATCATAGCTGGAACGGGTGGCAATCAAGACAAACTGCTTGTACATGGAGAGAAGGAATACATGTTGCTGCAGCGCCGGGAGCAGGTTAGACATCAAGCTCTTATTCATCAAAACTCTTGATCTTATGTTCTCTTAGCACGCATTTCATCTCCTGCACCGAGGCGAACTGACGGATTGGATAAGCACGGGCAAATTGTTGTCAAGTGCAGACCACTTTGTTTTACTGACTGCGCACAGTAGTGCACTGCGTTTGGAATATGAGTCCGCTGCTGGAACGTGTCGGGTTGCAGAGCGTTCATCTTGCAGCGATAAATCGACGCTGTACTGTAGTGCAGTATACGGCGATCAGTGGAATGAATTAGTTTGCTTCGGAGGTAACAGCGTATTCGTAACTGTGTGTTCGGTTATTCTTATCACTTCAAAATGCAGGCAATGCTTTCGGTGAATTGCTTGTCTGGCAACCATCAGAAACCGATGCGCCTCTTCTCAAACGAATACTGGCACATAATGGCGTCATTTTCTCCATCAGCTACAGTGCTCGTGCTCATCTCTTGACCACGACTTCAGATGATCGTTCAATACGGTTTTGGCGTGTGGAACGAAACGCTCCTGAAACTTGGGCGCAGGCCAAGTTCATGCCTTTGGCCAGCGGTTACGGACATGTAGCTCGTGTATTTCAAGGTCGAATAATTAAGAATGGTAAGCTTCTAACTTTCTGGAGTAATTGGAATGGTTTCGAGGCAGAAGGGTTTTCCCATATAAATGTGCATTATAAAATTGATGCTCATACTTGATTTCATCCATTATAGATGTAATATTTAAAAAGAAGAAAACTAATCACATCAATTCTCAGCTGAACAATTTTATGGTCTAACTGTGGGCGAGGATTCATACATATGTATCTGGCACAGCAATGGGAAGCTTGTACACAAGTGTCGTCAACAGTTTGGAGCTATCATTTGGAACTTCGAATATGACGAAGCAGAACAAATGCTTTACACAGTCGGTTCTACGGGAAATATTATATCGTACTGCTTGCAGGAGGTATTCGACCAAGATATGCAAAGAAAAATCGCAGTGCCAGAAGTATTGCCACCACTGAGTGATGGCATGGTAACATGTGGCCACAATAATATGGAACACTATGTGGCAAAAATTAGGTTTTTAACTCCTCATCTATTGGTGGCATTAACTAATAAAAACCAGCTGCTTTACTGTCGAATCGGAGAGGATTGGCAGTTGATAGAAGAATTTAGGAGTTCAAAATGCTCTGTTTTGGAGGTGCATCAAAACCATGTGGCGATTTGTGGTTACAAACGGCTGACGCTATATAGATTTACAGATGGTTCTACAGTTGAATTTGAAAAAGTTTACGATTTCCATGACATTTTAAATGGATTAATACGAGCTTTTAAATTTCTAGCAACAAATAAATTTCTGATATGCGATGATAAAGGCAACTGTTTGCTGCTGCATGAGCAGACAGCAGGTGTGGTGGAAAAGCATAGTATAGTGTTACCGAAATGCAAGGAACCTTGGTTGACCAGTGCAGCTCTGGTGGAAATGCAATTTTTGCTGATGAGCAATCGGCAAGGAAATGCTTTTCTCTATCGGTGGCAGCAAGAGGAACGAGCGTTTACGCTTGTTTATACGTTAAAACATTGTCACGGTAACTTGGGTGCTACTCTAATAAAACTGGTGAACAATACAGAAGCAGATGCTGCTTTTTTAAAAAGTGTTGGCCATGACGGTTGCGTGAGACACCTAAAATTATGCAAAATCTCCGCTTCGTTGAGAATAGTTAAAAACGAAAATGTACCTGTTGCTTGGGTTGAAGCCTTGGAAAAGTTGCCTGGTATCGGCTGTGAACTGATGCTTGGTTTCAATGATAATCATTTTGTAGTTTGGACAAAATTATATGATTTTATCTTAGAGCTGCCTTGTGGTGGTGGTCACCGCTGCTGGGATTTTTGTCTACAATCAGAATTCGAAGGCGGCAAGCCATTTATCAAGTTGGTTTTTATAAAAAACAAGCAAGTTCTCTTCCACGAGTTTAGACTATTCAGTCATGTCGCATTCAATCAAATTCTTAAGCTGCCTCCACGCAACATGTGGCATGTGAAGCCATGTAATGTGCTAACATGCATTGAGGAGCCCCGGTTCGCCCCAATTATAATCTCGGGTGGAGACGATAACTTGTTGAAGATATCAAAATGCGAAGCTGCATCAAATTATCGTCAACTCTCACAAGTAACTGAAGTGCACTCACATATATCGAATATAAGAGCCCTAAAAGTTCTAAAGATAAGTGATGCAGATTACTTAATCTTCAGTGGCGGCGGTCGTGCACAGCTTTGCGCAACCAAATTCAACTCAAGAAGTCTTCAAATCGAAGAACTGCTGAATACCTCTCTAAAAACACAAGGCGAGAACCACACTGAAAAGAACTTTAGCTTCGATCCAGAGACACGCATCATGTCTTTGGATGTTCTGAACACAATACCGGACGGATGCCCTGATGGTGGCTTCACAATTTTTGTTGGCTGCTCTGATGGTTTTGTTCGTCGTTATCAACTCAATAAAAATTGGCAGCTCGCTTTGGAGACCGAAATTAGTTATGGCAGATGTATACTTCAAGTGCGTCTGGTGGAGAGTGAAGTGCTGCTTATTGCAGCCACAGATGGCTTTGTATGCTGCAGCAACCTGCAGCTGACACATGTTGAAAAACTGGTACAACATCATGCCAGCGGTGTGAATGCTTTGGATATTCGTTATTCTCGTGCTAAGCGGGAGCTGCAGCTCCTAACAGGCGGCGATGATCAAAATGTGGCCTACTCAAGACTGACGTTCGCTCCGTCCTCAATCCAGCAGTTGACTGAGGTGCCGAAGGCTGAAGTTTTGGACAAGTTACATTTTAATGACTTGCATAACGCACAAGTAACTGCTGTGCAGATTTCCACGTGTGGTCGCTACGCGTTTTCAAGTGGTGTCGATCAGAATCTCTTCAAAGTGGATTTGCTGACGCAACAAGTAGTTGAGGAATTTCATTCCTGTGTAGCTGATATTAAAGGCCTGCGCTTGTGTGCCTCCAACGAAGTGTGTTTCCTGTATGGATGCGGCCTACAAGCTCACAGTTTTCTAAAATGCTGACCTTATAGGAAAACAAAACGAGCTGCGACGCACTGAAATCACACAGATAGCTTTGTTCTTATGGACTTCGTGATATACAGACATGCTTTTGTTACTTATAAAAATGTAATTTTGGTTGCAATAATATTTATAAAATATACAATTTATAAAAGAAAAGTTGTGTACCAGAAATTTAAACAATACTTTCACGTTCGCGGTTCAGCTTGTGAGGATTCTCCAGAGGCTGTTTGTTTAGCGGGGACTTGGTTACCAAAATATCGCAATCTAAATCCTGTATATTGCCTTCCATTTTATTACGATAGTCCAGAAGAATGCTCTTGAATGCTTCGAAGTTTGTAAGCGAAGTGAGCAGTTCGAAAATTTCTCCATTTTCCTGCGGACTTATGGATGCATTATGTTCGCTATAATAAAAGAATTACTAATAATTCGCTCTTATGTTGACTAATGGCAGCATACTCTAGTTCTCTTGAAAATCGCTCCATTTCGAAGTCGGGCATGCGTTGGTTAAGTTCTTTAACGAAGTAGTTCTCAAAGAGTGCTGTGTATTCGTTGAAGATATCCATATACTCCAGCTTATTCTCCTCGGTATTATCGATCTGTTGCCAATGGGCTTCCAGAAAACCTCGTTGCAATGTCTGAAACGTACACTTGTTAACTCGTTTTGCGTTGCTATGCGATCACGGAGAAACTTACTTCAAACTCAATGCTGAGCACCATATCTTCAATGTGTCCAATGACTCGGTCGAAATGTTGAGTGTCTTTGGTTGTGCAAATAATATCATCGGATACGTCTCTCTGCGACTCCATAATTTTGTTCTTTGTTTCAATGGTATGTAATAAAAATAATTCACTGCGAATTTTCCAGTTGTTTTTCCTTTTGTGAACAATTTTTACTCGTATTTCTATGGCAACGCCAAGCTAACCCAAGGATCAAGTTTTACACGTTTACGCGTTTTTCCTTTGCTTGTATAATTCAGTTTAGAACCAACAAAGCAAACACTAGTGAAAAAGCGATTTCTGTGTTTAATAATTTTTTCAGAATATTTTAATGTTCTGCCTTTACTAAATTTTTCACGAATGACATTTTATCGTTTCGAAATAATTGATAAAAATTTTGCTGCTTTGTTTGTAAAGCGGAACTCAGTTCAACCAGACAAGAGTGTATTTCGAATTTTTGTCGTTAGGTTTTTTCGTTGCTGAGAACGCCTTATCCTCGAAAGCAAGTCAAAGCTAGGTTCAAATTATGTGTCGCTCATTGCGTCGAAAATATCTAGCACTTTTTTTAACAGTTTGCGCTATTATTTCCGAAGTGTTTTGATATGCAAGTGGTTTCGAAAATATGCAATTTTTTCGCTATGAAATTAAAAACATCGAAACTCTTTATTAAGTTAAAAATATTTATTTTTTAATACATTTTATGAGATATATTTATGACGCTTTCAGCAGTATAGAGGAAACGAAATTATATCTTCCCAAAAATTTAACACCAACTACAGAAACTAAAGGCTTACTAATTTAATTAGTTGTTTTCCATTTAATGCATTAAAAATATATTACAAATAAGCTCATCTCAGAGGCGATACAAAGGAAGAGGTGTCCAGTGTCTTATTCTTCGATTCCAACCCCGATAACGATTATGATAAACAGGTTCTCATGAAGAAGCTAATTCATGTAACCGCTATTGTCACAGAAACTGAAACAAGCTACAACCATTTGTCTCTAATTAGTCCTTAAATTCAGTTGTTTTCTTTTTCTGCCTTTGCTGCTGCGCGGTCAGCTTTCTTTTTCGTGTACATCTCAATGATTTGCTTCTTGCTGGGTATGGGTTTTATGTGTCCCCTTTGCACTAGATACTTTATGGACACCGTGGTGGCACCTGCGAGATTTCACAAACATCCGTATTTCATGAACATTATTTAAACAAAATCAATTCTTACCCACTGTCACAGCATATCTCACAGGTGTTATAATTTTGTAGCAGAGGTATGCGATTGCAGCGTGACCCATATTTGAATTCTGCACCTTCTGGATGATGGTATCGCTGAGGTGGATGTACTGCAACAGTGCTGGTATATCAACTCCGCTGAAGTATAAGCGAGAAATTGAAACCCGAGAATGTAAAGCAATTTGTTTTGCCAACCTACCATTTTGACATGTAGTAAAAGGCGCCCACCCAACTAAAAGACGTTATTACATGAACCGGTATCAGCACGTACCAGTACTGCTTGTACATCAGTTTAAATTTGGCGAAGAGTGTTAAATTCGAGGTTTCGCCAAATATATCCGCATCGGCAGTAGCGGGCGATGCTTTGGTGTCCGACTTTCCGGCGCGGTCAGGTGAACCTTTGGTTCCAAAGTAACGACTAGCAAGGCATGTGTTGGCGTTTTGGGTCACTGCCAGCGACAGTAATGCTGGGCTACCCACACTCCATGTGGCGCTGGAGACATTCCTGGCACTCAGGTAAGCATAATAGTTGGTCTGTCCACATGTGTTGAAAGCCGAGCTCTTGACTCCACCGCTGCTGATGTGATGAAAACTGTTTGCCGCTGCAGGTGTTAGCCACACACACTGCTCTTGCTGCAAATTCCGGAACGCAGTTACTGTCGTTCGTGTTAGTAGCCCTATCCTTGACATCCCTGGCATACTGATGGTGACCGATGATGATGGGATAAAGCTTTTTTATTTTTCAAATCTCGCCACAAGTTTTTTAAAGTAATTTTGTTGAAAAATTAACAAAATTTACATTCTCAAACTCGTACTGTCACCGGTATGATACTTGGCTAAAGAAAACCAAAAATTCTTATTTGTCAAGTAAACAGCTGGTTTTGGAGGAACTTTCACGAGTCGATAAAGTAGTGCACCGGTTTGCAGTCTTCCTCATGGTTGCCAACTTCTCAGCTAAAACATAATATCTGAGATTCTTAATTGCTGTAAGAAAATAAATTTCTATATAATGTTTTATTTTTACTCTAGCACTAACAAAAGTCAAATAAGTAAGTTATTTTAAAGTTTTTGTTTCACCTTAATGGTTGCGGTATAAGGGTGGTTTTCGAGCTCTAGGCATGATAGCGGTTTTCGTACGCATTAAGATAGCGGACGTTTGTTAAGCCTCCTTAGGAAAGACTTAGGAAAATCCTGATCTCTAGTCCGTCGGGCTACCTGAAAATTTCGGATGGAACATGAACGGCTTCGAGCAAGGAATCCTTTTGACTCCCGCTTGACGCTAATTTTCCTGGCAATACTGCCGAGGCATCAGAAGTTAGTCTTCCCGCAGCTCAGCGAGTAGTCACTTCGTGTATTGCACACACACTGAGGTCATCAGAGATCGGCTCTTTGTAGGCTATAAGGTCTTTTAAACCTTTTAAATTCCCAAATTAAATATGATAGGATCATGCCAATAGAATTAATGACGGTGGTAGACATCATAAGGCTATTTGAAATTATTATACATTCCCTCGTACTGGAGGAAAGCTAAAGTGATTTTCATACTTAAGGTAGGCAAATGTTCACACACAACTTCGAAAGACTTCAGGCCGATTAGTCTGACCTTTTTCTTATTAAAAACTTGTGAAAAAGTAATGGATGTCTACATACGTGGCAGTTTGGATCCAGCAAAACTTGATAGTAGCCAATATGCGCATACTAAGGGTAGGTCAATAGAGACTACCTTACACAACTAGTTGGCACTATTGAAAAACCGCTCATGTACAGAGTATACAATACAGGGAGCGTTGAGCAAATTTTGCCTATCTAAATGGGTAGAAAAAAGTTTTCCTGGAATTGACTGCAAGACCACTTTTGCAATCAGAGTCTTCCAACAAGACGGAGATTCTCATTTTTACGAATAAACGTAAAATTCCTAATATGAACTCATTGTTACTAGATGGGACCGAAAAAGCTTCACAGACCGGGTCAAGTATTTAGGCTTGGTTTTGGGCAGAGAGCTGAAATTCAAGTTCAAGTTGGAGGAAAGGACAAGGAAGGCTGTTATTGCTCTTTACACCTGCAAACGAGTCATAGATAAAAGCTGGGGATCAAGGTTGGATATGGTGTATACTCCAAGCAATTGTGTATTAATATAGGCAGCAACCTACTAGATTATTGCGGTGTATTCGAGTGCTAACCATTGAGGCAGTAGCCAAATGGCTTAAAAATAATGTACTGTCTACCACTGGTATAAACATTTACACTGACAGGCAGCGATCAAGGCACTGAATTCAGTGTGCTTGAATTCAGCAGCTTTTGAAGGGTGTAGGGAAGCATGAATGAAGCAGTAATGAGATGTCAATACTTCAGTATTTACACCACCTGGGTTCCAGGTCGCAGTGATGTGAAAGGCAATTGCAAGGCAGACGAACTTGCAAGACTGGGGGGGAAAAACACTTTAGACAGCGTGCGGATCTCACTCGCTACCTGCAAGTTTCTAATAGACTAATAGACTGATTCGGTGGACCATTCGGTGGAATGGGACGGATTCGGTGGAACTTTCCAGGATCTTGTAGACTAACTTTTGAAAAGACTTCAGTGAAGGGTTTGAGTATGGAAGAGATGAGTGTCGACGATTCTATCCACAAGATATGGTTTAATATGTATAATTTTACAAGTTGTTTACTAAATCAAAATCCTACCAAATTTTAGTTATTTTCATTCTAGCGACTTTTGTATATGTAATAGAAATAAATTACGACTTTTAAATATTTTAGCGGCTTTTGTATATTTAATAGAGATAAGTTACAACTTTCAAAATTATATTGCAGTGTATAATAAAAAGATATATTAGAAAAATCAAGAAGATTAAAGATAGTTTCTTTAAAAATCGCTTAAGTGTCTGTGATTTTTGCGGAATACTATGAAGTATCAGGAGTGCTCGACTTCTAATAATTTTAAACCCCCACTACTTTCCCTCCAAATGCCTTCAGGAGTTTGGTCTAGATTCGTAGCTTGGTCATAGGACTACCTTTAGCATTCAAACCAGTAACCTTGAAAGTGGTGCCAGCAGGCGCAGGCTGGCCGCCGCGTGCCGCAGTAGTGACGTATAAAATATCCAAATTTGGTCCACCGAAAGCGGCTGAAGTTATTTGTTTGCACGGAAACTTGATCTCCAATAAAACCTGGCCCGTACTGATGTGCCGAAATAATAGCAATATAGCGAAAAAATAAATGGCAATGAAAACAACTCACTTGGGGTTAACTTTGTATATGGTATGTCCATTGAATGTCGCCACATATAGATTGCCTTCCGTGTCGATCGTCATGCCATCGGGCAAGAGATGGTCACTAGAGGTTGACTTGCGCAAATTGAAAATAACCTTGGGATTTGCTAGAAATAAGTACGAAAAAACGTAATATTTGTATGATAATCGCTCCATCCTCTTCTCTCTCCCCCTCTCTCTCTCTCTCTTTCTCTCCTTCTCACTCTCTCTCTCTCCCCCTTCCCTTACCTGCTATCCCTTTTTCAAAATCGTAATTGTATTCCTTAACCTCATAGTCAGTGGTATCGATAAAGTAGAACTTATTGGTCTTTTGGTTCCAAGCCAGACCGTTGGAAATGCCGATATCGCTTTTAACCACCTCCACATGTCCCCACTCGTATTTGTACAGTTCACCCCATCGATGCTCGAATTCGTCGCCCACATATCGCATGGTACCCGCAAATAGGCGCCCGCACGGATCACATTTGCCGTCATTAAAGCGATTGCCGTTGAACTGTTCGCCAACTTGCACCCCGAAGAGGACACTGTCCACGTTGCAAGTCTCCGAAACGCCATCCCAGGCGACAATTACAACACGACGTCCACAGCCGACGGCGAATTTATCGGCTTCACCCTCGATGGGTACAATAAAACTGGCCAAGGATTCGCCCTCGATTTTGCTGCGGTAAACTTTATTCTCCGCATAATTGTAGCGTAAAATCATGCCAGCGGTGATGTCGACATAGTATAAATTCTGGGTAGCGACATCCCAGTGAGGTCCTTCACCCAGATCAGCGTAGGAATCCGGAAGTGCTTCAACTTTATAAGACATCTGAAATCATAAATAATAAATTGGAATTATAGTATAGTAAAAACAAATATCATTAGTATATCGATAATTGTAATCTTTAATTGCGACATAATTTCCAATTTCAAGTGCTACTATCATTATTATCATCTCACTTAAATCCGAAACAAATGCGAAAAGATACAATTTACTTTAAGCGTGTGTTGAATCATAAATCTCCGAATACCAGTGTGTATGAATATTTATAGGTTTTCGTTCATTAGCTTTTGTCGTTCCTCTAGTTAATTTCACTAAGTTGAGAGTGAAAAATTACTTATTTTAAAAAACTGTTTCGTAGAGCAAACTAATTTGGAGCATTTGATTTTTTTCTCAATTCAGTTTTACTACTTTTTCGATTGGCCAGCTTTAAATTAACTTTGTTGGTAACGAAAACAGCTTCGGTCCCAATAAGTGCAATGCATATCTAATTATACTCGTATTTCATTGCTTATATTTTTTGCCCTACAAAAAGGTTGCCGAAACAATAGTTTCTCTAATTAAAAGCGATTAGTTATTACCAAAGTATTTGCTACAAATGAGTATTTAGTTTTAATTGTGTTATTGGAAAAATTACCCTTGTTTCATTACGCGCCAAGGGACGCGTTATGGATACGGGATGCGAGTTCCTCCATTGCGAGCTCCAAATGCTATTTATTGCTTTACAACTTTTCAAACCGATCGTTAGTAAAAATAGAAACTTGATATAAAATACGTTTTCACATTTCAAATGAATCATTTTTTTTTGGCAAAAGTAATTTTGCACCAACTTCAAGATAATTTAGTAACAACAGAACTACAAAAACAAAAGCAACAGCTACAACCAAATTAGCTGCAATCGTAAAGACAAGAAATCACTCGACCCGTACGAATACACCTTCCAGCACAGACTGCGCGATCAGATGAGTTGACTGAAAACCCAACGAACGATCGTCATTCAAGGTACTGTAAAGTTCAGGTGTTGAGCAAATGTTTTTCTACTTCTTAGAAGCAGAGTAAAAAAATACTAATAAAGTTTCACGAAAATCAAAGAAAAACTGTTAAAATTATCAATTTATAAGAAATAGGAACAGATTTCAATACAAATTTAATTACAATATCTAAAATCGATTAATATATACAATATTTATTAGTACCTTGCGATTTCCATTTTTACTTTTATTTCTGTAATTCCACTATATTTGTTTTTATTTTGTCATCATCAGCATTAATACGTTTCAGTTGAAGTTACATTTGTGAACTTTTTAATTATTAATAATTCTTTTATTATTATCTTCAATTATTCCACATTTAATAATAATAAGTGATTGATAGTGGAATGGAAAACACCATTTTAAGCATCCGCCTTAAATTATTGCTTTCGGTTTCACCACTTTATCTACAAATACTTCTGTATTGTGTAGATTTCTGTTAAAAACCTTCTTTATTTTTTACATTTATACGTTGTGTTTGTTCAACTTTTTTCTATCTGCATTCTCTGATTGATCATACGCCCCACTTGCAAGTAGATATTGTATGTGAAAGCCTAAAATTTCGTTCGTCACCTTTAATTTAAATTTTACAGCTGCATATTTTTTGTCTACGTGATTTGACGTAATCAAATAACTGTAACTGTAGCCCTGGGTTTACAATTTCAACTTGGTTCTGTTCATCCTTTGAAAAGTCAAAAAAGCTGTATCGATCACGATTATCACTTCAAATTCGAGGCGAGAAGGAAGTTCGATCTCAGTTCGGGTCTCGGCTGAAAATTATTACCTCGATTTCGATTCTCGTTTTGACTAAAAAATGATGTCTCGATCATAGTTCTCCTCTCGACTGAAGAAGGCCGTCTCGATCACGATTATTAGCTAAAAAAAACCTCCTTGACATCGGTTTTCGCCCCGAACGAAAAAGGCCGGTCTTGGCTTGATCTCGAATTCGAGACGAGATCGAGGCATGATTGTCTGCCTCGTCTAATGCGCATCACTAAATAAAATATACGCGACTGTTTTATTTTGACCTCACAACACTTGAGTGACCTTAGATAAAATTCTTTTTATTGCATTTTGGAAAAACTAATTATTAATTCAAACAGAAAATACGTAATTTTTTGCAAAAGTATAGAAGTAAATACTTAAAAAATTTAGTTTTTCTTGGTTTTACAAATATTTTTTTCCAGGTTCATATGGACTGCACTTTAATTAGATCAGAATGAAGCCAAACAAAAAATTTGGCGAAAAAAAGCTCTCTAAATAAAAATACCTTTTCTTTATGTGGCTCCGATTGATTCAAGAGTAAAAACTTGTGTGCTCGCACGACTTTCACGACTGTAAATAATTTTTTCCAAGAATGAAAAACCTTTTATAGCGCAAAAATCTAGAATCTGCTGCAGATATCAGTATGCTAAAATTATATAAAATTAAAAAAATCGCGATGCATTAAACAATACAAATACAAATTTGCGCCCAGTGATAAGTGATATTTTTTTATTAAAATAAGGACTAGCCTACGATAAGAGCGGGAGATAAAATAAAAAACGCCGGATAGTAAATAAAGAACACAACAATGCAAAATAATCATTCGCTGTCGAGATGATGACTAAAAAAAAAGAATTTACTGAAACAGCTTTTCTCAAGCGAAGTAACAAATTCTCTTAAAAAACTTGAATTAACTTTAATTGGTAGATTTTAATAAACAAAAATTGTATTGGAATTCGCATAGAAAATGTATTGATCTTCGAATTGTTTTTAACTAAATACTGACTAAATGATGATTTTAAAAAAGGTGAAGAGTTTTTCTTATAAGTAATTTTTTACAGAAACAGAACACATTTAGTATTTAACGCTCTATTCCCAACAAGTATTTATAAAGCTAAAGACTAATAAAATTCTAATAAAGATTAATACTAAATACTAAAGATTAAAGAAAGACTATTAAAGATTAAAGAAGATACTGTTAAAGATTAAATAAGGTCTATAATAAGACTATTAAAGATTAAAGATGGACTATTCTAAAAAGTCATAAATTAAATGAATATTAATAATAAAAATTACTGTTAAGTTACAAAAGTACTCTCTAATTCCATTTCCATTATGGAAAATATGGTTTTTATTTCTGCTTTCAGATAAAAATGTGCATATATTTATGTAAGTAAATCACAGCTCTGAAATAAGATTAACTTAAAAAACTGAATTGCTTTATAAAGCGATAAAAAGGTTTTGAGTGGATATTAATTACGTTCATATCATTTAGGCAGGAAAAGACCATTTATAACTTCTTGCTAATAAAGTAGAAAATATGCAGATTCTGTAGACTCTTTAGGGAGCGACTTTCTTATGTCTCCTTAGAATTCGCAGAAAAAAATTAGAAACTTTTAAAAAAATATAAATGAAAAGCAGAATAAAAAACCCAGCAAAATTTCTCTTCTTACTGCACGATGTGGACTACTTAACCAAATCTTTGTCTAATATATATCAATCCAATTTTATAAAATTAATTATGTAATTCCTAATATATTTATATATTATTTAATGAAAAATTTTTTCGTAACTGTCTACTCTCAATATTTAATATAATCACTTTTTAGCAAGATTAGTTTTAACATTTACACTTTTATTGAATTATATTCAAAAGATGATATGTAAATGCAACTTTAAAATAAATAACACCAATGAAAACATTTTATTTAAATAATTATTCCAATTTAAAACAGTTGTTCTATTTAAAATCTTGCTTGTTCTATTTAAAAGATAAAAATAAACGAAATATTTGAAAACGCAGAAATTTTGGAGCATACTTTTAGGCAGAAAAGTTAACTGAGATCCAGATACGACAACATGTTGGTTCGTAACATTCAGTATTTAAGAAATATGACACCTAATTTAAACTTCAAATATCTTTTTTACATTTGCGCGCGCTTAAAGTGTACTTTTCCTCGTTGATGGAGTATTTAAACATGTTACCTGAGCAATCCTGTATTTAATTTCGATCCATATACACGAAAACTTCCATTAAATCCAACTTTATTAATTAGCTCTGGTTCATCAAGTGTTGCCATTGTAACACAACTTTTAGCGAGCCAACAATTGTTGACAATTATTATACGACATCCATGATGTAATCTTAGCAATATCTAAATATCACTGTTTCTGGAACGCTTCGCAGAAGAACTTTTAGTAATTCTAAAAATTTAGTGAATGAGGTAAAGTTTTGTTCCAAACTCAAATAAAAGTTCTTGAAAGTACTTTTTATAGAAGTGTAAGCCAACCTTCAAAAGAATAGAACCTACCAAAAAGGCCGACTGGAAAAATTCTTCCAGTTTACCCACGGTTGCAATAACTATTTCAAATTTTAGTAGTGTTTCCTTTAAAAATATTGACAAGTTTTTTAACTTACAATAAAATACAAAATAAATATAAATAAAAAGAACGAAATTCACCTAAATTTTTCTTAAAATATAAATTATGAAAATTGTTTTAACTTTTATATTCAACTAAATTATCCTAGAATTAATAAAGAACTTTAAGTGCTTACTTAAATAATCAGGTAAATTGATTATTTTGTCTAAGTAAAAAAAGAGATTTTTAAATTTATCAATGTAAACCTTTCTTTTCTTATTGGGAACTAAAAAATTTAGATAAGATTTTCAAATTTGTAATATTAACGTTGAACAGAATATTTTCATTATAGCATATTTTAATTTATTTACGTACTTTGAGAAGAGTGCACAATAGTACTTTGTTGTTATTTCGCACCCCTGATATAGAAAGACTTCCAAGAAATTCTGCGACGTTTTTTGTTGTTGCGAAAATTCCCTCCAAAAGAGATGTTGGTAGCTTTCGTGCAGTGTCATTTTGTTTTTTGCTGAGAGTGGTTGGTGATTTATCATTGAGAAGAATGTAAAATAGATGGGCCGAAGTTTGCCTTAAAAACCGAGTCGGGGCGAAGAAATGAAAGTGAAATCAAGTGCAAGTTACAGTTAACGCATAAATTGCTAATGTTTATTATTTACAAACAATAAATACTTGAATTAACTTAATTGTGAAAAATCAATAGAGTTCCTTGAATAGGATGCCTGGGGACGGGCGACAAAACTGCTGCCGCCTGTGCCTGGCACCGGACAGTGAATGCATCTCCATCTTGAATAGCTATGCGGCCGACAAGGAGCCGCTGACCACAAAAATACAAAACTGCGTACATATAAAGGTGGGTACAAACGTTTTCCCCTCAACCCAACCGTCGAATTTTTCCGTTCCAATGATAAAGTGTGCTGAGACACCGATTAGCCGAGGCCTGTAGGGCGAAAGCACCCAGGAAAATCGAACGTTTTGAGGTTATGTTAGGATTGTGCAAGCCTTGCGTCCGAGAGCGCTCCATCGCCGCCATGATGACGACGCACCGCGAACGGAACGAATACGATTTCTGGCCACTGCACTCACACCATGATACAATCTGTGTGTGCCACTACTAAGGCGCTGCTGCTGAAGCGGGGATGACGGATCCGAGCTGTGGTGCTGGTTGAGTCACTTTATACGTCGATTGCTCAACTGCCAGCATCGGAGCCGCGTGGCGCTGGTGCTGGTGTGGCGTTGATGGACAGCTATGTGGCTTCGTTTTGTCTGTATTCATCCATCATCACCATCGCCATCCTCGTCGTCGACCACCATTTTATGCAACCACTCGTGGAACAGCTGCACCTTCACCATCCAGCTCGTGTAGCCATAAAATCTGACCTGCGTCATCTCGGCAGCGACGAAGAGAACCACAAAGAGGAATCTGCGATGGCAAATCCCTCGGAGCGGCGTAGATTGCTCGTTGCTGGTACTGTCTGCAGGGCTGGCAATGTAGTCAAGCCGCCTGGTAGCACTGGTGGTGCTTTTGTCCTCGTTCTGGACTGCCTTCTCCGTCTATCTGTCTGTCTCTTTCTGGCGGCAGTGCTCTTCGCTTGGACTGCTATATGGTCGGTTGCTTTGTTACTTTCCTTCGCTTTCCTGTCACGCGGTGTCGTTGCCGTTGCCGCTACGGTTCTCATCGTCGCCGACAACCATGTCGTCGGGTATCGTGGCAATTGTTTGGTCTTACGCGGCGCTTGGCTCGTTCGTTTGTTGGTTGCTACGTGTGCTCGTGTTGGATTCCATCACTGCGTCGTCTTGTCGCAGTAGCAACTCTCGTCGATGTTGCGCTGTCGTTGTCGTCATCGTCATCGTTGGCGTAGCCTGCGTTGCTTGTCTGTCGATTCGCGTAAGTTCCAACGATTTTCTGGAAATCAGTGAATGCATGTAGAGAAGATAAGGCAATCAAGGCCCTGGGCATGTCAAGCACTGGTTAGCAACCACGATTTGTACGTTCTGTCTTGTGTATCAGGGGTGTCTGTGGAACTGCTGGGTACGCGTGGCTTTGCTCCAGTACACTTGGTGACTCTGGCAGAAGTCTGTGAAATCTTCACACAGAGTTTAGGTTTTTGTTGGAAGAGGCCATTTTTTTATTTTTTTTAAGAATTTGTTTTTGTTTATATGACTGCATTATTCTTGAAGTTTTTTAGCAAAAAAGGAAAATCTTGCGGTCTTCTATTCGCAAAATTTTAGATTAGAGGACTGTTAGCAATCGATTAACCGACAAAGAACAACCTTCGATTAATAGACTAATCGATTAGAAGAGGACTTTCGATTGCAGCCAATCGATTTAAATTAATTAATCGCCTTTGATTCAGCCTTATTCTCAATTTAATATGCTTGGTTGATTATATTGGTTCTTAGCACCGGCTTCGATGGTGAAATTTATCAATAAATCGATCAGTCGTATGTTGTCGATTAATCGAAATTGGTGCAGTAATCGAAAATGGTGTCCGTTAACTCTAATAATGACAACTGCATTAATTTTGGTAGCGGGTGAAGTCCTAACTGGAAGCTACATTCACTTAAGGTCGAGCGGTTTCCCTTTTCCCATATTTATTTTGATTGCCGGTCAAAGTTCCAGTTAGAATTTAACTGCACGAGATGTTTACAACTTTTCTAAGTGGCAACAATTGTAAACGAAAATGTTTATACCTCTGCAAAAGAAGACAAGAGACTCTAACTGGAAGCTACCAACCCTCTACCAACGGAAATTAACTATCTGTTGGCAAAAGCCGTCCTCAATATCCCTCGAAAGTTTTCCATTTCTCCAACTTTTCACCCATTCCATCTTGCACTTGAGACGTTATTGATTGCAAAAAGCAAATACAAAGCCAAAAAAATTCCCACTGTCTTTCGACGAAGTAACCATCTTATGAATCTCATTGCTATCTTTTGCCATTCATCAACTTATCTGCTGCAAGATTTCCTCCCAAGTTTTTGTCAGGTTTCTCCTGTCCGGTACGAATTCATTTCGAACCCATAGTCAGGTATACACAGCCGTCCTGAGGCAGCTGCAGCTGTTGCTCTTGCTGTACATCCTCCTCCGGACACAGCACCGTCCTGTGAATACCGTCTCCTCCATACATAAGCATCGGTTGCTTGCTGCCATCCACTCACAGAGCCAGTCAACCAACTAGCCATCCATCCATGCGTACCTTTTTCTGTATTCTTATTCTCCAACATAACCTCGTATCATCGGAAGTCGTGCTCAACCGCACTGGATGGAGGTACTGCGTCGTAGCAACGACAGCTGCTGGGCACTCTGATACGTGTGTTTGCCGAAGTTCGCGATGCTTTCATGTGCCATGGATTCGTTCACCAATCGCTGAGGTACACAGCCACCCGTAGAGGCTGTTGGATTGCCGACTGCCTGCGTTACTGTCGGGTTAGCTGACCGCCGGGTTGGTTTGTTGATTGGCTGGCTTGGGTGCGACTGCATCTCGTCTTCGTCGCCGTCGTCGTCGTCGTTTCGTTCTACTTTATTGCTTGCTGATGTAGCTGTGGCTGTGTATTTGGAAGATACATACAGCTGCTGAACCAGAATAGAGCGGGAATTGCGTCAACATTTTAGAGGGCCATACCAGAGTCGTTTCGAAGGTTTCTGTATTAACTTATTTTCCGTTAAAATTTATTGACTTAACTTTCATTTTCATTTCAATACGCTTTTAGATCTGACGATATTTTGAAGAGCTGCAAGCAAGTAATTCCCAACAACAGTAGCAACGATTGTATTAGCTTTCAAAATTCAAATATGGCCAATATTTTCTGATATAATTTCGCCAATTAACTTGTCCAACGCATTCATCCTTTTGTTTTCAACGCATTCATCCTTCTGTTCGTTTCTTTATATAACGAGGCTAACTTTTCCGCTGCTCTCAGCATGCTAGGATGCTGTTACAACAACAAGCGAAGCCACACCAAAAACAGGCAAGCAAGTAGCTACCTACACCGTAGCACTCATACAAGTTGCATATGGAAGCATCATCAGCAGCGGCGGCAACTAAAGTAGGCATTCAGGTTTCCTTCGGTTTTCGCCAGAATAAGGGCACAAAAGGAGATGAGCTTAAAAAAAAATACACACACACACACACACACACACACACACACACACACACACAAATTGTTTGTTTTGTCCACTGGTAAAAGTTGCACCATATTTTTGAGTTGCCGCTTTCAGAACTCTTAAAAGTGGACTTCTTCGGTTCTCTGGAAAGCGTTTCCTTCTTAGTTTCGGGTTAACAGGAGAGAAGGCCTTCCAGATTGTATCGAATAAGGGAAGTGGCATACAGATTTTCATTTTCTATTATTTATACCTTGAAATGACGGATTTCGATAAATGGTCCAGATCATTTCTGCGAATGGTAAAAATGTAAAACTTCAGGTTACGTTTAGGTTTAAATGTCTTAATTTAAATTGTAATTGAAGCACTTAAAATTATTCTACTTTTTCGGTCTTTACTGCAGTATGATTCAAATCAAAGGGCGTCCTTTGCTGCATTGCAATACAATATTCGAAAATTCTGTTACATTGTTTCCGCAAAAAAGCACACTCACATTCGTGGTGGCAGCCAGCTACTTTTGCAGCTTTTCTGCCTTCTGAAGGAATGGGCCAAGGTGAACGAACGAACTGAACTCACAGAAGCCACAGAACCACATTTTCATTGACGCGAAACAGTGAGTCCTCATCAATCCGAATATTCTAAGATCCAGTAATTGTATTTTTCATTAATCCGAGATTTCTGTTCTCAAAAGTATTCAGTGATTTCAGTGTAATTGGAATTGAGTGCGATTGCAGGCCTATAGCAGTTATAGAATTAGTTAGCGTTATTTCCATTTATACGGGGATTTTTAACGGTGATTTCACGTGGCACCGTTCTAGTCCTACCTTGAGAATTACATAAAATTGCATGATCAAAATTTCTTATAAGTTTTACAGAGTGCTTTCTTTATTTTTGAATTCTTTATAAATTTTATTATGTAGTTCAAAGTACTTTACAATTATTTACACTGTTTATCCGGCTTACACTGGATGGTGTTGCGATTTGATTTAAGGGTGTCTTCATTATTCCTGATGATTGGAGTTGATGTTGCCCCCGCCGCCACCTTTAGTTACTGCTGCACTTGATGTTGTTGCTGTAATATTGTATTTATATGTCAAGCAAACAGGTACACATTATACCAACATATATTGTATTTATAAATTGCATTTCCTGCCGTGCCTTGCAATTGTAAGGATAAAAGGGAAGCGGGACGAGTTTAATGAGGTGGCAATAATATTTGCGTGAGGGAAGATGTCTTCAAAGATGGTTATCTTATCTGTAAAGTGACTGTGAGGCAAATGTTTGGCTACTTTAAAGTCATATGCAGAGTATCGGCATCCCGTTGTTAGCGATAAACAACGTATTGTGTTGGAATCCTTAAGCTTTAGAAGGATTGGAGAGGCTTTAAGAACCTCGGAAAAGTTGCGACATAAAATATTGTTCAGTCGCAGTGTTTTTCAGAGGATTTGCGAATGTATGGAGTGTTCGTCTTTCGGTCTTGTATGGGTTGTTGTTGCCATTTAACAATAGCTAACCATGTTTTCAATTAACATTAGCATCAAATAGCAATAACTGATTGATGATATCAGGGCAACAACTGCGACCGCAGCAGTGATGGCTTCAGCGCCTCAAACATGTGCGCAGTCACAAACTGTCACGTACGAACATCCTTTGGAGGATATCAAAGGAGTTTGAACACACGCATGAACACACAAGCTCGAGTGCAAATACGTAGCTGCATTTTAACGGGGTCAATGACATAGAAGCAGAAGCGCTATTTAGCGTAGGTGGGGCACATCGGTACTGCTTTGTACTCTGTGTTGGTCGATTTGAATACAATGAGGGTAAAGCGGTGTGAGGCGCTCATTACATAGCTTGAGCTTTCATGCCTTATTAAACTTCATTTTTAATTCTTCATCTTATTAAATAATCAACTAACTATCTGTCTAATGACTGCTCTCCTCGCCTTTCAGGTGACTCCGGACGATGGTATGTCCTTGCGCATTTGCCACGCCTGCATTAGCTACCTGAATTCCTGGCAGAGTTTTAAGAATCGCTGTGTTGCTGCACAAAACAAGCAGAAGAACTGGTTAGAATTCTCTAAACGACAGCATCTGGGTGATAACAATGTTAGTATTTCAACAATATCAGCCACGTCCACCACGGCACACAGGCAGCAACATCCACAGCAACAGCATCAGAAGCATCAACCGGATCAGGAGCAATTTTCACAGGAGGCAAGTTTGGCTTCTTCTATACTGGATGGCATAACATCGTTGAAGAAACGCAGATCGTTAACAGTTTATGTGAGTCCTAATGAACAACAGCAACAACCAGAACAGAAAAAACAGTTACAGCAACAACAGAAGCGACAGAGGCAGCAGCAGAAAAAACAAGAAAAGCAGCGACAGCAACGTGCTCTGCAACAGCAACATGTTTCTCAATATTTCCCCACGCCAGCTCAACCAACTTTTGATTATTTAAAAGAATTACAGCCACAACAAGAGCAACAGCAGCATTCTCATTTGCAACAACAGCAGCCACTGCGAGAACAACAGCAGTTGCAACCTCAGCAGCCACTGCAAGAGCACCACCAACAGCAACTGCAGTCGGAGCAACAGCAACCACAAACTGCTGCGCAACAATTACGTTATTTTAGGCGATGCTCTTATAATGTAAAAGTATCGCAGGATAGTTTATCCACATTTTTTCGCGGAAGAACTTTAATTTTTCACTTATAAAATTAATTTTAAGCCCAAAATGAATTCGAATTTAACAACAGTTTTAGTTCAGTTTTTAAACGCGCACTTCGAATTTTTACTATAAATTTTAATTGATAAACAAACAGAATTAAATTTCGGTCAACATTTTTTATATTTATTTTTTTACTCATATTGCTTACTTTAAAATTAGGGAAAATTAGTGTGAGTGCTTTTGTCTTCTGGTGGTATTTCTATTTTTTCAGGCTGATATTTCGGGACAATATTGTTTTTTTAAACTATTGTTTCTTTCCACATATTATTAATATTTTGTGCCATATTTCTTTAAATAGTATTTCTCAGAACAATTTAAAATAACAAAGTCCATTTTAATTTGTAGCCTCTGCCCGCCATAAAGGATGAGCCCATCGATGATGATGACGACTATGATGCACTGAAGCAACCTCATGATGAATCCGATGAGATGGTTGTTGACCCCACTATGTTTCTTGAACGTCATGAAGAGGAGGGTACCGAGCCATTTATGGTGAGTTGCAACTAGTGGGCAAATCCTTGTAATTAATGATGTTCTCAACCATCAGACCCATGTTCACTCCTCCATACAAGATACCAGCAACTACGGCTACGAGCCGTCACATCTCGCCGGCACTCCTGCACCAGATCGCACTACTATTGAAGTTGCTGCCGCTGCAGAGGTTAAGGAGGCCTCTTGTCGCGCTTGCAATTTAAAATTCTCCACACGAGCTAATGCTCGTCGCCACGAACGCAATTTACATCCAACACTTTTCGAACTCTCCTCTTCAGCGAATAATTCTACACTTGTGACCAAACCCACTGCGGCCTTAGCGGCTGCCTTGGAAATGCAACGCTCAACAGCTGGTGGCAGTGGTGTTTCTGATATAGTAAAGAAGTCCTTCGCCTCCTTCACATCGGCAGGCAGTTCCGTCGGAGCAGCATCGGCATCCCAAAGAGTGCGTCCACAATTTACTGACAGCAATACTACATCGGACACTGGTTTCGATTATGACAACCCCGAAAAGTATCGCGACCTTCTGACCGACGAGAAGATTGTGTTCTTGCAGCAGAATGAGGAATTTCTACAGCAGTATCAGACCATGACTTGCAAGTGTTGCCGCAAATTCTACGTCAGCTACAAGAACTTCATGGCTCACATGCGCAAAAAATACGTGACCCTACCACGCAACGTTTGCTTCAATTGCTTGAAATTAAATGACTCGAAGGCACTCTTTATATCGCATCTCAAGAGACGTAACTGCATTAATCTGTACAAGGTTATGCATTCCCTGATGGCGCGACAGCCGACATTCGCCGCTGCCGTTGCTGCCACCACCGCAGCGATGCCAGAGAAGTTGCGCGCCAAAGAACTGCTGGTCAACAAAATCTACGAGTGCAAATTATGCACCAAGTTCTTCCGCTTGAAGTTGGAATTCCGCTCGCATGTGTACGACGAACATGCCGATGCGCAGAAGAAGGATGTTTCGCCGGGACAGTGTAGCTTCTGTGGCTTAGAAATCGAGGATCCCTCGGAGCGCAAGCGTCACTACAACAACATGGATTGCATTGTCACTCTGCGCTGTGTTACATGCGACGATAAGTTTAGTAACCATCAGAAATTTTTGGACCACGTGTATGCTAGACATTTGGTACAACCGTTGGGTGGCATGGAACAACGTCAGCGCCAACAATCCACTGTTTCGACTGGTGCAGATATCTATGCCGGGAAGAAACAAAATGCCAGCCTTTTTGGAGGTAACGGCTTCACTGTTTTTATCGACTAACGTCAGGCAGATTAATTTGTAAAATAGATTAACAGAAACTTTTCAAATTAACAAAAAAATAACACTGAATACTTTTTTTTCAGGCGCCACCTCTTCAGCTGATGAGTTCCGTAGTAGCAGCGCTCAGTCGCATGCAGCTCCCAAGTCGCAGTACTTCTCACGCATGCCGCAAGCCTGTCCAATTTGTGGACAACAGTACAACAATTACAACAACGTCCTCCGCCACATGGAGTCAAAACATCCCGATCAATTGCCGCAAACATACAAATGCGTTAAATGTGGCAACGGTTATCCACGGCTGTCCAATTTGCGTGAGCATATGTTGACCGTGCATTCGGGAGCTGCAAACAACGAGAAGACACGCAGTACCAGCTTTGAATACATTGTAAATGCCGACGCCGTCAAAACTATTGATGGAAGTGGCGGGCCCAATGTCAGCGGCGGTGGTGGGCGCTATGATTACGTTATGAAAGACTTGATGTCGATTACAAATGGTGGGACAGTCGGTACGCCTAAAAAGGCTCTAGTTGTTAAGCTCATGCCCGTCTTAGTAATTTTCAGGCTTTAGTTGTTTTTTTGTCTAGTAGATTAACAATAAGTGCTATTCCGTGTCAACAAAAACTCATATATTTTGTAAGCGTAAGATGTGGATAGAGTTCTGATATATTTATTTAAGTCTGTTCTTCCGTTTGTAACGCAGAGGATGAGACGAGGTAGATATAGAAATATATCTTCCGCCCTTTCCGTCCATCTGTCTGTCTGTCTGTTAAAATCACCATTACGGGAGATCGAAGAGATCTCGGGATGAAATATGGCACAAATATTCTCTGTTATGTAGGTCAGTTTGGGACTGAAAATGGGCGAAATCGGTTAACAACCACGCTTACTTACGGAATGTAAAAGCACCTCGTTTAAAAACATACTGCATGGTGAAAGTCCCATAGACTGTGTGAGATATTGAGTCAGAATAGATAATTCTATTCTGGAACATATAGCGCCATTACTAAAATTTGTGCAAAGAATGGGCGTAGTCCACCCACTCATACAAAAGTTGGTAATATCTCATAAACGTGGTCCACCTGCTTATATGGATAAAAAAGTTATCAACTGGCGAAATTATTATTTTTTTAGCTACTCGGTTGCAGGTTATTTAGACTTCGGCCTGTCCGAAGACAATACTTTTATTTGTTTTGCAATGCAATTTGTCTTGCAATGAAATTACAACACAATATTACTAAATTCGTTATCCTTTCAGAGGCCGATGAAGAGGATGATTCCGGACATGGTCAGGCCATGAAGAAGATTCGTCTCGATTCTACCACCAACAACAGCGGAACAGCATCAGCCGCAGGAGGAGGTAGCAGTGCTCCGAATTCCTTCAAGGAATGTCCTATCTGCAATGCCATCTTCAGCAACAATATAGGCCTCTCCAATCATATGCGGTCACATACAGCTGCAGCACAAAATTTTGCTGGTCCAGTACCTTCAGCCTTCAGGGATACAGCTCACCATGGCACCGATAGGCCGGCATCGTCTCCTGCTACCGCAAGCGCTGTGCCCATGTCCATGCAACCAAAAGCATCCGCCCAGTTTTTCAAACATAGTTTGAAGTTGGCAGCTGATCGGCGTTTTCGGCGTATGCGCTGTCGCATCTGCCAGAAGCGTTTCTCCTCTAAGAAATCCTACCGTCGTCATATGCTCGACGATCATCAGATACGCAACGTACAGTTCATCAAGTGTAAGTTGTGCGATGCCGAATTCGCCTACGAAAAGGGCCTCAAGGTGCACATGTTCAAAATACACAATACGCTGCTGAAGGACGAAATGATCATCAAACAGTATGAGTGTGATATCTGCTCGATTGTTTATCGCACCGAAGAGCAGTTGCTGCAGCATAAGAAGTCAGTGCATGGCAATGAAAATGCGCATCCGGATGATTTTACGGAAATGGTCGCAGGAGCTGCTTCTGCTGCTGGTGGCAGTGGTGGCGGAAATGCAGCGGCCGCCGCAGATATCGCTAACGTTTCAAATGCTTCGCAGTTGGATTCAGCACCGGCTGTATCCGCTCCTCTCTATTGGTATCAATGCAAATACTGTCCTTCAAATTTCAACACCAACAAGAAGTTGGCCATCCATATAAATTCGCATGATGAATTCGACTCGAACGATTACTCATGCAAGGACTGCGGTAATGTCTACAGTGGACGCAAGAGTTTGTGGGTGAGTGTTGCACTTTTTCAATACTCCAATTACATAAAAGAAGAAGACGGTGCTTTTAAGTCGCTCTTCGTTCATAGCGCGGCAAGGCGTCTGTTGAAATCGCGAATGCTTCGCTATACTCATTCTCGCTTTCCTTGAATAAAAGGCTTGGTCTGATAACCATGAAATGGTGCTAATTTAAATATTCAGCGTGTGTATCTAGTCTTTTTGGATAAGGAAATCAGGCCACAGACAATCTAAAATGTTATCAGGGTCCTATTGCATGGGTCGATCTGAAAGTTCATTAAACTTTCCCAGAACAGTCTCAGGAAAGCAGTAGAGTTTCTAACTGGGCACTGCAGACTGAGGATACACATGTTCAATAAGCGTCCTCAGCGACAGCTCCTGCAGGTAGTGTAGAGAGGAATCTCCTATACACATTCTTGGAAAGTGTCCGGCGTTTAGCGCATCGCGAAAAGAAGTTTTGAGGGAGTTTCTTGTAGTAGAGCAAGAATTAACTCTACTAAAGCTGAGCCCAATAATCAGCTTTCTAGGAAAAATTGGGTTATATAGTGAACTGTGAACCTATTGAGCAGAAAGCACAATAGACCTTATGGTCGCGGTGCAACATCCCCAAAAATCATACGTACATCTAGTCCTTGTACCTAATCCTGAAACTGTATGTGTTTATAACTTAACTGTCTTGCCTCTGAGAGTATTTAGATCTCAGACTCGGTTTTTACTAAGTAGTTTTAGTTTCAAAAATCTAAGGCAAGTTTTCTCCAACAGGTTCATCGTTACAAGAAGCATCCACAAATTGCCGAACCCTCTGAATGCGTTCTGTGCCGCAAGGTATTCTTTGACAGCCAAATGCTGGAGAACCACATTCCGACCTGCAATCGCAAGCCGATTACCGCCACTGGAGCCGTGGCCGAACTTCCTACTTCGAGTAACAGCTTCTTTCGACACAAGACCGGTGATGATGAAGAAGATGATGGTAGCCGCGGTAGAACCGCAGCTACACGAGATGGTCAGGGTAGCAGTGCAGCAGCCGCACTTGCTAATTTGAGCACCGAAGACCACTCGGCGAATTCAAAACTTAAAATAAAACTACCCGAGGTAGCGTGCACCATATGCGGCCAGCGCTTCACCGATCAGGAACTCTTTACCAAGCATATACAAATGCATGAAATGGAACTCTACACCGACAACCCACTCGCTGCTATGTTCGATACTGGCCCCGCTGATCCCAACCAGTTCTACCTGGACCGCGTCAACGACAACGGCGAGTATGTGTGTGACATCTGCACCAAGGCCTTCACACAGATGACCGCACTAAAGGTGCATCGGAAATGGCATTTCAGAGGTGATAGCAAACAGGTGAGCTTGTGGACTCGTGCAGTGAGGTGGTCGCGAAATGTCGGATGTTTTTGGCCTTTGAAATTCCAGAGTCTTTCAGATCGCAAAATTTTCACACAACAACATTTAAACATTTCCAACCTATTCCTCCACACCAGTCACAAAATATATTAGAATATATTTGGACTTATAATAGCTTTGAACTGTTCTAACTGCTTTTCCTTCTCTCCACAGAACCCAGCCGAAGGCGATCTTTCAGCATCTACGACCTCACAGACCCAAAGCCTTCCACATCCACCGGGATTACAAGCAGTTGGCCTCGTACCAAATCCCCGTCCTTCAAAATCCCTGAAGCGCAAGCGCGAACTGAAATGTGAATACTGCCCGTCGACCTTCATCAGTAACAACAACTTGCGTCGCCACATCTATGAGCTGCATAAGTCGGAGATCGCCCACTTGCCGGAGCCCCCGAAAATCAAACTCGACGATAATCTGCACTGTCGCAAGTGTGCCCTCAAGTTCGAAACTAAGAAGGATTGGATCGACCACAAGGTGGCGGATGCGCGCCTCATGAAGCCATACGGACCCTTCCAGTGGGGTTGTGAGATGTGCGGCGAGTATGTGTCGCGCAAAGAGAAGCTTATCCATCATATTCAGTCGCACATGAAGGAGCAGATTGTGGTGCCGGCGCATCTACGAAAGCAGCAGGAAGAACAACGGCAACAGGAATCAACGATGGCATCCAAAAATTCGATTGAAGATTACGGCGCAGATAGCAACTCCCAAGACTCACAACAGACGGATGAAAACGACGTTGCGGCCAAAAACGATGAGGAGCAGGACTACGAGGAGGATGATGGTGGAGCGGATTATTTAGTTGATGAAGAGGAGGAGCAGGACGAGGAGGATGACGACGATGAGGACGATGATGTCGACGACGACGACGGTGGTGGCTACGTTGACAGCAGCAACGTAATTAAAAGAGAACAAATTCATGCGACAAAGAGAGCCGACGTCGATAACGGACGCAAAGTTGAGAACATGGATGATAATGCCAACGACGGACAACGTGGTAACGATGAATATCTCGAGGATGATGTAGATGAAGAAGAGGAGGATGACGATCTCGAAGAAGATGATTCTGATGACATGAATGATTTAGAAAAGCGAAAGCTTATGGGGCAAAGTAACACAACAAATTATGTTAATGCGTCTGCAGTGGAAGACTCGATGCAGTCTAGGAATGACGATGATGTTGATGAAGATGACGACGACGATGATGATGACGAGGATGATGAGGATGAGGGGGATGATGAGGAGGATGAGGAGGAGGAGGAGGAAGAGGAGGCGGCTGACGAAAGTGTGCAGCGTGTTAATGAATACGCCGACGATGACGTCGATGATGATGACAGGGACGATGTTGAAAATCACGCCACGTCAGAGAAAAAAAGCCGCTTCGCATGCGATCTCTGTCAGGTTTTCTTCGACACACAGCTCGAGTTGCAGAAGCATGTCAAAATACATTTCCTCAATGGACCGGGCTCCGTTACGTTGACTGAAATTCGTGCTAAAGAAGTGAACACAAGCCGTGGCCGAGTTGACAGCGATGCGATGTCGGTCTCATCATCTTAAGCGCTGCGTGCACTGGTTTTCATTTTCTGATCTGATACACTTTTACTTATTTATTATTTAGTATACCATCTTAGTGGAGTACTTTTACTACAATGCTTTTCACGTATCACTTCGCTTATGGTTGCATACAGTTTCATCGTTTTCTTCAAAAGAAACCCCGTGCACATCACAGAAATCACAGAACATGTAATGGATTATCTTTAAGTGTTATAAGTACGGAATACTGTGTAACATATGATTGTATTATACCTACGTTGATATTACCAATTAATCTGTAACCCTTACGGTTATGAATGTTCAGTTGTCATATGATAGCGAACGCGGTTGAAGTACGTAACAGTGAATTTAAGTTCTGAATGTAGTGTAAATGCCTTTTGCCATAAAAACTTACTGCTGTGTGTAGAAATGTAAGCTTAGGTTCTCCCAGCGAAGCTTATTAAATAAAGTATATCTAAAAAACCTGGTTGTTCCCTGCATAGATAAGCGAAGAAAGGATTCTACTCTACAAAGAAGTACAATAACCCTTGCAATTCTGTGTGCTTAAGAGGGTAATGCGGATAATACAGGTGTTCAATGTCATCGTTCATATGCACGTATTTGGATGCCTCTTCTCTACCTTAAGGGATTCGAAAAGTATTTGCAATATTGTCGCTTGGCAGATTACGTCCGCAGATTTGTGCGATGTGTGCTAATTTAACGTTACAAAACTATTGTTTAGCTCTAACTCACGGTTATAAATCAATTCTTAGACTATATCGTTATAATTCCACTTTCAAAACGCAATGCTTTCTTATTGATTAGCGGATTTGACTGGAGAAACTCAGTCAGCTGTTGCCCGAGTTGGCAATGTCCCGAAGTATATCTTAGAAAAGTCTGTATTTTCTCTACCTGCTGCTGTTCTACACTAAAAACATATATGCTATTATTTATATAATCTTAATCAGTAAGAATTGAAGATAAGCAAACAATTGAAATTTCCAGAAATTAGCGTTTTTGTATTTAGCGAATGGAGTTGCCAACAAAGGGTTGGCAACTTCATTCTAAAAAGCAAAAATCAGAATGCCGAGTTGGCATGACTGTGTTTTAGTTCGCAAATAAACACCGAAAGATGTGACAAAACAATCCAAAGCCCTTTAGTCCGGTTGTGGATTGATGTAAGTCCTGATCGGCTTGGATTTCGAGCCTCGGAATAAAGACAATTTTTTCGAAGTGGTCAAAAACATGGTCGACACCGGAGGTATTTCCTGAATACATTAAAATCCGGAGCTTCAAAACTCTAGTAGGCTCTGGCAGAGTGGGGGAGAGGATATGATTTTCTTAAATACAATTATTTAAATTATATTTGTCATTTTTACAAATGTGGTGGGTGGTGAGTATAAACGAATTCTCGCATTCCAAACCAAACTAACTATTTCTCGCGCTTCAGATCGATGCTTTGGAGATCTTGATCGAGTGGTACTTAAGAATCAGTGATGAGCTGATATTGTACGCCGCCCAATTTCTGGTTGAAAACGCACCTTTCATCCTGTCATCGTTTGCAACATTTTCGCCCCCATATTCGGGTCCTTTGAATAGGGACAACATGCTGGATGCCAGAATATTTAACAGAACCTCTCAGTACAGTGGATGTCCATCATTTAATGAGTGCGGAGTGGAGGCGTTTGCTTAAGTTTCGTCGTCATATTAATTAATAATAATAATAATAATAATTATAATAAATGCATGTAACAAAATGCAAAAAAAAGACTTCTTAAAACATTCCGAAATAATTCGAAAGCAGTTTAAAATCTATGAAAAGTTTGCTAACATTAAAGCCAAGCAAGTTTTCGCCAAGAATTGAGTCCACGTTCAGGAGGTGGCCAATTTTTTTAGAGGCAGTTTTAACATACTTGCTTCACTGTTCGGCGTGCAGTTACTTTTACGGTGCGATGTGCAGCTACTTCTGCGGTGCGGTGTTAAGCATGGCGTGTGAAATTTTTTCCAAATACTTGCCGTTGCGGAAGCACAAGCATTGACTCTCCCGCGACCTGCTTGACAAATGCTTGGATGGACTGATGGCTGTATGGATGGATGGACGGATGGATGCCTTGCAGGTTAGTCTGCGAAGACTTCATTTCATCATTTGCAAGTGAATGCAAGTGTTTCTCCTTCGTTTTTTGTATTTGCACAATCAATGATCCGCGTTGTTGTTGGTAATTTTACTGCGACTGTTTGCGCAGATGATGATGATGACAGGCATTTATGACGATGATGATGAGGAGAATGAGGAGGATGTTGTTGCTGTGGCTGAAACTTGATGATGCGCTTCTTCCGTGTGACTGTAGGGATTGCGGTTTCTGATGTTGCTGCTGCTCAGCAGGCAGCGCTGACACTTGCAACTGTTATGACAATAAAACCAACAACAACAACAGCAACAACAAGAACAACAACCGCAGCTGAGTGCATAAAATTGAAGCTCTTAAATGTTGTGTTGAGAATGGCGTTGGATTTTTTGGCTGCTTTTAACTGCCTGCTATTAAATCAGATGAAGGCAACTGCAACAGTTTTTGCAGTTGAGGAATTCAAAAATTAATTGTGAATGTTAATGATGAAGATGCAAACCGAAAATGAATTATTAACGAGAAATACTCGTCGTCTCTTTTCTTAGTTATTAATTTGACGTTGCGAAAGAGTAGAAAATATAAATGGCTGAGTAACGGTTTTGAAGGCACCGCTCTGCCTTCCTCCCCGCCGGCGAGTTTTCGGGACACGAAACGCGATTTTAAACGGCTTTTACACGATTGATAATATTGGTTTTCTTCTTTCGTTTGCTGCTCTGCTAATCGTGAAAGATGTATTTCAAAACAACAGCAACAACAACACCAACCACAACACCACAACAACGTACAACAACAAGCGGCCGCAACAAAGCCACAACATGCAACAACAGCAACGTCGAAACATCCAGACAATCAGCAGACAGGTTGACTGCAATTGCCTGCGGCAGACGCAACAACAACATCGCGGCTTCACACATAAATTGATTACCAATTACAATTACAACATGCTGTTGTTGTTGTTGTTGTTGTTGTTGCATCTATTCACTCTGAAATGTCCAGCAAGTAAGAAAACGCCGCGAGCTGCATTGAATTAAAGCTGCTGCTGCCGCTGCCGCTGTCCTCCTCTCGCTCTGTTGCGGATGAATGGATTCTTGATTGCAGATGATGATGATGACCGCTGAAAAGTTGCTGCTGCTGCTGCCGCTGCCGCTGCCGCTGCCGCTTCCGCTGCCACTGTTGCAGTGGACAGCAAAAACTGAATGCGTAGCGAACTGAGTGGGTTGGTGCGTGATTGGCAAGCGCGGCTGGCAACTCTTCCAGCGGCGCGAGGAAGGAGCGTCGTGAACCGATTTGTTCAGCGGAGAGTGCAAATGTAGCTTTTTTTTTCTCTTCGTTTTCTTTTTGCAGCGCCAGTTGCCGATTTGTGCCACTGTCGTCAGCATCAGCCAGCGCTGCTGTTCTTTACGGGTTTGCGATGCGGTTATCCGAATGTAAATTTTTACCATTCACTTTTTCAGTTGCGATCCTTCTGCAATGCGAGTTATTTTGTAATGACAGTTGTGTGCAACTTAATTTATAATAATTTAATTTCGCTACATGTGACGGTGGCTGGAATGCTGTGGAGGATGAATTGAAGAGGCGGCGGCAGATCTGATCGGTCGTTGCGGCATTGCGACGGTGCAAAAGAGTGAAATTCGGCAACAAAAGATGACGACTGTATTAACGCGAAGAAGCTAATTAAAGAAAATTCGAAGTGCTTGGAACGCTTGAGATTATCAACGACAAGCTGAGAGAACAACTTGAAACGAGTTCTCATTTTATTATCAAGCCTAAAAGTAGGCAAGGAAAAATTACTACACTTCAAAATCATTCCGAATGGAAAGAATAACGAAAGAGAATCATGTGAGAGAATGCATGTGCATGTGTGAGAATTTATCAAAACTTCCAGAACCACCAATTTCCACCAAAAATGTTCCAGCATAACAAAAAACCGGAGAAACAAACACGAGGGAGCGTAATTTCAACTACCGCCCGCGTTGATTTAAGTGAAAATTTGTTCATCACTTGATTCAGGTGAAGATTGGAACGCCTAAAGAAACTTTTATCAGTTTTAAGAAATTCACAAAAACGAAAACGGCAAAACGAGATCAATGTCTGCTTTACAAATCGAAAAATTGCCACACTTCAAACTTCAACTTTTAAGTTGGCAATAAAATCGCGGCTACATTGGAAATGACAAGAAATCTGAAACAACCGCGAGCGCAAAAACACACACACACACATACATCTATTCAAAACCGCAGCTTATTTGCGCAAAATCGAGGGGGAAAAAATTTATTGTTTTCTTTTCCTTGCTGCCACTTGGATTTGCAGCGATTTTTTGCGCTCCTTTTTTTGGCAGCGTGTCGCACATGTTGGCGTCATCATAAAACCGTTACGGTTACCGTTACCGTTACCGTTGCCAACGGGCGGCTCGCGGCGCGCCGCGTTGTTAGCCGTGGCCGCAGGAGACATGAAATGAAAAATGAAACATTCGCCAGCGAAAAATGCAAAAAAGAAGAAGTTCGGCCGTGGTGTGCGCGGCAGTTAAGTGGCCGCTGCTGCACTTGATTTCGTCGCGCATCGCTTAGCGGGCGACAAATAAAAAAGCGAAAACCTGCGGCGAGAAACAGAGGAGAAGAGAAGCAAATAAATGCTCCACTTTTATTTAGCTCGGCGTTTGGAAGCTGCGATCACGCGCGATCACACGCTTCAGCTGGAGCTCGAAACGCCGTGAATGCGCGGGCAGTCGGGGGCAGCGCATCAGCTGGCGACGTCAGACCGCAGGATGGCGGACAAATTTCCGACAGATGTGCGGTGAAGCAAAAGACGGCGACAAGATGTGGCTGCGGCTGAGCGTGCAACCGTCGCGTCGGTGGCGCACAGCAGCTGCGAGAACCTGTTGCGCTGCTGACCGAGCCAACGACGGCCGACGGGCTGATGCGACGCGCTGATGCGACGCGCTGATGCGATGCGCTGATGAGACGCGCTGATGAGCAGCAGCTTAATTATGATTGACTAAAAGTGCGTCGTGGATTTCGTAAGCGCGAACGAAGAGCCGCTCGAATTTCCGCTCTTTTGCTGCTGCAAGTTTGTTGCTTAAGTCTTTTGTTTCACAGTGCGATCCAGCGATTTAAACACAACGAGCAGCAGCAGCAGCAGCAGCAGCAGCAGCTGACTTCGGATTCCCTGCGCTTCGTCGGCAGCGCGAAGTGTGAAAAAATTTTGACTCTTCTAATTTAGGAAATCCGATTATTTAAATTACGGCTTCCCTAGCACCGACCAGAGTTAAGTTAACAAAAAACCAGCGAGTCTCGAGACTGCTAATGCGATTGAAATTGATCTGCGATTAAAACCTCCAAAAACGTGCGTGCATTCGAATTGTGTGAAATGCGTGTGGAAATGTATGAAAATATCAAGAATTTATTGTTTAAAATGTAGAACATGCACTGCAAAATGTTGGAATGATGAAATCAAGAGCTCAGTGAACCCGACAGCTGAGGGTTTTTGTAAATCACAGCGAAGTCACAAGAATTCTCAGCGAAGCCACAAGGAATCCGGCTGAAAAACCGCGAGGAAACAAGGTTTTTCTGAGCTTTGGTGGGGAAATCAATGGAGATTTCGAGAGGGAGAGGGAGAGTGAGAGAGGGGAGAGAGAGGGAGGGAGAGAGAGAGAACGTAGACAAATAAAATGCAAACAACTGTGAAAAATTGTAGAAGACTTCATTTGCTGCTGAAAACCGCAGAAATGTAGTGAGGAGAGGAAAACCGCCGAAATATATGAGTGCACTTCGAAGTCATACAGCGGGCATATTAATTTCAGCCCCCTCCCCTCCCCACCCCTCCCCTCCACACCAAAAACGCCCCTCACCGCACATCGTATTTCTATGTTGAATTAAAATTTTCTTAAATTGCCAGCCTGTGAAGAAATCCATTGAAACCCACGACGTGTCGACGCCATATTAATATGCAAAATACAACAACAACAACAACAACACTAACAACACCACCAACAACACCACCAACAACAACAACAACAACAACAAGAACAACAACAAGAACAACAGCATTTAAATAATATAAAAACGAGAACGAAAATGAGGAAAACCGCGCCGCACTTTGTTTCTTCAGTGTGGCCGGCCGACGACCAGAGTTGTATGGGACAATAATTGGTCAATTGGACAAATTGTGACCTGGCGGCAAGCCGTCCGTCCGTCGGTCGCCTCGTTTTTGTTACCGCGACCGAGTTTGAAAGCAACGTGAGCTGATGGGATTAAAATACAAAAGTTAAAATCAACTCAATCATTTCGCGGGATTCATAATCGGCGCCGAAAACTCTTTTTTTCGTGTTCTCTCGTTGTTTTTCTTGTTAGTTTTCTCGTTCGTTTTCTCGTTAGTTTTCACGTTAGTTTTCTCGTTCGTTTTCTCGTTCTTTTTCTCGTTCGTTTTTTCGTTCCTTTCCTCGTTCGTTTTCTCGTTCGTTTTCACGTTAGTTATCTCGTTAGTTTTCTCGTTCGTTTTCTCGTTAGTTTTATGGTTTTTTTTTAACTTTTTATTTATTTAATCCTCGTGAAGGTTTAAAAAGGCGATAAAATTAATCGTATAATTAAGTGAATTTTAACTGAATTGCGTGTTCAAATTCAGAGCATCACATCATCGCAAAATTTGTACGCTCGAGTTCGTTGATCTAAGAGGTCAGTAGGTGACCTTAGGCGTCGTTTGCCGGGCTGTCTGGCGTCAGAAGGCCGCTAAAACGCCGAAGACACAACTGAATTGAGATAACTTTTTCGTCGTCTTTCAGTTGCTGACAGCGCTGCAGTTGAAAAGTCCGCAACGGCCGGCCGGCTGCCTTGTTTGTCGCGTGCTGTCGCGTTCATCGCGTTTATGACAGAAGCTGCGTGCTGATGACTCTGCAGTGCGTCGTCTTGGCCTTCTCGCCGCCTCACCTCGACTGCTTTGAAACGAAATTCCTGTGCGGTTTTTCGCCAAGATTTCCAATAAAGTTCTTATGTTGTGTTTTTTTGCGGTCTTTATTATTTTATTCGGTGTTCTTGGCACCTTCGGCGTAAAATCGACTACTGCGCCGCACAATTAATTGAAGGCAGTAAAATTAAAATTATGACTGCATTGAAGCTGACTTAAGCCAGACTTGCGGCAACGAGTTCGCTTTGACGAGATAATTCGGCGAGCAGCAGAATGTTGACGTTGATGTTGTGGGAAAAATAGTTGGGAATAAAGAAAAATTGTAAATGAGTTGGGTTTCTAATTTTCAGAGATTTTAACTTCACTCGTTTTCTCCTTTTCGCCTCTGATGGATTATATTAATCCGCTTTGATGCGATTACTCGTAGAGTGTCCGTCACGACGTGGCGACGAAGAAATGCCGGAACAAATAATTCGGTTGGCGATTTCAGCGGCTTTCGGATCGATCGCGCCAGATGACTGCGGCGGCGTTACGCAAGCACTGAACAAGTAATTGAAAAGCAAATCGCACGAGTTCCTTATCGCGCGACCAAGTCAAATTTGCTCGTATTTATGATCGCATGATCGTTTGCACCGGAGCCGGCATCCGTTAATTGCCAGATAAAAAAGGCAACTTTAAGAGATTTTAAATTGTTTACATAATGATATTTTCCGCTGTACGCAGCTAGAGCGTGCAGTGATTTGAAAAGAGATCGAAAATTGAAGAAATTCAAAGGAAATTGAGGAAAGTTGAAGAGAATTGAGCAAAATTGAAGAGAATTGAGGAAAACTGAGGAAAGTTAAAAAGCACTTCAATTCAAATTAAAAAGAAGTTAATAAAAAAAGAAAACAAAAAGGAACGAGTAGCGAGAACGAGTAACGAGTAACGAGTAAACAGTAACGAGTAACGAGTAACGTAAAGGAGAGTAGAAAAAATACAGAAAAAGCAAAGAGAAGAAAGAAAAAGACAAGAAAAAAAAGAAGAAATGAAGGAAAATATAAACTAACTTTTCAGTTAAACTTTAAAAATTAACATTCATTGTAAGAATTTATTTCTTTGTGCCAAATGTTGACTTTGTAAGCTAAAATTATGTATTACAAGGCATTAAAATGTTGCACGTTTATTTGTTTACGTTATTTTCTCGTAAATAAGCAAGAATGTGAGAATAAACGACACAAGTCACCGAATGTCGCAGAAGCAGCAACTGTAATAAAACGAATGCATTCATTTTAATGTTGTTGTTGTTGTGGTTGTTGTTGTTGTTGTTGTTGTTGTTGTCAGTACAACATCATCTTGCACATGATGCGGTCTTCAGAGAAGAAGATGAATTGAATTTGTGTCAAGTTAATAATGAATGCGAGCGTAAATTTGTGCAATCATCGCAAACAACTTTTATTATTATTATTATTATTATTATTATTATTATTATTATTGTTATTGTTATTATTGAGTGTTGCTTTTGCAGTTGTTGTTGTTGTCGTTATTCCTCTGAAGTTGTAATTTTTGTTGGTCCCCTGAAAAAATTCAACTTTAAATCCAACAAAATACAAAATTGAAGTTGAATTAAATATAAAAATTACAAAGAAAGTTAATTTTTAAGTCTTTCGTTTGCAACACGAAGATGTCGAGCTCTGGATTTGAAGCGGACTAAATTTGTCGGGTAAATCTGAGGGCCAGTAAAAGATAAAAAAGCACAAATGACACAAAAATAACAAATGAAAAAATTCAATCACCAGGAAGTTGAACGCAGTTTGGCTTCCCCCGTTCAGCAAAATCGGTTCCCACAACTCGCTTCGTGCGCTGCGATTAAAGCGAAGCGAAGCGCGGTTGCGTCGCTAGTCAAGTTGAAGCGGCGGCATCTCGGGAATCAGGAAGCACTTTGGCGACGCACTGCAACGCACCAACAAGAAAGGAAATCAATAACGAAAAGCAACGAAAAACAAACACCAAACTAAATAAAAACCAAAGAAAAGCAGAAGAAAAACGAAATGAATGCTTAAACAAGTGGAAAATTTCTCCCGAAAAATTGCAAAAAACCGAACAGACGAGACGCGGCATTAACAGATTCGCGAGGTTAATGATAGCTTTCCTCATCCTTGCCCGCGCCTGCTCACCCGCGGCACCTCTTCGGCGGTTTGTGCGCGCGTTTGTTCGCGATGCGGCGCGATTTTGCCGCCCCGCCGCTCTTTTGTCGCGGTGATTATGTTGCAGCAGCACGAGCGCGGCGGGCGCACACCAGCCGCCAGCGTAGAAACAAACAAGGAATCGATGGCGCAACCGATTCGGAGACGCCACACAATGCAGCCGAACGCAACTCAATGAGTCGCTTGCTCGATGAGTCGCTTGTTCAGTGAGTCGCTTGCTCGATGAGTCGCTTGTTCAGTGAGTCGCTTGCTCAGTGAGTCGCTTGCTCAGTGAGTCGCTTGCTCAGTGAGTCGCTTGGTCTGTGAGTCGCTTTCACCAAGAAATTCGCTACCACGCCAGATGCAGCCGCTTTGCAATGCGAATTTGAAAAAACGACAAACAACAAGTTAGACAAAATTAATAAGCTGCGAAATCGGTGCACAAACAAGTGCAGCTCTCGCGATATCGAGACCTGTTTTGCCAGGAGAGTCGCGCGGACTGGGAAGAGAAACGCGAAAAAATGTTAACTTTGAACTTAACTAACTTAAATGGCACACAAATGGTCGGAGTGGCCTCATTCCAGCGTGGCTGCCTCTGAAATCGAGTTCGTCTCCGCCGCCTCCGCCACCGCCTCCCCCTCCGCCACCGCCACCCCCTCCGCTGCCAATCCTCCTACTTCAGCCGGCCACTCAACCGTCAGCCACTCGCGCGGCCCACCAGCGAAAACATTCATATTTCTGCGCTTTCCTTCGCCGCGCTCGTATTTCCACATTTCGCCTGCCATTTCGGAAAATCCACTTTATTTCTCTCATTTCCCCCCACTTAATCGGCTGCATTTGTATCGGTTAACATTTAAAATTTCAGGCGCTCGTCTTGCGATCCACCAGCCAGCTCCCCCGCCACTTCTCCACCCCTCGGGCGGGGGGTGGGGGGGCAGGAGCAACTGTTCAGGTTGCTCTCAGCTGGTGAAGCTCGACGAAGAAGTCAAGCTTCTTTTTTCTGCTGGATAATCGTAATCGCACTTTTTACACGTTCTTCGGCGGCTTATTTACGAGGAGGAAAGAGAAGAAAAACAAACTCGTTGAACCCAACTGCCGATGACACAACTGGAGTCGCAAGAAGTAGCTGCAAAAATGAAGTCAGGCCGCGACTGCAGCTGCAGAAGCGGGGGGCTGAAAATAGAAGCGAGAAGAAGGCGCTGCAAATGAATGATAAATAAAAATGGGAAAAATCAACAAGGAGGGGAAGTCGGCGCGCCATCCTTTCAGCCAAAAAAGCTTACAAATTAAGTTGGCGTTTCATGGATATTCGAGATGTTTGAGGTTCTGCCACGCAGCTGACGGGGTTTTCGAGCGCATCTGCGAGTAGCTCTTGCAATCACGGCCACCATCTGAGGACTTGGCGAGTCTCTTCGAGGAGGATTGACAATCCAACGGCATTCTGACGAACCACACAATTCTCTTGTATTTCTCTTGCATCCTCACTGCGATTTTTTCGCAGCTCGAGTGCGAATTTTCCACACGATTCCACAGCCAAAAATTCCAGTCGACTGCGGTTTTGCACGCTTTCGTGTGGGGAAAATCAACGGCGCAGTGCGAATTCAACAGCGATTCGATTTCTTTGTCCTCGCGAAGGCAGCCACTGGAATTTTTAATTCAGCACCAAGCAAACTCTGGCCGCTCGGCGGGTCTTGCATCGTCTTCATCCGATGAGGCGTCGGTATTTTTTGTGTGTATTTTCCACGAAACCTCAGCAAATTTAGCCATTGCGCGCTTTGGAAAACGAAGAGGACGCGGCAGCCGGCAGCCGGCAGCCAGCGACGCTGCCGCCGCCGCTGTTGATGATGATGATGATGATGACGATGGCTTTTGAGGCGTAACAGCGACGTAATGATTTTCCATTCAATTCCTGCTGGTGGATGGATTGTGCGCTTCGTCGTCGCTTCGCTTGGGAAAACTTGCCGTCATTACGTAACGGTTATCGCTGCTATTTTCCCACTAACGTGTAATTTTACGTTTATTCATTTCGTTTCTTGATTTTGGTTAATTTTCGACGTGATGTCACAGTTGTCTCGCACGCCGACATCGATGTTCCTCTGAGGGAAATCGGAGGATTTTATTAACTCTTGAGTTGCAGGCCTCTTGAGTTTCGTTAATAGACTGAGAAATCGATTTAATAGACTGAGAAATCTTCAGTTTAATCGAACCGAAGCCGACGCGCTTCACAATCGAGGCGAACAAATGAGTTGTCTGCGATCAGCGTGACCACGAGGGTGATGCAAATTTCTACTCCACCACAACAGCAGCAACAACAACAACAACAACAACAACAACAACAACAACAACGATTGGCAGGGCGAGAGCGTATTAAATATCCTGTTCTAGAAGCCGCGCCTCGATTCCACTCAAGTCGCGAATCAGCCACGAAATGCACGCCGGCGTCGTCGACGTTAATGTTGACGTTAAATGTTGTCAACAGAATATCGAATTGCATTCGCAGTAATTAAAGCGAATATTTATTGCTTTGCTCTGATCACCGAATTCGTTTTTTTTTTTTTTAAATTTACATTAATAAGCATTGCAAATGAATAATTTTAGATTTAAATAAGTTTGCAATTTTTCACATGGAAATTCTTATCAGTGACTGAACTTTCTGTTCCGGGCGAAGAAAATAAAGAAAATTGAAGGAAACAAAAAGAATTTCGGTTAACTAAAACTGAGAAAACTAAAAAGAGAAAAAACCATTTAAATTCAACTAAATCTTCTTGATTAAACTGAACGAATTCGGTTTTTTTAACCTTCTTTTATAGAGAGAAAAAAAAAGGATTAAAGATCGAAAATCCATAGAATTTTGAATGATTTGCTAGTTTTAAAAAGTTGGTCGTGTGTTTCGAAGACTGCGCAAGCGATTGATTGATGATCTTCGCGAGCGCTGCGCCGAAAACTAGCAAAAAAGGGGCACAAAAAATGTTGACACTCCTCGAATGTTGTTTTCGAATTTGAATACGAATTCTGCGCGATGTTCTGCGATCGCAGCAATCAAATGCGAGCGACGCCGAGACCACGAAGAGGCGCGCTTGAATTTGAATATAATTTCGCCTAATAATTGTCTTCGTGCGCCCACACAACTCTGACTTCAGACAGACGACAGTCAGTCGAATGACTTCGTCATTTAAATGCCTACGTACTTCGATTTCATTGTTGGTGGCGCGACTGGCTGTTGAAGTCATTCGCAGTGAGTTCATAAATCAACCGACAGATGTTGAGCTTCGGGAATGAAAAAAATTTAGAGAGAATCAATTTTTAGCGTAAGAAACAATTGAAATTTGTAAGAAATTTTCAGCGATTATTGGCTCGAAAGTACATTTGCTGGTCTAAAAGAAAATCACTTCAAGATTAAAATGTTATTTTTATATAATCTTTTTTATTTTTTTTAATTTTTTTTTATTTTTTTTTAATTTTTTTATTTATTTTTTTTATTTTTTTTTATATTTTTTTTATATTCTTGAAATTCTTTTGCATTCTTTAATCTTTGCAATATTTATATTACTTCTTTACCATTTCGCGGCGCTTTGAATTCCCAGATCTGATACTGAAATTTCGTTAATAACTTCAGTTGCACTTTTTACGGTTGATATTTGCGTTTCTAAGTGATTTTTATTGCCTAATCGATGGTGATGATCTGCAGTGGACGGCATTTCTCGGACCCGAAGGTTGCCGTCAATTCTAATTTCCAACTTTAATTGGCGTCTTTTTACGAGGCGCGCGTATTTTATGTTCGGTCCGGCCGACTGAATGTCACGGCCTGCATGCAGTCGCCGCCGCCGCTGCCGCTGCCGCAGCCGCAGCCGCAGCAGGGTCATCGCACATTGCAACGATGCAAGCGGCAGCAAGCGTGTCGCTCGTGAGTCCGATGATTTTCCACGAGAGTGCGCGGATTGCATTACATTTTGTCTGAATCGATAATCAATTCGAATCACTTGGCTGACGTGCCGCTCGGCTGGTGATGTCACAGTCGCCGATTTGATCCAACCAGCTCAGCAATCTGACGTCTGACGTCTGACGTGATGTCGGTCGGTCGGTCGGTCACTTTAATTGTTGACTGCGAAGCGGCAATGACATTAACGTTGAATTTATTGCTTAAATTTTTGTTTTGACAGACTTGCATTGAAAATCCGCGTAATTAGTGTGGCAAAGATTGAAATTTATTCTGTGTGATTTTATCGGATGCAGTGAGTGCGCTCGGTGATGAGAATCTAATTGGCGATGAAGTGGATGCAATCTGAGGCGGTGGGTGCGGGGGAGCGCAAAATGATGTGAGAAATATAATTTTGGCGAAGAGATAAAAAGCGAAACGTTCGTTTGAGCAAATAAATTTTGTTTAGAAATCAATAAATATATTGAGAGAATATTAAAACATCAAAAAAAAACAATTAAAAAATAAATAAAAATTAAAATTTCCTCTCACACTTTATCAATACGCAATAGTTGCTGTCTTAAGTCTTTCGTTTTCGAAGCGCACTTTGTCACAACAACAGACGAGTTGCTGTCTTAAGTCTTTCGTTTTCGAAGCGCACTTTGACAGCAACAAACGAGTTGCTGTCTTGACACTTCAAACGAGTTGCTGTCTCAAGTCTTTCGTTTTGGAAGCAAGCACTTCCAGCTCTTTATTCGCAATAATAAATGCATTTTCCAAGTTCTACTTAAGTTTAGTTAAGTTTATTGATTTTAATATCTTTTTATTTTTTTAATTAATAGAATTCCAGATTTTAGTGGCAGCAAGTTTTCATTGCAATCTTTTTTTTTGCTACACGATTTGAGAATTTCTGCTGAAACTCACTTAAGTTTGCTGTAACCGTTTAATATGCCACAATATCGATAAATTACCGCTAAATTACGATCGCTACCAAAGCTAGTTCGTTTCTTAAGTCTTTTGTTTGGCAGTCTCTGCAGTCAATTTGATGTAAGAAGCAAATTTAAATTAAAACTAATAAAATTTGAACTCATTCTTCGATGAAGCGGTAAACCGGACACGAAAAACAGACGCAGGCAGGTGGTGGCGGAGAGGATTTTGTAATTTTCAGATTAGATTTGTTAACTGAAATCAATTTACTTGCCACGGCGCAACTTTATTGCACCGAATGAGTTCTTTTTTCCCCCTCGAAATGGATGAATTCGATGAACTGTAATGAACTTCAGCAGCAGAAAGCATTTTAAGCGGCGCTCCTCGCGATCTGCTGACCACACTGACATTCTCGGCGGTGGAGTTTTCCACGTCCGCGCTGCTCAACCGCACCGACTTGCGGTTGAGTTTGCCGAAATTCGTTGCATTTAATGTGTTCTTTAATTAGATTTTCTTTGATAACGAGAAAATGATGGAGTTTGCTTAAGAATTCTTAGGAAATCGCAACTCGGCCATTCAAATTTTAGTGGCTTATTAAAGTCGTGCAAGCGATGGAGTTGCGTTTGCTGGCACAAAATTAGGAGGAGAAAACGTTGCCGGCGAGAGGCTCCACAGCAGAACGCTTCCCAGTCACGTTCTCACGTTTGCTAGTTAATGTCGGAGCCACAAACAAGTCGCTCGCGAGTAAATCGACGTACGCATTGCATAACTAATCGCGGAACAATCGTGTGAAGCGCTTTCGTCGGCATTAGAAAGCCCACGACATCCACTCATCGCCAGCCGCGCAGGCATCTCATTGTGTTTCTCTCGTTTTCTGTTCTGCTTCTCTCACGTTTTGTCTGTCGTGCTGTCGTAATTTTATGGCCGTCACTGTGTCGTTGTGTCGGCGAGCGTCTGCTGAATTGTCTGACTTTTCCAAAAGCAAACAATGAAATGAACTTTTCTGTGAAAATAAACGCATGGGAAGAATAAATGAAATTGTTTAATTAATTGCTTCAATTTTGCATTTAAAGTTTTTCTCTATAAATTTCAAACAACAGAAACGGATTTTAAAATGGAATGAAAGATGAAAGAAAACCTAATTAGCAGGATTTTTTGAATTCTTTTCGAATAATTTCATCTTTATAGTCTTCAAATTAAACAAAAGAGTTGAAATAAATAGAATTTACATTTTCGATTTATTAAAAATATTAAAAAAAATTATTTAAGATAATTTAAATAAGATTTAAGATATTGAAATACTTGTTAAAACTCGAAATCATTTAGATTCACTTAAAATTGCTAATTTTCAGTGATTTAGTTCGAAGTTTTTAGACAATTTTCGAAAGAATGCGGACATTCGTGAACTCCAACGCTTCCCTCGTGCCAACAATTGTTAATCTCATTCTTTTCAAGTGATAACATTCGAGTCTCGGCCTCATCTAGTCGACGACTCGCGCATGAGTCGGCATTAATGAGCACTTCGAGTGCCCCGTGGAGAGCCAATTCTGCGTCGTCCGTGTGTCAGATATTCTGTCAGATATTTCAACATCTCAAACGCGCAACAATCCGCAAACGAATCACTTGCAACCTGATATTGAAACGCAAACCGGTTGCTTTCGCAGCGAGGAGGCTGCAGTGCGATCAATAGTGCGATCATGCATTGGCGGCGAAGACAACTGGAAGATGAATGCGGCGATCGAACGATCAAGGAGGCGATTACAGCGGTTATGAAGTCGCTGATCTGGTCGTGTCGTGTTAAATACGTCTGTGGACGAGTTCAACTCAGAGTTATTATTAGAAAAGACTTTCAAGACTTTATCTGTCAATTTATTTAGTTCAATTTCACTTCAATTTGTTATTATTTAGCTAATTTTCGCGTTAAGAAAACATTAACATTCTAGTTAGTAGAATTTTAGAGAGTATAAATAAAAGAGAGGAAATAAACGAGTAGAAATAAAAGAGTAGAAATAAACGAGTAGAAATAAAAGGGAGGAAATACGCGAGTAGAAATAAAAGAGAGAAATTAAACGAGTAGAAAGAATTGAAATAAACGAGTAGAAATAAAAGAGAGAAAATAAATGAGTAGAAATAAAAGAGAAGCAATAGCAATAAACGAGTAGAAATAAACGAGTAGAAGTATACGAGTAGAAATAAAAGAGAGGAAATAAACGAGTAGAAATAAAAGAGTAGCAATAAGCGAGTAGAAATAAACGAGAAGAAGTAAACGAGTAGAAATAAAAGAGAGGAAATAAACGAGTAGAAATAAAAGAGTAGCAATAAGCGAGTAGAAATAAACGAGAAGAAGTAAACGAGTAGAAATAAAAGAGAGGAAATAAACGAGTAGAAATAAACGAGTAGAAATAAAAGAGAGGAAATAAACGAGTAGAAATAAACGAGTAGCAATAAAAGAGTAGAAATAAACGAGTACAAGTAATTAGCAACAATTTTATAGCGTCCACAACACCAGCGTCGCACTTCGTCCGAGCTGAGAGCAGATCTTCAATCATCGCGTAGGTATGCAAAACGTTTTTCTCCACAGTAATTAAAAAATATCAGCGATTTTATGCTGCTGCTGCTGCTGCCACACGCTGCAGATGCCTGACGTGCATCACTCACCGCATCACGTATTCTACACGCGGTCCAACTCCACACCTTCAGCCAGAAGCCAGCAGCAGCCTGCAGCGTACAGCTTCGCAAATTCAATTTTTCCTCAAACAACTTCGTCGCCCCCTCAGCGACGCCGCTGGCCGGCTGGCTGGCTGGCCGGCTTCTCGTCGTCATCGCACGCCTGGTCAATGTCAATGCATCGCTCGGTTATAAATAATTTCAAGACAAACCACTCGCCAGAACGCTTCCAAATGCAACGGCAACGGCAGCGGCAGCGGCACCGGCAGCGGCAGCGACCACGACTACGACGACGGACGTCGCTCGGTCTCTCACACACTCGGCGCAACGAGCGATGCGTACCTCGTGCTTCCCCTTGAAAAACGCGCGATCTGCTCGATTGCCGCTTGCTAGAATTTTGCTGTGTTGAAACTGCTGCTGCTGTTGTTGTTGCTGTTGCTGGTGCTAACCATGCACAGCAACATGCTTCCAGTTGTAAGCGTCAATTTGCTTTTTATTTATTTGTTAATAGAAACTGAAATACTGAAAAAAGTCTCTCCTCGTTACAACGTATTTGGATGCCACGGTCTGGGACGCCACGGCTGGAACTTCTGGCCTGCAGCATGAGTCGCCGCGGCCACCGCCACCGCCGTCGATGCCACCGCCTCCGCCGTCGCCGCCACCGCCACCGCCACCGCCGCCGTTCAGAAGCGTCGTCGCACACAAGGTTAACGTGAGGAGCATCGCATCGCATCATTCAGCGGCGTTTTTATTGATTGCAGTTTTGACCGCAAAGAATTTTTTAATTTCTGCTTTTTTGCGCAGCAACTAAAGTGAATTTAGTATTATTGAGTTGTTGTTGTGTGTTGTTGTTGTTGTTGTTGCTGTTGTTGCTTTAGGTGTTTATGATGCTCGCGTACAACGCGGCGCACAAAGTTGTCGTGCGTCATTTTAGCACTTCGGTGTGGTTTTCAGCCGCCTCAGCAATTTTAATTGAAATTTATTGCTTGTTAGTTGATGATTTCGTTGTCACAATGGATTCTGACAAATTCGAGGCGTTTGTCTTCCACGATTTCCTCATAGAAATCGGATTTCTAGTTGGAAAGAAATTTAGAAGAATTCTTAGTTAGGATAATTGAAATGTTTTTTTAATCATAAATTGAAAATAAAACGAAAAACGAACACAGCAAATAGTTGGGAAAAGTTGTTGCTCGTTGCTCGTCGCTCGTCGCTCGTCTCTCGTCGCTCGTCTCTCGTCGCTCGTCGCTCGTCGCTCGTCGCTCGTCGCTCGTCGCTCGTCTCTCGTCTCTCGTCGCTCGTCTCCCGTCTCTCGTCGCTCGTCGCTCGCCGCTCGTCGCCCGTTGCTCGTCGCTCGCCGCTCGTCGCTCGTCGCTCGCCGCTCGTCGCTCGTCGCTCGTCGCTCGTCGCTCGTCGCTCGTCGCTCGCCGCTCGTCGCTCGCCGCTCGTCGCTCGCCGCTCGTCGCTCGCCGCTCGCCGCTCGTCGCTCGTCGAAAGAAGCCGCATCAATCATGAGAACATTTTTGCCAATCACTTGTCAAACACTCGCAGTCAGTTGGTCGTTTTCCAACACTGCCCGAGTCAACACTGCCGCTCCGTCACGATCGCCGACTTTCGATGCGGACTCTGCAATTATTTGCAATCGCCGTCCGTCCGCGCGATCGCTGCGGGTGACGTCTTCGCGGGCGATAAATAATTTCAAGGTTTCGCTCAATTTTATGCTGATGATTATGATTTTTCTTCGAAGATTCTTGAGAGTCTCAGGTTTCTGAGAATTTTTGTTGTGCTTAAGTTGGTTCAATTTTTAGGTCACCAAATAAATGTGAATCCTCGCAAGTTTTGATCGTATGAATCTGAAATAAAATAAGCGCGAAATTATTATGATTTCGGAATTATTATTTCTAATTATCGAGACGCGAAACCCAACTTTAGCTGATTATATAATCTCGCATCTTTCATCTGCGCTTTGCGTCATCGGCGTTGCGTAACTCGTGCCGCATGCAGCACAAACATTCGCTGTAATTCGCGCCGCTTGTTGTAACGACAACAACACCGGCGGCAACAATCCCCAGCAGCGACTGCAACTGTTGCAATAAGTTGTCGTCCGCCGTTTCGACGACGATAAGAAGAAGCGGTGGCATCTTCTCGTCAACGCGAGCACCTGAAATATGCAGTCCATCAATCTGCACGTGTGACTCACTGACTGACTGACTGACTGACTGACTGACTGACTGACTGGCTGACTGACTCACTGACTGACTGACTGACTGCCTCTTCGTTGGGTTTCAAAAGTTGATGACTTTTCCTCGTCTTTTCATCGCCACTCGCTGCTGAAGCCAGTGAAAGTTTTACGTGAATTAAATTTGGGAGAGAAATATTTTGTTAAATTTTAATGTTTTCACGCGCATCGTGCAAATAAAAGGTGAAGATTTTGCCAAACTGAATTCAATTGAAAATAAAACGTTCAATAAATTGTATTTCACATTCTCACACTTCTCACCTTGAAATGCCAACGAACAGCAAGAGAATCCCAACTCTTCGGGGTGGTCGGTCGCGTCTCATCTCGGTGCGTGCCACGGACTCCACGCTAGTAATTTGCACCTCGAAATCAAGCGCAACTTACGGCCAGTGCTGCCAACGCACGCCACACGCGGCTGTCAATAACGTTTATAACGCATTCAGAGTTATTTAGATGCAGAATGTTTCTCGCACTTATTGTAAGCATTCAGAAAAGCAACGCCAACAACGACAACAGCAACGACAACAGCAACGACAAGCGAACAACATGTTGCAGCTACTTGCGTTTGCATTTAGAAACTTTAACTAAATATTCGACGTTCGGTTGGCAACTCTGCGGCGGTTCTGCGCAACGTGGGAAAATGCAAAACTAGTCGTCGATTGTATCAACGCACACGCGGGAGGGGAGGGGGGAAAAACGAAACTCATTTGAAACGAGTTTGGTGGAAATGTTGCTGTTGTAGTTGTTTGTTGTCTTTATTAGCAGCTAATTAAGAGTTTTGGAGGCAAGCATCAATTTATTGATTACCGTTGGCGCTCGAACGCCTCTCGCAGCGCCGCGCCTACTTTGCGTAGTTTTTCCAGTTTCAGTGCTGAAACTGAAATTAGCGAGTGCTGCGAGATGCAAAAGGTTGCCGTGTTTGATGTAAATAAACGACACCAAATGCGTCATTAAACGCTTTTTGGCAGTTTTTAACGATTTATTTTCAACGATTTAAGTGGCTGCTTAAAAATCGTTCAATTGAAAAATGCAATATTTTCTCACAGCTTCGCTATTCAGCTCCGAGAATACAATTGCGCGCTAATAGAAACGCTGCATTTCAATCAGTGCACTGCCGCGCATAAACGCGCAAGAAACAAGCCACCGACTTGATTGGGAAGAAAAGCCGGCCAATTTAACCTCAAATAAATCTTTTGCCTCCTACTTCACTTCAACGCTTCACACCAGCCGCCGCTATCATTTCTCATTATCGAGTTAATATGAGTTGAGAAGCGACTCTCAACGGCAAGTGTGTCGGTTAATCAGGCAGCAACAACAGCAACCCAGTCAACAACAACCCAGTCAACAGCAACCCAGTCAACAGCAACCCAGTCAACAGCAACACCGAGTGAACAACAACATTGCGCGTCGAGTGGCAAGTGAAGCGCAGCAGACGCGAGTGCCGGCCGGCTGGCTGGCTGACTGGGCTGACTGGCTGACTGGCTGTCGATGATGGGTTGAGGAAACCACTTCATCTGCCGGCTCACCGTTTTTACGAGCGACTTGGCAGCATTGTTTCGCGTGGCCACTTTTCGTCCGTGCGTCCGTGTGGGGCTGCCACAGGTTTGACTTTTTCCCTTGCGCCGCAATAAATTTCAATTAAGCTCACGATTTCGGAGTCTGCTTTTCAGCAGACTTCAGCTTGTAATCTGTGCGCGCGCGCGCTGCACCGCCGATCGGAGGCGGACGGCAGATAATTAGATGGCCCGAGCAGCGGTTGTTGTTGTTGTGGTGCGCTTGAAACGCAATCCTTGCGGCGGAGGAGTGGAAGGGGGAAAGGAAGCCTTAAAAATGAGTTAAAATAGAGCGAGAGAGGAGAGTGTAATATTTGTTAATTTGTTGATAAAACTGTTTTATTATCTGCCTGGAAATTGCGACGACGACGACGACGACGACGACGATCATCTTCTTCTAATAATTCTCGCTTATCTCGTTCATCATCATCATCTTTCATCGTCTTCGCGTTGGTGACTCACTCACTCACTCAGTCACTCACTCACTCGCTGCTCACGTATGAAAATCACTGCAATCTGCTTTTATTTCTTGCACGTCGCAGTCGTTTTTCCAAATTCAGCCAGTTAGCGTCAGAAGCTGTCACGTTTCGCTTTAAATTTTTACCATGTTGTAATGATTTTGCCTCGCTTCGCTTTATGTAATCCACGCTGTGATTAGCTCGAGTTAGGAAGAAACCGCAGAAAACGAGGAAACAGCGGAGAAAAACTTCAAAACCGAACGAAGTTACATTTTGTAGCGATGGCTTCAGAGTTCGAGGCATAAAATTCGAGTCGAGAAGGCACGTCTTTTGTTGATTTAATACAGCAACCACAACAATGATTGCATTATTTGATATAAGTTTTTCATAAATTTTCTTTCTATTTTCAGGTCTACACTGACGTCACCGAAGATGACATCGTTTACCGTTGAAGCGAACTTTACTTGGAGTCGCAGAAGTTGTCGCATTTCAGTCAATTTATATTGCAAATAAAAACTCGATTACAATTCAATTTTAACTATACGCTTCCCTGTGATAATTGAAGCCTGCAACTCAATACTTTGACATTATTAAGGCTTAAAAGAACTTAAAACATTTAAGTCAATTTTATAATATATTTTTGAAAACCTTATCGAAATGCTAATAAACGTTTTGGATTCGTGCAATCGTAAACTAACAATTGATCTAATCTCAGAGTCTTAAATTGAGTTTCACAGCTGCGATCGCTCGAAAACCGCAATTTTCAGCGATCTCGTATTATCAGGGATTTGCTATAAATCAAGTAAACTGGCTACACCGGCGAAGTGTGGTCTCGTTGCCCGTCGTTTATATGGCCACACGACTGTTTTTCGTATGCAAAACGCGTCGGAATTCGTTACATTTTGGCCTGCGGTCAACCAACAGTGAGAAAAGAAGAGAGAAAAAAGGGTTAATAACGGTTAATACGACGGCTGGTAACCAGCAGTAGATCGCGGGGATAATTGGTGGGTCGTGAGGGAAGGGGGCGGGGCGGAGCGGCGGAGTGGCGGAGTGGCGGAGTGTCGTCAAAAGTTAATGGATTTCCATCTACGAGAAGTTAAAGGTTTCCGAATTTATAGAGTTAAAGTTCACAATATTACGATTTCGAGGGTTTCGAAATCACCGAATCCCCTGTGGCAGTAGTGAAAAATTAGGGGGAGGGGGGGGTGGTTTCTGCCGCTACTTTTTTAAATAAGCGTATCAATATTTGGAAGCTCCGATTTTACAATATCACGTTCTTTTCTAATACGTTTTGTAATGAAAACTCAGCAGTTGCCTGTTAGTATTTTGAACAACCCACGTTTTTAACTAGTAAAAACCTTTTATATTTTCGCAAATGAGTTTACTACAACTAAACTTAACTGGCAATTAAGTGGTGGACGGATACAAGGTTACTGACTGCTTGGCTTTACAGATTTCGTAATACTTAGTTGTGGCTTTGCTGTAAGAAAGCAACAACAACAGGAACAACAACAGCAACAGCAACAACAGCAACAACAAAACGAACAACACTGTTGAGAAATAACAAAGTTTGTAAGCAAGTCTTCGTACAAAGGTTAGTAAAAATACTTTAGTACCTCGTTGACCGTCAAAAATGAGTTCAAATACGTTATTTTAAGACTTGGAAATATGAAAACTAAAATGCTTCGAATTGTCTTGACTTAACTTGGAAGTGTTTGAAGAACTCCAAGTGGACTTCCACGCCACTTTAATTACTTAACTAGCTAATAATGACGGACTCTCCTTCTCTTTGATAGCGTGAATTCATTAGAATCGTAAAAAATGCATTTCAGTTACACGACTTCGAACTCAGCTGCTCGCTGCATCCGTGTAACGGTATCGAACTCGCTTCACTTTGAAGACCTCATGCATGACTCGTTGTTGTTCGAGTTGTTGTTGTTGCTGCTGTTACTGTTGCTTTTAATGGTCGGCGCAGAACTCATATTCACGAATCATATAAACTTTACAACTTTTTTATTTCCTCATTTGATCTTCCACTGAACGACGAGTTTTACGTAGACGATGATGAGTTGGCTTTAATTTAACGGTATCTGGAGAGTTAATGCAATTCAATGTTGCGGTTTTTACAGTAAAATAAGCGTAAAGTGGAAAAAATTTTAAAAAGGTGAAAACTGCAATGAGAAACTTTCAAGCTGGAAAAAGTCCGCTGAATCTGCGATCAACACTTCGAAGTGATAAATGAGTAAAATAGTAAATAATATGTGAAGTTAAAATAATACGAAGTGAAATACGAAGTGAAATACGAAAACCAACTCAGAGAATCTTTAATAGCCATCGTTGCTCTCCCGTCAGCACGATTAAGCGAAAAACCAACATTAGCAGCTACTTGCAATCAATTAAGGAAAAGCAAAGCGGGGCGACGCGCCTCCCCTCCTCTTCGCCACCCGCGTCAGGCCTCCCCGCCTCCCCTCCACCACGCCTCCCCGCCACCTCACGTGACCTTAACACGACGAACGTGAGTCACATCACGAGCAACTCATTAGTCAAGCGTTATTAATGTTTGAAACCACGACGAAGCCCCGCGAGACCGAGCAGAACAAAGCATCGCAAATGAGCGGAGAAACGCTTCCAGAATGAGGAGACTTCGTGCCGCACGCTGTAGGCGGCACATCTGCCGGCTGGCTGGCGGCCGCCGCTCAGAACTCGCCGGATTCTTTCTTTCCAGCCTGCTGCGCCATGCTGCGCTGCGCTGCGCTTCAATGTCAAAAGTTGCGCATGCGCAGCCAGCTGACGTGACTAATGAGCGCGGCACTGAAGCGTGGCGGCGGCGGCGGCGGCGGTGGCGGCAGTAGCGGCGGCGATGGCTGTAGCGGCGGAGGCGGCGACGGCGGCGGCGGCGACGGCGGCATGGAAAAGCTAAGAAGTCGGCGAGGTGGAGCTCCGCATTGTTGTAAGTCGCGGACTTGTGTGGCAGTAAACAATTGCAACATCTTACAGTGAAAATAAAGAAGCGAACAAAAATGAACGGCTGTTGTTGTAGTGTTGTAACGGCGAAGAAAACCTTGCTTAGCAGAAATCAAAGCACAGCAGAATGAGTTTTGTATTTTCAAAAGTATTTTTCAAGCATGTTTAGTGATGCGTTTGTTACATAATTAAGAAAGGTTTGGATCAACAACTTGCTGATTTCAGATAGCGCAAAAATTAATAGTTTGTTTTATAAAAAACATTTTAGAACTTGTTATTTAAATCGAATTTATTGCTGAAAAGAAATGAAATTCTTCACTTTGCTCTTCTGTGCATTGTAATCCCTCTCTCTCTCTCTCTGTCTCTCTAAAAAATTCTAGCGGGTAACGGCTGCCCAACGGTAAAGCAGAGTTCGTTTTGTAGTAGTTGTTGTTGCCCCAGAGTGAAAAGTCGTGGGTGCGCCGTTTAATTTCTCATTCGTGGTTTTATGAAATAGTCGCATTTTTTAACAAGAAATTAGAAAGTGAATAGAAAAGCGAAAACATCAATAAAAGAATTGAAGAAGTGATAAAAACATTTTAGAAAAATGCACAGAAAGTGGAACAAAACTTATTTGCAAAAATTAAAAGTTGAAAGAACATTTAGAAAAGTAAATAGAAGCGTACAAACTTTTAAAACAAAAATTTCCTTAATTTGCAGCATCCAATTTACATCACCGTCACCGTCACCGTCACCGTCACCGTCACCGCCACCGCCACCGTCACCACCACCGTCACCAACAACAGCATCAACAACAACAGCATCAACAACAACTACATCATCAATGCATTCGTAAAATGAATGTAGACGGCGATTATCGACAACCGCAGTCTTGAGCGCCGCGTTTTAAGCAAACGTGAAAAGCAGGCATTCGAGTGCAACGAATGCAACATTAAATTGGCAAGGCGCGATAACCTTCAGAATAAACTCAATCCACCCTCAATCATCATCATCATCATCGCCATCAGTAGCAGAAGCAGTGGCAGCAGTCGCATCATCATTAGCAAGAATGGAAGCTCACAGCGAGAACTTTCATTGTCGCAACTGCAACGAAGATGTTTTTAAAAAGAACTCGAATTCCCATATTAGAACCGAAAGCCATAAGAAAAAGTCTGGCATGCCGATAAATGTTCATATGGAATCTATAAAATCGGCTTTCAAAGAAAGAAGGGAAACATTTATATATGAAAATGATGGAGAGAGTTTGCTACTTCTAGCTTTTCTAAAAGAGGCTGAGTTTCGTTTTGCCAGTTCCGGAAGACTTGCTAGAACAGCATAAATAAATAAAATATTCGTATAAATTCAACACGCAACTCTAAATTCAGGTGTTGGAATACCGTGAAAAATTAAATAATAAAAAATACAATACTGTGTTCCAACAGCTGAATTTTTAATATCAGTATGCGTTGAATTTTACTTTGATATTATTTTCAGCAGAAAATATATATATACGTGAAATTTGCTATTATTTAAATTAATTGTGAAAATATTCTTCTTTATTATTGTTTGGTCAAAATGAGTGTCCCCAGTATCGTAAAGCGGGTGACCCTACAAGTGCTGAGAGCGGCGAACGTTCTCAGTCGTCTCGGCTTCGAGGACGGCTTCACCGTCTATGATATCCGCACGCAGATCAGATATCAGATGCGTAACCAGGACGCGGTTCCGAATTTGATGAGAGAAATTTGCAAGGCCACAAAGAGCTTAATTTTAATTGGGCTGATGGCGTTGCAGGGCAATGGCCGAATGATCCTGGTGAATTATAAGAAACGTGGTACAAACGGGAGGAGCGACGACCCTGCGGACGATGACACATCGGAGTCTTCGGAAGACGATGAAAAATCCGAGATTTCGGAGGAAGATAACAAACCCGAAAGTAACAAACGCAAGGTGAGTTTATTGCTTCCCACCTGAGAGCGGGTTGTTTCATGTGTGGACCTCTTTCCAGTTTGACCTCTCACAGAGTCAAACCGGCATGGACCCGGAAAATCCAAGGACGAGCTTCAGCGAGGACTCCATGTCCGGCGATGAATTGGAAAAGTCAGTCAAACGGTTGCGCCCACAGAGAAAGATTAAGTTCAAGGGAAAAGACGTATTGTTACCGAAAGTGCGCCAATCGAAGCCGGATCTTGATGACGATTCGGTTTATTTTCTGTAGAACTATTTGGAAATCCCAAAGCGACATTTCGCAAACACCACCAGAATGTTCCTGTCTGCAGCCGAAGTAAACTTAAAATCCGAAGTAATCTTAAAATCCAACACCGAAATTAGCACAAAATAGCACTACCATTTGAGAGCATTAAATTGTAAAAATGTCGAAAATTCTAAATGTAAACATCGTAAAATGCAAAATAAAATTTCAACAAATCTCTCTCTGGAAAACTCTCTTTTTCCTTCTCCCTCCCCCCCCCCCCTCTCTCTCTCTCTGCCTCCCTGCCTCTCTAGAAAACTCTATCTCGCGAGAAGTGTTAGCCGCGTTTTAATATTCTGAAGCTTGAGAAAACGCATATTTCTTTATATAAATTCTTTACATTTGTTCGTTTTGGTTAATTTACTCGTCGTTCTCCTTTTTTATTATCGTTCAAATGTTATTATTCTGCATATGGTTGCATAGCTTTGAGATTCATTTTGAATACTAAGCAGAGGAAAAATATATAGAAGTTAAAAAAACTGCAAAATCCTAGAATGCCACTCGAATCTTGTATTCGGCGACAATGCAGCGCATAAGCATTTGAGTTGATCTTTCGAAAACAGAAACATAACAACAAACATGGACGGTGGACTGCCTGAACGAAACAAAAGCAACTCATAAATAATTCAGAACGACGAACTTCATTTGGCATTTAAGCCAAAAATAACAAACAACACACTTCACTAACCAATTGCAGTGACAAAATGTGACGGTAATACAATCCGAGTGCTGTTGTTGCTGTTGCTGTTGCTGTTGTTGTTGCCGTTGTTGTTGCTGTTGTTGTTATTGTTCTGGTTGCTGTTCCAGTTGTTGTTCGTGAGTTCAAATGCACGATTGAAGCTGAAATCGAGAATTTGACGTATTGTCGACGATGCGCGAAGTATTTGCTGAAAGAAGAATTAATGGATGCACCGAATGGATGTGAACGAGTTGAAAATCGTGTCTAGAACGAAATCAATATTCGGCTGAGTTCGAAGCGCTTCTTGAGGATGGATGCATCCGCTTAGAATAGAAACGCATTTGAAGGGTTTCTGAAGTCATTTACACAAACGTGTCAACGTTATTTGGCTGACAGTAGAGAAGCTGGGCCATCAGTTAGTTTCGTTTTAAAATTGCCATACAGAAAGAACCGTAGACCGTTCTCTCAACTCAATTTTTGAGGACATTTTCGAGGATTTCTAGCACTATTCTGTAGCTCTACTACGATTCTATGATACCAGAATCGTTTGTGGGCTGTCGGCACCTCATCATCACGAAAAGTCAGACAGCGTCAAATCACAGCTGCGCGCGGCCAAAGCGAAAAAGAAACTAACTAATGGTCCACCCTATATCAGTGTGCAGAAGCAATCTCATTTCGAATGGTTTAACAATTCCCACACCCACCTTTTTAGTGCTTAAATTAAGGAGAAACTTTTTAGTGCGGGCATGCAACTCAAACGCTTTTAATATTGATTAATATTTGAAAACATTTTTTCTCTCCTGTTTCTATCCGTTAATAATTAATGGTAATCAATTAGCGTGCAGATAAATCAGACCCACTTATTAAACGCTTGATTAGAGTGAAGAGATCGGCAGAGAAACTCATGCATTCAATAAACGCTTTATATGCAAAATCGCATGTCTTGCATCTGCTGTTGGCTTGCATTTTAATTGCAAATTGCAAGCGGATCGAAGGTGTTGAGATGCTAAATTAATCGTTGAGTTGATCGGATTGAACCGATTGATCCGGTTGGTTTTCTTTTTCGTAGCAGAAGAGAGGACAAACACTTTTCGGAAAGAAGTTGGAAAGAAAAATAGGAAAATAGCGAAGATTTAGAAGGGGAAATATATATCTTCGAAATTTAATTCTTACTTTTCTACAAAATACAAATTTAATGCAATTTTCTCGAGAAATGTAAAACAATTTCTAGATTCTTTACGTAACCCATGATTATCTGTTGGTTATTTTATCTGCCAAACAAGTATCTTGATCTCGTTTCACTTAATTATCCCTCCCTTTGGTTCTCCCCACGACGCTCCCCACGACGCTCCTCACGACGCTCCTCACGGCGCTCCTCACGACGCTCCTCACGGCGCTCCTCACGACGCTCCTCACGGCGCTCCTCTCGGCGCTCCTCTCGGCGCTCCTCACGGCGCTCCTCTCGGCGCTCCTCTCGGCGCTCCTCTCGGCGCTCCTCTCGGCGCTCCTCTCGGCGCTCCTCTCGGCGCTCCTCTCGGCGCTCCTCTCGGCGCTCCTCTCGGCGCTCCTCTCGGCGCTCCTCTCCGCGCTCCTCTCCGCGCTCCTCTCGGCGCTCCTCTCGGCACTCCACTGCGCTCCCCATTGTGCTTTCCTCTCTGCTCTCTTTCTGATCGTCTACTTTCTCTCCACCGTGCTCCCCCCGCTCTCCCCCTCTCTGCCTGCTATTCCCCTCTCTCCCTGCTCTCCAACTGTGCCCTCATTTTACGTGCTCTCTTCCGCGCTTTCCTCTCTGCTCCTCTCTCTCTCTCTCTATTCTTCTCTCACCCGTGAACTTTGTATTCCGCAGTTTCAAAGTTCTTTAGTTGCTGCCTAATGTTCGGTAAGATTTACGGTTATTTTCCGTGTAACGAACCGCAACGAACTACCGTTGTTTGCAGTTCAGTTCAGTTCACTTCAGTTCAGTTCAGTTCAGTTCAGTTCAGTTCAGTTCAGTTCAGTTCAGCTTAAACGGTGTTGCAATTAAGAGCGCGCATACGTCAAGGAGTGTTCGGCGAATAAAAGAGTTTCTTTTTGCTTAACTTCAGCAGCGTGTGATTTTATCCGAGTCTTTTATAAGCGCACACAACGGACACACAAACCGACACAATTAATTGCAGAACAAATTGACGTGCACACACACACACACACACACACACACACACACACACACACACACACACATACGCGTAGCAACTCGCTACCTGCTCTTGATACAAATTGAAATCGATTGCCGCAAACTGAGCTTAAAAAACCTGAGCTGAAAATTTTATATGGTTTGAATGGCCAAATTTTCAGGCTACAATTCTGTCTTTTCGCGTTTTCGTTTTCGTTCGAATGAAATCTAAAATGCGTAGATTGTCACGTTTATTTGTCGTCAAAATCCAACCTTAAACTTGCTCAAATCGAAAACTTTGACACGATTTTTGTGATTCCAAGATGGAGTGTAGAATAAAAATGAGAAATGTGTGTGTGTGTGTGTGCAGATTTTTCGAACCGGTTTTCTCTGCAAGCTTCAAAACGCGCCGAACTGATTTGCTTCCGCCAAAAATGTTCGAAGTTTTTCTCTTTATTTTCTAGCTGCTTAAAAATTTGTTGTAATTTCGAGAAAACAAAAACCATTTCGATAATTTTGTGGATTATTGAGGTTTAGCTGACTCGAAGGTCGACTGACTGACTCCGCGAAACGTTTTCAGTTTTTTCCACCCACTTGAATGTTGAGAGTTTTATCAAGTTTTTTTGGTTTTTTTCAATTTTTAATCCTAACAATGGGTATCAATAAAAGCTCAAGAGATTCTAGATACTTTTTTCCACTGAAAGCAGAGAATTGAAAACGGTTTTTAATTTTAATTTTTTTTTTTTTTTTATTTTTATTTTTTTTTATTTTTATTTTTTTTATTTTTTATTTTTTTTTTTTTTTTTGTTAATTTAAACCTCCTTTTCAATCAACTTCCAGAATTCAATTCAATGTTCGCCTTCCTTTCCACCCCCGCATTGAAAGCGATTTCTTGGCAGTCGCTTCTGGCGCTGAGAAGCTTCAGTCGCGTCGTTGATTCGGTTGAATTTTGACATCGATACTCGTCTGCGTAACGTGCAGCTCTGGTAGCGGCAGCGGCAGCGGCAGCGGCAGCGAACGGCGTCTCTGATCGATGGCACTCGAATGGCTGCGCCGCACGCTGCCCCTCGACCGGCTAACTAGAGCACTTCGAACGAAACTGCGGCGCAGCAAATTGCAACAGCAAAATTGCCTCGTCTTCGTCAGCGGCATCGAGCGGCTCTGCGGCGATTGATGGTCGCGCGAGGAGGAGAAGGAAAAACACAAAACACTGCAAACATTTGATCCGTTGAGGGGGAAGGAGGGGGAGGACGGCGGGGAGGGGGGGTTCCAAAAATTGGAAAGGAAAAACTTAATTATAAATTAAATTCGATTTACAGCGAATTTATATTAAAAATAAAAAGATCAACTGAGGTGAGAGTAGAATAAAAGAATAAATAATGCAAATTAAAATTACAATTAAGGTTGGGCAATCGAAATTGCAATCGAAATCGTGATGGAAAATCAAAATCGCAAATTTATCCACAAGAACGGAATGAAAGAAAATCAACAAAACTTAATAATAATTTAATTATTAAATAGTGAAGTTAAAATAAATTAAATTAGCAAGTACTTGGTAATTAAATAATAATTGCAGGTGTAATGATTGGAATTACATATCAGAAAGTGGAAAATTGAATTAAATGAACGTCGCGAATTGTTAAATTCTCAGTAAAACTTTTTGTACAATTTTGTGAATTATTCGAATTACATTTTAATTGCTAATTAAATGCGTAACTCAGAGTTTCGTGAGCTTGTTTCAGCGCGAGCTTTTTGTCGCCCGCTTACGTCACAGCTAATTAAATTGCTTTCGTCACAAATTAGCGCAGCTGCAGCCAACCGATTCGTCAAAACAACACCAAGACGGGAACGCCAGGAATGCAGCACGCAAACGCACCCGTCATTCGGTTATAAGTGACGTTTATTCAGTGTAATTAAAATTGTCACGTTACATCGCTCGCAGTAAAAATTGGTTCGTCTTGAAAGCTCTCAATTGCGCTCAAATGAGTCTGTAAATGCGAAAAAGAGAGAGAGGGAGAAATAATAACAACAAAACTGATGAATAACCGTTTTCTCGCTCTGCAGCCGCTACGTGGAAAATTGAGCGGTTAAGAACGCTGCAAATGAATTCCTGCGCCCACTCGAAAACCATCGGCTGCCACTCGATTTGTCGCATGAAGTCACATTCAACGCCCACGCCGGTCAGCGCTGCCACGCGGCCACCCGGCCACGCAGCCACGCAGCCGCCGCTGCAATTTGTCCGCCCGACAGCCGACTGCCGGCGGCCGCACGCCAGCGCCTTACGTAATCCGGCGCTGCAGAGGAGGAGAAGAAGCGCAAGCGACCCGCGACCCGCGACCCGCGAGCCGCGAGCCGCAAGCGACGCGCAAACGACTTGAGAACACAAGTTGTTGTGCGTGCGCTCTCGCAGCGCGTGTCACTGAGAACGAGAGACGTCGGCCCCTCCAGTTCTGCTCATTTCGCTCTTTCTGCTCGTGGCACGCACGCGACATGACGAATTAACGGACGGACGTCGCGTCGCCTCGTGTCGCGTCGCCTCGTGTCGCGTCGCCTCGTGTCGCCTCGCGTCGCGTCGCCTCGTGTCGCGTCGCCTCCTGTCGCCTCGTGTCGCGTCGCGTCGCAGGGTCGTCTTAAGCTGCGCCAAGCTGTTCGCGCCGCCGCCTGCTTTTAATTAAAACTAAAAGCTGCGCACAGAACGCCTCTGATTAGCGGCGCCGGCAATCTCCGGTTGGCCAGCGCCTCTCGGATGCGCTTTGTTTGCGGTGTCGATTGCACAATCGCCTCGCCGCTGACGCTGAGCCGTTCTAAATGCAAACACAATTATTGCGACACGCGACACGCGACGAGCGGCTCAGCGGCTCGGCGGCTCGGCGGCTCGGCGGCTTTGCTGCGATTTAAGCGATTGCGAAACAGCGATGAGTTGTTAATTGGATGGCGGCTGTTTTTCGGCTTCCCAACGCGCATTTTCACTGTCAAGTGTTGCCGGGCAGTGAGCTCGAGATTGGATTTGCCACCGAATCAGCTTCCAACGTGTCGTCGATCGAGTTTCTAATTAGGATTTGCGATTGCAAATGTTTTGCGCGCTTTTTTCCTCTCAAGTTCAGAGATTTGTTGTGGTTATTCAACGGAAGATTTGAGAAGCCAACTCGAACAGACCGACAGACAGACGGACAGACAGACAGAGGGACAGACAGACGGACAGACGGACAGACGGACGGACAGACAGAGAGATTTAAATGAAATCTGATATATTGAAAAACGTGCTTGAGACTCGTGAAAGACTCGCCAAACTGCAATTTATTTTTAGTTTGAACATCTTGAAGATTTTTTCGAGTTCTTTACGGCGAAATACACGCGAAAGACTTAAGCAACGAACTCGGCCTCGAGTTCCCTTCACAACTGATGAGTGAATTTCGAAAATATTTGCGTTGCTGTGATCTCTCGACTTCGATTTAGCAGCTGAAAGAGAGAGAGAGAGAGAGATTTTGCGCCTTCGCTGATAGTGTAAAAAATCGCAACGGAAATCGCGTTGGGAAGAACTAGAAATTCGCGAAGATTCGTGGAAACTTCACTTCACTCTGACGCGACACTGAAGTGGTGAACGTCGCTGCCTCGTGTCGCGGGCGTCCAGCAGCCTCCGTCGCAGCACTGCATTCTCAGTAAATCCGCAACTCATCGTTGCCACCTCCACTGGCAGCAGCTTCTTCAGCTGATGATGGCGCTGCTGCTGCTGCTGCTGCAACTTCTGTTGTTTTGATGCCGCTGCTGTCGCTGCCAGCGAAGCTTCTTCGCTTCGCGACACACGATGACGAGGCGATTCCGATTCCGATTCTCGATGGCCTGCGCAGCCGACTGCAACTCTCCTGATTTCTTTTTCAGAGCGTTCCGTCGTTTCAGAGCGTTTCCTCGTTTCCCTCTCTGCTGCTGCTGCCGCTGACGACTCGGACGGCACGAACTCGTCGTCTTCGTCGTCGTCGTCGTCGTCGTTGTTGTTGTACGCGCTCGTAAAAATCATCGTGGAACTCCGACGATTTTTACAGCAACACTTCAGCGCATCATTCTGAGCTGTAAAATTGATGAGCTGTCGAATTTAATTAAAATGTGTTTTTTTCCCAATTTTTTCTCTATGGATTTTCGTGGATTGGCATGAAGTTGTTGGTTTCAATTCATTCTCTCCGATGAACGCGGCAAACAAGCAGACGAATGAATCAACAAAAAATGTTTTAGCCGCGAAAAACAAACAAAATCTATGGAAAAAATTGAAATACGCGAAGAGCAAATAATATTTGTGTTTCTTTACATCATTGAAAGTTTTTAACGAAGTCTTTTTCTGATACTCTGTCTGACCAAATGATTTAGAATTCTACTGGAATTGTCATTTGATTTTTGTGAATCGATTTTTCAAAGCTGCAGCGTCTACTACAGCACTGAAAATTCCGTATTTGCCAACTCAATTACAGGCTTACAAGCCGCTGATTGCCGCGAACCCACGCGTACCGCAAACAGGAGCGCGCGATCCGTGAAATTGCAGTTGCGGCGACGCGTGCGTCCCTCGCAGCCGCACAGCCAACCCAGCCAACGCGGCTGAGCGGCTGAGCGGCTCAGTGGTCACTCGGCCGGCGGTTGCACTTGATTTTGACGGACACACGAGCAGCACGAGCAACACGACGCAACGCGACGCAACAGAAGCCGACGCAGCGGACCGCTAGTAGCTCGAATTAACTGTTATACTTCGCGGACCGCGGCGCGCAGCGACGCTGAGTCACAGCCGGCTGTCGCGCCGCGTGGCCGAGTGTGAAGCAGACAGCGAAGTCACAGCGCGCCACAAATCACAGAAGTGGCGCGGCGCCTGCGGTGCAGCTGACATTCGCTGGCTGGCTGTGGCAATGCGATCCGCCGATCCGCCGATCCGTCGATCCGTCGATCCGTCGATACGTCGGTGCCGCCGTTGAACGTGCGGCAGAATTCTCGAGCTCGTTGCAGAGCAAGTTTTTGATGGGGGAAAAATTGGCGAAGAAATTTCGCATTGCTGGCGAAATAAAGGAAATTGTGAGGAAAACACAAGTAATATGAAGACGGAAATAAAAGCAAAACAACGTTAAAGAGAGCAGGAAACTATTTCTCCGATTGATCTTTATTGAAATTGCGAAACTTCTGAAAATCCGCGTTCTTCCCATCAAATCCGGCGACTCGTCAAAGCAGAGACTTCAGCAGCAAACTTGAACCTCAGTTCGGCTTGTTTTCGCGGCAGAGAACGAAGAGGAATGAAGGGGAACGAAGAGGAATGAAGGGGAATGAAGGGGACTGAAGAGGAATGAAGAGGAATGAAGGGGACTGAAGAGGACTGAAGAGGAATGAAAGGGACTGAAGAGGACTGAAGAGGAACGAAGATGATTGAAGGGGAACGAAGAGGAATGAAGGGGACTGAAGAGGATTGAAGGGGAACGAAGAGGAACGAAGAGGAATGAAGGGGAATGAAGAGTAATGTAGAGGAATGAAGAGGAATGAGAGGTTTCTAGAATGCCAGCTGAGCGCGTCACCAGTGAGCGACGAGGAACTGAGAAAAAGCCACGCGATCCAGCGCATCAACGGTTTCGCAATTTCAAGCTCAACTCATTTCAAATGCGATTTCACGCGCTCCTGATGACAGGAGAAACTCAAATAATGTCTCGAAACAACTGGAATTGAGTGGGAAATGAGAACAGACGACGGCAGCCAGCGCGAGCGTGGGTGCAGCAGGAGAGCGGCCACCGCGTCTCGCGCCCAATCACTCCTAATTAATGCACGCCATTTACGGCTCTTAATTAATACGTCTGCAATCAAATCGGTCCACCATTCATTCATCCAGCCGCCTCGCAGCGTGTCCGTCAAACGCGTTACTGAGCTGATCAATCAAAAGTTGCGGCGTGGAGCGGCGTGGAGCGGCGAGGCGGCTGCCCAGCTGCTGCCACTTTATTAGTTTCAGTTTAAAATCGTAATGCCAGTGTAGTTCCGTCGTTGTTGTTGCTCTTGTTGTTGTTGCTCTTGTTGTTGTTGTTGTTGTTCTGGCTAAATAGCTTATTTGAATTTGAATCAAGTTGAAATGCATTCATAAATTCGTTGAACTCGTTTCACTGAGAAGCTCATTACGTGCAGTTGGAGCTGAAGGGAGTTTTGATGTTGCCGCACACGGATGTTGTTGTTGTACTTGCTATCTCTGCTATTGTGGTGGTTGTTGTTGTTGTTGTTGTTGTTGTAGTTGTTGTTGTCTTTCTAGTTGCCGTCTTCGTTGTTATACGCGGGCAGTCTAAAAAGTTCGCGGCCTAAAAATTAAAGAAGATTTTAATTTCTTTTAGAAAAAAAGAAAGAACAAATTTCGTACTTCTTCTTCGTCTTCTTCTCCTTCAAACTCCTCTTGTTCAACTTTTTATTCTTCTTCTTCTTTTTATTCTTCTTATGATTGTCGTTGTTGTTGTTGTTGTTGTTGTTGTTGTTGTTGTTGTTGTTGTTGTTGTTGTTGTTGTTGTTGTTGTTGTTGTTGTTGTTGTTTTTGGTGACCGTTTAGTCTAGCGAGAGATTTGCAACTTCGTTTTTCTCTCTCCGCTTTCGTGACTAATTTTTTTTTGTTGGGTTTCCGTTATTGAAATTCAACGGTTAAAACTCGCTGCACAGCGAGTTTCTTTCCTAAATCTTTGAGGTTAACAACATTCATGCCTGAGAATTCTTAATAAAAACTTTAATTAATTTAAAAAAATATATTTAATTTAAAAAAATATATTTAATTAAAAAAAATATAACTAACATAAAAAATATAACAAATTTTGGCAGAAATATGTCTAATAAATTGGCGATTGCAATGAAAAGTTCATAATAAGAAAGTTTATTCGCGTCTTTGAGTCGAAAGTTGGAACGATCGACGTAAAGTTTGGCGATCAGCACGCTGCTGGCTGGCTGGCCATCAATCATTTGAATGCTGCGCTAGAAACACTTCAAGGATTGCGTGTTGCGCTTCATGGATTTCTTCGCTTTCATTTCAGTTCGAGTGCAGGAAGGATTATTTTTCTGGTGGTTGCGAGTATTTAAACTCATCGACGGCATTGAGTTGGAGGCTGCAAACGTCAACGTTTAACGATCGTTTAATCTCTGGTGTTTGTATTAATAATTATGTTTAAAAAAAAAAAAAAAAAAAAAAAAAAATTTGTTAATATAAATTGTGTGTTGAACACATTCAGAGGCTGAAATTAGCCTTTAAAAATGATTGATTTTAATAAACTAACAATTTTATTGGCGTTTTTTTGTTTTGATTTGACTGAAACACCAAACAGAAACCAAATGAAAAAAAACAGCAAAAAAATATTTATCTGGTTCACGCACGCGCTGTTAGCCTGCTGTTGACAATGACGTTGATCGCTGTTGGTTTTCACTACCAAAAATTTAAGCCACCACCAGCAGCAGCAGCAGCAGCAGCAATCAATAAAAACTCTGACCTCAATGAATGGCATTCTCTGCACTTCACACACACACTCACACACACACACACACACACACACACACACACGCACATAAATCAAGCTGCGTAGGCATCGCTGAACCTTTACAACTCCATCGAAAAAATTCGCGCGCCAAATCCACGGAGTTCCTGCAATTAGTCGTGGCTGTCGTGTGTTTGTTACAGTTATTGTTGTTGTTGTTGTTACTATTGTTGTTGTTGTTGCAGTTGTTGTTACAGTTGTTGTTGTTACAGTTGTTGTTGTTGTTACCGTTGTTGTTGCTGCTTATGCATATTTTCTTAATCTGATTGTGTGATTTTGGAATTTATCAACCTTTTTACGGAGGTTGTTGTTCGTTGTTTGGTCGCGTTGTTGTTGTATTTGAAATAAAAGTGACAAAAAAAAATTAATTGTATTGAGAAATAAATTGGAGAATTTGTCAACTTTAAAACTGGAATTTTCCGAAATATTTTGCAGAATAACTCAGAAGAGAGAAAATGAGAGAAAAGCGAAAATTAAAAGTTTGTCAATCTGATTTATAAATTACAAAAATTAATTTGCGAATTATTATGAGTGCAGCAACTAATTAGCGAATTCGGAAAACGAAAACATCGAACTATCTGAGGTCGCTGTGAAAATGTCGCTCAACTCTTCAATTTGGCATGCAAGGAAATTTTTTTTTTTTAAAAAATAATCTCCCATCAACTCTGAACGGCGATGCGTTCGTTGACGATGTCAAGGACATCACGGGCTGTTTGATTGCAGCACACTCACAAACAAAAAAAAAAAAAAAAAAAAAAAAAAAAAAAAAAAAAAAAAAAAACACGCGACACACAAGCGTGCCACATGCAACTGTGCGCCGCAACGAAGCGCGCTTTTCACACAAGTGTCATAAATTGCGAGCAAACCGCGTGCACCGAAATCAGGCGCTCCAGCGCAGCCGAAAAAGCTGAGGCAACGCAAATAAATTGAGACTCAGAAACATGCAAAATCCGATCGCAGCAATCGTTCGCGGCGGCGGCGGCGGCGGCGGCGGCGGCGGCGGCGGCGGACTCAGTGGAGGACCAGCGACGGCCGAACCAGCGGCGGCCAAACCAGCGGCGGCAATGTCAGTCAAACAATAGCGACAGCAGCAACAACAACAGCAACAGCAACAGCAGCAACAACAAATTGTTAAAATAGCACAACGAGCGAGTAACTTGATGCTCCAATAATAAAATTGAAGCCAACGTTTGAGCGCAAAAAAGAAGAAATCGAGCGGCAAACGCGTGCAGGCGGCAGCGAAGGAAAAAAGTACAGCTAACATTCTGCGAGCTTAGGAAACACGAGACGATTTCGGTTGTTCACTCGGTTTCACGAGGCGATTTCAGCGGTGCACTCGGCGGCGATCGCATGTTGACAACGCATAAATTTTTAAAGCCTTCTGTCTCGCTTACAGCGGGTTTGAGTGAGCGGGAGGAGGTGGAGACGAAGAGTGGCCGTGGAGAGGACGAGGCGAGGCGAGGAGGAGAAAGAGACGATTTTGTTGCTGGCCGTTTTTATTGAGAATTCAATTTATTGTATTTTCAATTCTAACCGGAGCGGCGACATTTAACGGTGCTGAAGTACAGAGAAAACTTCTCGCACTGAAGAATTTGCATGAGTTTTTCTTTTTCGAATTCTGCAAGATTTTCCTCAGCTTTTTTTGTGTTTCGCGGTGTGTTCGCAATTTTGTTCAAATAATTTAGAATTTTTTCGAGGTCGACATTTTTAATTAACTTTTGTTTGCATATTGAATTCATTCGACAAAACAATTTAACATTTAATTCGTTTGACGAAAATAGTGAGAGAACGACGTCAATAATGACAACAATGGCATCCGCAAGAACATGAAAAACGTGCAAATTTAAGCGTTTTTTAACAAAGCAAAAAATTCAAGCGCAAAAAAGTTCACAGCAACGACTTCTCAAGTTTGTGTCTCGAATCTTTTGTTTTATTGCTTGTTGACTTCAATGAGCTCTCTAAACACGTCTTCTTCTTCTTCGTTTTCTTCTTCTTCTTCTTCTTCTTCCCCTTCTTCTTCTTTTGCAATGCAAAGGTTTTGCAAATAAAAATTAATTATTATTGATTTATTATTGGTAAATAGAAATATTCATTTATTTTCGTTGGCATTGATTTTTGTTTTATGTTCGTTTTTATTTGTTTCTTTAATTTAAGAAACGAAACTTCGATCTTCTCAAAAAGGAAAAACTCAATGAATGAAAAAAATGTAAAGCTTAAATTTCAGTAAAGAGAAGAAAGAACAAGAAAAAAGAGAACGAGAATCTCATTTCTTGCCACGTAGAGGAATTCTAAAGCCTCGAAATTCGTGCGATTTCCATGGATTCTTGAGATTCTAAGTGGCCGAAAATTATTCCTCACCCTGCGACGGGTGTTCGAATGCAATTTTCATTATTTAATACTTTTTATCGATTACGCTGTTCTTAGCTGTCATTCTTTCGTTTTCACTTCGCAATTAATAACACGACGACATCATGTTTTTAATTATAAAAAGCGATTTTTCCCCTCTCAATGTGAAAACTGTGAAAAAAATTGTAATTCTTAAGCAATTTTCGTGGTTTACGTAGGCGTGAACAGCTTCGTACTTTTAAATCCCACAAAGTTACTGCAAGAAATGATATCTGCTTGCTAGTTGTTGTTGTTGTTGTTGTTGTTGTCGTCGTTGTTGTTGTTGGTATTGATGGTGCTGTTGTTGCTGTTGTTGTCGGTTTTATTGTTCGCCTTTTTCTTCTCGTCTCAAACAAAGTCTCGAAATGAAACTTGCTGCTCACTATTGTCGTTGTTGTTGTTGTCGTTGTTGTTGTCGTTGTTGTTGTTGCTGCTGCTGCTGTTGCGGTTCAAGTGTTGATGCAACATTACAGTTGCGCGCACTGTAAACCGCATAAATCGATAAATAAGAATAAGAAAAGCAGCGCAATAACAAAAACAAGGTAGAACCACAACTCAAATTTACAACATAAAGGGAAAGAAAAACCTGTAAGTTTTCTGTAAGCAGAAAAACCGCGTTATTTGCAACCGTTTTATCAATGCGGTGCCGTCAATAAATCAACAATTTTTGCTGCTGTAAGTTGCAGCGTTTATGGGATTTTTTTTTGTTCATTGCCGGTCCATAAAGGAAGATGAAGAAGGAGAAGGAGGGGAGAATGAAGAGGAGGAGGAGGATGTTGAGGAGGGGGAGCAGGAGGCGGAGTACGAGGTGGAGTTGGGCTGAGGAAGATGGGATGAAACAGGGAAAGCAGGATAAGCAGCAGGAGCAGGAGAAGCAAAAGAGGCAGGAGGAGCAGGAGGAGCAGGAGCAGGAGGAGAAGGAGAAGGAGCAAGAGGAGTTCTGCTAAGCGAGCAGAAGGATCAGAAAAATAGGAGTAGGAAGAGAAGAAGGAGCAGGAGGAGTAGGAGGAGGAGCTGGAGAAAGAGGAGAGCAGAATAAGCAGGAGTGGAGGAGAAGCAAGAGGAGCGGGAGTAGGAGTAGCAGAAGGAGCAGGAGAAGTAGGAGAAGTAGGAGGAGGAGGCGGAGAAGGAGAAGCAAGAGGAGCAGGAGGAGGGAGCAGCAGGAGCAGGAGAAGCTAGAGAAGACAGAGTGGGAGAAGCAGAAGGAGCAGAAGAAACAGAAGGAGAAGCAAGAGGAGCAGGAGCGGAATGAGCAGGAGAAGCAGGAGAAGCATGAGAAGCAGGAGGAGCAGGAGGGGGGAGTAGAAGGAGCAGGAAAAGCAGAAGAAGCAGGAGGAACTAGAAAAGCAGGAGTGGGAGAAGCAGAAGGAGCAGAAAGAACATTGGGATGAAGAAAAGGAAGACGGCGAAGAGGAGCTTTAGGAGGCTTTTTAGAAGAAGGTTTTGTGCCTAAAGCTTTGCTACCAATCTGCTGAAAGCGATGCCATTGGAAAGCGAAGGACTCAAGCCACGGACTTGTAGAGATTGAGGTTCGGTTTTCCTGCCTCCTCGCTAGCCACAAAACGTGAAAGGGCGCCAACTTCTTCGACGACAACTTGCATTCGAAAGCTAAAATGTGAAGCCCGGGATTGGCTTCGAAATCAGCGCTTCGAAATCAGCGCTTCGAAATCAGCGCTTCGAAATCAACGCATTCTCTTCAAATGTCAGGAAAATGTTGAAACCACGACGATTTCAAACGTAGCGCGAAATGAAGAAATAAAAATTCAAAGCTCAGCATTGTCGGTGATATCGTGGGCTAGAAAATCTCTGGAAGTGGGGAGCTTCAAAAAAGACAATAAAAAACCTACAACAACAACAACAACAACCAGCACCTTTCTTGAACTTTGTTCCTCGTACCTCAATCGGTCTGCGATCCTCTTTGAAGGTGGCGCGCTGACGTTGAATTAAGAAAACTTTTAAGTTGCTTCAGTGGTGATTTTCTATGAAAAACACTACAACAAGTTTTTGGTGCTGTTGTTGTTGTTGTTATAATTACTATTGTTATTGCCGTTTTAAATGGTCTTTTGAGGTTTTTATTGCTTGGAGAAAACTTTATTGTCTCTCATTAAGAAAATCAGTGAAAAGTCAGAGGAATTTCAGTGTTTCCATCTTTTGAATTTTAATAACTGCAACTTTTTAATGGTTGAAATTAACTACCGTAAAGTTGCGAACTCCATTTAGCTAAAAATTATTGTCTTTGTTTTAATTTAAGTGAAATAATTTAGAAATTCAAGTTGTAATCACGATTTTGAAGCTTTTATTAATTTAAAATCTTCTAGAAAACGTTGACATTTCAGAGATGGACACTCCAAAATAATTCGTATGTTTTTTTATTTAAATAGCGACATTTTACAACTTGGCATGTTGACTTTTATTGACTCGTTTTCTCTACTTAAGAAATCAATAGAAAATTATAGATTTCTCGTTTTAACTCTGGTTAAAACTGCAGACGCAAATGAAGCAAAAACATGATTGAATATTAAAGTTTTTATTAGTTGCTGTAATTTTTGCTAGCTTTGTTTTTCGTCAGTTAGTTCAGTTGCACTCGCGGCAGTCGATGAACCTTTTTTTTCATCAAAAGTCGTTAACTATTCTGGCTTAAAAGAGATAAAAACGAAAGAGAAACCGATGGAAATCGAAAGGAAACTCGACGCAAGCCGCGTTTTAAAGCTCCGAATGATAGGAGAGAAAAGTGCTGCTCAAGGCAGAACACCATCGAGATAACAACGAGATCCTCATTAAAAACTATTAAGTTTTTAAACCAAAAAAGATAAGAAAAGAAGCGAAATGTCTTGAACTTCGTATTTTGAAGAAAAAGGATTCATATAAAAATATCGCTCAGTGTAATTGCAGCTCGGTACAGCTGTTATATAATATAACAGAATATAACACTGACCGAGACTGTTATAAAGAATGAGAGCAAATTCCCGCTCACCGCCGCCTCACTTGACGCAGAAGGTCATTAAAGTTCTTCGCTTCAGTCTTTTGTTTTATGCAAGTTCGTTGCTGCAGTCTCTTGTGTTGCACTGACAATTAACGATTCATAAAAAGTCTCTGCAATGCTTACTCACTTTTTATGATTTGTCTTCTAATTATTTATTTGAAAACTAAATGACTTTTTCTAGCAGAAACTTTAAATAAATTCTCTCAACTTCGTTGCTGCTGTTTTATTTATGAGCTGAAATCACACATTTAATTGCATTCATTTGTGAATGTTAAATAGAATTATTGTTTGCCTAACGATCTCAGCAATCATAAGAGACGTTTAAATGCATTGCATCCGTCGTTTGATTATTTAAGCAGAAAAAATCAGAAGCCAATTAACACAACTCGGCACAACTTTTTTGTTTTAAAGCGGTTGTAAATATTTTCAATACTTTTCTCACATGGAATGGAAGAAATTCAGTATAAAAAAAAAAACAAAAAAAAAAAAACAAAAAAAAAATTTCAAAATCATTTATTTCTATTCCAACTAGAAATGATGATCCAGAATTAATGGATTCCCAATTATCTAATTTTCAACGAAAATTCCTACTGAATTCATAATCTTCATAAATCAACTTCAAATACAAATTAAGCGAAATTGAAAGAAGAAGAAAAAACAAACTATCGCTCCGCTGCAGTCGCCGTGGAGGGAGCGGAACGTGTGGCGATGTGATGCGCTTTGTTTCCTCGTTTCTTGACACTGTCGCTGGTTGCCGCAACACTGCGAAGTTGTGCAACCGCTGGAAGGAATCGCATTTAGTGTGACTGTCACACTTGAACGTGTTTCAGCTGACAGAGCAGAAGATTCGCGCGCATTCTTTCCGCGCTGACAGATGTCGGCTCTCCGCTGTTACGTGAACGAGTCTGCTGAAGCGTCGTCCGTCGGCGTTGCTGGCTTCAATTTAGTTAAATTAGTTTTTCTGCGGTTGTAGGTTGAGTTGGAAAAGTTGAAGCCAAAATGTAAAATTTGTAGATTTGTTAGTATTATTTTGAAATTGCCATTTTCAAGACTTTTATTTCCAACTGTAGGTAACATTAAGCGCGTTTAAAATGCGCATTTCAATTACTTTTATTACAAACAATTAAGAAATTATTTTCCCACATCATGTTGCTGCATTAATTAGAGTTGCATGATTAAACTGAATGACAGCCACACGACAGCACGTCGTGTAGGCACAAGAAATGAGCTGAATTACATTTTCATTCAATAGTTTCCGTGGAATTGTGCAACTTTAGGTGAGGCTTTGTTATTCCTTCGTAGAGAATCTCATATTAATCAGCAAAATAATGACTACGCGTTGACTTTCATAGATTATTTCAAGAAATAACACGAAGAACGCTACGTGAAAGATGAAGAGAAGAGTTTTTATTCTATTTTATGTTCAATATGTCAATGTTGCGGAGCAGTTTTTCCACCATCGGTTGCCAGCACCGACGACAACTGAGCCTGCAATCGTTTCGCCGCTTTGTATGCCGCAGCAACAAATTATGTTCGCGCCGTTTTTCCAATCGTCTTTCATTAGATTCACTACATTAAACATCATTTTTGCGCTTGAGTAACCTCGAAACGCATTAAATGAGTTTCTTCGGAAACTCAACTCGCCTCAACCGAAGCGCGCAACACACGACCAACATTTCAAGTGTCAAAAGCTAATAAAATGCACTCAATTCCCGTCTGAAGGAATTATTATTGCGCTGCTTTACAGCGTCTGGCGTGAGGTCCCGCTGAGCGCAACATTTCAGCTCTCCACTGCATCGCGTTCTTCAGCGATTTGCATTCTTGCAGTGGGAATGCGTCATGACTGCGCTTTCATGACTGACTGACTGATTTAGAAGTCGTTGCACTTCAGCACCGACTTCAGCACCGACTTCAGCACCGACTTCAGTGCCGACTTCAGTGGCGACTTCAGTGCCGACTTCAGTGGCGACTTCAGTGCCGACTTCAGATCCGACTGGCAACCTGCTATTATTAACTGTTATTTCCTCCACACGCTCTACAACTTGGAACAACAAAGTATCTCCTCGATTAGTGTTGGCTTAATTAAGCAACTTTTCCCACTTTCATGGCTGGGTGCCGCAGATATGAAATTCTCATTTGGAAAAGAAAACCTGCAGGGACAACGACTCGCTAAGATCGGCATAAATAATCTGATGGTGGAGGCAGAGCGACAATTATTTCTTCATAACTTATTCTCGCTGTCCACTCAAGCACGCAGATCGCGGCGGCGGCGGCGGCGGAAAGCGAAAGCGAAAGCGAAATACGAGTATTACGAGGCAAATTGCTCGGTGACCTCCAGCGGGTTGCTTAAATGGCCGCTTGCGATTTCCGCGTTTTTCCCACGCTGACTGAGACGACTTTTTCTTCTCCTCAACTTTCATTCTTTTCTTGTTATTTTTTCTTTCTTTCCTTTTGCCGTTTTTGCACCTCTGCTCTCTTCTCTCTTCTTTTCCCTCTTTTCTTTTCTGGTCTTTTTCTCCTTTCTTTACTTTTCTCTTTAATACATTTCTTTATTCTCTTCTTTTCCCTTCTTTCCTCCTCTCTTCTCTTTTCTTCTCTTATCGTCTCTCCCTTTCCTTCCCTACTCTCCTCTTACCTCGCAGAGAATCTTCATTCCTCTCCTTCTATTTGCTTTCCCTTTTTTCCTCCTCTTATATTTTCTTCGCTTCTCTTCTCCTCCCTTCCCTTCTCTCTTTCTTTATGTTCTTTTGTTTAATTTTATTTTTTCTCCTTTCCTTTCCTTTTCTTTTCTTGTATTTTTCTTTCTTTGCTTCTCCTTTCTTTTCTTCTCCTAACTTATCTTCCTCCTCTCTTCTTTTCCCTGCTTCTCTTCTCTTATCTTCTCTTTTTCTTTCTCTTTTCTCTTTTCTAATCTTTTTCTTTTTCTTTCTCTTTTCTTTTTTCTTTCCTTTTTCCTTTTTCCTTTTTTCTTTTGTTCCTTTTTTCTCATTTTTTCTATTTTTTTATAATTTCACCTTAAATTTAAGTGTTTTTTAAGCTTTAATGTGTATTAAGAATTTTCTCGAATTTATTTCAGTTATTTAATTTACTCAAATTATTTCGTTTATTGCTTTTTATCTCCGTTTTCAGTTTTTATAAAAATGTAAAAAACGTTTCCTTATTGACGGCTAATAAATTAAATTGGCTAATAGCTAAAAAATTGGGGCTAATAAAAGTTCGCCTTTTATGCTGAAAACGTGTTGGCTTCTCGCCAGAAAGCTCATATTGAAATGCGACAAAATAATCGAAAATTTCTTTATTTCCGCGCAATAAAAGGGGAAAAACGATAAGAGAATATTGAAGTTTAGAGAAATTGTAAAATTAGGACGTGCCAGTAACAACAAGCCACAGCGACGATATATAGTAGATTATTAAACGTTCTTCACTTTAGCTGGTGGAACTCAGGAGAATTAAGCCACAGCCAAGAAGTAATTAAACGTTTAATAATATTGTTGATTTTTACGCACATTCTTATCAGCATATGATGAATTTATTGCGGGCTCAATATATTTTCACGTGTAGTTTGAGTTCCTATCACTCCGGGAAACACAGAATTCTCCTCCTCCAGTTCAGTATTTAAAGGGGCGAACTTTTCAAGAACTCATAAGTTGTGTACGACGTGTTGTTCGCGTTTGTAGAACTTGAAACAGGAAGCTATTTAGTTGAAATGAGGAGCTTCGTAGTACTCGCCATCTGCTGCACCCTTCTGACACTCGGCAGGCAGGCAGCTGGCTTCAATATAAAGACCACAACATACAGCAGTAAGTATACTGTAAACTCGAATGCAGCGAACGTTGAAATTCTGAAACGAAACTATCACTTCCAAAGTTATACCGAATACCACTCTCTCCCAGGCCAGCATGGCACCGTTTACGGGGATCGGTGACGGATACTACTACATGGGGACTGCGGAGAAGGTAAGGATTGACTCGTTCATTTGAATTGACTTCCAGACTGCTTTTATTTCGTATTCCTCGTTTGGGCCGCAGCTGAACTGGTATGCAGCTTATCACCACTGTCGCCGCATGGGTGCTGAACTGGCATCCATCGAGTCGGATGAGGAGATGCGAGCCATTACCGATTACCTTATGTCGACGTCATATCCTCATTGGTTCTGGCTGTCCGGCAGCGATCTAGCCCAAGAGGGGCAGTTCTACTGGTATGGCACCGCTCAGTTGATAACCTACGGCAAGTGGTCCCCCGGTCAGCCTGACAACAGATATAACAAGGAAAACTGTGTTCATCTGTGGCTGCATGAAGGAACTTATCATATGAATGACGTACCGTGCAATCAGAAAAATTATTACATCTGCGAAGCCAGCAAACCCAAGATGGTTGCAGTCACTGTGTGGTGAGATTGCGCAGGGTATCCCACTTTTATACATATACATATTCTTATATTGTAAGAAAAGCACACAGAAATATAGACTCAAACTCTATTGGTTGACTTTATTCTCATTTTAGTCGGTGAAGGTTAAATATTCTTTCAAATTTAGCAGCTTTTTTGTTCTTATCACCTGAGTTCTCGCAATTGTGGTTTCAGAGTTCCAAGTTCATGTCTATAATTCGTGAGATTCCGTCTTAGTGATAATAAGTGATTATGTCCTATTATCACTATACTTATGTAATAATATCACAAAAGGTCCAATAGGCCCATTCCAACAAGTACCAAATTCCATTGATTCCCGACCATCACAAATTTGATGAGATTTGTTATTTCTTTCGATTAAACGTTTACAAAATAAAATACAATATAAACGATTCGCGTGTAATTCGACATTTAAACTTGGCAGAAAACACTTTTAAAGCCTCAAAACGCGATAGATACTGTACCAAAATTTACTGTTACTGCTTAGTTACAGCTTAGTTCCTGGACCACAAATCTGATGACCCGGAAAATTGGGTTCTATTGGCAGAGAGTTTATAGAATTATTTAATAAACTTCTTCCGATTACTGATTGGGCCTGACATGTTTCTTATTGAGATTAGGACTGACATGCTTCTTATAAATTATACTCATTTTATATCTTTCAACCTACTGTACTGACTGAAAATTTATATAAAGGTGTGGTTATCGTATATTTATATGAATTGCTAATATGCGTTTCAATAAAAAAGATGAAAATATGTGTCGAAGTCCAGACACATCTCCCTGCTACCAATTCAATAAGATGTCTTATTGTCGGACTTCAAATTGTGGAAAGTATAATGTCATGTTAAGTTTAATAGAAAGTCTGAATGGACTGAAATTCGCAAATGTATACTTATACTCAAAGTCGTTATACTCGTGGGTTTTTGTCTCCTGAAATGCCACAGAAAACAGACAGAGATAGGTAGGTAAGTAAGGCGTGGGAGGTAGAAACTCCCGTCCACGTAGGCCAATGAGGCCCATTGCGATTGCCTTCATCTTGTGAACTGGGACCTCGCATTCTCCTGATCTGTCATTCACTCACCGTCCTTGGTTACCAGTCGCAGACTGGTTTAGTGAATACCGATCTGGTGCTCATTATAAACTTTAGAAAACTAGACACCGGGAACTCCGCCACGTCCGCCAGCTCGGAGCTGAACCAAGTTCCTAAAGCTTGGAAACGGCGGTTTGCGAGAGCCGTACATCGGCAGAGTAGATGATGAATAGTCTCCTCTTCATCGACGTCGTTACAAGATCTACAGTAATTCACATTGGCACTCGCTTTCCACCTTGCCGCCATGTGACTAATTGGACAGTTCCCTGTGGAAAGAAGTCGCTTTGAGTTGCTCCAGTTTTATTCTCGCCACAATACGAGAGATGCTACTAATAATATTGCTAATCGGTGGAAATACCCAAGAGTCCGCTTCATCAGTATCCAGAGAAGAGCCCATACGCGCTATTTTGTCCGCCTGTTCGTTCCCCCATGCAATATTTGCATGACCAGGAACCAAGCAGAGTCTGACTATATGATCCCCTCGCAGATCCCTTAGCGTATTTCTACACTTCAGCACAATCTTTGACTTTACCAACTCCGAGCTTAGTGACTTTATTGCAGCTTGACTGTCCACACTGAAATTGATAACATCCATTGCTATCCCTTCCCTATGATATACGCGGCTGCTTTTTCAATGGCATAGACTTCTGCCTGGAAAGCACTGCACTCCTCCGGCAATCTAAACGATTGCCATACCCGCAGGGAATCCGAATAGAAACCTCCTGTACCTTCGGCCGTTTTTGAACCATCCATAAATAGTTTCGCACCGTCAAGTGGTACGCCACCATCGCACAGCCACTCATCCCTGTCAGGAAAGAAAACAGCAGAAATGCTGACCTTCAAAGTCATACATCGTTCAAAGGTAGTCTGTTGGCCGAGGCAAGTCGAGACTGGTGCTACCGCTCGTTCTTCTTAGTGCGCCAAATGGAGCTTCCCTGCAGAGTGTCAGATCCCTAATCCTTAGGAAACTCTTACCCGCTAAGCTGATGATGAACAGATCCAGGGGTAATATATGCAACAACATGTCCAGTCCTGCAGCACATCTTTGGACCTTATATAGGACTTTGAGATTGCTGCTTCTTTTTATCGCTTTCCTCCAAACAAGACAGTAGGTGCGAATCGGCCTAATTTTTTTTATGGCAGATAGAACCAACCTCAGGGGATGCCCCCTATCCATGCAAAGCATTCGTTGGTTAAGAAGGGAAAGGGTTAGGGGAGTAGTGGGATTAGTGATTAGTGTGGGAGTAGTGTCGATTTATACCTCTTTTAAAAGCTTCGTCGTTATAAGAGGGTGGGAAAACATGCGCAGGGAGATTATTCCACAATTTAACTGCGCGACCGAAAAACGAATTCTCGCGGTAATGGGTAGTGCGTTGGAACGGAATCGAGACGTAAAAGGGTGAAAGTGAAAGCCGAGTAAATTAGCTGAATACCTTAACCGAAGGAATCAGGCTGGCTACTTCAGGGGAACTATTACCATTAAAGTATCGGTGAAATAAGGATACACACCCCACATCCCGACGACATCCCAAGGTTTCAATAGAGCTGGATATCCTACTGTCCCCTATAAGTTTTATCGCACGACCTTGTATACGCTCCAGAAGCTGAAGATATGTTTTCGAAGCTCCCGACCGATATATGCGAGTTGTACTCCATTTTCGGACGGATATAGGTGGTGTAGATACAACGAAGATCGGTTGAAGTGAAGTATTTCGTGCACCGCTTTAAAAAGCCTAAGCACTCGGCTGCTTCTTTCGACACTTCCGACTCATTAACATCCACACCACCCATATTTAAAGGTGGGAAGTTGTCACGCGCCAGACGTTTGTAGGTCAACAAACAGCATTGGGTCTACCGCGCATTAAAATCGAAACGATTCACTCGAGCCACCTCCTGGATTTTGTTGAGGTCAGATTGGAGTGTGTCATTCATAATTCTGCGTTTTCCGTTGATCTCCAGAATAGAAGGTCGTCTGGAGAATGAATATGAATGACAAATGGTGCTGTCATCAGCAAACGAATAGACGAGGTTTGATGTCAATAACAGAAGGTCATTGATAAAAGTGATCTTAAAGAGTTGGAGACAGGACCGAACCCTGCCGAACCCTCCAGCATTAATGGACTGCTCTTCAGAAGCAAAGCCGTCTTTCACAACCCGAATAGAACGGCCGCTGAGGAAACTCGATGTTCATCGAGTAAAAGTATTACCGACACCATAAGCATTCAGTTAGGCACGAATGCTTTATGCCACACCCGGTCAAATGCCTTGGAGATATCCAGAGCAACAACCAATGTCTACTTATGGCCCTCTTAGAGGCATAGAAAGCGTTCATTCCCTTCCTCATTCTCTCGGTTGTGTTCTCCTTCCGTGATAGCTTGCTATCAAGAATAATACCGTGATACTTTAATCTTCTTGTTAGGTTTAGTGCTTTGTCATCAATATGGGGCGGTCTAAAGCCCGTTATCTTATTTTTTCTAGTGAAGAGCACCAGCTCGGTCTTAGATGCATTGGTACCAAGGCCGAGTCGGTACGACCATCTAGAAATCTCCCCTAAGGCGGTAGTCATTAGCTCACTTAGAGTGGGCATAAATATGCCAGAGACCAATATGGCTATCCGCGTATGCTGTAGCTCTTATCCCTGTATTTTCAAATTCCCTCAGGATACTGTTCACCACAAGTAGCCACAGTAGAGGAGATAGAACTCCTCCTTGTGAAGTCCCCCTTGTGACCTGACCAGACCTTCCTGGGACCCCCATGCCGAAATTAATGATTCTGCTGCAAGCATTTCACTAATCCAGTCAGTGATTAAGCGTGGCACCTCAAAATACAGGAGAGATTCAATGATTGCTTCCACTTTTACGTTGTTAAAGGCACCCTCTATATCGAGGAAGGCCCCTAACGTATATTCTCTCTTTTGAATCGTTTTTTCAATCGCTGAGAATGGCAATGGCGTCGTGTAATCTCGCTTCTAAAGTAAAGATCGACTATCCTCTCTAGTGTCTAGTAGAAATGACCGATCACCCTCTCGATCGGTCTAAAATCCTTAGGGGAGAAATGAGTCCCTACCAGCCTTTGGTATGAATACCACCTTTACGTTTCTCCATGCATTCGGAATATAGCGTTCCCTCAAACACATAATGAAAGCTTTACCAATGACGGGTTTATTGTGACAAGCGATCGCTGCAATATAGCTGGTATGAACCCGTCCGGTCTAGCAGATTTGTAGGGCTGAAAGAAGCCAACCACACAGGCAACCTTGCGCTCGTCCACAATGTCCACGATTTTCTCAGAGGGGCATTCAGTAAGCTCCGTAGTGGCGTGACGCGTTTTCGCAGCAGTGTCCGAGCATCCCGGAAAGTGAGTATCAATTAACAGCTCCAGTGTCTCAAGACTTGATCTAGTCCGCGAGCTGTCCGCGCGTTGGATAAAAAAAACCTAAAAAACGTTTCCTTATTGACGGCTAATAAATTAAATTGGCTAATAGCTAAAAAATTGGGGCTAATAAAAGTTCGCCTTTTATGCTGAAAACGTGTTGGCTTCTCGCCAGTAAGCTCATATTGAAATGCGACAAAATAATCGAAAATTTCTTTATTTCCGCGCAATAAAAGGGGAAAAACGATAAGAGAATATTGAAGTTTAGAGAAATTGTAAAATTAGGACGTGCCAGTAACAACAAGCCACAGCGACGATATATAGTAGATTATTAAACGTTCTTCACTTTAGCTGGTGGAACTCAGGAGAATTAAGCCACAGCCAAGAAGTAATTAAACGTTTAATAATATTGTTGATTTTTACGCACATTCTTATCAGCATATGATGAATTTATTGCGGGCTCAATATATTTTCACGTGTAGTTTGAGTTCCTATCACTCCGGGAAACACAGAATTCTCCTCCTCCAGTTCAGTATTTAAAGGGGCGAACTTTTCAAGAACTCATAAGTTGTGTACGACGTGTTGTTCGCGTTTGTAGAACTTGAAACAGGAAGCTATTTAGTTGAAATGAGGAGCTTCGAAGTACTCGCCATCTGCTGCACCCTTCTGACACTCAGCATGCAGGCAGCTGGCTTCAATATACAGGTCACAACATACAGCAGTAAGTAGACTGTAAACTCGAATGCAGTGAACGTTGAAATTCTGAACCGAAAATATCACTTCCAAAGTTACATCGAATGCCGCTCAACCCGAGGTCAGCCTGGCACCGTTTAAGAGGATCGGTGACGGATACTACTACGTGGAGACTGGGTCCAGCGTAAGGATTGACTCGTTTATTTAAATTGACTTCCAGATTTTCATTTTGTATTCCTCGTTTGGGCCGTAGCTGAACTGGTATGCAGCTCAGCTCAACTGTCGCCGCAGAGGTGCCCAACTAGCTTCCATCGAGTCGGATGAGGAGATGCGAGCGCTTTCCGATTACCTGACGTCGCTCGGATATAATCATTGGTTCTGGGTGTCCGGCAGCGATCTAGCCAACAAGTCGCAGTTCACCTGGCTGGGCACCGGTCAGTTGATGGGCTACAGCAAGTGGTTACGCGGTCAGCCTGCCAACTCCGATAACAATCAATACTGTGTTCATGTGGCTGAGCACCAAGGAACTTACTATATGGATTTCTCTGTGTGCAGTAAGGCTCTGTATTTCATCTGCGAAGCTACCAATCCCGAGGTGGTTGAAGTCAGTGTGTGGTGAGATTGCGCGGGGTATCCCACTTTTATACATTCTTATATTGTAAGAAAAGCACACAGAAATATAGACTCAAACTCTATTGGTTGACTTTATTCGCAGTTTAGTCGGTGAAGGTTATATATTCTTTCAAATTTAGCAGCTTTTTTGTTCTTATCACCTGAGTTCTCGCAATTGTGGTTTCAGAGTTCCAAGTTCATGTCTATAATTCGTGAGATTCCGTCTTAGTGATAATAAGTGATTATGTCCTATTATCACTATACTTATGTAATAATATCACTAATAGGTCCAATAGGCCCATTCCAACAAGTACCAAATTCCATTGATTCCCGACCATCACAAATTTGATGAGATTTGTTATTTCTTTCGATTAAACGTTTACAAAATAAAATACAATATAAACGATTCGCGTGTAATTCGACATTTAAACTTGGCAGAAAAAACTTTTAAAGCCTCAAAACGCGATAGATACTGTACCAAAATTTACTGTTACTGCTTAGTTACAGCTTAGTTCCTGGACCACAAATCTGATGACCCGGAAAATTGGGTTCTATTGGCAGAGAGTTTATAGAATTATTTAATAAACTTCTTCCGATTACTGATTGGGACTGACATGTTTCTTATTGAGATTAGGACTGACATGCTTCTTATAAATTATACTCATTTTATATCTTTCAACCTACTGTACTGACTGAAAATTTATATAAAGGTGTGGTTATCGTATATTTATATGAATTGCTAATATGCGTTTCAATAAAAAACATGAAAATATGTGTCGAAGTCCAGACACATCTCCCTGCTACCAATTCAATAAGATGTCTTATTGTCGGACCTTCAAATTGTGCAAAGTATAATGTCATGTTGAGTTTAATAGAAAGTATGAATGGACTGAAATTCGCAAATGTATACTTATACTCAAAGTCGTTATACTCGTATCCGCCAAAATATCAGCATTTAAAGAAATTAATAAAACCAATTCAAAATATGGGATTTTTTGCATTTTTCGGGAACGAAGTAATCCTCAAACCAGATGAAGCGAAAAACGACTCCATAATCACATTCGATGATGTTGCATGTGAAAAGCAGAACAACATTCGAAAGTACTTTTGTATGCGCAGACACAAATGCATCGATTGTCTTTATTTATGTCATACAAGATGAAATGAATTTTTAGCGGATATACAATGATCATGTGGGAACAAAAATTACTTCTGCAAAATTGTTAAATATGTGTAGAGAGTGTTGGAAAGAGAAATATGGATTTCTGGTAATAAGCAGAGACGATCGATTGATGAAGAACGTTACAGAAGAGGTTTTGATATGTGCATTCATTTACAAAAACGCCCATTTCGGATTCTTTCATATCAGTATGCTAACCGATTTTGAACTGCTGACTTTGACCTCCAGCGGGTTGCTTAAATGGCCGCTTGCGGCTTCCGCGTTCTTCCCACGCTGAATGGGACGACTTTTTCTTCTCCTGAACTTTCATTCTTTTCTTGTTATTTTTTCCTTTTTCCGTTTATGCTCCTTTTCTCTCTTCTTTTCTCCTCTTCTTTAATTCTCTCTTTTTCTTCTCTTTTCCATTTTTTCTTTACTTTACTTTTTTTTTTTAATATATTCTCTTCTTTTCCCTTCTCTTCTTTACTTTTCTCTTCACTTCTCTTGTCTTAACTTCACTTCTCTTCTCGTTTTTGCTCCTCATCTCTCTTTTTTTCCCACCTTTTCTTTTCTTCTTTTTTCTCTTTTCTTTACTACTCTTTTTAATATATATCGTTATTCTCTTCTTTTACCTTCTCTTCTCTTCTCATTTCCTTTCTTCTCTTCTCCTCTCTTCCACTCTCTTCCACTCTCTTCCCTTCTCTCTTTCTTTATTTTCTTTGTTTTCTTCTGTTTCATTTTCTTTTCTTTTATTTTCGTTTCGTTGCTTTTCCTTTCTTTTCATCTCCTATCTTCTCTTCTCATTTTCTTTTCTCTTCTTTTCTTCTTTCCAATTTTTCTTACTTCTCTTTCTTTTTTCCTTTCTTCCTTTTTTCTCATTTATTCTTTTTTTTATAATTTCATCCTAAATTTAAGTGTTTTTAAAGCTATAATGTTTATTAAGAATTTTCTCGAATTTATTTCAGTTATTTAATTTACTCAAATTATTTCGTTTATTGCTTTTTATCTCCGTTTTCAGTTTTTATAAAAATGTAAAAAACGTTTCCTTATTGACGGCTAATAAATTAAATTGGCTAATAGCTAAAAAATTGGGGCTAATAAAAGTTCGCCTATTATGTTGAAAACGCGTTTGCTTCTCGGAAGAAAGCTCATATCTAAATGCGATAAAAGAATGCCACATCGACGGTATAGATTATTAAACGACTGGCATTATAAACGAATATTATAAAGTTCTCTTTTGTTCCCTTAACCCTTTTATTACCAGCAGCATTAGTAATTTGGTTAATTGCGATTTAAGGTTTGATTGACTAAGTAGAGATTTACGAAATACTTTGCATTGGTATTTCTAGACTATCGTTGTGTTTTTCGACAGGGTTGAAAGGTGTAGATATTTCGAACGAATTTCCCTCATCCCTTGTCAAATTTGGTTTGTTGACAAACCGGTTTCGGCGATGTGCCATCTTCAGTGTCTTTGTTCGTTCTGGTTTATTCGTTTGTCAGTCCCCTTTTATTTATTTGAATTGTTCATTTGCCGTACCTGTACTGTTTATGTTCCGTCGTCCTTGCTGTCGCTGCAGCTAGCTGTGATTGTATGTCGGCGTCCTTGTTTTACGGTCCTTTTTTATTGCACGACATCTGAATTGTGCCTAATTATCCCCCTATTGTGTGTTTGTTGTAGTCCAGATGTCCATGTCATCGGTAGTCGGTGAATTTCGGTCCATGTGTCTCTTTCCTTCTATCCTGAAATTCTGATTTCACGGTTTGTTTGTTTTTCTTTTGGGTTTTGTAGACTACTTTCAAGGACTGAAACATTGTGTCTGAGGTAGTGTTTGTGTCTGATGTTGTTTGTCATTTATGATTCCTTCCTCGAATGTTTTTTTTGTATATTTCCATGTTCTCTAGAACGTTCAAACGTCCTTTGCGTTGTACATGTAGCAATTTCACTGTTTTGTTGATATGGCATTTATTGTTTTCATTGTTCTTTACTTTAGTTGGTGGAACTCAGAAGGGTTAACCACAGTCAAGAAGTAATTAAACGTTTAATAATATTGCTTGGTTTTTCAGCACATTCTTATCAGCATATGATGCATTTATTGCGTCATATAATACATTGAGTTATTTTTTTTTAGTTCTTATCACTCCGGGAAGCACCGAATTCTCCTCTTCCAGTTCAGTATTTAAAGGGGCGAACTTTTCAAGAACTCATAAGTTGTGCACGACGTGTTGTTCGCGTTTGTAGAACTTGAAACAGGAAGCTATTTAGTTGAAATGAGGAGCTTCGTTGCATTCGCCATCTGTTGCAACCTTCTGGCACTCGGCAGGCAGGCAGCTGGCTTCAATGCACAGGTCACAACATACGACAGTAAGTGTACTCGAATGCAGCGAACGTTGGAATTCTGAAACGACACTATCACTTCCACAGATATACCGGATGCCACTTTCTCCGTGGTCAGCATGGCACCGTTCACGAGGATCGGTGACGGATACTACTACGTGGAGGCTGCGAACAAGGTGAGGATTGACTCGTTCATTTGAATTGACTTCCAGACTGCTTTGATTTCGTATTTCTCGTCTGGGCCGTAGCTGAACTGGTATGCAGCTCAGCACCACTGTCGCCGCATGGGTGCCCAACTGGCTTCCATCGAGTCGGATGAGGAGATGCGAGCGATTTCCGATTACCTGAAGTCGTTGGGACACAGTGGCTGGTTTTGGCTGTCCGGCACCGATCTAGCCCACGAGTCGCAGTTCACCTGGCAGGGCACCGGTCAGTTGATGGCCTACAGCAAGTGGTCCCCCGGTCAGCCTGACAACGCCGGTGGCAATGAAAACTGTGTTCATCTGTGGCTGCATGCAGGAACTTACCATATGAATGACTGGCAGTGCAGTCAGAGTGCTTATTACATCTGCGAAGCCAGCAAACCCAAGGTGGTTGCAGTCACTATGTGGTGAGATTGCGCAGGGTATCCCACTTTTATACATTCTTATATTGTAAGAAAAGCACACAGAAATATAGACTCAAACTCTATTGGTTGACTTTATTCGCAGTTTAGTCGGCGAGTGTGATGTCGCAGCTTTTTCCTTCTTATCACCTGAGTTCTCGCAATTGTGGTTTCAGAGTTCCAAGTTCATGTCTATAATTCGTGAGATTCCGTCTTAGTGATAATAAGTGATTATGTCCTATTATCACTATACTTATGTAATAATATCACTAATAGGTCCAATAGGCCCATTCCAACAAGTACCAAATTCCATTGATTCCCGACCATCACAAATTTGATGAGATTTGTTATTTCTTTCGATTAAACGTTTACAAAATAAAATACAATATAAACGATTCGCGTGTAATTCGACATTTAAACTTGGCAGAAAACACTTTTCAAGCCTCAAAAAGCGACTGATACTGTACCAAAATTTATTGTTACTGCAGCATCAGAATGGAGTAGTAAAAGCTACTGCCGGAGAATCTATGTGAATGTTGAGAAGTCAATTGCAACTTACCTGCTCCTTGGTAGGTCGGTTAGATGTTGAGTTAGAGTTCCTTAATTAAGACACCGCAAAGCTACCTCCTGTTTACCATAAAACAGACTGTCACAGCTGTAGCCTGTCAAACTGCCATTCCACGTTTTTACATCACGGGGTCAACAATTTTACAATCACTTGCCTGTCTGACTGTTTATAACTTGACATTTTTCTCTGCTTGAAAATCCCACCTCGAGCTGAATTCTTACAGTAATGAGTCGCCGTCGCGATTAGTCACCATCGCGATAAATGCTGCCAACATTTATTCTTAAACTATCTATTCTAATCATATTTTGGAAGAAGATTTTCAAAATCAACCCTCCTCGTCGTTTCTAAGTTACGAGATAAATTTTCCGCCCACAAAAAATCAATGAATTATTTTATTACCTTTTATTTTTTAAACTTTTATAGAAAGAAACTTAACCGCTAGATATATTTTAACCACTATTTTAAAACACGAATTAAGAACATAAAATAAAATATAACTACTAATTTATATTTAAACTTAATTTTAATAAAAGCGAAGTAACTTTCTATAAGAACAAACATGCTAAAAGTATTTTTATAAATTATGCGTTTGTAGAATTTTGAGAAGAAAAGAGTTATAAAATATGAGCTGAGTATAAAACGATGAAAACTAAATCTTGATTAGAAAATAAATAATGTCAAATTTACTGAAACAAAAATTGTAAATTACGTTAAGCAAAAGTAAGTAAAAATTTAATGTGAAATTAAACAAAAACTGAAAACCGTAAATTTCTTCAGTTTTAAAATAAATTAATGGAAGATTTCGTAGAGTTTTTTTCCGCGAACTTTAGATTTCATGGAAGGATTTCTTGTAATGAGACTTTTGAAATTTCTTGAAATGGGAGTAATTCTTGAAATCTGAAAATCCTTTCAATATTTGCTAAATTTTTTTGAAAAAAATTTCAAGCAATATACCGAAACTCTATCCTTCTCTGCACCTCAGCTCCCACTTTCTCTCTCACTCTCTCCCTCTCTCCCTCTCTCCCTCTCTCACTCTCTCCCTCTCTCTCTTTCTCTTTCTCTTACCATTTCTCTCTTTCCATCTCTCGTCTACTTTTCGAAATCCCCTTCCCAATCTACGTCTCATCTTCTTAAATGTAACCTACTAACGAGTATTGAGTACCCTACGTTATGCACGCTTAACTTAAAGCCAACAACGGCTCGTAGTCCATATCCTTCGGACTGGAATCCTTTTTGTACTTTTTCTCCAACTTCGTCTTGGCCAGCTTCGACTTGGACTTGCTCGATCGCGGCTTCTTCGCCTCCAAGGCCTTCTCTCTGTCCAGCTGCTCCAGTTGTTCGAAGATGTTCTTCGGATGCGGATGGTGCTGCTGGTCGGCATTCGTTCTGGTCGCATTCTTGGCTGCATAAACCACCACGAATTGCGAGAATGCACCATCCGCGGGCGTGTTGATGTCGGCAAAGTCACGGAAGTTCGCGAACTGTTCCTCCGGATAGGTATATTTCTGGATGAAGCCCTCATTGGCCGGTCGGCCGTGACCGTTATTAGCATCGGCATAGTAATCGCTGAAGTCACTGTTCTCTTCCGGATGGTAGGGCATCTCTTCCTCGGGATAGAATGTCCCGCCACGTATAACGCCGAAGTCCCCGGATCCAAGGAGGGCGGTGTCGAAGCTGCGCGGCGACCCAGCGACGGCGTCTGCTTTGGGCAGAGGCACCGCGTACTTCGGTATGGCGGGTAGCTCGGGGGTGGGGAAGTAGGGGCGCGAGTGTCCCAGAGGCGGTGCTTCACGGAAGAATGGCGGGTAGTAATTTTGTGCCGCTTGAGTGTTCGAATCGTCCATGCGGGCTGCAATTTGCCGTTGTTGCTGGTGCTGTTGTTGGTGCTGCTGTTGTTGTTGCTGTTGTGGAGGAGTTACAAGAGGCTGGAAGCCGCTGGAGGTCATTGGATGAAAGGTTTGTTCCTGCGAACGTAAGACAGTAATGGGCTCGAAGTTGTTGGGTTCCATCAGCATATCGGTGTCCTCCTCGGGAAATTCGGCTGGAAGAGAATGAAAGAGAGGAAATGAATGAATGGTAAGCTTTTATAATCAGAAGAAGAACGCATACAGGGTTCGCGCGAAGTTCTGAAAATCAGAAAGTATTGAAGATCAGTGAACATCTTCGCGAGCATTTCATAGATTATCAACGATTCACAAAATTACGGCTTCAATCACTGCTTTTGACGAAAGAAAAGCCACCGTGATGATTGCGTAGATAATCGCGGTTGTAATTTCAGCTCACCAGCCGGAATTTCAGTTGATCTACGAGGTTCCAAGGCAACTTCGCTGTAACGGTTTCCGGCACGGGAACGCATGTCCGCTGACGTCTAAAACAGACATTCCAGCCCGGAAAATACTCGCAATTTTGCCAGCGCCGAGTGGGAAGTCGTCGTAAGTGTTGTCGTTCAACTTTTCAAACCCGCTGCGCAGAGTAGCAAAAATGGAAAAGCGATAATTTGGCTTTCTCTCGCGATAATGACGGCGGATGCTGAAGTTGAAAGCCTGTTGCTGCTTTTATTTATTGCACTTGTAAACGAGAAGTGAAAAGGCTTTTAATTACTCGATTTTGTATCATTTGCAGCTGGTTTCTCATCTTTTCATCTTTTCATTCAAAAGGAATCGACTAAAAGCACTCAAAAATCCATTAAAATCGTTACGCGATGCCTACGCGTCGCATGACGAACAAGAAGGATGATTTACGATGCTCGACTGGTCGGAGGCGCAAGAGTTACCTCACCACTGTGGAGTTCAGATGCACAACGTCAGAGCTGCACCGCCGACAAGATCGAAACCGGTGAACCAACCCTGAACGCCTTCAACACCGTTAGAACCGTTAGAACCGCGTGGCCGCACCGCGCATGTGGTCACGTTAGTGAATGTGTGGCGAAGACTGGTTCTGACACGCCCAATATTGCCACAGGTTTTTGCTCTCCCTCTTTCAGGCAATATTTCTCAAACGTCAATTAAGCTCAAAAGTCCAGGTTGAGCTTGGAAATAATTGAAGTTCTAGAAAAATCATAATAAATTCGAACAAAACGATGTCGAAAAACAGACCGCAAGAGTTGCCTTTCATCGAAAAAAGCCGGTTCGCGTTGGCAACAATGAGAAGGACAAAGCGGCCGAATGGGCGCTCGGACGGACAGTCGGCCTGACCAACCGCCAGAGTGATGGATTGAACAGGCGGATTGCAACACTCTGTACGTTTGCCGGGCTCGAGTCGTGTGCTGGCAACACGTGCCAAAGCCAGAGCTAGAAAATTTGGACCAGCAAGCGGCTTCGAATAGAAAAATTCGATTCGTGTAGCCTCAGATATCAGAAATCCTACGGTGCAGCAGAAAAGTGCACCGAAAGTGGAATAAACGGAATACAATAGGAAAACCAAACAACTTCATAAAGAAAAACCAGAAGCGAAAATTAAAGGCTGCACCGCCGCCAACAACGACTGCCATTGCAACAATATAATTGCTTCCAATCTCACTGCAAACGGAACAAATTTCGGACAGCGTGTTTTGTGGCGCGCTACCGCAACACTTGGCAACCCAGTCAGTCAGTCTGGCAACCCCGCTGCGCTGGCGGTGTACCGGGGTGCGAATGTTTTGGTTACAATATCAGTCTGCCAATGTCAGTTCGCAGTTGTTGTTGTTGTTGTGGTTGTGGTTGTCGTTATATTTTGTTTTCTTTCCTTTATTGCTCAAAAGTCTCGAAATGGTTCACAGCTGACTAAATACTTTATAACGGTAATGATTTTATCGTGTCTGCTGCACTTCAAACTGCCTGACTGGTTAGCCGGCTCTCGGTCGGTCAGTCGGTCGGTCGGACGGTCGGTCGGTCGGTCTGTCTGTCGGTGTGTCGGTCTGTCTCTCCGCATGTCTAGCCTTCTGAATTCCACTTTCAATCGAGTTGGTGGACGAACAGACGGACGGACATACAGATAGATAGACAGACAGACTCACAGGCAGACAGACAGACACACAGACAGACAGGCAGAGTGGAAACCGCGCAGTGTTTTGCCACGATTTTGATTGAATGCGCTGAAATTGATTTTTTTTATGAAGTTTAATTTAATTTATGGGTCTGCAGCCGCCCCATGTTGTTGTTACTTTGTTGTTGTTGTTGTTGTTGTTGTTGTTGTTTGTCACATTGGTGGTATTGTTGTTACTGTTATTACTGTTGTTGTTGCTGTAAGTACCTGATGTTTGTCATGTTAGTGGAATTTTACAACTTTTTCGTAGAACTTTAAAAACTTCATGGTTCGAAGGCGAGGACAACAAGTTCGATGCGGTTCGTTGGTTGCCAAGGGTTGAATTCAATTTATTGCATGCCACATGAGGCAACTGTACGTGATGGTGATGTCTGATTAGAAGGAAAAGCGACTCAGCTCTTGATATCGACTAAAATTCACTCAACATTTAAATTCACTTCGACACAACAAATTTAAACTGAATTAAGTTTTCCAGTGAAACAGTATATCAGTGAATTGTTATAAACGGTAAAGCGGTAGAACAGTGTGACAGTATTACAGTAAAAGAGTAGAACAGTTCTCCCGAAGTGGCACCACCGAATACCACACCGCATTGAAACATGATCGGCCTAAATAACTTTAAATGCCATTAAACAGCTCGACACACCTCCATCGCGATGAGTTGCAACTGAGAGATTCTTGCAGCAACCCAACGGCGGCCGAAGGCAATCGAAAAAGATCAGCACCGAACGAACAAATCAAATACAACCTCTTCAAAACTCCTACCAACTTCGCTGGAAACGGACGGAAAATACGCCGCAAAAAATAGCTTCACCTTAAGGTTCTAAATAGTCAAGAGTTTCAAACGTCTGCTCGAGAGAACTCAAGCCGCATGAGTAATCGTGGCTCTCATGAATGCACTCGCGTTGGCGAGATCATGCAACACCGCAGAGTGAACGAATGCATTCTTAGGAGTTCGGAAATAAGGATGGTGCAACAACCGCCACTTGCCGCACTCAACTTGGCTGAAAGAAACACCGAAACTGATACTCGAGAACAGAACGGCAGCGCCGCTTCTTAACAGAGCCATAAAGTCAAAGTGTCACGTGACTGTAGGCCAAATTAAAAGGTTCTTCTGTTTTTGGCTCTCAGCTAAGAATCGTGCATCAAGATTCGGTAAATGACGATCGTGAGGCGGCAGCGGGCAAATGAGGGTTGCAAGCGATCTTGACGGATGGCGTATAATTTAGAAGTTATTATTTATTAATATAAATGTCAGGTTCATAAATTTCTATGGCATTTCGTGGGATGGGCTGAGAAGCTGAGGAACGTGGCATTTGGAATTGATAGCAAGGCGGGTGTTGAGAATGCCAGTGGATTTCTGAACAAATCAGAAATCACCAAAAAAGGATCTTTCGTATCATATAACAAATTATACAATATTATCTTGGCACTTGCATATTGAACAGGCCAAGATAAACAGGCATTCTGTCGGATATGGGGCAGCTGGTCAAGTATATTGCCATTTTTAAGCGAGAACTGTTAACTGAACTTTCCTAGCATGTCGAGTTTTCTTCATAATCGACGCAAAAGTATTGAAAGTGACTATTTCGATCATATTACGCATTATTTTCTGTAAAACGGAGAGGTGTTCTTATTATGTAAAGGTTTTTGTGAAGTTTTTTTGTGCGTTATAGTACGCTGATCTCATATTTGTCAACTTAACTGTTGCAGCTTGTCAGGTTTTCGACATATTCGTCATAAACGTATAGAAAATGACATTTTCGACCATATTACACAGTATTTGCTGTAAAATAGAGACGTTTTCTTGTTATATTGTTAGTTTTTGCAAGGTTCTCAACGCAACTATTGTAGCTTGTCGAGTTTTCGAGGTGACAACATATAATAACTCGAATAAACCAGACACTGAATCGTGTAATGATTTGAAGAGGATATTTTCGAAGTGCAAATTGAAATAATTTCCAGAAATAAAATTATCTTCAGCGCTGTCGTTAATTCAAAGCAATCTCAATATTTATTTCCTAACTTCTACTAAAAAAAGAAAAGGAAATACAAATATTAAGCTTGTGTTGTTTTCACTTCAAGTCTATTAAATTTAATTGTTTTTTTTAGCGCTTCCGAAAGCACTTCTTTTGAATTGTTTCATTGTGATTTGCAACCATAAACTTGAAGGGGGTCAGCAACACCTTGAATTTTCTTCTCAGCTTCAACGATTCAGTTATTATTTCGAAGTTTTATATATATTTTTTACTTTCGTATCAAGTTTGCTGGAAACTCTCAACCTTAGTTTCAAATGTATAAAGTGAATTAAAAGAAAAAGCAGACCGGAAAAATAATAATTTAAGATTTGTTCCATTTTTTGTTTTGGTTTATTTTATAAGCGCGTCGAGATTACGAAAGCGGGGAATTACAGATGAAGTTTAATAGTGGAAATGGGATGAGAGCGCAACAATGACGGTAATAATCGATCGAATAGATTACTAGCCACGCCTACTTTTTGCAGCACGTACTGAGACACCTATTTACGCATTTTATCTCAGTAATTTCGTTTCTAACTCGAAAACCGAAGAAGCCAATAACACGAAATTATATACCGAAGTTCTGACGATCACTAGCAAGATCACTTTCGGTTCAGTGTAATGTGTGATTATCGCAGGTGGCCTTACGTCCCATATGACACATTAATTTCAAGCGGTTTGTCTTGAAATAATTTCTACAAACGCAATAATCGAATGCTGAATGGTTGTCAGTTACAAACAAAATGATCTCACAATCAATTATATAAAACCAACGAAACCAACGAAACCAACGAAAACAACAACAACGACAACAACGACGACAACAACACAACAAAAACAACAACAAAAACAACACGGAGCCGATAACTCCAGCAATATATTACAGTATTTGAATGTGAATGTTTTATGATCTCTTTAATGCAACACTCAATTGTCGTTAATTAATACTTGCTGCGGCGGGAGATCGTCATTGATCTTGCTGGCGAACGCACGAACCAACGAACAGACAGACAGACAGACAGACAAGCGAACATGAATGAAGTGTCTCCTGCAAAGATGTGAGCCACACTACGCGATGCGATGGATGACTAGATGCGATAAATTGAGATTTAATTACAGTGGGCGTTGCGGGGATTACATGCGGGAATTGCCGAGTGCAGAGATCGATCGTGCGCCGGCCTCAGCCAGGGTGAGCGTGTAGGGTGGGGTGATCAATGACGATGTTGTAATGAAAAAACCAACATCAACATAAAATACAAACATGTTTAGCGATGGCATGTCATTGTCATGCATCGATCGTCATTGCAAATCTTTATCTGGCGAGCGCCGCTACATCCTCGTATCTGTGAGAGACGTTGTTCGCATGTGTAAATCGAAACTAAACTCGATCGTGATTTGCATCGCGATCTGTTCACATGAAATCGGATTTTTATTCCAACTGATTCTTATCTATTTTCGTTGTTGCTATTGTTGATTTCGTTCAGCTGGTAGTTGGTTAATATTAATGAGTTGATAAAACAGGTGGAGAGAGAAAGATGGGCGAGGGGGAGGCAGAGAAATAGTGGTGCAGCCGCTGACACGGAACGCATGCACTTTGTAGCATTTTCGCTTAACTTACTATAGGAAAAAAGCGAATTGATTTTATAGAACAGTTAGCGGCGCTGAAAATGGCCAGAAGCCTGCGTCTTGGCCATGTTAAAAATGCAAGAATCCTAGCCGTGAACCCAGCGATGGCTGTTGAATTATGCATTGAATGCAAAGATTCCGAAGCGGTTCGAAAAGCAGCGGCGCGGCGTTCAAATCCAGCCGCGACTCAGTCGAGCGCTGACTTCGATGGATTTCACGACAGACTTCGATGGCGGAGCGAGAGCAACCACGTCTTCCGCATTGCTGGCGAGAACAATAAAGCGAAATACAAAGCGAACTCGTAGAATTTATGGCTCTATTTTCTCGGCGAAACAAGGAAATCGCGTTAGCGAGGCAGTTTGTCAGGCGCGACGAAAAACCCAATTAACGTCATTCAGCAACGTCAATAACAATTCAGCAACAACAAGAAAGCAACGCGTGCTTCAGCTTGATCGATTGTCCTGTTGCGTGATATTTTGAGCTTGCTAAAAATTGCCAAAAATTAGCCAGAAAATCGCAATCTTCCAAATTATTAATAACAGCAACATCATTTTTCTAACTTAACTTTATCGTTTCTCATCAAATGGACGACAATTTCGAGACAAAATTATCAAAAGAATTCCTGTGATTAGGAAAAAAGTCAACCTTGTGCATCATTTCAAATGTCAGTTTCAATTACACGACAACGCCAACGGCAACGGCAACGATAAACACAAATTCAACAATACAACATTTATAAAGATTTTTATTGAAAAGTTGGCAGGCAAACCTTAACTGTGACCTTAACGTGACAGAACTCATCGATTGGAAACGACAACAACAGCAACAGCAACAGCAACAGCAATAACAATAAACGACAGCAACAACAGCACGAAATGAGAACCAGAAAAAAGAAAACAAATTTGAAAAAATATCCACATAAAAATATTAAGAGACAAACATAAAAAATATTAATAGAAAATAAGAATTAATGTGAGTGCAGGCCATGGGTGACGAACGTGCGGCGTGAGCATCTCCTCGATCGTCAGCCAGCCGGACAGCCGGCCAGCCGAACAGCCGAACAGCCGAGCAGCCGGCTGTCCGCCGCATGAGTTACGTACGTTCTGCGCGGCTACGATGTTGCAAGTTGCAGGTTGCGAGCAGCATGGATGTGAAACTTTTCAATGCCATCCGGGTGCGCTTGCCTGCTCGACGCTGAGTCAGCGAGCGCTGAAATACGGCTGTGAGCAGGCAGAGCAACAAATTGAGAGGATGCGGAGCCACCCATTTTCGCTCGGCAGAATGGGAGCCACTGGTTTGTAAACAAAAAAAAGGAAAAAGGAAGAAGCAGGACACTGCTAACAAGGAAGAATTGACATGTGAAGAAAACAAACAAACAAAGAAGAAACAAATGGAAAAAGAGAAGAAAACATTAAAAGAGCATCAGAAAAAGCGACAAATATAAAAGTTTTTCATCTGGATGTCGCTCAGAATTATATAAACAATTTCTAACATACAACAGACAAAACGAATCGTGTGATCGCGAAGTTTTTCCAATGCATGATGTTGTGTTTTGTCACTTTCAAATGTCTGAAGTTTTCCGTTCTCAGCCACTTCATCATGACATTAAAGTCATGATCGCCGAATCATCAGCAACACGATCTCGTTTTTACTTCGTGTTTCATCGAAGTCATCAGCGACACGATCTGCTTTTCTGTTTTAGCAGTGGATTTTTTAAGTATTTTTTTCCAGCCCAGTCTTGCCACTCGCAGTCAATGCAGGCAGCCATCTGTTCGGCGGCATTCAAATCATGAATGTCGCTAATCTGCATGATCTGAACACGGCCGGCCACATCATGCTGCAGCCGACCATAAAAACCTACATAATGTGCGGTGTTAATACTCGCATATAGTTGACGGCGCAGGCGCAGGCGCAGCAGCCGAGGACACGAGAGGCGGCGTTGTGGGGCAAGGAAGGACAAAGCCTCGCCCTCACGCCGCACGCAGAATTCAAGCACACGGCTGCGATACGCCGCCAGCAATCGCTCGAAAGCAGCAACCGGGTGGCAGCCTCATGAACCTCATGAACCTCATGAACCTCAAAAGGTTCAAACGAGCCACGTGGGGCGCTCCGAGATCATCTTCTTCGTTAGTTGGCTTAAAGAATGCTAGCTTGGAGAAGCAATTGAGTTGCTCCTCAACAATTGCATGGTCGCTCGCATCACAATTATTATTTCAATTAGTGACATTCTCGACGCGTCTGTGGCGAAAAGTAATGAACTCATGAAGCAACAGTAATGAGTTCGCTCGCGCCTCCTCGCCGCACGCTCATTTCAAGCAATTGCGCCGCGACTGTATTGCAAAATGCCAAATTAGCTCAACCTTTGCGGCGGCAGTTCGCTCGCTTTTCCAGCCGCGGCAATGCATGCAAATCACGTAAAGTTCAACTCACAAATTAAAGTCGAACGCTTTGTTTTTCCTCGTCAAAGTCCTTCGCCGCGGCAAAAGTGGGGTAGAAGCACTCGCTGCCAGCGCGACATTGCAACACTAAGCACACCAAGCACACCTTGACGTGCCGCACCAGTACACGCGGGTCCAAAAAGCTGATTAACCCGCTAGCAGTTGCCAGGGAAAGATTTTTGAAAAAAATATCCACTGAAAAGTGTTTAAAAAAATCCCCACAAATATTTCGGAGTTTATGAAATGCACAGGGAAGCGTAGGACAAAATAAGTTTTGTTGAGAAACTGTTTGCCACTCAACATAAGGGTTAAAAAGACTTTGCTATATCGTGCGACTTCTGAATTGGAAAATCAAGTCACGTACGTGAGTAATTTGAGACCTCAACTTGAATGAGACTTTGAGGGGTTTTCGGTTGTCGTCTCTCGCGATATATCTGGCAATATAGTGTTAAAATCGCTTGTGTAGGACAGTCACGCAAACCAGTAGCTTTAAATTTCGACACAAGTAGAATCAATTCTCCGCTTCGCCCATTTTCAGATCATTTTCAATGGTCCAACATGAGGAGAGCTTCACGATTAAGTCTCTGGGTTCACGGATCCATAGAACTATTTTCTCCGAAATTCTGCCATCTAATTCTGCGAAGTGAAGTTTTTTCCTACACTCAACAGCTGCAGTACGGAACGTGGTAACAGCAGAAACCACACAGCGGCAGCGCTGAGAAACCAAACACGCTATTTTACTGTCATGCGAACATAAAACCCGATAATGGGCATGATCAGCAGAAAAATAACAGACGTTTTCCTGTTAATTTGACAAGCAACTTGAAGGTCATGGAAAAACTTCGTACTCTTGTGTGTTTTGAGGCTTTACGGTCTTTTAAAGTCACTTAAATCATCTGTATGCACTACGTGATTCTCTGAAGCTTAATTTTTTAGCTAAACAGCTTTTAACCCCTTTGGGACCAACCTTCAAAAACTTCAAAACTATGTTTCAGTTGGGCGTCAATGATCTTCAAAGTCTGTTATAAAATAATTAGTTGTGTTCAATAATAATTGCTGGTTTCAATATTATGGCAGAACCAGCGGTAATATTTCGAGTTCGCACATGCACGAGCGAGATTTTCGGAGACTGCGACGATCTCGATCTCGATCTCGATACCGGTTCTCGTATGAGTTCGCGTTTCAGCTAGAGCAACTGTTTCAGTCGGTGTCGTTTCAACTGAAAAAGGCAGCTTCGATCTCGATTAACGCCACAAATTCCAGACGAGAAAACGCTTTCGTCTCGACTCAAGACAGCTGCCTCCATCTCGGTTCTCGTCTCGACTATCGCACTCTTAATTCGAAACGACAAAAAAGACGCATCGATCGCCACTATTATCGCCTCAGATTCTGCACGAGACGAGAAAGAAGCCATTCGAGATGGCATCGGATCAAGAACGAGAATCGTCCCTCCTCGTAAGCTTCTATTTTGAGTAAGAATGTTGGGTTAAGGCAAAAATCTCGAGACTAATAAATCGGTAGTGTTGACAGAACGTTGGTAGTCTCGGCTTAAATATGCTAAATTTGCGGTGCGCTGTTGCTGATATCCAACAAATGGGTGCTAAAAGTGGAGAGCAGGCAAGACATGAGAATACAAATCGGCAACGCACACTACGGTCTCGGGCGTCATTAAAAACAATTACTGAACATTTAAGCAGCAAATTGAGGCTAATTTTGTAAGAAGGCTTCGATTTTGTGGATTCAATTCATCGATTGCCTCCCCTCCACTCGGCGGTCACATTTCAGTTGTAGCTGTTTCGCCGAACGCAGAAGACTTTCTGGCGGGCTGTGAAGCTGTCCGGCAGTCGCTATGACGGATGTGACGTACGTATTCATGCACGATGTAATTATGTATGTGAGACGTGCAGATTATTAGCTGTTTTAACCTCAACCTTGAGTGCCTTAAAAGTTAAACGTGAGACTTGAGTTGACTGCTGTAGAGTGCGGTGAGGTCGGTGCGGTGTTCGGTGAGGGAATCAATAAAATTGTGATGTGATGTGTTGTTGATTTCTAATTTTCCAATGTTATTTTTAGAGGTTTTTTTTTGCAATTTAGGATTGCAAGCTGTTCGCAGCGTTTGTGACTCATAATCGTGAATTTTGTCTTTGACTGTTGAAGGTGGGTAACGAGAGTAGCATTTCAGACGTGACTGTACCAGTGACTGTACCAGTGACTGTAGTGTGAGCGCGGAATACTCCCGCCACCCCGTCCCTCGCTCATTCATCTCAATCAATCAGAAACTCCTTTCTTAATCTCATTTTAATTGCACACATTTTTCAGCAATCCCTCGAAGATATCTGAATCTATGGAACTTTTTCACACCCACCGCTTAATGGAGTCGATTTAATTCACTTTGGCTTGCCAGCCGCGGCTCAAGCTGTTGGCCAACTCGCGGCCCATAATGAGTGAGGCTGCTGAATGAGCGAGCAGCTCTGATTGCGTGTAATGAAGACACGAATTGCGCATAATTACCGTGCAACAGCACCAGCAGCGGCAGCCGCCACACTGACAGCAACAATGACTGGCGACGGCAGCTGCTGCAGCTACTAAAGGCGTGCGAAAGTTGCGCATGCTCACATTTTTGACAGCTTGAACAAAGAAACAACTGGAAGTGGAGCAGAAAGATGAAATCTGGGCAAAAATCATGTAGATTTGTTCGCGTTGCTCTTTTTGTTTCTTATTCGAATACCGGATGTGTGTGATTCTATTTAATGCCTGTCTGCCTGTGTGTCCGTCTGTCGGTCTGCCTGTCTGCCTGTCCGCCTGTCCTCCTATCTGCCCGTCTGCCTGTCTGCCTGTCTGTCTGCCAGTCTGTCTGTCTGCCTGCTTGCCTGCCTGTCCTCCTGTCTGCCCGTCTGCCCGTCTGCCCGTCTGCCTGTCTGCCCGTCTGCCTGTCTGCCTGTCTGCCCGTCTGCCTGTCTGCCCGTCTGCCCGCCTGCCTGCCTGCCTGCCTGCCTGCCTGTCTGCCTGTCTGCCTGTCCGCCTGTCTGCCTGTCTGCCTGTCTGCCTGTCTGCCTGTCCGCCCGTCCTCCTGTCTGCCTGTCTGCCCGTCTGCCCGTCTGCCCGTCTGCCTGTCTGCCCGCCTGTCTGTCTGCCAGTCTATCATTAATCTTTAGTGTTTTTAGTAACTTTTTACAACTTTAAGGTGCGTTTGATGTTGTTGCGTTAAAAGAAACGCGTAAAGGTGTGAAAATTATACGTTGGCAAAAAGTTATCTATCGAGAAAACTATATAAATAACATGATTGAGAACGGTGCATATTTCCCTCCGTACATTTGCGCTTAAAATATCCAAGTTTCGATTAAAATAACCATATTGAACTCATTCGTCGCCACGAAGTAAGCAAACGAATCAAGAAGTTGATTGAAGTCTTGATTTCGATGAGCGTCCTGAATTAGACAAATTTTTATCTCGGTTTTGTTTCGCGTCTCGTATTGCAGCGTCAATGCAGCTCTGTAAAACGCAAACCTTTAAAGAAGTAACTTTATTTTCCACTTTAATGCGTTTTAGTTGATGTCGTAATGCAGACGAACTTTACAAACTGCATATTTTAGGTTGCATAATATTTGGTTCGAAAATTCAAATAGGTGGGGATTTTTAAAAATGCAGGCACGCATTTTAATCCCTTTTTATTATTATTGCATTGGGTCACACCAGCTGTGCCTCCGCTGACTTGAAAATAACAATAGCAGTGAGAAGATCAAAAGTGTTTGATTTTGTAACGCGTAATAAAGAATTTTCGCAACCAAGGCGATTATTGTCTCGCCCAGACGAGACTTCGCCGATCGCGACAACCGTGATGAATGCTGAAAATGCGCTCGTATCTTTCTACGATGAAGTTATTTTGTCGCTCGCTATGATTAAGTTATTAATTTGAGTTCTTCACAGCAAAATTTCGAATGAATTTTTTCGTGCTATTCCTCAATATTTCATTTGCAATTTATTTGCTCAAAATAATTAAGAGCCGCAGATAATCAAAACTAAAGCTCGGCAACCAGAAAAACGTTACCGAACAAATTTACTTAGTTGTCGGATTGACGACCGTTGAAAAGTCATTAATCAGCTTGCGATTCAACTGCTCGTGTTGAACTTGGAAGTGATGTGAGTTTGTCGGCGAGTTCGCGGCGAGTTTATTTCTGCGCTCAGCGCGACTGCTCGACTTGCTGGCGGCGAAATATAAAAACTGCCTTCGGCGATCCATTCCAACTAAATTATGAGATCGCTGGCTCGCAGATACATTTGAAGCGGCGCTGCGGGCGGAACGCTAAATGTTGTAACCGCAATTATGGAAACATGAACGGCCTCTCTGCAGTTTGGCAGACGATCGGATGATCGATTCGCCGCGCGCCGTCGTCTTTCGCAAGCGGAGCTTCGCATGGCGCCAAATGAAGACGAGCGCGTGATTGATGATCGACTCACTGCGATCACTGAACCCTTTTAAAGGATTTCGTTCGCGACGTTTCACGTGTTTATTTGTGGTTTCTCAAATTGAAGATTGGAATTGAAAGTGGATTCTCAAATTGAAGCGCTTTCTAGCGCTTCTTTCACTTGAGTTGCTCGGCTAACAAATTCTTCGCTATGCCACTGATGCAGGTTCGCTTTCTCGAAACACTGTAAACTCATCATTAGCTGCGATCTGAAGGCGATCTGAAGGCGATCTGAAGGCGATCTGAAGGCGATCTGAAGGCGATTTGCAGCGATTTGCTGCCATTGAACCGCATCGATCGAATGGCGCAGCTTTAATCGAGTTGATTACACTGTTTTTCTCCGCTCGCGACGAGCATCCGGAGAGAAAGTCGTTCGTATCTCCCGATGAAAACAAGACGCGTTACGTTGCAGTCAGCGTCTCGTTTTCCGAGCTCGTTTTGTTGGATTTCTTGATGGTGTCGGGATTGAAGGCGTCTTAATTTAGACGTCTCTGATGAGCGGACGTCTTGCCAGCTTCCACTGATTCCACCATCGCTTGTCATCGCACTTACCATTCTGTTCCGCTTCCCTGCCGTCTGCCGCTGGATCCTTGGCGTCCTTGGCGTCCTTGGCGTCCTGGGAGGGCTTGGCCGCGGCAGTCGCTACCAGGGCGAGCAGCAGGCCGAGCAGTACAGCGTTCGTCCTCGCTGCAGCGCGTGATGCCATTTCTACGAAATATCGCAATATTTTCACGTACGCACTTTTGCGCGTCAAAGGCGGCGCCGGATGTTTTCGTAGATCGAAACGCGGAAATTTCACTCGCACGCCTCGTTTCTCGCGCTGTGCTGCCAAATTAGCAGCAGTTTTTTGTGTGCTTTTCCACTTGCAACACTGGGCAGCCCGCGAACGAGTGTGCGGACGACTAGTTTTCGTGGTTCGAACTAATGCGCGCTTTCACAACCGCTCGACCGACACATTTTTCTGTTTTCTGTTTCCAGCCGCTGGTGCGTGAAATTCAACGCGCTCGATCGCGTGCAAGATCAGCCGGCAGCGACGGCGGCGGCGGCGACGGCGGCGATTCTACTGCCCCGGTTACCTTATAATGCAGCCTTTCGCGAATTAATTGCTGATCAAATCGACTTTTGGCGAGGAGAAATGAATGTTTCCCGCAACACCGAGCGAAATCAGTGCAGACCGGAGCGATGCAGCAGCAGCAGCAGCAGCAGCGTTGGTGGTGCGCGCGCGCCCGACGTCCGTCACAGAGGCAGCCGCTGTTGCAGAGCGACCGTGGAAGAAGCGACGAGGGCTCTCCAAAGTTGTTGTTGCTGTTGTTGCTGTTGTTGCACCCGTGAAAGTTCGTGTGTCGATGGCACCGGCCGAACCAGCATCCGGGCAGCAGTTGTTGCAAAACGCGCGATCACGACCCGCTGCTCATAAATACGAACTTGTTTCCGCTTCACAGAAGCACATTTTGCCGCAGCCGGTTCGCTGTTAGTTGGGCTCCACTTTGGCCGAAAAATATTAAAATTAGCTGGCGCGCACGATGCAGCGACTCTTGCAAGCGTTTGGAGGAAATCGAGCAGCAAACGCGTCCGCACTCGTCGAACGCCAGACGTCGTTTAACACCAGCTGGCGTCCGCTCGTTCGGTTTTAAGTTCGGCTTTGGACGGCGAGAAATGAATTCGGGCGACGAGTTTGCTGAGCATAATTTTGCGGGATGAACTGAGGCGCTCGTGTGCAGCCGATCTATGAATGAAAATGAACTCTTTGTTTTTGTTGCGGTCTCAGGTCGCAGCACACAGCTGTTTTTCAACCGGTATTCGTAGTAAGATTTTTTTGAATTTATTTTTTCCCATGGCATTTTTTTTTGTTTGTTTTGATTAGTTGAGGTGCGTTGTTGTTGTTGTTGTTGAGAGTTGTGGCAGCACGTGGTTGGAAATGAACAGCCAGAGAGAAAGAGTGAGGAAGGGGAGAGGAAAGGGAGGAAGAGAGCGAGAGCGAGAGCGAGAGCGAGAGCGAGAGGTTGGAAAAGAGTCGACGGAAGGGTGGAGGGGAGAGAAAGAGAGTTGATTTTCTGTTTCTCTATTTTTAAATCCACCATAATTATTAATGTTGAATTTAATTCGCTTTTCCTTGTTTTTGTGAATTTTTTTAACTTATAAAGTGAATTAAAGTGAATTAAGGAATGAATTGAAGAATGACTGAAATAATGAATTGAAGAATGAATGAAAGAATTAATTAAATAATGAATTTATTGATAAAGTGAATGAAGTGAGGAATTTTTGCCATTTCATCGCACTTTGGTTTTGTTAAATTTTCTCGCAATTTTTTGTTCTCTTCTTTCAGTTAACACAATAGAAAATCCAAGTGAAAACCTACAAAAAGCAGAATGCAATTCATTGTTTGAGTTGAGTAGGAAAAACAATTGATTTCTGCTCGTCCAGTGATTTGATAAAAACTCAAATTTCTTTCAAAATAACTCAAGTTATTTGCATTTTTTTCGTAGCTGTAAAAGAAAAGAAAAAAACCAGATGTAGAACGCACGCAACGTAAAACGGAGCGGCAGCGATTAATTGTGAAATATTAATTGGAAAGCAAATTGTCGAACTTCGTTGAAGCGATTAAGTTGTATTTTTCCCAGCGCGAGTCGCCGATGACTTTGAAAGGCGCCTGAAAATTGGGGCAACTCTGCGAAAGCGACGTCGCAGGAGAGAGAAACGGCGCGCGAGAAGGAAAAAACTAATTTGAAAATAATAATCAAGCCACAAGGTTGGCCTTAATTAATTGATTTGCTAAATTAAAGCTGGATATTAAGGCTAAAATCGAAACTTTACAAGCAGCAGAAAAAAGCACAAAAAATCACAAAAAAGCAGAAAAAAACCACGCGAACTCTTGTAAACAAAACGGCAAAAAAAAGCAAACACAAAAAAAAGAAGCACAAATTAAACGGGAGACTAGAAAAATAAATAAATAAAAATTGAGCAAAAGTAATTAAAATTTGGATTAGCTAAATTAAAGAAGACGCAGCCGCGACCACGTTAACGGTTAATGAGACGAGTGCAGCCATCGTTCGCTGTGTGTGTGTGTGTGTGTGCGTGTGTGAAGCAAGCGAGAGCGAGGCAGTGTTGGCGAACGCGAGAAACGTGCTGCTGAACGGATTATTAATGACTGATACGCGAATTAATATCGCCATCGACAGCGTAAGTGTGTGCAAAGAGGAGAGAAAAAAATTGCTAAGAAATTTCATATTTAAATATTCATTTGTTCAAGTTTGCTGCAGTGAAAGTTTCGCAATTCAAACGCCTTGAAGACGAACATTTCAGCAGCAGGTGATGAACTTTAAACAATTTCTAGTTCCGCAAGTTATTATTAACGATAATTATTTATTTAGAATTTCTATTTTTCGCTTGTTAAATGAATCAATTGAATTTGCAATTCCTGCTTAGTTGTGAAACAGGCCCGCAAAAATGAGCTCATCAAACCGTTCTTGCTTTTCGTAACGGGCCAATCAGGACCGTTCTTGCTTTTTGTAAGATCAACCACGCCATCTGGTTGTCATTCACAGCGACGCGATGTACGGAATGCTAGAAAATCCTGGTTGTGTTTGTAGATCGGCCGTCGCGTTTTGTAGTAAAAGCGAATTGATTTTCATAACTAACAGAATATTGATTTCTTTTTCCCAATAATGACTTTTTTCACTAATGAAGTTGATTCGATTGTTACTCTTTCACAGCTCACTCACGGCTGCTTTGTCTTCATTTCTCCACGCCATTTAAACTGCTGTAATTTTCGCGTCCATTTCTAGCGCGATCGTTGTTCGGCTCAGCGGGTAATTATAATGCTCGAGCGAGATAATGATGGCTTTTACTGGAAAGATAATGACGGCTTGCTCGGAAAAAGCCGAGTCATTAAATCAGCCAGCCAGCCAGCTCGTCGGCCAGCCAGCTCGTCGGCCAGAATGACGGATGGTAGACGAGCACCGCACGCGCACGACGACGATGACAACAATGAGCAGCGCAGCGCAGCGCGTTCGCCGCTGAGTAGGGCAGCGCTGCAGGCCACTCGTGCGACATTCATCGCTCATCGCTGAAAGCCGAATGCGTTCGTCATTCCCAGCGAAGAACGGTCTCTCCATCTCGCTCTCGCTTTCGTGCGGGATTCACGGTTGCCCAACTTCTAACGGTTTTCTCATTCCGCTTTGAAGGCAAACAAAGTATTGCAACTGCTGAGAAATAAAAACGCGGAAAAGCGTTAAAAATGAAAATTCAAATAGCATTCTCTACAAAAAAGTTCAGCGAGGTCTGGCGACCAACAAATCATAACTTCGTAAAAACAGCAGCCCACCACCACTAACAACAACAACAACAACAACAACAACCTGGAAAGTGTTTTTGCAGTTGATACTGACATCGACAGAGAAACGCTTTTGAGCGATCGGCGTGTGTGTGTGCGTGTGTGTGTGTGTGTGTGCGGCCCACAGCTCGCCGTCGTTTAATCGCCGTTATTTCGAGCCGAACGCCGCGTGGCGCCCCGAACTGGACCGAGATCAGCTTACTGGCGCAGCAACGCCTTCCTGCTTCGCGAGCAACGCTGCGAGTGCATTAATCGTCGATATTTAGTTGCCACTTCACGCTGCTGCCTCCCTCATTAAAAGGCGGGAGGCGACGCCCCCCCGTCCCCCTTCCAACACCCTTGCGTCCCCCCCCGCCACCGGTTGGCCTGCTCTGGCTGACCCTCGCGTCCGTCCGCGGTGTCGTAATTTAATTACTTCATCAGAGTCGGCGGCGGCGGCGCCGCTCGTCTCTTCCTGGTGCGCCGTCGGGATTTCATGACTCGCGCGTTATCGCATTTCCGACAGCTCGTTCGTGCGCTTTTAAGCCGAAGTGCGGCCAGTTGTGAGTGCGTCGCCTGCGTCGCCTGCGTTCGAACGCACTTCGATTAACGGGATTAACCGAGGAAAGTGTCGCGCCGCCACCCAGCAGGAAGCGGGGAAACCGGTTCTTCAATGAAGAAGAGAGAAGCCCACCAAAATGGCTGTCGAGAGAGAAGCGAAGCGTGTAACGGCAGATTATCATCCACCACCACCATCGATGCCGTCATCGCTCGAGTGGCCATTAGTTGAGTGAGAATTTCCTACTGGGCGGCCGGGCCGCTCTCATCCGCGCCGCGCCGCTCTCATCCGCGCCGCGCCGCGCCGCATCGCAAAATTACTTCTCAACTAGTTGCGATTTTGCAATCAGTACTGAATTTCGAGGTGTTTTCTGCTTAATCTCGCTCGCTGTTGTTCGCTGTCATGTTTTTGTCAAGTTGTAATTTAAGTGTTTCTTGTGTTTGTTGTGTTTGTTGTGTTTGTTTCGTTTCGTTTTCATGTAGTTTTGTGACTTTTATAATCGTAAATTCATTCAGACGTCTGGCTTTTGGCGCTGAAAACCACCACAAATGGAAAAGAAAAACATTTGAAATATAAAAATTATTAATGTAAGAATTTAAATGAAAAGTTTCGCTTTTTCCAAAAAATGTGACAATGAAAAAATTGAAAGATTTACGCGAAAATTGAAAGATTAGGAAATTTGAAGAAAATAATGAAAAATACAATAAAAAGAAATTTCATTGGCTGGTTAAAAACAACGAGAACAACAACGAGAACAACAACGACTACAACAACGACAACAACAACAACCAGAACTTTTTCCCACGTTTGCTCTCCCAGCGAACGGTGAGCGCGAGTACATCGCGTCGCATGAGCAACATTTTCGTGATCAGAAGCGACGCCTCGCCAACGCTCGCATCGGTTTTCTCACTCTCTCTCTCTTCCCACTTCCTCTCCCGCGCAGAGCGATTAATTGCTCGACGAACGGAAAACCTGATCTGCGCGCCGCGCTGCCTCTCCATCGCGTTTCTCAGCTGTCAGCTCAGCGAAATCTCTCGCGACGCACGACTCCTTCCTGCTGCGCGCAGTCACGCGTGCACGCTGAGCCAACCAGCTGCTCCTCTCCCGCGCGCCGTTCACCGCGTTCCATTCACCTCGTTCCACTCACCACGTTCCACTCACCACCACCACCACCACCACCACCACCACCGTCGCCAACTCCTGCGTGGATTCATTGTAATGCGTGAAGCACTGAATTTGAAGCCATTAAAACGTTGCGTCGTCATATCGAACCGCATAAAAGACGTTTTAGAGTGCGGAAATGCATCGAATTTAAGCGACAAATTAACAGAAATCCCATCTGATCGCTTGCTCGGCGTTCACACGCACATGACTTCCAACGCGTAACAAGTTCGAGCAAGAAATTCAACGTCTTTTTTTTAAAGTTCACTTGAGTTTAAACAAAATTATTGTTTTTTTGTTTTTTTGGTATTAAAAAACTGACGTGATGCGTCATGCGACTTCCTAACGCAATTTATTGTCTGCGAGTGATATTAAAAAAAAAACAGTTATTTCTTGCATATTTTTAGATTTCTAAATTAATCTGTTTTTCTTATTTACAATTTTTCATGCCTGCAATACGATTTTTTCACACACCTTTTCTTCACCACAAATTTCCTCGTCATCTTTAAACTGTGAAACAGTTTGAGAATCACTGCGAATTTCTTTCTCGACCAATTAAATGACTCAAGCCACCTCTGCGGGTTTGCGTCTCTGCTGGAAGAAACTCCAGCGTCGACGACAGATTGAGAAAAAGGTGAATGAAACAGATGACAGTCGCCGCCAGCGAGCACAGCAACCATTTAGCGGAGACACGGCGAAATACAGCTGGAGAAGGCAAAACGAAGCTGAAAACGGGTTTTTCTCTGTAGCAGAGGAAATCTTGCGGAGAGCTTTTTCGAACTCTCTCTCTCTCTCTCTGTTTTCTAGGCCGATGGTTGCCACTACTCTGCGTAGATTAATTTAAATGAAATTGTATTGAAAATATTTAATAAATATTTAAACTCTTTCTAATTCTCATTTTTTTCAATTTCAGCATTTGCTTGAATTTCTCTCTTTATAGAGTTCAGGGCGTGGAGTGAGAAACAAAGTGAAAACTATCAAAAATAAGGATTTTAATTAATAATTCCTGGCTGAGTTTTCTGGCAAACCAAACGCAATCGAGGAAGAAGAGCGAGGAAAAAAGTGCAAAAAGTAGACGAAAGTAAAAATCCAGTTTTTCGAATAAAAAACGTGCTGAGATTTCGTTCAGAAAGTTCTGATATAATTTCAGTTTATATAATAATAACAGCGTTTCGTACAAAATAGTTAGTTTCTTCTAAAATAAATCACAGGCTTCTTCAGTTGCTGCAAAGTGTAACCAACAATCGAGTCGATTGAAAGTTCTACAGCGCAACATCTCCGAGTTAATGACGATTTATGCGGAATAAATAGGAATGGAGTAGAAAATCTTCCCCAAAGTTAGCTAAAATGTCGCTCGATACACTAAACTAACGCATTAAAATTGAGTTTTCTAACGCAAATGAGGCAGATTTGCAAAATGAAAGTGCAATTGAAGGGCTCCGAAACACGCCCACCGAGAGGCGTTCGATGGGTTCGCCGGTAGGAACTGCGGGCTCTTCATCATTTCGACTTTATTAGCGAAGCTGGAGGGGCTGCACTCGCCTCCCCCGCCGCTTGCGTCTCCAGATTACTCCGTCGCAGTACGCTTTCAGTACTTTTCTCTCCTCCTCCTCCTCCTCTGTCGAGTATCATCTGTCGAGTATCATCTGCTCCAGCTGAGTCTTCGTCTCCTTGTTGCTGCTGCATCAAGCCGCCGACTTCAGATCTCCAGAACTCCTCTCGCTCGCTCCTCTCGTTCGCTCCTCTCGTTCGCTCCTCTCGTTCACTCCTCTTGCTCGCTCCTCACGTTCGCTCCTCTTGCTCGCTCCTCTCGTTCGCTTCTTACGCTCGCTCCTCTCGCTCGCTCCTCTTGCTCGCTCCTCACGTTCGCTCCTCTCGTTCGCTCCTCTCGTTCGCTCCTCTCGTTCGCTCCTCTTGCTCGCTCCTCGCGCTCGCTCCTCTCGCTCGCTCCTCTCGCTTTTGCTCGCTCCTCACGCTCGCTCCTCACGCTCGCTCCTCACGCTCGCTCCTCACGCTCGCTCCTCACGCTCGCTCATCTGGATCGCTCGCTCATCTGGATCGCTCGCTCTTCTCGCTCAGCTGATCTTAACCTGTGGTCGCCACCCACGCAGCGCCTCCCTCTCCCGGCGCTACGCTCACCAGCAGCTCCCAACTGTCGCCGTGAGCAGCCTCGCTCGAGCTGTGCACCGAGTTGATGGCGTCCAGGCTCAGACTGGCGTTCTCTTCCGACATCTGATAGCCGGTCGCATCCGGTCGCTGCGGCTGCGGTTGCGACTGCGGTTGCTGCAGCGCCTTCTCTCCGCGCTGCCTGCCGCAGCGACGCAACACCCTCCACATGGAGGCCAGGAAGTCGTAGTAGCAGAACTTGGCGAACTTGAGGTCGATGGTGTCGGCCTCGCGCGGCGCGGCGGACGCGGACGCGTAGTGCTTGGAGCGGAAGCGCAGCCGGCTGTCCATCGCCGCGCGTCCGATGGCGGCCGCCTTGCGGTGGCGCCTCCCGTCGCGCGCGTTCGAGCCGTTGATGGCCGTCTCCAGCTCGCACAGCAGCCGCCGCGCGCTCAGCAGCAGCGCGTTGAGCTCGCTGGCGGTCGCGCTGGCGTGGCGGATCTTCGCTCGGTCCCACTCGTACTGAGTGCGGCCCAGGTAGGCGAAGGCGGCCACGAAGACCTGCAGGCCGCGGTACCACCGCTTCAGGGCGACCTATGAGAGGACAGGGGGACAGGGGGACTGGTTAGTTCGATTGCTGATTAAATGAGAAATATTAGAAGTTTGAAGTTATAAATACTAGAAATGGGATTCATTTTGCCACGATTTCTTCAACTGCAGCAGCGCCAACTTGCGAAACCTAACTGGGAAACCGCTTCGCTCCGCCCCCCCCTCGCCCCCTCGCCGCCACGCCCCCCTCGCCACCCTCGCTCCCCTCGGGAAAACGCAGCCACCGCTCGTGTCTGCCGCACTTAACTGGGCTGACAAGCGGCTACTGGAAGCAGCAAAAGTGATTTCATGTGGCTGCCACACTTGATTTGACGCACTCGGTCTGCTGGTTGCGTCGGCGGTCAGTCAGTCTGCTTCTTCTACTTCTTCTCTTTCTTCTACTTCTTCTACATCTTCTTCTTCTTCTTCCTCTTCTTCCTCTTCCTCACCAACATCGCCTCGTCTATCCGTTCTAAACTTCGTCTTCATTTTTAAGGGCTTCACGGTGGATGCAACGACCTCGTTCGCGAATATTCATCAGCATAACGAAAAAAGGGCGAGTAGTTGTTGTTGTTGTTGTTGTTGTTGTTAGCCTCACTATCATTGAAGGCTGATCGCACGTCGCGTCGGTTTGTGTTGCTAATGACAGACTCAGGATGGCCAGGATACTGGACGACCACCGACCGATCGATCAACCGACCCACCGACCGACCGACCGAACGACCGACCGAACGAACGAATGAACGAACGAATGAACGAACGAACGAACAAACGAATGAACGAACGAACGACCGACCAGCCGACAGACCGAACGAACGAACGACCGAGCGAACGAACGAACGAACGAACGGACGACCGACCGAACGAACGAATGAACGAACGAACGAACAAACGAATGAACGAACGAACGACCGACCAGCCGACAGACCGAACGAACGAACGACCGAGCGAACGAACGAACGAACGAACGGACGACCGACCGAACGAACGAATGAACGAACGAACGAACGAATGAACGAGCGAACGACCGACCAGCCGACCGATCAACCGACCGACCGACCGACCGACCGACCGACCGACCGACCGTGCGAACGAACGAGCGAACGAACGAACGAACGAACGAATAAACGAACGAACGACCGACCGAGCGAACGACCGACCAGCCGACCGATCAGCCGAACCGGCAAGTGAGCGAGCATCCGTGGCACGTTTAATGTTTTTGTAGCGTGTTATTTGCGGTTGTCGTTGTTGTTGTTCACTCGTTGCTGCTCTTGCTGCTCGCCTTCTCACGCCCCGAGGGCGGCGATTGTCAAGTTAGCGCGGCGGCTCCGCGTCGCACTCAGCGTCGCTGAGGGGACGGCAAACACGGCCGAGCGAACGCGGCTTAATTTGTGTGCGGAAAGTGTTTGAGTAACGCTGCGCAAACAAGAAGGCGGAGGGACGGATGGAAGGAAGGGAGGAAGGAAGGCAGGAAGGGAGGAACGTGAGAAACAAGAAGGAACGGAAAAAAAGTGGTAGAACTTCAGTATTTTTGGGAAGCTCTTCGACAACTCGAACACTTTTTGAGCGAAAAGAGTTTCATTAAGTGCAAAAATCTGCTCCCCCCCCCCCCGCCCCCCCCCGCTCCCAAAAACCTACTAAAATCGTAGCAGCCGAAGTAGTGGATTTCAATACTCACACTGGAATTACTCTTCACACGCGGCAGAAACTTGTAATGGTATTTGTAGAGACTCCACGTGCGGATGTCGTCGATGTCGATGGCGTGCAGGGTTGAGTTCAGCGTGCGGTACTCGTGGCGCGTGGAGAGGCGCAGCAGCTTCAAGTACTGCAATGGCGTGGAGAGGAAGAAGAAGAAGAAGAAGAAGACAACATTAATTAGTCGCAAAACATCTTAGATTGGAAAAAAAACAAGTGAGCAAACAAATTGCGTGCTCCACTCCTCTCTTCTCTCCACACTTACGTAACGCTCTGGCAGCACTGGCTGCCTTCGTCGCTCCTCGTCGTCGTCGTCGCCCTCGTCGTCGTCGCCCTCGGCGTCCTCGTCGTCGGCGTCGTCGGCGTCGTCGGCAGCCCGCTCGGGATGATACGAGCCGCCGCAAGGGTTTTGCCACTCCAGCGCCGCCGCCGCGCTCTCGTGCGGCTGAAGCTCGAAGTGCAAATGATTGCTGTGACGCTTGCGCAGGCGCGTGCGGCGGCTCGCACTGTGATGGCTGTCGTGGTTGCGTTGGTGGTGGTGGTGCTGGTGGTGCTGGTGGTGGTGCTGGTGGTGGTGCTGGTGGTCGCTGTCGCTGTCGTCCAGAGCAGCGACATTGGAATGCAAATGCGCTGGCAGCGCTTGTGATGTTAATTTCGCTAACAACGACGGGTAGGACGATGATGGCGATGATGGCGATGATGACGCTGCTGCCGCTGCTGGCAGCTGAAGGGCATGAGCAGCTTTTTGTTGTTGCTGTAATGTTGCCGCTGTCATCGCAATCAGCAGCAGCAGGGCGGCGGGCGTGGGGCGGCCGCTGCTTCTGCCAGACGGCGGCGCGGTGTGACTGCTGCAGGTGTCCTCGTTGTTGTTGCTGCTGCTGCTGCTGCCGCCGCCGCCGCCGCCGCTGCTGCTGCTGCTGCTGTGGTTGTGCGGGCAGCAACGACGCCTCGTGGCTGGCAGCGGGGCGTGGCTGTGGTTTCTGTGCGCCGTTTTGCTTGATTTATTGGTTGCTCGTGCTGTGCAACCGCCAACTGAAAATAATCGTGGTAATAAAAGTGAAAATTAATGTAATTTTCAATTGAATTAATCAGTTGCATTTCTTCTTTATAACTTCATTTGAGAATGACAAAATTAACATTCTCCACGCACCCGTTTTAAATGAAGAATTAAATATTTAATAATGTTTTGTGGGAAAACTTGTTGTTGTTGCAAGGACGTCCACGGACGACGTGGACTCGTTAATCAGAAGATTCGACAATCCATTCGAAATCTCTCGCCAGCAATCACTAAATTTCTCCTCAATTGTTTCTATTTTCTCTTTCTCTTTCAGTTTTTATCGTTATTTGCCGTTAAAATGGGTAGAGAAATAATTTCTCTCAATTCGAAGTAACGCTGAATTTCGAGTTCGCTCAGCACAATTCGTTCGCTGGTGTGCGTGGAGCTGCGTTCTGCGTGAAGACGTGTGAAAAACTGATGGATTGAATGGTCGCGAAGTCGGTCTTTAAATTGGCGGCGGCACCGCAACTGGCCGCGGGCAGCCCGACCGAGCGACCGACCGACCGAGCGACCGACCGACCGAGCGACTGAGCGAGCGACTGAGCGACCACACGGTGCAGTTGAATGAGCGTGAGTAAACTTCACAGACACAAAAAGAAGAGCGCCAACCAGAGGAAAAACCAAACGCGAGAACGCATTCACACTCAGATTACTCATCGCAGCATCGGTTTTTGGTGGCAGCAGCAGCAGCAGCGGCAGCAGCAACAACTTGCAGCCACTGGCAACAACAACTGCATTCCCACCTCCGCCGTCGTCCTCGTCGTCCTCGTCGTCCTCGTCGTCCTCGTCGTCATTCACGAGTGCATTTCACTCCAACCTTCGAGTTACCACTGAGTGAGTTGAGCGGTTGAGTTCCGATGATCCCTCTGCTCGGAGAGAATTACATGGCCAACTCAGAAGTTCTCCGGGTGAGAGCGCGGAAGATGTAACGAGCGCGCGGAAGATGTAAAGAGCGCGCGCATGCAATGAATTGCAGCGAGAGAGAGTGTTTACTCTCTGCAAGAGATGACGACGACGCCGCCGACGACGATGACTGGCTGGCCGATGGTCGATTGCAGTGATGACGTCACGAACGCAGAGGAAGAAAGCAGCATGAAATTGAGCTGCTTGGTGGAGGAATTCGTGAGCTGAGTTCATTGTTGTTGCTGTTGTTGCTGTGGGAAAAACTCTCCCATGCGTTGCGTGGGTAGCCGAAGTAGATAAAAATTCATCATTCCTTCCGTGGCTGCGTGTGTGTGCGTGTGTGTGTGTGTGGTTGTTGTTGTTGTTGCTTTCCCAATGTTGAAATTGCTGTCTCCAGTTTTAGCCAATAAAAACGATGCTGTTGCGATACTTTGGTCACGCACACGTCCACCGTCCACGCCCACCAATTGCAGGTGTGGGTGGAACGATGAAGAGGAGACTTCGAAAAATTTACCTCAAGTAGTTTTCTGTCTGGAGAGAGAGAGAGAGAGAGAGAGAGAGCGAGAGAGAGAGAGAGAGAGAGAGAGAGAGAGAGAGGAGAGAGAGAGAGAGAGAGAGATTGTGCTTCGCATCGCAGCAGCAGCTACGGAGGGAAAGTCAACATTTTTCGACTAAATGAAGAATCAACTTCAAAATTCGTAATAAACTCGATTTTCGAAGCCGGAAAAAGCCACGCAATTTTCACGTGTTGGCAGCACTTTCAGGTTGTGCCGTCGCTTCAGCGATTCCCACGCTCGACGCCTCGCGAAACGCTGGCGTAGTAAAACAGCAGCGGCCAGTCGAGCGCTGAGTAGCCGACCTTCCAAGGTGAAGTTCAGCTGCAACTGGTTTTGCCGGCCGCGCCGAGGGAGAGCGAGAGGAATCAATGAAATTGACTCAGAAATCGAAAGTCTTCGACGAGCTGCCAAATATTTCACACTGCATGTGTTGGAAATAAAAATAAAAGTTCGTTGACTTTGATGTGAGCTTTTGAAACGCTTTACCTCGCTCTCGTTCTCGCCCTCGCTCTCGTTCTCACTCGGTCTCGTTCTCACTCGCTCTCGCTCTCGCTCTCGTTCTCACTCCCGCCCCACCACTCTCACTCAGTCAATCACGCTCTCTCTCTATCATTGAAATACTCTCGCTCTCTTGCCAAGTTATTTCTATTTGTAACGGCGATTGTTAAGTGACGTCATTAAAAAAGCCGACACTCGCAAAGCTCTTTTCTCACTGAATAGATATTAAAAAAACAGAAAAGGAAAAACAAAAACAAGTCCATGTGGCGCTCGTACTCATTTATTGGCCTACAAAACAACAACAACAACAACAACAAGAACAACGGCAATTACACTAGCAATCAACGCAACTCATTCTCTCCGTCCGCGAGCGCCGTCTTCGGCGAAGAGTGAATTTTTCCTCAAAAATTCCAATGAATTTCATGAGAATTTTTTGATTACTCATGAATGTTGTGACGCCGAAATATTTTGCTCGGTTGGAGTGGGAAGGAGAAGGAGGTGGTGGTTGTGTCGCGTAGGCGGACCTGGAGGCGTGTTTGGGCAAATTTTGCGTCATGAATGAATGAATGAATGAGAGTTTTCTAATAAATGAATGAATAAAATTTTAATTCTAAATTAGAATAAATTTAGTTGTGAATTTTCTGTTAGCAGGAGAAAATTTGATTTTAGTTTTTTGTTTTTGCTATAAAAATTATTTGGATCTTAATTTTGGATTTTGTAAATTTTTTCTTCTTTTTTATAGTGATACAGTGGTGGTCCAGTATAACGAGTGACGATATAACGAATGCTGGATATAACGAATGCGCGATATAACGAATGCTCGATATAACGAATGCTGAATATAACGAATGCTCGATTTAACGAATGCCGATATAACGAATTCTGGATATAACGAATGCGCGATATAACGAATGCTCGAAATAACGAACGAATGCTCGATACAACGAATGCTCGATATAACGAATGCTTTTTTTTAGTCTTTGCCTGAGTTTTCTTTTCATTGATAACGGCAAATAACAAACGGTTAAAAAATTTTGTATTCTTTATAACGAGTGAGTTTATTTTTTTTCAAGCGTGTGCTTTTATTTTGTATTCAAATGAATTAAAGTGATTATTTTGCTTATAATTATAGACAGAAAATTTTGTAATTCGTTACACTGTATTTTTGGGATGCCAGACGTTTATTGATGGATATGAAATTCCCTGTACAATCCCAGTGGATGTGAAATTCCCCGTACACAAATTTAGTTAGTTCGACACTAACTAAATTTCTACCCATCAACGTATCTACGAGTTATTCTTACAAATAATTTTTTCATTAATAACCCGAGCATTTTCTGACTTCTTATTTCAGTCATTCAATTATTTCTTTATTGAGAAAGTGAGAAAATAAATAATAGAAATTAAAGAGTGTTTTTAGAAGAAATTTTATGCAATTAAATTCAACAATTTTGAGTTCAAGTGTCTTCCGATTTTTGATCACTTTTCTGTTTACAATATGATTTGCTTTGTTATGGATATTTTTCGGGTTTTAATTATTGTAGATGATTTTATTTATTTAGAAAACAGCACATACAACAACAGCAAATAATCATAACATAATCATACATAAATTTGGTTTAATTTCACTCCATTTTCATTGAATCATTGAATTGCTTTGTTATGCTATAATTAGAAAATAATTTAGATTGAAGGCGACGGATTCCACAGTGGTACGGCATCAGCAGAAAATAACTTAATTACATTCTTCACTATAATTTTTTAAAACGATTTGCTAACTAGTTCACTTACTAATTTTGCACTCGCTGTGGAAATCCATTTTTGCTCGAATTTCCTTGCAAAGAAATTTTTATTTATCACGTTTAGGTTTCCACTGACCAGACTTCGCTTCGTCAACGACGGGCTGACGTTTTCAACCCTCTGGAGGGAGTTGGAGCGTCTTTGGGTCGACGAGCGTCTTGTGAACCAACTGAAACTGGCGCCACTCCAACGTGGGGTTTTATTTATATGAACCCGAAGGGGGTTCGACTCGATAAGGCGGCGTAAGGAAGAAGAGGACAGCAAGAATCTCCCCCGCCGGCAAGAAGGAGTTTATCAGTCGGCGATAAGAACGTCAAAGTATCTCCCAGCAGTCCGTATCTCCACGTGCGGGAATTCACGTTTTCAGTTGAGTTGGTTAGGATTTGATAAGATTGCAGAGGACGAGAACGAGAAGAGAGAGCGAGAACGAGAAGAGAGAGCGAGAGCGAGAGCGAGAGCGAGAGCGAGAGCGAGAGCGAGAACGAGAACGAGAAGAGAGAGCGAGAACGAGAGCGAGAGCGAGAGCGAGAGCGAGAACGAGAACGAGAACGAGAACGAGAACGAGAACGAGAACGAGAACGAGAACGAGAACGAGAACGAGAACGAGAACGAGAACGAGAACGAGAACGAGAACGAGAACGAGAACGAGAACGAGAACGAGAACGAGAACGAGAACGAGAACGAGAACGAGAACGAGAACGAGAACGAGAACGAGAACGAGAACGAGAACGAGAACGAGAACGAGAACGAGAACGAGAACGAGAACGAGAACGAGAACGAGAACGAGAACGAGAACGAGAACGAGAACGAGAACGAGAACGAGAACGAGAACGAGAACGAGAACGAGAACGAGAACGAGAACGAGAACGAGAACGAGAACGAGAACGAGAACGAGAACGAGAACGAGAACGAGAACGAGAACGAGAACGAGAACGAGAACGAGAACGAGAACGAGAACGAGAACGAGAACGAGAACGAGAACGAGAACGAGAACGAGAACGAGAACGAGAACGAGAACGAGAACGAGAACGAGAACGAGAACGAGAACGAGAACGAGAACGAGAACGAGAACGAGAACGAGAACGAGAACGAGAACGAGAACGAGAACGAGAACGAGAACGAGAACGAGAACGAGAACGAGAACGAGAACGAGAACGAGAACGAGAACGAGAACGAGAACGAGAACGAGAACGAGAACGAGAACGAGAACGAGAACGAGAACGAGAACGAGAACGAGAACGAGAACGAGAACGAGAACGAGAACGAGAACGAGAACGAGAACGAGAACGAGAACGAGAACGAGAACGAGAACGAGAACGAGAACGAGAACGAGAACGAGAACGAGAACGAGAACGAGAACGAGAACGAGAACGAGAACGAGAACGAGAACGAGAACGAGAACGAGAACGAGAACGAGAACGAGAACGAGAACGAGAACGAGAACGAGAACGAGAACGAGAACGAGAACGAGAACGAGAACGAGAACGAGAACGAGAACGAGAACGAGAACGAGAACGAGAACGAGAACGAGAACGAGAACGAGAACGAGAACGAGAACGAGAACGAGAACGAGAACGAGAACGAGAACGAGAACGAGAACGAGAACGAGAACGAGAACGAGAACGAGAACGAGAACGAGAACGAGAACGAGAACGAGAACGAGAACGAGAACGAGAACGAGAACGAGAACGAGAACGAGAACGAGAACGAGAACGAGAACGAGAACGAGAACGAGAACGAGAACGAGAACGAGAACGAGAACGAGAACGAGAACGAGAACGAGAACGAGAACGAGAACGAGAACGAGAACGAGAACGAGAACGAGAACGAGAACGAGAACAATCGATATCTAGACGAGAACCGTGGACGAGATAACCCAGATATCGGAAAGTCTTACGCGTGTGCGCACATCTGTCGATAACCGCTATCTACAGAAAACAGTTTAACATATCGCGGAATTTTTTAATAGATTTTAATAGTTAATCTTATCTCGAGACAGTTTACTCAACTCGCTACGTCGTTAGTCACTGGATGGTCGCTGACGGTCACGTGGTGGCCACGATGACGGCGTCGCGGTACTCGTAGCTCGCCGGCGGAATGTCAACGTGTAAACCGAAAGATGGCGTGTGTTTTCACGCTCGCAAATTAGTGGAAAACCCAGGCACTTGAAATATTTTCGCCGGTCTTCCCCACATCGTTGCAAACGTCGGAGGAGTCGTAGTTAAATAATGTTGGAGTGCGCAGTTGGAATGCCCATTTCAGTTGACAGCGAGGGCGATAACGCGCACCTGCGGGGGCCGCGTGCGTGAATGGAAGAGAAGCGCTGGACGCCGCCGCACGAAATCCGGTCCGCCAGCAGAGGCGTGCTCAGGTGAGCGCGAACCCCATTCAAGCACTGATCGGACCACATTTTCGGGTCATCGCCTCGGTCGCTCTCTTCTCGCGCCATGTTGCTGACATCGCGACGCTGGCCGTGACACATCGGTTGCGCGTAAAAGTGGGGCGATTGAAATATCAGTATTTTCTAATTAAAATCTGCACGCTTCGGCTGCTTAACTTGGTGAATTTCAGTTCGCATGGCGGAGAATGTGAGGCCGGATGACTGCAGAACAATCGGCTCGTATTTTCGACGCATTGATGGTGCATTTTTCAGCGCCAGCATCGGATTCACGATTCGGATTCACGCGGAACTCTGATGGCCGAATTCATCTGGTCATCGGAGAGAAACCACCAGACGACGCTCACACAGAAAACAGCCTCGAGAGCGCCAACAGCATCCAGCAGCCACTCGCACTGCGAGCAATCTTGGGAAAACTATTTTGAAGACGAATAACATTCGCTGTCCGTGTGAGCGGAATCCGTGCACACCACGAGATTCGCACACTCGAAAAGCGCTGATTATAAGTATCAAATTCTCGCACGGTACACGACTTCCAGCCGGTCCCGCGGCCCCGATGGTACTCGCAACTGCTTCGCCTGCGTTGGCAATAATCAGCGCTTAATGCCTGCATGCCCGGCTGTCCCTCCGCGGCGGGACCGAGACCACTGAGTGTGTTGTTTCGGTCGCGTTGTTTTGCTGATTTCGGGATGGCGGCGGCGGTGGCGACGGCGGCGGCGGCGACAAACGTTGAAGAAACGTTGAAGAAACGTTGAAGTTGACATGTTTTCGCAGGTTGTAAATCGATCCGAACCGCCAGCGACGGACTGCACGGACGCGCGGACGGACGCGGCTCCGTGCAGACTGCCTGTCCCCCTCCCCCGGCCGACTGCCTGCTTATTCGGCGGGCTGCTCAGCGATCGCAACTTGCCGGTCCGTGAAACTGCACGCCGCACGTCTGCATCTGGCGCGGGGGAGGCGGTGGTGGCGGTGGAGGCGGTGGAGGCGGCGGAGGCGGCGGAGGCGGCCGTGGTGGGCACTGCGAGTGCAGCATCAGCAGCAGCGCGCCGCGCCGCGCCGCCTCTTGCACTCCGCCGACATAATTAGTTCCCTAGTGAAATAATTGCCTGCGCTGCCGCGCGTTGCTGCATCTGGCGTGGACGGCAGGACCGCCGCTGACCGCGAGACGGAGTGTCAACAGACTTCTACGCTGAGATTTCAGGCGCAGAAATCATATTGCGATTTCCGAAATTATTTACCAGCGCAGCAGCAAGTGAGGTAAAAAGGAGGAGGAAAACTTTCGATTTTCACATGTTCGCGGTGCTTGAATTTCAAATTTTCTCCTCTAAAGCGAGGAGGGAATTTTCGTTTTTTGTGTTTGTGTGTGTTTTTCAAAATGCGCAGACTTTTCGCAGACACTGCAGAGAGTCTCGGAGTTCGAATTTCCCGAGAACCACGATTTCCCTGCTCTCACAACAGGCGCTTTCTCACCCTGCAGCCGCCTCTGTGCTCCGCGCACTCGAAATCCGATCGCGGACTTCAATGAGAACCAAACGTCGACATGGTCACCGCTAAAATCGTTCTGATGCCGGCGATGATTCTTAAATTGCATTTCCAATGACGAGTGTTGCTGCTTCTGTTTGGACGCTAAGCTCCTCGCCCCTCCCGCCACGCCTCCCGCCCCCTTCCGCTCGCACTTCTCAGCCACACAACAACTCAGTCAACAACTCTCGGTCGGCACAGCGCAGCGATGCACTTGAGCAAGAAGCTCATTAAAATCAGCGGCAGAACGGCAACAGCAACAACGACAGTAGCAACAACAACAACAGCAACAACAACACCAGACCAACATACAGTGCAATACAACTCGTGAAATACAATAACAAGAACAAAAGTAGGGAAAAAATATGCAAATAAAAGAATGAAAGTCGAAATAATTTTTGCATGATTGACATTTTTGCTCACATGCAAGATCTCTGTGCGGTTGTTGTTGCTGTTGTTGTTGCTGTTGTTGTAGCTGTTGTTGTTGTCGCTGTTGTTGGCTTGGCTTTGCTTCTTGTTATTGCAGCAGAGGAAACACCTGTTGCACTCCGCGCACAGCTTGCCGCGCCACACGCCGCACGCCGCACACCGCACGCCGCCGACCGTCGCGGAGCTCCGTTCTACGCGACCCTGCTTGCCGCGTTTCGTTGCTTGGCCGTGCCAACTTGCAACTGCTTCGCAAGCGCGGCGAAGAGCAGCCGCCGGAGCTGCGGCGCGCACCATAAAAAGTCCCACGAAGTGGTAACGCGACACTTTAGAGTGCAATAAAAAGTAAGCGGGAACGACGACTGCATGCAAGCGCGACCACTTAATGCGCACTCGCAACGGACGATGACGGCGATCTCGAGCTGCATTTCTTCGCGCTCGAGGGAGTGAAATGAAATTCAGCTGCCATGAAAGCGAAATGCAATCGCATCGAACGAATCGAAATGAATACGATTTCGAATTCTAACAGTCTGCAGTCTCGGCAGCAATCGCAGCGGCAAAAACAGTCGTCAGTTGGAAGTTGGAAGTCTGTTGCGTGCACTTTCGAGTGGTGATTCAATCCACGCCGAGTAGCCGCGATTTCTGCGTCTGACGTCGGAGGGCGCGAGGAACGCGGCGGCCGTCGCATCGCGAACGCGCGCCTCTCGATTGCCTAATAAGGCCATCAAAGCCGATTAGCCGTCGTTGCCGTCGAGTGATCAGCGACGAGCCACTCATCAGCGACTCATCAGCGACTCATCATCGTCATGTCGACATTTCACATCAAAAGACGACGACGGCGGCGGCGGCGGCGGCGTGTGACGTCACGCGGCACGCGACTTTGACCCAGTCACCGAGTTTCACTTCCGTTAAGCGACGCAAACAAACAAACGGCAGCGAGGCGGGAGACACCGAGCGGTGCACCGCGTTATCGCGTTTCGAAGCCCCGAGATTCGCTTATCAGTCGTTTAATCGCGCGCACTGCGATGGTGCAGTGAAAACAAAAAGTTGATAGAAGTGTCAGATAAAACGAACGTCGAGGGAATTCCTTTTCTATTGCACTTCCTCGCTCTTCTTCTGCCGAATTTCTGACTCATGCAGTCGGACGCCGTCTCTGTGACGTCACACGTCGTGCCGTTTCGCCCGCCGCCGCCGCCGCCGCAGACCGCTGGCAGATAACGGTTGGTAAACAGTAAAATTAACTCCAGTGAATGCAATGAATGGCCGCTTTGAATTCACTGACGTCCAAGAATTCACTGACTCTCTGCAAGTTTCGGGGGATTTTTGTGATGCGATGGTTGTGGGGGATTTTTCGCACATTCGCCAGAATCGTAATGAAGCTCTCTCGCTCTAGACACTCGTATCTGCTCACTGATCACTGAGCGAGTTTTTAGGGGGGGCAGTAAACGGCATTCGGCCGCAATGAGGAGCGTGTGGCCGCGTGAGCGACGACTGGACGACGTGTGTTGCTTGCGTAATGAGTGTGTGTGAGTGTGCGAAAAAGTGAAGTACTCGCTCACACCTCACGCGGGAGATTGCGGCGGGATTTTACCCGGAGTTTGCCAGGAGGTGGCGGGGAGAGCGAGGGAGTGGGCAACGAAAGCGTGGCAGGAGGGGATTTACAAAAGACACACACGAGCACTGAAACGAGCACTGAAACGAGCACAAGTTTGAAAAGCACGCACCAGGTACTCGTTTCTCTCCTTCTAAGTTGTGCGGTGAGCGGCGCTCTTCTCTTCTCTGCGCTCTTCGTCGGTGGGGAGGAAGAGGCGCAAAATAGGATTTTTACTCAGCAGACGAAAGTAGTTAAAATAGCGTCAATGGTAGCGTCCGCCGCAATTCTTTTCATTCCTAAATCTCCGTTTGTCATCCTCTCACCAATAAATCACCGCCCCCCTCACCACCTCCCGACATCCCCCGCGTATTCCAAATGATCCACACGAAGGAGGGAAGACGGGAAGACGGGAGGACTTCGCCGCCCACGAGACAACACTCTGGTCGCACTTCTTTGACGTTTGACGAATCGAGCGAACAAGCGAGGAAACTAAAAGCCTCGAAAAGGAGCGAAAGATTGCTAAAATAAATGAAAATATGAGTTGCGCTTGTTGCGGCGCGCATGCGTGCGACTACATCACGGCGTTTCGTCACGCCGGCGACGATTATGCGTGCGCACGCATGCGCGAACGCGGCGGTTCTCAGACATGCGGCGGCGGCGGCGGCGGTGCAGACCGCCAGCCGAGCCCCGGACGCAGACAAAGAAATTATTAAGTGGATGCAACGGGCAAATTAGTTTGCAGTCAATGAATGCAGGTAGTTGAGTGAGTTGAGAGTTAATTGAAAAATCAAGAGTTCAACGCTGCAGTCGCTGCACCAAAGCACGCGACGATCGTCAGTAGTTGGCGAAATTAATGTTGTTACTGGAGCAAAAGAATATTTTAAAACAATCTAACAATTTGATTTTCTTGCGCTTTTTTTTTGGGTTCAATAGGCTTGTCAATCAAATGCTGAAGCAGCTCGTTACGTTGACATCTCTCGTTGAGGGGACTGCAGCGAGTCCTCACTCAGTGAGTGAGGGCAGCGAGTGTTGGGAGCGAGTGAGGGGAGCGAGCAAGCAAGGGGAGCGAGTGAGGGGAGCGAGTGGAGGGACTGCAGCGTGTGAGGGCACCGAGTGAGGAGGGAGCGAGTGAGGGGAGCGAGGGAGGTGAGCGAATGAGGGGAGCGAGTGGTGGGAGCGAGTGGGGGAGCGAGGGACGTGAGCGAGTGGGGGGAGCGAGGGACGTGAGCGAGGGACGTGAGCGAGGGACGTGAGCGAGGGAGGTGAGCGAGTGAGGGGAGCGAGTGAGGGGAGCGAGTGACGGGAGCGAGTGAGGGGAGCGAGTGACGGGAGCGCAACACACGTTCTCGCCGTCTCGTCGGCAAACAGCGCACTCACGTGCAGCAAATGAGCGCAAATTATTGCCTGCGTGTCGAATGCTTCATTATTTCCATTTTCATTCTCCTGCCTTTTCTCCTCTCTCTCTCTCTCTCTCTCTCTCTGTCCCTCTCCCGCTCTGGCTTTCTATTCACTATTCAGTGGACTGTGTGAAGTCAAAACATTTTTCAAATGTCTTTCAATGAAGAAGGAAGTCTCGACTTGAAAGTGACGCCGATTTCTGTGCGTTGTTGTTGCTGTTGCTGTTGCCGTTGTTGTTGCCGTTGTTGTTGCTGTTGCCGTTGTTGTTGCTGTTGCCGTTGTTGTTGTTCTTGCGTTTTTATCACCTCAGACGGTTTTATCAGTGTACGGCATTCAGGACTTCCGGTGAGCATTCAAGATGTTTTTAACAATAGAATAAAATCAGAAATAAAATAATTCAATTAATTTTAAATGCTTTTGTGGAAAAACTCGCAGAAATTCGTGCGATTTCTTAAAGAATCTTAAAGAAAAACTGAGACACACAGTGACAAACTCTTCAGTTTGCAATTGAAGAGATGAGAAAATTTTGCAGTGCCTTGAATTTTAATGTTTATTAGTTCAATTTTTGCTAGTTTACAGCGGAAACCTTCAAATTCTGAGGGTTGATGTGGGTTTTTAAAAGCGAATTCGATACTTTCGCGTGCTATTCTTGTGTCGTCCTCCGCTTCGTGAAGATGTTTCGATCTGCGGTGGGCGCATCTCGACGCAAACCGCTTCCCGCTTCCTGACCAAATATTTTGGCCGCACTTCGCAGCCGATCCTGGCTGCCACCGGCCGAGCGCTGGGCGTGGACGTGCCCCGGCAGGGCGAGGGCAAACAACAAACAGCGCAAAACCAACATCGAAGGCCGACTTTTCAGAAGGAGCCGGCAGCCGGCAGCCGGCAGCCTCCGCACCGCACGCGATGCGATTGAGTCAGCGTCCCGATAGACGGCAATTGTGCGTGAAATTCCCGATTAGTTCTGCCAATTGGCGGCCAACACGGCCAGGCAGCCTGCAACACCACGGACACCACGGACACCACGGACACCACTGACACCGCGGACACCACGGACCGGACCGCGGCCGAGATGTTTTGGCCCACGTCGACCGATGTGTGGCGAATGGCGTGCGCAGTCGGGGTTCGCCGTTTGTTGTTGTTGCTGCTGTTGTTTTCACACACTGCATCCAGATACGAAGATAAAGGGGAACGAGATCTGTTAATTATTTCGGCTCCTTGCTATTCGCCAACCGACGACCGAGCGACCGAACGACCGAACGACCGATCGACTGAGCGACCGAAGGACCGAGCGAACGAGCGACTGAACGACCGAACGACCGAGCGAACGAGCGACTGAACGATCGAACGATCGAGCGACCGAATGACCGAGCAACCGAACGACCGATCGACTGAGCGACCGAAGGACGGAGCGATTGATCGACCGAGCGACCGAGCGGCTGAACGACCGAACGACCGAGCTACCGAGCGATCAAACGACCGAGCGACCGAATGACCGAGCGACCGAATGACTGAACGACTGAACGACCGAGAGGATGGACAAACAGACGAATGGACAGACAGCTAGGTAGACAGACAGACAGACAGACAGACAGACAGACAGACAGACAGCCGGACAGCCGGACAGACAGATGAACCGCCAAGACCAAAGCGTCGCGGGAGAGGACGCCGAGCAAGACCGCATCTACTTTTCTATATCCATCTGGAATAATAAATCGAAGTGCCAGCATCCGTGTAATGAAAAAAAGTCACTTATTGACCTACAAAAGCGGACAAAAACGACCTCACGCACCCTTCGTCTCCCCCAATGCGCGCTCCCGTCTAACGGCTCGTTTGTCGCTCTTGCTGAGCGGCCTGCGCTCTCCCGATGAGTCCATCGCCTCTCTCCACTCTGCGTCCGTGTGTGTGTGTGTGTGCAGCGTGAGCTGGAGGCGGAGTCGCGTTCCAACGAGGATTCTGGCTGACCGTAGGCAGCCCGGCCTCCGCATCCTGCGCTGAGGGGTTCCGTGGCTCGGCAACCAGTTTTGCTGTGAGTGGCTTTCTTTCCACTCAAACACAGGCAGACGTGCGCTGCGCGACAAGCTACACTTGCAAGGTAAGAGAGTACATTGTTGTTGTTGTTGTTGTTGTTGTGTGTCTGTTCACAGCTGCGCGAAGTTCGTCAGAGATTTTCATTCATTTCGGCGCATTTCATTCAGAGTTGTCGGCACTGCCAACGCCGAGCGGGAATTGATTTCGAATGAAATCCCCTCTCGGATTCCCACCACCCTTGCAAAGCCGCCAAAAAGTGGTGCGCTGACCGCGAAATCGAACGAGAGCAGAAGCTTATTAGCGGTTAATTTATGTGAGCGACTCTCTTCGCAGAGCGACCCACGCAACTGCAGCCCGTTAAAATTACATATTTGTGATGAGCATTCACGAGCGCGAGTTCGCATGCAAATAACGGCGACATCAAGGTGCCGCTAATTACGGCAACAAACGAACGACGACGACGACGACGACGGCGGCCTTATTATTCTCGGCTTCCCTCCAGCGGCCGCGAGCAGAACGCTTTGAAGAACATTTTAATCCGCGGGACGGCCGTCCCGTCAGCCCAGTCGACCGTCAAGACTCGTCGTCGTCCGCAGGCTCGTCGTGGAGGCAACATTTTACGGCCCTCCGCGCGGCCGCTCGTTAGCAGCGCGCGGCTCGCTGCGGCTCTGCGGCGCGAAGAGCGGCCGCGCTTCTTATCTTGCTCGCTTGCCGCTCAAATGAGTATCGAGATAACGCAATTTAAATGCCATTAACTTGAGCACCCAATTATAGCGGCGCGGGGCCGCGCGGGTTGCTGCTGGCGGCGCGGCGCGGCTTCCCTTCTCTGCTCTCGCGTCGCCTTCACTGCTTTCGCTCGGCCGTGATTTCTCCGGCCTGCCGTTGGCATTCTTTATGGCGCTCGTTCAACATTCGCTCATTCAGCTTTTTTGGCGTATCGAAGTTTTGCGCGGTCCTCACGGTCCTCACGGTCCTCACGGTCCTCACCATCCAGCTGACTGACTGGCCAGCCGGCCGGCCGGTCCGGTCCGTCCTTCGCTCCGGCTGACGATCGGGCGGCGCCAATCTTCAAATCCGCGCCGACATCCAGCGTGGATAATTTATTTGCGAACATTTGTTTTGTGTGGGGTGCGGATATCTAAACGATTTCCTTGTTGCTGTTGTTGTTGTTGTTGTTGTTGTTGTCTTTAATCCCGACAAAGTTGAAGTCTTCAAAATTGTTGAACATGCAAAAAGAAAGCAAACAACAACGCCACTCAAACCTTGATTTCTTAATTGCTTTTGTTGTAGGTGTGTTGTTGTTGTTGCTGTTGTTGTTGCTGTTGTTGCCGCCGCCGCCCTGCCGTTCTATCCACTCTAACGGTTCCGAGCCACCCAAGTTTCTCTGGCTGCCAACGCCGTCGCGTGTGAATGCGCCAGAAATGATTGTCGGGTGCCCTCGTCACTCCACGACGGCCCGCGACAGCAGCTCGGAGCCGAGAGCAGCCGAGAGCAGCCGAGAGCCCGGAGCCGCCGGGTGTCGAGCGCCGAAGTGTCGAGGGACGCCGCCGTCTCAATTGGATTAAAGTCGCTCCGGCGAGCAGCTGCTCGAGTTTGCGGTGCCAGGCAACGCTCGGCGGCAACAAGGGGACTCCAGCGTGCGCACGCTCGCACCCGCGCGGCACTCGTCACCCGGCACCCGTCACTCGTCACCCGGCACCCGGCACCCGTCACCCGTCACTCGTCACTCGTCAGTCGTCACCTGGCGCGTCCCGAGCACACAAAGCAGCCACTTGAAGTCCCGAATGGGTCAGCGGCAGCGAAGAGGATGTGAGTGGGACGCGAAATGTGTGGCAAGTAAATTTTTTTTTTTTTGTTTGTGGGCAGTGAGATCAATTCGGTCTCCAGTCGGCTGCACAATTTTCGCTTCACGTACAAATTTCGCACTTTCCACTCCGAAATCGTTGAAATGCAGCCAAAACAATTCCACTGCAGCGCCACAATTTCAATGCGCACTCGCACATTCCGCGCCGCATTCCTAATAAATTTCGCTTGCAGCCATTCAAGTTCTCGAAAACTTCCTTACTTGCGCTCGATCAACTCGCGACTTTATTAGCTGCGCGGTTAGCGTTTCCAGAAGCGTGCGATTTAAGTTAATTTGTCACACTTTTTATTGCTGCTCCGTTTATTTTATGCTTTGTCTGCTGCCAAGCGTCCAGCTGCTGCCGCGGCCGCTGCCGCTGCCGCCCACAGTGCAGTCCGCGCCGCAACGTAGCGAATGCAACTCACGCTGCCTATTAAACTACTAAAAGGCAGTCAATCGCGGTGAGGGGGGAGCGACGGGGGAGCGGGGAGGAGGTGCTGTGTGGCAGTCGCAGCTTCACTACCGGCAGCCACGGCAGCCACGGCAGCCACGGCAGCCACCGCACAGTTCGCAGTCGCTGTTGACACGACAGGGAGCTGCCGCGTGAGCGTGGACACCGCATAAGTAGCGCCACAGCATGCGGTGCAGCGGTGCTGCAGCTTCACAAAATGTTGCATAAAGCTGCAGTATAAGGCAACAACAACAACAACAACAACAACAACAACAACAACAACAACAACAACATACAAGTGTCGTGGGCCAACCTGCGACTGCATTAGATAAGCATCACTCGAGTCTTCGTCGTCGCCGTCGTCGTCGTCGGAGTGGCTGACTGGCTGGCTGGTTGTTGTTGGCTGGCCGGCTGGTTGTTGTTGGCTGGCTGGCTGGCTGGCTGGCTGATTGCCGGCCGGTTGCTCGCGCCTGCTGCACCGTCGTCTGCTCGCGACTGCGTTGGGTGCCGCGCGAGTTCATCGACGACGCAGCCTTTAAAATCCATTGTTTCTGTGGCGATTTGTATGGGAAGCCAAGTGGATTTATGGTTGCGAAATGCACAATCAAAACAACAACAACAACAACAACAGCAGCAACAACCACCTCCACCACCTTCACTCCGCCGCAAAACATTCCGTAAACGCACAAAATTCTTTTATTAAACAATGTTCGCATAAATATTGCAAAAATCACACAGCAACAACGCATGCAAAAAAAAAAAAAAAAAAAAAACAAAAACAAAAACAATTATTGAATGTCGCCCCTGAGTAACTATTGATGCTGCCAGATCGGTAATCGCTGAAGGAATGCATTCACCACGGGGTGTCCACGAGGCATCAAGCGCGGGTTCCACCAGCCAGCCAACCAGCCAGCCAACCAACCAGTCAACCAGCCAACCAGTCAACCAGCCAACCAGTCAACCAGTCAACCAGTCAACCAGTCAACCAGCCAACCAGCCAACTGTGGACTCCACTTCACTCCACACCAAGCAGCGGCGAAGTCAGTCGTCGTCAGTCGTCGTCAGTCGGCAACAATTTACTGATGCGCAGCCGCTGATAGCAACTCGCCTGCAACTCGCTAAAAGTGTTGTAGCTGCAAATTTCTTAGCACGCCACTGCAGACGGACGCGGACGCGGACGCGGACGGTCGAGGGCAGGGCGGGGGAGGGCAGCGAGGACAACCGCTGTGCGATCAAATACGTGGTACTTTCAAGGTTTCGTTGCAGACAAAACACCAAAATTGCTGCAGAGGGGACTTCATTGCGCCTTCGACTCGGTTAAACTTGCGATTTCAGTTAATAATGGCAATCGAAAAGCAAGCGGCAGGTCTGCAAAGTGCAGCAGACAGCTTGGGCGGCACAAGCAAGCGATTTTAGTTCTCTTTTAAGTAACTTTGATCTTCAATTCTGAAGATTCCAGTTCATTATGAGCTCGCAAACTCTTTTAAATTAAAGAAAACCCTTGAAATCATCAGAAAAACAAGCGAAAACAGAACGTCGTCCTGTTCGAAGTTCGAAGTTCAGAAAACCGGCGAACAGCAGGCGAGGCGAAGCGCTGCAAGGCAGTCTTGCAAGTTTTATTGCAGTCGCAGCCGACAACAAGCGCAACTGCAGCAACAACAGCAACAGCAGCAGAACAACAACACGCCGAACAACACTTAAGTGCTGTTAACGCCTGCCTGCAACACTTGGAAGCGACAATAAAACTCGATGTGGCAGGACGGCCGAGCGAAAGGTTCGTGCGAGGATCATCAGCGCCGGCACTCGTAAATCGAAGGACAGCATCGCCGCCGATCCACAGGACAATTTAAGCGCATCCTTTTGGCACATCCTTCACACGCACAACGGGTGTGTGTGTGTGTGTGTGTGTGCGTCGACCCTCTGCAGCAGCGGCGGCATGTAAACGTCGTTTTGTGTTTTTCAAACAATAGCTGAGACATGTTGTCGCCACGTAATAAAGAGCGAAATGCGAGCGAGCCAGTGAGTTTGCCACCAATAAATTTTCGTCAGCCCTCTAGAATTTCCCTAAAAATACTAAAACAATAAAATAGATAGGAAAAATGAAAAAATAATGCAATAAACGAAATATTCAGCGTGATTGTGGTGTTGGAAACACGAAAGACTTAAGATGCGAACTCGCCGCCACAGCTGAGGCGGTCGTGCGAAACGAAAGACTTAAGACACACAAACACAGCTCTCGCCGGGAGAGAACTGAATCCGGGATTTTGCGAAAAGAGTTTAAAACGCCAACTCCTCCAATTTATAGAGACAAAATCATTTTAATTCTCAGTCTATCTTCGGAAAAAAATGACAGCAACAACAACAACAACAACAACAACAACAACAACAACAATGACAATAACAACGCCGAGAAGAAAAATTAACCTGGTAAATTCTTTTCTGTGGATTTTACTAATAAAAGAGCAGCGATTAACAAAAATTAGCGACTTTCTTGTTTTTCCCACAACAACAACAACAACAACAACAACAACAACAACAAGGGGGCAACAATGATAATCGTAACAATGACTGTGCCGCCGCATGAGTCAAAGGCACCCCCGACCTCGAAAGCGAGGCGAAGCACAGCGGAACGCGCAGAAATCCGCACAGAAATCCGCACAGAAAGCGCAAAGAAAACAAGAACTCAAAGCCATTTATTAATTTTATTTCTTTCTTAAGCATTCGTTTTATCAGCCTCTGGTGGAGGAGCCACGCCGGCAGCAGCACCAGCAACAGCAACGGCAACAACAACTTCAACAGCAACAGCAACATCCATAAAATGCGTTGATTGATGAAGCCGAATTAACTGCGCTGCATGGCACAGCAGCGCGCGTTGGCCCGCTTGTCCGACAAGTCAAGAATGTGTTGAACAACACGCGGTGCAACAACAACAACAACAACAACAACAACAACAACAACATCAGCAGCAACAACAACGGCCACTGCAGCCCGTTTAAAGTCTTCTGCAATTTAGTGGCGCGTATTGTGTGCGAAACTCATCATTGATGTTGAATGCGCCGCCGCCGCCGCCGCCGCCACCGCCGCGCGGCATATTTAAGCCAAAACTTGAAAAAGTTAAACAAAAGAATGGCAAAAAGAGAAGAGAACTTCAAATGAAAGCAGCCAAAAAGCGAGCAGCCAACAAGAACAACAACAACTTTGTTTGCAAACGTAATAAAAAAGGCGTCGTCGTTCCTCACTTCCTCGGGCAACGACGGCTGTTGTTGCTGTTGTTGTTGTTGTTGCTGTTGTTGCTCTTGTTGTTGCTGTTGTTGTAGTCGGTGTTGTAGTCGGTGTTGTAGTCGGTGTTGCTGTTGTTGTAGTTGGTGTGGCTGCCGTTGTTGTCGGTTTCTGATGCTGCTTTTGCTCGCCGTTGATCTCGTTTTGTGTGAAAAGCTGTGGGAACGACACGCAATAATTTCGGCCGCCACAAGCGCGCCCCAGAACCCGTGCGTTCCCGGCTTGTTAGAGTTATAAATAAGTTAATAATACGGCGGCGGACGGTGGTCTTTTGTCGTGTGTGCGGATTATGAATTGTCGGTGTGAGTTATGAATTGCGCGGCAACGCGAGCGACGAGGCGACGAGGCGACGAGGCTACAACGACGACGACGACGACGACGACCACGACGGACGACGAGCGGGCGCGTTCAAGTGGCTTGAAATGAAATTGCCTCAGCCTGCAGCGAGAGGAAGCGTCACGGAATTTCGGTGCCACTTTTTCGGCAGGCCATGCAATCGCAGCAACAAGCTGGACTTTCTCACTATTTCGCCAATCTAAACAGTTCAATTTCAGCGCGAGGCTAACGAAGCGCCTTTCAGCGTTTTTGACGCGTCAATTTTGCTTCTTCATTTACCACTTCTGGAATTTTAATACTTAATTTTTCGTTTAATTAAAATTCAATTTTGCCCCTCCGAATAAACGTAAATTGTTAATGAATTCATTACAGACGACGAATAAAACTGATGTATCGCCGCCTACAAGTTTTTTCACTCACTTTTAGTCGTCGATTTGCAGTTCCCTCCACGCAGCCACGAATGCAAGAGGAGAAGCGAATTTAATGCGCTCGTAAAAAGGAAGCTCGTTTTATTGTTATTTCGTCCTTAATCATCCATCCAGCGGCGCATCGTCGGGGAAGCCGTTCGTCGTTCGTGCAGCGCGTTCGCCGCTCCAGTCGTCGTTTGTTTTGATTTCTTTGCGCGCTTGTTTATATTTTTAATTAAATGAAATGCGGACGCGCTGCTCTTTGTTCTCTCGCACTAATCTCGGCTCATCTTGTTTAACAAGTATTTAAATTTAAAGTTTTGTGTTGCGGCTTTTTTCTCCTGCTGCCGCTGCGGTTGCTGCTGCCGCTGCTGCCGCTGCTGCCGCGGTTGCTCAGTGGGTTCGATAACAGTTACGTTGCGTTCTGCTGCCCTCGCTCGCAGCTTAAATATACTTAAAAGTTTTACGAACGTGACGCGGATCAACGCAACATTAATAACAGCAGCAGCAGCAGCAGCAGCAACGCATCCTCTTAAATTGCATCCCCTGTTTGTCATTCCGTTGATGGTGATGTCGGCGGTGGCGGCCGCGGCGGCGGCTTCTTGTTGACGGTGAGACAGGCGTCTCACTGAGATGCTGCCGCCGCCTTAAATAATCCGAGCTGCGTGACAGCCAGCCAGCCAGCCAGCCAGCCAGCCAGCCAGAGATGCAGCTGAAGACGTCTCGCGATTTTGTGACGCGTTCGAGGCTCCAAAGCTGTCACAAGCTACACCGCAGCAGCGAAAGCTTGCTGCCATAAAATGTCGGCACCAACTGAAGCCGCGCTGCGAGCCGAAATTAAGTGGTGAAGCTTTCGATGTGCGATGCAAGGCTTTCGAATACTTTTGGCACCTTAAAATGGGGCTGCATAAAACGCGAAATACTGGGAATCAAAGTGGAATCAAAGTGGAATTAAGTGCGGAGTAAAATGCATTTTTTTATTGCTAAACAGGCGCGATTCAAATTGATTAGCGGCGAGTTCGCTATCGAGGGATTCACAGTTGTTGCAGCGCACTTTCTGCGTGTAAAAGTTTTGGCTTTTAAAAGTTTGCAATTCTAAACGAACGTTGATAACTTTGAAGTTCATCATTTCTGCGTTGCACGAGGAGTGGCCACGGATATCCAGCCAGCCAACGCACGGATATCCAGCCACGCAGCACGCATAACGAGGCCGCGGCTGCTGGGGATCGCGGAGGAGCTCGTGTGCCGCGAGTTCGTATTGTGACAGATTTGGCTGGAGCGCGGCATTCATTGACACCGCGAGCGCGGACGACAGGCGGCCTCACGCTCGCGTTTCAAGCAGAAGCACCGCCCCGGCGTGGCCGCAGCCGCAGCCGCAGCCGCAGCCGCCGCCGCAGCGCCAGCAGCAACCAGCGCCAGGACAGCGTCTCGCAAAGGCGCGGCGAATGCGAAGCAGAGGAAAGAGCCAGAGAAGTTAAAAATTAAATAAATCTTGCGAGTCAAATGAAACAATGAAACTCGGGCGGCCGCTACGAAGCCGAAAAAAATACCGTGCAAGGAACAAAAAGCAAGAAGAGCGCGGACGCAACGAAGACGCGGGAGGACCTCAGCTCGATCTTAACGTCGCACAGCCGTCGCACACAAAATTAAACCCACAAAACACGTCTGCACGAGGACGGAACAGTTCTGGCCGATCTTCGGCGTGTGAAGAACGGGCAACAAAAGATCAATTGATCACCTTCGATCAGACGACGACGACGACGACGACGACGACTACTTGGCGCCTGCGGAGTTTTGAACTCTGGCAGGATCAAGATGACGGCGCTGCCGCGAACTGCACGCGGACTGCACTTACTCACTCGCCCACCGAGAGGTGTGTGTGTGTGTGTGTGTGAAGCGCGGCGTCGGCCACCGACGGGCAGTCAGTCACCCAAAGCGGAGAGTCTTCGCGATGCCGCCGGTGCACCGCTTCACGTTGCCGCGCATTCTGCACGCTTCTGCAGTGCGAGCTGAAAGCGTGCTGGAAGCCGTAATAATTTAATTATTCTGCACTCAAAATCCCTGCGCCCGGTACGAGAGCCGCCAGACCTCGAGATGCCCTCGTAAAGAGGACCGCGTCACCTCTAAATTTCGGTCTCCGAACGCGCGGCCGTATCAGTTCTTGATCGCAGCATCAAATTGATCTTTTGTTGCATTCATTTTATTTGATCTCTTCGCTGTTTTGGTTTACGACATTTTCTCCCCTCCACTTTTTCGCATTTCAAGAGTTTTTAACATGTCAAAGTTGTTGTTGTTGCTGCTGCTGCTGTTGTTGTTGCTGTTGTTATTGCTCACTTGTACAGGATTAAGAGAAAAGGAGAAAAAACCCGGCCACCGATACGAATCTCATTTTATCGTGTGCAGTTGATCGGTAAATCGTTTGTTCGATGGTTTTCCTCTGCCTGCTGCTCGCACCAAATCGTTTCTTTTCGGCAAGGATTAGTGTGAGGATTAATGTCAACTCATTCATCAATAAATAAATAAATTTACTTATTATAGCGTCTGTCAGGCGTTCCTCGCCTCTTCGAGAGTCAGATTTGTTCGAAGGCTGACAATTCTGTGGCTCGAACTCGGCACTCCGAGAGTAGTCGGGTTCGCGGCGGGAGGGAGTGCGAGGGGGGCCGTCAGTTCGTTTTCTTTTCTCATACAATTTTAAAGACAATCTATATTTCTCAGTTTTTAATTTTAATTTTGATTTTCTCCCATTGTGGTCTCATATTGTTCGATATGTATTGCGACGAAGCGTTCAAAAGTGCTTATTATTGAAAACCCATTTTTTATACTGGAAAGTTGGTTCCATTAAAACTTTCATACTTTTTGACACTCTTAATTTAATGTGCACTGAACCAATTTTTGTCCTCACCAAATATTAAGGCCAAGTTAGTCATTGATTCGCCCTTTGAACTTCATATTCAGTTGTTTTCCTCCCAAGAGGAGGGAAATTCCTCCTTCTACATCGAAATTATGTTTGATAAAAAATACAAGTAAAAATTCTCTCTGAATCTTAAAGCTCGCAAGCAAGTCACAGTTCAGTCACGAAAGTCACAGATTTTTCAGTCTCGAAAGTCAAAAATTTTTTAGTTCCAAAGCGACTTTCGTGGGATTTGTCGAAATCTCAGTTAAATCAATGAAATCTTAAATGTGGCGAAAAATCCTGATCAAGATTAATGTCAGATTTCACAACGGAAATATAGAAATATCATATATTAACACTTTACAGGCCCGGTCGCAATACTTATCGAGCAAGGTATGTGCCATTGTTTCCAAGAACTTTTGTAAGACGAGATTGTATAGAAGAAAAACTAACATTTTGCTTGATCCGAAAGATTTCTTGACTTAAAGTAATTAGATTAAATTAAATCAATGAAAGTCCAAAGAAAAAAGGTGAGAAATCTTTATAAATAAGAATGAACTAGAATGAGGCTAAAATAAATTTCACAATTGAATTGAAATCAAAGATAACAAAATACGATCGTGGCCGAGATTCCCTCGCTGCCTTCGATAAGCAAAAATAATGAGAGGGCGGGCAAAGGGCACACAGCCAATAAATAACTAAATCAAATGTAGTTTCGTTCCGCTTGTGAGAAATTGCAAGCAATCGAATTTATTGCTGTCATATGTCCACTGCTACCAACTGCAACAACGGCAAAACCGTCTGAAAACTGTCGGCGCCACAGCGTCGACTCGACCGAACAAAAGGAGTGACAAATCTTTCACCTGGAAACACCGTCGTCCATTCCTATTCAAACCCGGCGAGGGGACGTGAAATTCGAATCGATCGCCATCGAAAGTATGGCCTTCCCAGCCTTCTGAGCGAGAAGGAGATAATTTGGTTGGCCGCCGCTTTTCTCTCCCTTTAAAAATACATTTCGTAATTCTGGTCGCGTTCCAGCCTTCCAAGCTGCGGTAGATCGACTTGATCGGTCCTTTGACCGATCAAGGGAAAGGACATTCGAGACAAACATGCAGGACTGAAGGAAGAATGAGCTGTCACGCAGAGGAGAGCAAAGAATTAAATCAAAAACAACTACGGCAATCTGGAGGAATAAAAGTCTCAATTATCTCTCGCCACCAACCACTCTACAGTCGATCGCTGCGATTACAAAGAGCAGAAAAAACCGAAAAATTCTTCACTGTCATGTTGCTGCTGCATCGTGTTGCTCAGCCTCTTATTTCATTTCAATTCCTCAGCGCGCTGGTGCCTCTGTCATCTGTCCGGATCGTTCGTTTGTCATATCGTCGTGTTTTATTGTCTCATCATCTGTCAAACTTTTGCGTACCCTTTTGGCCGCCGCCGCCGCCGCCGCCGCCGCCGCCCCTTCCTCCGAACACTCGCTGGCTGTTCGGCTGTGTGAATTGTGTTTTGTAGGATTGAGAGGAGCAGCAACAACAGATATTTTTATGAATTGGCATTTTTGTACAATGCGCGGGAGGTCTAAATTGTTTTAGCCTTCTCTTTCTGAAGGAAGGCTGGTGGTGGTATGCCTGGTATAATTGCTGTCGTTATTGTTGTGTTGTTGTTGTTGTTGTTGTTGTTTCTGCTGAGGCCACGTACCTTTACGAGGCCTACCTGTAGACTCCTGTCTCCTGTTGCTGCCGTTTTTTCCGCTCCGCCTCAAGAATGTCAAAGTGGAATGCGCAGCAACCTGTTGTCTTGAGTAATTGGACACTTCAAGCACCGTCCAGTCTGGCTGGTGGTATTCCATCAACATTATCGGCCAACACAATCATAATTAACATGAGTACTGCGATCATTCATCATCGGCAGTATCGTCATCGTCGTCAGTTGTGTGCAGTGGGTTTCTTTTTAGATGGTACAGTTTGCTAGAGTTTTTGAACGAACCGACAATTGCATCGGTTTCCCAACTATACAACAGACTGAACTGAGATCTGACTCTTTTCCAAAGTCCAACTACTAAATAAAATCCTAAAGAGTTATTCTTAGTTTAATATACTTGAAGTTTCTGTCATTCTTCTAATTGTTTCCTTTTTCTTTTGCTTTCTTGTCGTATTAAAGGAATTTCTATATAAAAACAACAGACAAATAACGTCAATACCACTCACACACACGTGATATCAAATTGATGTCTTGATTTTTTACAACCGGAATTGGTGGCAGTAATAAAAACAACAATAAAAACAACAACAACAGCAACAACAACAGCAACAACAACAACAACAACAACAAAATAAAAGCAGTAGCACGTAAACAAACAATCAGATATACAATAGTAAACCCATAATTAATACCAGCTGTAAATATCGCCACTCGCAAGTCTCAATCTCGGCTTGACTTCACTGAATATTGAGAGTTAGTTTGACTGTTTGATTGATTGGCGTGAAGACAGAAGGACACATTAAAGACACTCATAAAATATGAAGAACAAAATGCCTCGAGAACAAAAATAGGGCTATCCGTTTATAAAAACCACAGAAGCAAGAACAATAACAATAAATTGTCTTTCTTACTTATCTTTGCTGGTATATACAGGTTACCTCCAGCCTTACCTTTTATATCCTTATATTTTGGACCAGGAAAACTCTTCCCTTACTGTATATTTTAACACAGAAACGGTATCCGGATTTAAGCTTTTCGTCCGGACAATGCAATTTTGAAACTCTACTTTAAGTAAATTTTCTTCAAGTAATGGAAACATCTGACGTCGTCAGGTTTCTTTTGCTGTTGGAATTGCTGTTGTTCTTATGTTGTTCCATGCAGAGTGGAGGCATTCGTTTAATACCACGATATGGTACCATGGCATCTAGTTGATGACGGTATCACTTGTTGGTCCTGCCTTACCTGCCAGCCCGCAGCAGAGTGTTCAAATGATGGCGTTGCAATTGCTAGCGCTATTGTGAAATCAACGCACAGTTGCAGATATAATTGCGCCAGATTCATAGATAGATTGCCAGACGAGTGATATGTGAGCACGTTGTGGTTACCGGCTGATTGTAGTTGCGAGCCACTGTCGCTACTGTTGTTGCCCGCCGCTGCAAGTTGGAATCATTATTTTCTTAATTATACCAATTTGAGAGCAGATATGCCGCTGCTGAAGTAGGAAATACAAATGACGAACGTGTTTTGACACATACAACTATTATTGTTGTTGTTGCTATTGTTGTTGTATTTGTTGGTGTTGTTGTTGTTATAGCAGATGTTGCTAATTTAGTTTTCATACACATTCGTAGTTTAAATTCTGAAGAGAAATCCAGAGCTAGCATCATCCGTATGTTCGAATATCATCGGAAAGTGAATTTCAACTCGAAAAGCCTGAAATAACTCCACAATCCGCGGACATATTTGTGACCTGCGCCTTCACAGCATCCAACCAAAGAAGAGATGCAAAAATAAAGTGGAAGCGTATATAGTTGGTCTGGAATAAAATCGTGACTTGCCAGCATCCGATAAAAGTGCATACCAAATGTACCCACCAGCAGGATATTTGAGAAGTTCCATCAGAGTCAGCAACAGCATCATGAACGTCATTGTCATCATCGTCAAGGCCATCATCGTCAAGGCCATCATCGTCACTGTCATCATCATCAAAATTGCCAGCGTAACAAACGTTGTAGTCGTCATAATATTCATCAAAATTCGCCTACATTTTCATCAATATTGGAATTAACATCCATGCCACTGCTTTTGTCACTAATATACGTAGCAACTTCACAGTCGTCATCATCGTCATCATGATCACCGTCATCCCCATCAACATCATCATCATCATCATCATCATCATCATCCTCATCATTATTTTCATGGCAATCATCATTATCAGCAGTATTATCACAGTCATCATCACAGTCACACGCTAAGTTGGTCCATCCTTGAATAGAGGACAAAATATTGGAAAACCTTCGCATCAACAATAATAGCAACAACAACAATGACAACAACAATTTCAGAACCCCCATACCCCAGACCAGAAGTAACCAAATCGGACCGAACAAGAACCGAACGCATGCCAGGCCGGTCCTGACTGTGCCGCTTGGATTCAAACCGCACCGCGTCGCCGTGCCGCGCCGAATTCACAGCGAAAATGAAAGAAAAATTTGCATATTTCATTGAGAAGGAATTTCAGTCATTGCAGGAGTGCGGAAAAATACAGCACAGCATGGATGGACCACGAACGACGACGACTACGACGACGACGACGACGACGACAACGACAACGACGACAACGACAACGACAACGACGACAACGACAACGACAACGACAACGACAACGACAACGACGACGACAACGAAGACGCAGTTGATGGAGTTCGGTGACCAAACGGACAACCAACGACGACAAGGACTTCAGCCAGCCGGCCGATGAGCGTGATGATTATACAAAAAAAAAAATTCCAAAAAGAAATAAAACAAAACTAAAGTAACTCATTCATATAGAAGAATACAGAAGACTTCACGGACTTCAAAGCGGATGTGAGACTCTCTAATCTGAAGAATTCCATCAGTGCAGGCGATGACCAAAATTAATAAGAAGAAGAGGAAGAAGAAAAACTGAGCCACGAACAAGAAATGACCACCGGAGAAAATAATATGGCGAAATAAAGATGGCGCAGCAGTTGAAAAGACCGCACAGAGACTATGCAAGGAACTTGAAAAGCACTCCATCACACAGGAACACACACACACGCACACACACACACACACATACACACACGCACACATACACACACACGCGCACTGCAAGGGTTAAGCAAATTGACCAACTTCACTAAACCAGCCCCACAAAGAGAAGCAATGAAGGTAGTTAATCCAGCTGAGTAGAATTTAATTCGTGAACAAAATGGCGCCACGAATGGGTTAGCAACAAGTTAAAAATACACTGCGAGAAGTTTTTGTGAATTGTAGTAAATTTATAATATGATTTGCGTAAGTTAAAAGGGAAAAAGCGGTAGAAGGAACAGTCAATTAAATACCATTAATAAATAATTCTCTCTCCAGTGCCTTCTCTCTATTCTTCGTCTCAAATGAATTTTCTAACCGATCTCCAGAAAACCAAACACTGTGAAGTTTTTAGGAGTTTTTTGTCTGCAGTAAAGTAAACCGAAATTAGGAAATGATATTCATTGTCCATGCCAAGCATTTGTTAGTTCTGAAGGGATGAGAAATTGGTGGAAGAAGAGCATAGTAATTGCGAAGGCCGCTCATTTACTTTGGTTTGCGAAAAGTTTACATAAAATCTTATATAAACCCATATAAGACTAATAGGACTATTTCTTTCTACTAAGAGGACCTACCTACGAGGGACAGTAGTGCTCATGCTCTTCCATGAATTCACTAACTTTTCTAAATGTACTTGTCCCCTCAATTGATTAAATGCAACTCAAAATCAATTGGAATGAACCGATTCCTCCGTTCGTCATCGGCTTCATAGGGACGGAAAGAGTTGTTTCCTCGCACATTTTGGCTTAAAATTCTGTATAATATGAATGTAGAACGCACCGGAAAGGTCGGATAAAATTATATTTGATTTGTGGCGAATGCTTTAGCAACTGATATCAGATTTTATTTACCAATATGGATCGGATGCGAGAACATTTCCCTTTTAAGATCCTTGAACGGCTTTTCTAGTTCACTTAAACGTCTTTTCCAGTTCTCAACGCGATTAGGCTTTTCAACACCAGTTGGAAATCCAGTGAAATGTGTCCCCATGGAACACGGGTCCCAAGAACTACAAGGAAGTTTCCCCTGTTCCGCCTTTCCAGATTCAAGTACGCAGTTCTTCTCAGTGTAGCCGTAAATTATCTTCGGTTAATAATTAAATGTGTCTCTTTGCTTTTTGTAGTCACTGCTCATGTTGCCACATGACGCCATAGCTGAGCAGATGGTCACACGTATGCAGTCAATCGGAAGCAATGGGATTCGACGTTAAGCTGCACCGAGAAACCCGATCGGCAGCGAAAACCGTCCGAATTGGATCATGTTGCGTACATACAGGGTGGTGTCAAGCGTCACAGGTTAACTGAAGTGTTAAGGAGGGACAACAAACGCCAACAACACCAAGAACAACGCCAACAACAACAACAACATCGACAACAACATCGGCAACAACATCCACAGCAACAATGGCAGCGTTACTTGTCGAGAACTTCATATCAAATTATAGCGAAGATGGACTCGCCGTGGAGGGGGCAAAAGGCGAAAAATGGCCTAAAGAGTCTGCTATGAAAAAATTAGACTTCATTAAAATATGTTGCAGCCAAAAATCATCAAGTTAAAACGCCCCTTAGCAGCTCGACGAGGAGATATCAACAAATTTGCATAAAATCACAGCGAAGCGAATAAAACAACACAGCAGAAACGCAGCGAAACTCGGGAAACCAACAACAAAACGTACGTATTAAGCTTTACAAAAGGCCAAGTTAACAAGTGTCACGTACGGAATATAAATTTAAATAACCCTTTGCAGACAGGACCAGAACCAGAACAACAACAACAACAGCAACAGCAACAGCGGCAACAGCAGCCGCAGCAACCGCAGCAACCGCAGCAACCGCAGCAACAACAACAACAGCGGCAACAGCACAACCATAAAGCGCACAGACAGACGACAGAAATAAGCAGCGCGATCACAAGAACGCAGGACAAGATAAGCAGATAATTTTAAAAATCACCTAAAAAATGTTGACAGAGCGGCGAACAGACGAACCGGCCGGCAGACACGCGGATAGACTGACAAGCAGACGCAGCAACCGACCGTCGAGGGAGGCGGAGAGCGCACACAGCAGTTTGTCATCCCGGCAACACGATCGGCCAACTCGGTGATCGGCTCGCTCCTCTAAACAGCCTGCTGTGGCATCGCTACGAAACCCTTTCGCTGTGAACCTCATTGATGTTGCTGCTGTTGCTGTTGTTGTTGCTGTGGTTTTGCTGTGTGATCTTACACGATGTTTAACTAACCGCAACAACTAATTCACCAACCGCGTACCGTCATCCATCCATCGATTCGCCGTTCGGCAGCGGCATCGGCATCGGCATCGTCATCGGGCGGGAATGCCGCAGTAGGACGTGTTGTGTGCCGCAGGATTCATTCATGTCTCTGCTGGACCCTTGTTTTGTGACTGCAAAAACACGCCAGCAGCCTTGTTTCACCAGCGCAAGGACGACATAAAAATAAAAGCGACGACAACAGCGATCGCGCCCAATAAGTGTTCCACGGATACCCGAAATTCGGCACAAAAGATCGCCGCGAAGAATCGCAAAACAAACAATTAGAATCTCTGGCCGAACGCATTCCTCCGGCATACGAAAGCGAAAAGAATTCAAATGTCGTACGTCTGCCGAGCGTGCGTACAAATGCGGCGATCGTGTGCGACGATCGTGTGCGATGATCAACTTTAAGCTGAATGAATTATAAAAGCGTGGATGGGTTGTTTTTTGCGAGAACCCGAAAATTCGATAACAATAACAGCAGCAACAACACCAACAACAACAACAACAACAACAACAACGACCAACAGCGAACACACTAAATGAATGACAACAACAAGCGTTGTCAAATCTCGCTCGTAGACACTTCAAGACGAGGGTTCACAATCGTGAGCCGATCTTGTTTAGCCATGCTAGTTAGCGCGTTCCGGCGATAAGCCTGCTGCAGCCCGCAGCCACACATCGACCAGCAGCACAGCAGCAACACCAACAACAACAGCAGCAGCGACAGCAGCAACATTCAACAATACGAGCGGCACAATTCACATGCCGCGCGCTGCCAAACCGCAAACGATCGGCAATCGAACTTAATTTGCCTGTGCCAAGAGTTCCACCTACAGCGGCTCATTATGACACATACGAGGGCAGCGGCGGTGAGAACCAGCTTACTTTCCATCGCCAGCGGCAACACCGGCCAAGCGGGCGTCGGGCGTCGGGCGTCGGGCGTCAGGCCTCCCGAAAACCCTTCGCGGCGGCTCCATCTCTCCGCCACAGACGCCGCCTCCTCTCGTGCCGCGCCGTCGCCATCCGCCAGCCGACGAACCTTTCCATGCCTTGCGCCGGAAACGAGCTGAATTCCAAACTTCTAAATCTCCAGCAGGAACGTCTTGGGTCGGAGCGACTACCTCTGCCCCGAGGAAGGATCAGCCGCGCTCAGCAGCAACACGTTCACCACGTTATGATCTCACGTTGTCGGGAGTCCAACTCGTTTGTCTGTAAATGTCTTGGCTCCCTCCATTCCCCTCCCGCCCCCAAACCCCTCCTCATGCGGTCTCCTTCTTGCTTTCTTGATTTTATTTTCGGGGGTTTCTGGTGCCTCAAAATGAGATCAAATAAGATAGCGCCACGGATCCACCATCGTTCGGGTGGCTTGAATGATCGTTGTTTGTTGTGGCTGTTGTTGTTGTTGTGGCTGCCGCTGCTGGTGCTGGTGCTGGTTCTGCTGCTGCTGCTGCCGCTGACTGCTTATTGTGTTGATTGTCAGTCGCCGACAGTGGCTCATGGCTATAATTCAAGGCTCGACGATCGTCGCTGATGATCACCGTGAGGCCGCGCGAGGATGCGCCTGCGCTGCTGACTGCCGGCCGCCGGCTGCTGGTCGTGGCTGTGGCTGGGATGCCGATCTCGATGACGATGACGATGACGATGACGATGACGATGACGATGACGATGACGATGACGATGACGATGCCGTTGCCGTTGCCTGCCTCGTTTGTACCAACGACGTGTGAAGATGACCGACCGCATTGCAGCAAACACGCTGCCTGCTCGCTCGCTCGGGTCTCATTGGATTGAATTCCAAACGACGACGAGTCTTTGATTTGGTGTCAAGTTCAGCAGAAGTTTTTTCACCTTTAATTCTTCTCCGATTGCGTCTCTCGGCGTGGGTATTCAAATTATTTGCTCGCATTGTTATGCGCGAGCCGCCTAAAATTGTCCATTGATGACGAATAATGAGGACTCGGCGACTCGCGGAATGTGCTGGAAGTGAGCGCGACCTCGATCTCGTCCAGTGCCGAGGCATTTTTTTCGAGTAAGGTAAAGTCCACGCGGATGATGGTGAAATAATCTGAGCTGTACTTTCTTATTTCCGCGGAGCTTAGAAAAAACCAGCCGATCTGCTCTTCAACCAGGTGATCGACGATAATCGCGAGGGGAATCCATTCAGCCAACGCCTCCATACGTGTGACTGCTACCAATTATGCGACGCCAGTCTACTTACGTTATATTGTGAAATATTTTGTGAATGAGTGGAACGCGTTAAATGAAGAAAACAGCGAGTTCGGATGCGATCTGCGGTTGGGAACGGCTCACACATCGAGATCTTGAATGTGAGTAATCGAGGTTCTACTTATTTAACTCTGTCGATTCAGCGTGAATCTTCCGAAGAATATGATAATCCCTGAAATTAAGGCATAAAACTGTCCACTGAAACAGACAAACCAAACCATTCATACAACTCTGTAAATCCGAGCGGTTGAAGTCACAAAACGTGCTGATCATCGATGTGATTTAGACGATCAAATGATTGAATAGTCGATTGAAGGTGACTCAGATGATCACTTAATTTGGACTCTACTAATCATCTATTGGAGTCAAGAGTACCGAAACAGCCATACAATCCAAACGACTGCTTCATGACAATGTGAAAAAATGTGGACCAAACTATCTAAAGATCGTACCGATCGATCTAAGGATCGCACTGATCGAAGATGATGTGGAGAGATTCAAATAATTCGCCTATCTAAGAAGTCCAGATGACTTCCTAGCCAACTCCAATGATCTACGTCATCCAAATAATGGAGACGATTACCAGAATCGAGTTATAGCCTGATTTTAATAATCTTAACTTTAATAATCTTAATTCCGAGGCTGTTGTGGAAACTGTCGGTGGGTTTTCGTGTGCAGCTGCTGCTGCTGCTGCAAGTCGACAACGATAACATCTGTGTGTTTTTATCATTATCAACATCATCCTCCGCGTCATGGTCCTCAAGATGCTTAAAAATGTCCCGCTTAGCAACGCCAACAGGATATCTAAGAGATAAATTTCACTCTTGCAGTGACAATAGAAATTCACTCAGGTTCGTTTCTGACAGATTCGAACAAAAACCTTAACAAATCGGTGCATGTTCAAAGCAATTGAGAATGAATGAGTTCATTAGAAAGGAATCAACGGCGAAGAAATGCTGTTGCTCAGACATTAGAACCGCCTAAGGAAGAAAAGAGAAGGAGAAGGAGGAGAAGGAGGAGGAGGAGGAGAAGACGGAGAGGCCACGGAGAAACACCTTGATTCCAACACAATACGCAAGGGAAATCGGAGTGAAGAAATCAAGGCAAGCCATCACAACATTACACGATCCCGAACTCGTACGAAGGTGTGTCCTCTTCAATGGTCCTTATAACTGTATAAATGGTTTTTGTCATTATATTGTGCGATCTGTAGAAGCCTGTGAGGCATTGGGTTTGTAGTCAATAAAGGCTTTGAGTGATTATTGGTTTTTGTCTTCGTAAAGATGTCAGGATACTTCCTGTGTTGCGTGGCGATGATTATCTGGTGAGAGCGAGAGATGTCGGTGATGCGACTTTAGTTGACAATCGAAGAGGTTTTGCTTCGTAGAGGTTCTGCTGTATTTGCCTTGATTTTGTTGAGGGGAGCAATTATATTGAGGTTCTATAGATCGGGGGTGAGGAAGTTTTTGAACCGTGGACTTATTGCTGAATCTCTCAGAAACCCCAATTCTTATTGTTCTGTCCACTAACTCCACAAATATTTTTAATTTCGAGCGGATCGTTTGAGCTTTCTGAGGAGCAGGAAAGTTCTGCGCCGAAGAGAGGATTCTGGAGGGCATCAGAAAGAGTTGGTTCTCTCCGTCAAACCCGAATTTTTCCTCACAAATTGGAGGTCTCGAGATCAGTGACTTTTGTTCCACATTCAAAAGAGAGACAAAAGTCTCTCTTGGACTCTCTGGGCTCCTTGCATTGGGCTAAAGTTCCCCCAACTCCTCTGTCTGGCCAAGAGAACAGAGCGGGGAAATGTTAGCCCCACTGCGACATGGGATTACTTGACCCGCAATCATCTGCGAAAATCATTCCTCTTTAATTGTTGCAGATTTCCTCAAATTACTTCGTTCTCAGTCCATGTGACATCCCGCTCTCATTCTGATCCCAGAGACAATCGGAAAAGTTTTTCAATGGCCATCTCTTCACTCAGAAGCCGAAAAATTCTCAGGAAACGATATCTCACCGTCCTGCCACCCTGGTCGACATCACTTTCTCAACTTGTCACTGTGATTGCATTTCTTCCCGATTCCCTTCTTTCTGTTCCCATACGGACTTCGCTTTCATCTTGTGAAAGTGTACCGACATCAGCGAGGACCACTGCGATTCACGGAGGTGGCAATCGATGAGTCGCTGCTGCCTCGCACTCTGCACAGCACACCCGTGTCCTGCCTGCCATCAAGGACCTTCTCGCCCAAAGCGGCCACCGCCACCGCCGCAGCCACAGCAACAGCAACAGCAACAGCAACACACTGCACCATCTCGCCGGGGAGGAGGACGGCGGCCGGCGGTCGGCGGCCGGCGGCCAGCGGCCGTAATTCACGCATTGTGATGGCTCAATTTTTGTTTTCCCAGCTCAATTGTTCGAAGTTTGCACGATCATCGTTGGGTTCCTTCGGCTTTCCATGCCATTGTGTCGGCCACATCGTGCGCGCATAACTGTGAATCCTCGGCGTCCTCGTTCTCAATGCGATCGCTGGTAAATATTTTCTCAGCGTCTCCGTGGGCCGCTCCGCCAGCACCGGCAATAACAATAACAACAATAACAATAGCGCTGACGAGAACAATCACTGCGGGCGCAACAACATCGACACCAACAACGGCAACAAGTGTTGCTCGGCCAGATATTTTGACAGATTTTATTAGTTCAGGTTGGTGAGAACAAGTTGTCGGCCGGCCGGTTGGGAAAATAGAAAAAGAAAACGCTGCACAAAGGATCAAATAATCGGCCGAGGATGTCATAAAATTTTCCAGAATCGAGTGCATAATAGACTTTCGAATGTTTTTATGGCCTTTTGGCGCCACAGCACATCTTTTCATACTTCGTGTTTAATTGAATAAATATATTTTCGTTTCCCAACACTTGTTTGCACAAACGGTTCACACGAACGGGACTTTCGGTCATCTCGCTTTCGATGTTCGATGATGAAAAGCCTTTTCGATCGCGGTCCTCCCTTTGCCGTGTTACCTCAGACGAGAACAAGCCTTCTGTCCCGTTATTCGACTGTTAATTCGGTGAGTTTTGCCATCGAATTGAGTCCTCACTAGTGGAGGCGCTACTTGAAAGCCGCACGTGATGGCTCGATCCGAACCCGTTCCAGCAAGATCGCACACGATCGCGCAGGTAACCGGGCGCGGAATCCGCGCCAAACTTTTCCCATGGCCGCTTCTGCCAACTCTAATAAGGGGTTCCACCGACGGACAAACGAGCAGCAGCAACAACAACGGCAACAACCGCAGAAGATGGCCACAACAAGATGGAAACGAGGAACGAAGTGTGAATGCCTCGCGAAAAAGTCCGATCATTATGTATTGATATTTTCACTTGGATGCTGAGTGTTGAAGAGGTTGAAATGAAGGGGGTTCAGGGGGAGGGAGGGGAGGAAACGTGTGATGATGAGCTGGCAACGCCTCCAACGAAGCGCCAACATAAAACGAGGTGCGTGCGCGGCGGAACCTGCGAAAATTTTAATGATAACACTTGCAGCAACAGCAACAGACAACAAGAATAATCGCAGCCGCCGCCACCGCCACCGCCACCGCCACCGCCACCGCCACCGCCACCGCCGCCGCCTCCGCCACCGCCACCGCCTCCGCCACTGGCACTGGCAACAGCGCAGGCCAACAGCAACACCAACAATAACCACGCAACAACAGAAACGACGAGGAGAGAAATAAACATCCGCGGCGGCACCAACAATAAACCCGGCTAATCAAGCGCCCTGCAATCGCGGCTACGAAATCAACTCGTTAACTTGTTACCGCGGCAGCGCCCCCCGAGCAGCATGCAGGCGGTGGTTCAGCGGTTCCAGTTCGGCGCGGTGCGGTCAACTTCAAACCGCAGCGAGGCGAAAATAAAAATTACACCGCCCTGCCGCGCCGCCTCCGCCTCCGCCTCAGCCGTCGCTGTCGCCGTCGCCGTCGCCGTCGCCGCAGCCTGCAAGTCGTCCAGTCTGCCGGTTGCCGGTTGCCAGTCTACGGTCCTCCACATCGTCCGGACGCCGCCGGGGCAGCGTGCTGCTGGCATGAATGGCCATTGTTAGCCAGCCGTAAAGTAGGTGGTTTTGCTGCGGCCGCCAGCAGCTTGCTGTGCCGTGCCGTGCCGCGCCGCGCCGCGCCGCGCCGTCCCACATCGGATGCGTTGCGCTCCACTTACCGACTGCCTTGCCTGGCTGCGTGGAGGGGCGCTCCTTGTAAGGCTTCCGCCTGGACGCACACTCACACACGCGCGCGCGGGCACGCAGCCAAACCAGCAGGCTGCTCGCACTGGCAGCTCCTTGTTGCGTTTCTGTCTGGAAGCGAGACACAAAGGATTCGCATCTTCCGCCATATTATTAACTTATTTATAACCAATAAAGTTGCAATAAGCCGGTCGACGGCGGAGGGTAAGGTTAGGCGGGCTGGCAGAGAGACAGAGAGAGAAAAACGCATGAGAGAAGACGCGTTAAAAACTCTAGTGAAGCTTGGAACGTTCGAATACAACTGAAGTCGCTTTCTTGCAGTGTAACCGAAGGCAGTGCGGAGCGAAGACGCCTACCGCGGCTGCCTGGCTAGTTAGCTACACCTTGTCGATGCGAGGTTCCCACAGATATCGCTTACATGCGCCACAAACTCCGACATACCAGCGCAGTTGAGGAAGCGGGAGCTGATGAGGGCGCGGATGAGGCGCTGGCGCTGGCGCTGGCGATGGCGATGGCGATGGCGATGGCGGAGGTGCAGGTGGCAGTGGAGGAGCTGCGGGCATTCCCGTCGAGAGCGCTTTCGGTTCTGCGATGGCTTCCTCGCGGGTGCGCCATTAAAATGTGTCAAATATCAGGGAAGACGATGATGACCACCATGCAGTTGGTGTGTGCGACGTCGGATCGAAGGTCCGCGATGACAGCTGTGCGGACGCGCGAGAGGTGTTCAGCTCGATGGCAACAACAGCGCGTAATGTCTATATTTAGCAGCGAACCGCGTGTGGAACTTGCAGAAATCCGAGTGGGGCTGAGGGGTCTCTGCGGAACGCGGACAGCGTCTAACAGCAGAACTCAATGACAGCGAAACTACGGAGCCAACGACGCTGAGAGCGGGAGGACGCTTTGATGAGTCGCTTGCGGCGCTTCGTTTTCGCGCTATAGTCGGGGCGGTCGGGGGAGGGAGGGGGGGACTGTAAACTGGCGCAGGCCTACGCGTGTTCTACACCGATTTCGAAGCAGCTGCTGCGTTCGTTGTTCTGTTCCCTTCTGAGTCCCCAATGATGATCCGTCGCCTCTAAAATGAATATTTTGAACACATTTCACGCAAGCTTCCCCGCTCCCGCTCGCCACACGCGGCACCCCAGGGAGCTCCGCCAGCATCCGCTCCGCCACCGCGTCGGTCCGCCTTCCCGCCTTCCCGCCTCGCGATCTAATCTTTCATTCATAAGTCGTACAAATTATCAGCCAATTCATTTGCCGCGCTAATCGTTACAGACTTTTTTAATTGCCTTCCTGGCGGATTCGGCCGAGATATCTGGCGCTGCTTGTTTCCATAAATTATGATTTCTTCATCGCGGGCGCGCATCTCCTGCGCGGATATTCCACGCCGCCGATCATAATGGCGATGATGGCGTGATGGCGGCGTGGTTGTTGTTGCTGGCGGCCGCCAGTTTGCGGTTTTCGCGCGGCGATCTTCTTCGGGAGGTCAAAATTTATGCTTTTCTCGCTAATTTAATTACGGCGGTCCTTTTGTTTATGGAGCGACGGGTAATTTATGCGCCCCACTGGATATAATTAATATGGGCCGCACCGTCCCGATTTCGATGTCGTGTTGTTTCTGTTTCTGCGCTTCTTAATCTTGCAACAAATTGCGGAATGGACAACATTTTGGGTGTTTTCCCCCCCCCCCCTTTGTGGGTGTAAAACAGTGAAGAATCCCATAACTTTTCAGAGGTTTGCATCGGTAATTTCGGAACAGTTTTTCGGGATTTTATTTTTAGTTGAGAATTTCATTCAAACCCGCAGAATCTGGATAAAATTTTTATCGAATTTCTTACTTTCCAACTAACGCTAACATTTCTCACTTCGAAAGGCAGAAGTAAGACTTGAAATTTTATTCATACCCGCTTTACAAATAATAGAAACAATAAAATAAATTACTGCCACAACTGCTACAGCAACAACAACAACAAACACTCATCTAACAACTGCAAATAACTTAATAATTCATAATATTTTAATAAGAACGTCGGCAGCTCGCCGAATGAACTCACGTGACCAACGCAGGCTGTTAACATTTTAAATTACATCAATTAAAAAACAATAGAAACCTGAGCTGCTTCCTCCCGCTCAGCCACGCCCCCCCCCGCCTTCCCAACAACCGACTATCAGTGACTTCGCTGCTTTTAAGTGAGCGGCGGTGCTACACGACGGAGAAACACGTTTGCATTTAATTTCCTTCTTAATGAGTTTAGATTTTTATTTGTTCAAATGCATAATAATGCACGATGTGTGTGTGTGTGTGTGTGTGTGTGATCTATGTATGTGTGTATGCGTGGAATGGGAGGCGCAATGCGGCTGCTGTGAGAGGCTACATTTTCACAACAACAACAACACGAAGTACACGACGGCAAAATCACTTCATTTCTCAGTTATTTTGTAATTAATAATTACAACCAACTACTGATCGCTATTAAATATTAATTAACTAATTAATTAATAAGTGTGCGACTTAATTAACGAAGTATTGAATTATTTAACTACTTAATTAATTGACCTTGTAATTAATTGCTTTAATTATCAATTTACTTATTAAAATTCATATTAAAAAATATTTCATTTAAAATTTCAAGTATATAATTAAAATAACTAATTAAATACTTAATTAACTAATCGACTGACTAAACATTTTATTAATAAAAAACATTAATGGGTATTCGGAATTAATTAATAATAATTATGTAATTAATAATTATATAAAATTAAATATAATAACAAAATTAAAAGAATTAAGTAGTTCAGTTAAGTTATCGCAGCCAATTAATTAAGTAATTAAAACACTTAATTAATCAGTTCCTGCGTTCATTAACTACTGATAAATTAATTAGTCAACTTAACAGGCTAATTAATTATTGTATTACTTGCGTAATTAAGTAGTAAATTAATTAATTATCAGAGCTTCTCATGGGAGAGAAATTCAGAATTCCTTTTCACAAACTGAGCAAAACCTGTTAATTTTTGGTTAATTTCGCCCCGCATTTTTTACACCGACCGACCGACCAACCAACCGACCGACCGATCGTAGGGTTGCGTTGGGATTTCTGTGAGCGGAGTTATTAATAGTTAATTATATTGATTTTGATTTTTATTGTCTTTAAATTGTTTAGCCGCAGCTACAACGGGGATTTTTTCTCGCTTGTTTAATGACGACGCTGCTCTGCTATGAAAATATTTCACTATTTACCAGCTGATGTTTTATTATTATGTAACAATTCAAGTTCGTGCTTTGCTTAATTTATTAATTGCAAATTAATTAATAAGTTCTTTAAAAATCCGGAAGAACTTCGTCGAAACTTGATATTTAATGATGCTGCAGAGTTTGGAATGAAAGTAATGAATTTTCCTGATTATCTTGCCACGTACAACGTAATCAAATAAAATGTTTTTTCCGTTTGTTGATGAAGAAAAAGAAAAAAATTGTGAGAGATTTCTTAAAATTTCTCATCTCATCGTCTGCCAACTTCAATAATTTCCACTGAAAACAGTTTTCGAGTACTTGAATCATTCGTGAAATTCCCGCATTCCACTTGTTGTGAGTCATTTGAATGCTGCTCTGCAACTTTTCACGCTTTACAAACCGCAAAAATTCGAAATCTATAAAATCGAAGTTGACGTTGACGTTTTTTTTGTGTTTTTTCTTGTGTTTTTTTGGTGTTTTTTTGGTGTTTTTTGGTGTTTTTTCTGTGCAAACTCGCGTCATCGTGTCACACTTTGAACTGCGATGGCAACAATTAACAGTTCATTGAGAGAACTGCGGCAGTTGTTGGTGTTGTTGGCGTTGTTGTTGTTGGCGTTGTTGTGACGTGTTATCAAAAGTGTGTCATTACTGTTACTCGCGATTCGCGATTCGCGCTTCGTTGCAGTCGACTGCGTTCGTTTGTTCGTCTGCCGCCGAAATACTTGACCGCTGATTCAAAGCGCGTTTGCCTTGTGACGTCACGTCGCAGCCATTCGTCGCTCTCAGCAAAACGGATGTGTTTGCGCGATTAACTGCTGTTTTGCCGCGCTCTGCGATAATCAATGACGAGTCACAGCACACGAACACCTAAATATTTTCACACTTGTTGGCCTGCTTGTGATTTTTTTTGATAAAATTTCAGTGCTCAACCCTCTGATGGGGGATGAGGAGTGGGGATCATTTTCGTTTCTCTATAATTTGAATTTATCTCCCCACACATCGCTCATCTGGAAATACGAGAGGAGAACAAAAACTGCAAGCTTCACTTTCAGTCTCTCTAATTTCACAACTGTTGGCATATAAAAACGTCACGATAGCGTGAGAGCGAGAGAGAAGAAGGAGAAGAGAGAGACAGTGAGAGAGAGAGAGACAGAGGGGGGAAGTTCACGCAACGACCTTGCAGTTTTTAGTTTAATAAAAAGTTTATTGAAAGGAAATTCAAGTTAATGTAAAGCATTCTCAGCTAAAAACACAACTTTTTCTCTTTTTATTTATCCACCGGCGCACAAGCGTGCGGCAAGAGGTGCTGAAGGGCAGGAAAACCCCCTCACCTACATCACCGCGAAGTTAGTATTCTGCGCCTCTCTGAGAAAACCTCTCATCTCTCCACACACACACCCGTGTCAACCGATTGCTTCGCTCACCTCACGCACAACCGGCGCGCGGCGCAGCGGCGCTTGCTGTCCAGCCGGCCTCTCTAAAAATAATTGGAACGACATTCCAGCAGCCAGAGAAAAAACTCTTAACCACCAACAACTAACGTGTTGAAATGAGATTTCGTGTTACTAAGTTCAACCGCCACCGACTAGCAGAGAGCTTGAGGCTGAATAGAAGCGGCAGCGAGAGAACACAGCGCCGGCCAGTATGAGTGAGTGAGAGAGCGTGCAAACGTGTTCGTTTGTGTGTGTCTGTCTGCGTCAAGTTCCACCAAGTTATCTCCTCCAGTTAACAGTTGACGCTGCAGTGCAGTGCGTCGTCTGCTCGGCAGTGGCAGCGGGAGAGCGGGAGACAGCGATGACGCAGCAGACAACAGAGCGTATGAGTAATTTAAATTTCTGGTGAAATTCATGGGAAATTCGCGTCTCTGTGGTAGGAAAGCCGTCGCGTCGTCGACGTCGTCGCCGTTGCCGTCGCCGTCGCTGCTGCCGGCAGTGCTCACGCTGGCTGGTGCACGCGAAGGTTGAGCGCGAGACTGCGACTGAGAAGGGATGACGAGCCGGCGAGAATTTGTGCGCTGCTGAGAGTTGTGTCATCGAATTGTTATCGAAATATTGAAAAACTTTTTGCGTTTTGTTGTATTTGTTGTTTTATACTTAAGATAGCCGGTTTTTTTTGGCGACTTATGAATGAGTTGTTGCGGCGAGTTTGTCGAACTACGTGGTTTAAATTTCTGGGAAATATCAGTTTAATTTTAAACACACAGCAAAATCTAAAAATACTTTTAGATAAAACTTTCTTGATTAAAATTTCTTGGTTGAAATTGCAATTTTTATAAAAACAACTTTAAAATCAAATTTAAAATCAAAATAAAAATCAAGACGTTCTTTTTAATTAAAGTGAGAAAAATTAAAGTGAAAAGAAAACTGTAAAATGATGTGAATTAAAAATTGCATTTAAACAATTTCTTTTCTAAACCTCAAATGAGAGCAACAACAATTGATTTAGTTTTCCCACCGTAGACACCCACACAACAACAACCCACTCAACACAGCGAAATTGAATTAATCAACCGGCTTTTGACGCTACGAGGAAATCGAGAGCGAGAGAGAGACTGGAGAATACAACACACCAGCAGCGCCAACGACACAGTGATGTCACAGAAGCAGCCAGCCAACAACAACTACCACCGCACGCAACCAGAGTGGGCCGCCGTTGTTGTTGCCGCGGCTGTCTCAGCCACAGCTGATCCACCGACCGGCCGGCCGCACACACGCCCAACACACACACACATGAGGCCGCTCGTTCCTCTCAATGTCGTCATCATGCGCGAAGGACGTCTCGTGGTGTGTTTGTGTGCGTGTGTGTGTGTGGGGGGGGGGGGGGTTTGGGGGGTTTGAAAAAGCCACTGAGCGAGGAGAATAACGGCAGCCGGAGCTGCGCTCTCCCAGCAAAGATGACTTCTTTTCGCGGTCGCTGCTGCCCGCTGGGAGTCAAGTGGAGCCGCCGTCGTCGTCACACGTCCTCGTGTCGATTTTACTCAAAAGCGCGAGAGAACGAACGATCCACCGGCTGAAACTAGACCCGCTCGCGAGAGAGAGAGAGAGAGAGAGGGAGAGAGAGAGCACGAAGAACTGGCGGCGCACGCGAATTCTCACGTCTTGAGGTAAAAACTGAACGTCTACCGTTGAATTTCTGCAGTTTTATTAGTTCGCCAAAAGTGGCGGAAGTGTAAGCACGCGCACGCGGTTCTGTGAGGCAGCGAAGAGTGACAACAGTTTTGCAGTTATCGCCGCGTCAGGGAAGCCGAAACGTTGTTTTGAATCAGAAGTCCCGCGTGAGTGGGTTGCAAGTCAGCTGCAGGAAGCGCGAAACGATCGAATCGAGTTCGAGATCGGTTATTGGGCGTGCAATCGAAATATCGGGAGAAAAACAAGCGAATCTGCAAGAGTTTCTCGTTGGCCGGCTCCGAAGTTTCTTCAGTTATAATGCGGTGTGTGTATTATTTTTAATTTTACTTTTAATTAACATTTGGAAGTCACCACGATAATATTAGAATTAGCAATCATTTTGGCGCATTCATTTCGCTTCACTTCATTTTCATTCTTCATTTTTATTCACTCAGTTGCAGTGATTTTCGATTCCTATTGATTGTTTTTAGATTTAACATTTTATAGTACTCATGACGGATGTCATAATACAACAACAACAACGACAACAACAACCACAGTCAACTAAACCGCGTTGGTCTTTTAGCTTTTCGGGTTTCTGTAATTTTTGCATCTTCTGCTAGGATCTCGTAGTCCCTCGCAGTCCCTCACAGAGTCTCCCAGACCCTCACAGCTCCTCACAGCACCTCACAGCTCCTCACAGTACCTCACAGCACCTCACAGCACCTCACAGCACCTCACAGCACCTCACAGCACCTCACAGCACCTCACAGCACCTCACAGCACCTCACAGCACCTCACAGCACGTCACAGCACCTCACAGCACCTCACAGCACCTCACAGCACCTCACAGCTCCTCACAGCTCCTCACAGCACCTCACAGCACCTCACAGCTCCTCATAGCTCCTCACAGCACCTCACAGCTCCTCACAGCTCCTCACAGCTCCTCACAGCACCTCACAGCACCTCACAGCACCTCACAGCTCCTCACAGCTCCTCACAGCTCCTCACAGCACCTCACAGCACCTCACAGCACCTCACAGCTCCTCACAGCTCCTCACAGCACCTCACAGCTCCTCACAGCTCCTCACAGCTCCTCACAGCTCCTCACAGCTCCTTACAGCACCTCACAGCACCTCACAGCTCCTCACAGCTCCTCACAGCACCTCACAGCTCCTCACAGCTCCTCACAGCCCCTCACAGCTTCTCACAGCTCCTCACAGCACCTCACAGCACCTCACAGCTCCTCACAGCTCCTCACAGCCCCTCACAGCTCCTCACAGCTCCTCACAGCTCCTCACAGCTCCTCACAGCTCCTCACAGCTCCTCACAGCTCCTCACAGCTCCTCACAGCTCCTCACAGCTCCTCACAGCTCCTCACAGCACCTCACAGCACCTCACAGCACCTCACAGCACCTCACAGCACCTCACAGCTCCTCACAGCACCTCACAGCACCTCGCAGCACCTCACAGCACCTCACAGCACCTCGCAGCACCTCACAGCATCGCAGAGCCATCACAGCTCCACAATTCTATAAGCGTGCCATGACCTCAACTGGTGCTTTCGTTGTTTGTTCAGCGTATTAGAGTCGTTCGTAACTAGTCGAGCTTTTAGTCGCCTTGTTAGCGTGCCCGCCAGCGTGCCATCTGATCTCCCAGCACTCGCAACAATCCATCCTCGCCATCACTGCAGAGTTTCTTGTGCGGAAATGTGTTTTCCTCTCCTGCTCCTCTCCCTCCGTTTCGCCCGGCCTACGATGGCCAACAGCTGAGCTGAGATATCGCGACCAATTTCACGTCAATTGCGTGTTCGAAGTGGCCGCGTGAATTGCTAGCCTCCTCCTCGGCAAATTCTCATCGAAGCTATGATTCACCGGCTGCTTGTGTCACAACAATTGAATGAAGTGGCATCACAATAACTGTATCGCGTGCTTCGTTAATTCCTCGTTAATTCAGACGGTTGATGGACGGCGGCGTCGTCGCAGTTGCGTTCGTCGCGATCACGATTCACGTGCGAATTTTGTTGCTTTTGTTTTTGCGGTAATGTAAATGTTTTCTCTCTTCGATTGTTAGGTTTTGTTTTGCGAATCTCTAGTTTGGGAAAACCGGGAAGTTATCAGGAAGTCAATCAGATGTCAAGAACGCGTTTTTTTGTATGTTTTGCTTGCAATTTTATGCGTTCCCTCGAGCTCCACTTATTTCACATAAGAATCCCATTCGGCGATCTGGCAAATCTAATCAAACTTCAGCGTGTTCAAAAGTAAGCGAAATCTTGCAAATGTAAACTTCTAGCCAAACCAGAATCATCAATAAAACCGCAGAAAAACAAACTCATTTTTCCGAATTCGCGTACGTTTTTACAATTCACGATGAAGCGGAAGTTTAGAGTTTAGAAAATCTCGCTGTTTGTGTCCCTCTCGACGTGAGATGAAAGATGAGTAGGGATACAAAAGAGAGAAGAAATTGCTACACCGGTAAAGGGATTTTTTTGAAGAAAGGGATTTTCCACTGAGAAGGTATTTCTAAGTTGCCATTTAAATCGTTTCCGTCCCATTTTACACCAATTTAAGTGTTTATTTTAATTGTAAGCATAAAATTAAACATTATTATAATCCAAAAAGCCCTCTAACTCACATCTCCCTCTGTCTCTCTCTCTCTCGCTTGTGCTCTCCTCTCTTTCAGTTGGTGGTTGCATTTCAAAGGCAACCCAAGAATTCAGCAAGACGGCTTCACACAACAGCAACAACTCTCCGCAAACTTCCTCAAATGTATTCACTCACTGCTGCTGTCGTTGCCGGCAGAGTGATCGGAAGAGTGATCGGAGGAGTGATCGATCGCAGAGCTACACAAGTCAAGGCAGCAGCAGCAGCAGCAGAAGAAGGAGCTGCCATCATTCTGCGGCCACAGCAACACCCTCGCCGAGGGGCTACAAAATCCTCCCGCAAAACTACGCCGTGAATCTCCTCCTGCTTCTCTTCACCATGAGTTTGGTGACACTATTGCAACAACAAACCGCGGCCAGCCCCCTGAAGAGACGGGTGCGCTCAGTGGCAGCCGCCGAGGTGGCGTCCGCGCTGCCCACTGAACTCAATACACGTCTGCGCATACGTCACAGCAGCTGGCACGAGCAGTACGCACGCGAAATGAACTCGCGCGAGATCGAGTGGGCGAACTCGTGCCGAGGGAGGTGGCATCAGAGTTCGAGCGAAGGACTGACGGCGACGCAAGAGCAGCGGACACCCGTCAGAAAGGTGAGCGGGGTGCGGGGGGTTAAAAGACGCTTTCGGGCTTGAAATGGAGTTCGAAATGGAGTTCGAAATTGACTCGACTTCGACCCCTGCGACTCCTCTCGTTCCTCACACAATAGGAAAGCAGAAAACTATTGAATCCGAGAGATTTTGGCACTTTCCTATTAATTCGTCCCTTTTTTCTATCGGAAATCGCATTGAAAACGCTTAATTCTGCATTGTTTCGAAATGTGTGGACTGACTTTAACTCCTCCCTCCCGCGCGTCTTCTCGTATCCTTGCAGATCCTGCGCATGCTGCAGAACAGCACCGGCAAGGAGCAGAGGACCATCAAAGCCAACACAAAAGTGATCAACATCAGCGACATCAGCATGTGGTTGCTGCATAAGGAAACCTATAAATTCCTGCCAGTTCTGAAACTGAACTCGAATGTAAGTGTAAATCTAAAAAATAAGCGTACAAAGTGGGATACATCAAGTTGAAGAAGCGATTTACGAGGGAATGGGGATTTATGGAGGGATAGGAATAAATTTGAAGAGTTGAAAGGGTAAATGAAATAAATTCGGGTAAATGGAATATCAGAAAAATGAGTGGGGCATCAGAAAAATGAGTTGGACATCAGAAATATGAATGGGATATTAGAAATATGAATGGGATATCAAAAGTAGCAGTGGGATACCAGTACGAGTGTATTGACTGAACACTGAACGGGATACCCTGCATCAGACACCAAAATGGGACCTCATAGGGATAAATTAAGAAGGGATAAATTCAGAAGGGATAAATTCAGAAGGGATAAATCAAGAAGGGATAAATTAAGAAGAGGTAATAAAGAAAAAAGCTAATTTTAGTAAGAAGTAAATAAGCAACGTGAAATAACAAAAGCAACGACAACAACAACAACAACAACCTCTCTTGTTGCTGTTAAGCAAGAAGCAACTTGTCTTTCTTTGATTTCGGCGTGCCGGCGCATCATCGCCGTACTGTTCATCGCACACGCGTTGTCCCACTCCTCCCCACGGCGCTTATGACGCATCACCGTCGTCTGCCTCTCCGACCGTCCGACCGACCGTCCGACCGACCATCCAACCGTCCGACCGACCGTCCAACCGTCAACAAGCGTGTTCAGCTGGTTTTGCAAGCCGCTTCGCTGGCCGTCCGAAACGCGCACCCATAATTTCGAGCGTTTAAGGGGTTTTTTTCAGGACGTGATTTGTAATGAAGTGGGGATTTCATTGGACTTTTTTCAACAGCAAACATTTTAATAACCGCATTTAAATCTCTTTTAAGCGAGTATCTTTTCGCACTTGCCGCTGCCGTGTTAACTGTTGTTGTCGGCCGGCTACCTATTTGTATCCGTTGCCGTTCTTCTTCTTCTTCGCTTGACCTCCTCGCTTTCCACCGTCATTCGTTTCCCACACTCGCGCCAACGGCCGAGGTGTGCGATCACGGTGGGATTTGTGCGGATTTTTACGAGGCTCTCATTTAACTTGTTGCTCTTACGAGCGCCGAGACCGCGACCCCCCCCACCCTCCCACGGCCTCGACGAGTCTTTGCGCCTGTCATGTGTTCCAGAATTGAGACAAAAATTAAATGAGACACGAAAATATTACGCGCCGAGTGACCGTTCGTCGGACTCTGGCTGGGCGGTGAGCAGGGCTGCGTAGCGGTGAGGAGTGCCAACTTCGGAGCCGGTTTCACTTCGTGTTGGTCAACGCTCGCTGTCCCTTCGCTGTCCCTTCGCTGTCCCTTCGCTGTCCCTTCGCTGTTGACGCAAAATGGTAGCTGCTGGGACGAGAGTTCATCAGCGATTTGTTGCTAAGAGTTGCACATCTTGACAGTCGGCGGACGGACGAAGCGAACGACAGCAATGACAGGACAGCAAATCGCAGAGGATGAGAAGAAACCCTGCAGCAGAACAGTACGAGATGAACTCACTTGATGCTGAGATGAACTCCCTTCACTTCCCCTAGTATTCCGTATTGTATACCGAACAATGATTTCTATCTGTGATATGAAAGACTTAATCAAGAAATGAAACACATAATTGAAATACTCAAACCTCGAATTGCCCTAAAATCGCCTTGTAGCGCCTCCTGCAGTCCCCTGTAAAGCCAGATTTCGCTGCCACTTCGGCCACTCGCTCGCCCGCTCGTCCCGCTCGAACAAATTTGTCAACTTTATTTTGTTCCCTTCCGAAAACGTCAAAATATCACTTTTCATTTTGCAGTTGTAAAAAACTGTTGCGTGTTCACTTTCTGAAATTCGAAGTATTTATTTTTCTTATTTTAGTATCCCGATATAGAGTCCATTTCGGAGACTCATCATTTAGCAGCGCCATAACTTCACGCGACTCGTTCATTCGTCATAGATAACAATATTCGGTCCCTTCGCGCAGCCGGCAGAGATCTCGAAAATATGCCCGCGACGATCGTGAGTAAACTAGTTTTGTGTTGTGAGCGTTGATCGCTCGGCTGTTGTCTCGGCCCGAGGAGGAGATTTTCCTTCGAGGCTCCATTTGACTGAAAGTGTGTCAAGCATGAAATGCGAAACCGTTTAAGTAAACCACACAATTTTGTTGCTCTCGTATTTGTTTATTTCATTTCGGTTTTATTTTTAGCGGCGTAACAACTCTTTAATCTGCTCATTTCACGCGATCAGTGATCGGCAAACATTTTCCCATGCTGAAAAATGGAAATGTTGGCACCAGAAAATCACTGAATGAATTGAGATTGAGAATTTCTTTTAATAATTCTCGCGATTCGGTGCGAAAAGTCCGCTTCTATTTCGATTGTCGCGTCGATTAGAAGGCTCTCGACCTACTTTTGCCACTCGAGAGGCGCCTCGATCTTCATTATCGCTTCGCAGTAGAGACGACGTCTCGATCTCGGTGACTGAAAACGACTGTCTCGAGCACGATTATCGCGCCGTGAAATGAGAAAAAGACGTCTTGATCTCGATTACAGCCCTGGATTTGAATGCGCTTCTCTCGATCGTGGTCATCGCCTCGACCGAAGCCGTCTCGAGGCTGCACATCGTCACGCCTGGAGAAGCCGTCTCGATCTCCACTCTCGTCCGAAATTCGAGCGCACGAAACTGATGTCTCGGCGTCGACCAGCCGTCTCATTCTCGCCTGGAAAAGCCGCCTTGATGGAGTTGATGGCAAAAAGTAATGTAAAAGTGAAAACGCTTGCGAACCCCTGACTTCAGCTTCTTCCGAAGCGCGCGCTCTCTCAATTGAAATACCTCAGGCTGAAATTGTTTAAACAATTTTTTGTTTGCGTATTTATGATTCATTCACGCCGGCATTCCAGTAATCGAAGTCGAGGACTCGATGGATTCCCCAGACGGCGACGAGCGCCGAAGCTTTCAATGAACGCGCGCGCGCTTACTACAGCGCGTCAACGCGAAAAACACGACATGCGCGTGTGTGTGCGTGTGTGGGTGTGGGTGTGTGGGTGTGTGTGTGCGACGAGATAAAAGCGCGTGCATGTGTACTCGTGTCCACATGCGTTTGACAGCTAAACGTCAGAATTTAATGCTTTTGTTTCAAGTAAAATACTTGAAACAAAAAGAGAACAAAGCGAAAACTAAAGCTAAAGTAAAAATACAAATAAAAATACGTTTAAAAACACAAAATCGCCAATGTTTACAAATAACTGTAAACAATTCGACAAACAGAAAAAAAAGCCAACCACTTAAATGTCATTTTCACTTTCCGTTTTTGTGTTTTCGTTCATATTATTGCATTATTTAATTTACTTATTAACAGCTGCGCGGAGTGAAAACGCCCGACAGCGAGAGCGGACGAAATGTTTATCAACAATTAATTGACATTTAATGTGTTGATCGAAGTTTACGAGTTTCGAGTGCGACGGCAGTCAAAATTAGCCGCTGACATTTAAGTGGGAGGTCTGTACTTGCTTTTGTTGCTGTTGTTGTTGCTGTTGTTGTTGTTGTTGTTGTGATTGCAGAAGTTGTGATAATAATTGAAATAAATTAGCCCAGCTTAGATTTCATCCGTGATTTTGAGGAAATAATAGCGGAAAAATGAGAAACAGGAACGAACTGAAACGTAAATAAACTCGATTCACAAAAACCCAAACGAATGCGGGTTGAGGAGGTTCTCGGGAGGCTTGGCGGGGTTTTTTTTGCGGGTGTAGAACGTCGTCATAAGTTGAAGTGATCCTCCAACGATCGCCTTCTTAATCCCTCTCTGCTCTTCTCTTCTCGCCCTCCGCAGGTCGCCTTGCGTCGCTGGCACCGCCAGATGCAACTGTACGTGGCCGCCTTCGCCTACCTGCGCCGCGCCCAGATGTCCTGGGACCATTCCAAGCTCCACCACGAGAGCGCCATCTCGCGGGAGCTGCTGAAGCTGAAGCTGAGTGCGCGCGGCGTCCTCTGCGAGATCGAGACCGCCATTAACAGCACGCAACCGACCGCTCGGCACCGCGCGGAACGCCTTCGTCCGCACGGCCATCGCGCTCGTGGGCTCGCCTTCGTGTCGCGAGTGGCAATGGAGAAGCGCCTCCGCTTCCAGACGAATCTGGAAGGGCAGCTCGAAGTCCATCCGATCGATCTGAAATTCACCAAATACCGCTATTTTGGCTACTTGCGTGCCATGCTGAAGATATTGCGTGCGTACGCGCGCCGCACGACGGGCGTCGTGGGCCACACAAGTCAGGGCTTCCCGACGAGCACAACGACAGCGCCGTCGGCGGGCGGTGAGGACGTGGACGGCCTCGTGTCTCATCGCCGGAATGAGAGAACCAAAAGCGCTGGTGGCAGGAAACGCAGCCGAAAGTCGAGGAAGCATCAGCAACTGATTGCGACTCAGGGCTGAGCTGATGTTTGACCAGGATACGCATTCCGTGACAGCATGACAGCTGAATGTCCGACTGACGTCTGTATGGCTGTCGGTGTCTGGCGAGTTTATCATATTCGAAACAAAAAACTCAGTATTTTGAAGAACATTCCAATTCGAAATCACTTCTAGTGACTGTGAACTCTTAAGCATCCTGAAGTCTGTATTTTCAGAAGTCGAATTACCTCTATTTTGTCCTTTCAAGTGCTTCTTACATCTAGCTTCTCCCGCATATCTCACAAAATTATTTATTTATATTCATCAACCATCGAATAGTCTAAAATCTGAATAGTTTGCATGTTAAAATTAACGCAAAATGTGCTGTGATATAGTTTTAGCATTTATATTACGTTTTAAAGGCGATTTAGTACTTTGCATCGTGTGAAAGTTAGAGAGTTTTCTACATCAAAATGACATCAACTTACAAATCCAATAAATAAAAACAAAATGCCATTGAATAGCAAGATGAAGAGTCTTTCTTTTGAATGGACGGGTGTTGGGTTCCAACCCTTCGCGGTTGGGTTGAGAAATTCGTTGGTTCGAAACAATCGTTTGTGCGATAAACAGCATCGCAGTTTGAAGGTTTGCAATGGTTTCACCGCCGTTTTCTTGCGCCGAATGGCTAGAAGGCGAGTTTGTGCAAATTTCAGAAGGCACTTTCGTTAATTCCCCCCACTTCTAGCCGTTTTATTCGACTCAACAGCTGTATGGCTTGATATTACACATGAATTTCCAAAAATCCCCGTCACATTTGTTCCCGCATAAAGCATAAATTTCTCGGAATTAGGGTTCGGAAATATAGCGTGGGATTTTGAAAATGACTGGCAACTGGTAGAGGTCTCGGATCAGACCAAAGTTCGCACATTTTAAAAATCCAGTTTCAGTTATTTCTTCATATTTCACACTGGCTTCAAAACGTATTCTCTGAAACCCTTCAATAATAGAGCTTTTCTGATAATCCATAAGACCCACAGACACTCCAAATTGGCTTTCCTATCCTGCCCCCCCTCCCTTTCTCCCTCCCTCATCCCTCACCTAAATAGACAACTCGAACGGAGAGAGTGGGAGTCAAGCGTGGGAAAATGTTTATGCAGAAAGCCAATTTTAGCATCGAGGTGGCTACAATTCTCATGGCCGGAAAGCACTCTAAATCGAATATCAAGCACAGCCCGCAAATCGCGACTGTTGGCAGATATAATTGTAATAAATAAACATGAATAGTTCGCAAACTATGATTGCGAAATGAGACGTTTTTCCAACGAATCATCAAGAAGCTTTCAACAACTTTTCACCAAATAAACAAAACGCCGAAAAGTTGAAAGCAGCGGCGACTTCACTTTTACAGAGTATTACGAAAATTATTGGGAAATAAAGATGATGGTAGCCGAAAAAAGCGACAAGAACAATTGCCGAAATAATGCTGTTTACTCTGAACGATTTTGATGTGATTGCCAAATTTTATCAGCTTGACTTTGCTCACCCCGCGAGGCAGATAAATAAGTAGAAGCTGCAGCGGAAGGTTTGCTTTCGATCTGAACGATCTTCACGGATGAGATCCGAAAAACTGAAAGCACAGATTTCAACGAAGTGTGTTGAAATGTTCGTCGCCTGCTTGCGGACGACTTTTGTGTTGATATTCTCTGATGTTCTGGTGAGTAAACAAACAGTAAGTAGAGATCATCGCGCAGAGCGATTAAAATCGCAGGCCAGCACTTGGTCATTAGGAAGCTGCTGAAGGCGGCCACTTGACTGGCACCCCGCATGTATGCATGCGCATGCAAGTATAGATTGCGCAAACAACTGCGCAGTTGCAACGGAAAAGTTATGCATGAGAATGAAGAAATGTCACTTCTGGCAGCGAGCTGTGAAAAACTTGTATCCAAGTTTGAAGTTTTCGGCGGCGATGGTGTTGAAATATCGAGATTGTTTGGCAGGAGGAATGTGAGAAAGAAGCGAAGGAATGGCGAGGGAGTGACTGGGAGAGGGGGAGAGAGAGAGGGGCTGCTTTTCTGTTGATATTAAAGTCTCGTATTTAAGTTGCAATCGTCTTTTCGAGGTTTCGCCATGCGAGGGAAACGATATTTATATCTCCAGCGAGTTGTTTACACTTTTTTTTTACACTAAATCAACGTTTTTATCTAAAAAACAGCAGGATTGCTGGTGTTTCCTCGCTGCATTGGTGCCATTTTCATGTAATTATGGAAATTAATTATTAATTGCACTTTCATGATGGCATAGGGAACTCCAAGAAGTTGTAGAACTTCAGTGACGCAACAATATTTCGTGTCCACGACGAAATCCAAGGGCATTTTTTGCGCTTTGATAATTAGGACACAACGTTTTCGGTTAGTTGCACAAACCATTATCCTCGCCCAACGCATTGCCCTCCCAGCCCTTCCCCCGGCTGATCCTGTAGCCCTCGATTGCCACTCAAAACCACTGTCACACTTGAAACATCCTTCACAATAGCGGCGGCACACAATCAAAGTCGTCGTCGTCGTTGTCGTTGTCGTTGTCGTTGTCCAGCCAGGCTCATTACCGCTGACCCGCTGACCCTTTGCACGAACAACAGCAGGATGGGCCGAGCTGATCACAAGCAGCTGATGCATTTATAATCGATTGTGTTCGATTCACAATCGCATTTGCTTCAATACCGCTTTAATTGTCAATGAATAATGGGCCGCAAGTCGGCGATCGTAGAGGAGGTCACGCTCTCATGCCGTTGGCAGGATAAAATACGGCGCAGCAACACCACAGCGACGAGAAGGCGCGCGAGCTCAACAGAACCCCAGACTGGCGCCTGCGGTGTCAGCTGAATCGAATCTTTTGTATTTCGCACACGTCCTGTCGGAAGCATTGAAGATGCGTTCTTGTGTAGCACCTGGATAGCGAGGGGAAGCCATCTCGTAACTAGAGTTAAGAGACTCAACAGAAGCGTAGGGACATTTTCAAGAGCCTTTCTGTGGGAATTCCCAAAGGATTTTTAGAAAATCCCTTCTATCTTCAATGTGTAGTGTCGTCCCGAAGCAAAAGTACTTCAGAAAAACTAAGAAAAGTCGGTTACATTCTCGATGCCGAGGAGGTGGGGGTAGATCGAGTCGAGAACGAGAACGAGCCTCCTTAGTTGTAAACTAACCGGAAGTTTATCAACCCACACCACGTTATATCGCACCTCTTCCGACGCACAGAAGATCCTTTTAATTTATTGTTGTCGTTGCTGTTGTTGTTGTTGTTGTTGTCAATGATTTCACCCTTTCTACATCGCCCAGCACGCTTCCTTTCAGTTCGATTCTTTCGTATCCCAATCTGTTTGGAAGACAAACAAACCGAAATGAAGCAACGCAACGCAATATCGACTTGCGATGATCGCTGATCAAATATTGACGCTGCATGCAACACGCTGAATGTCAACATGGCTTCGAATACAACGCCAGAATGAAACGCGCCTAAGGATCTGTAAATATTTGCAGAAATCAACAAGTAGAAGGACGAAGCATGAACAAAGCAACCTTCTCCCGATCGTCAGTACAAAGCAAGGCGCGGAAAGCAAGTGGAATACAGCTATTAATCCTCTTTATTCCTCTGGCTGATTCTAACAAACACGTGTGAAGTGTTTCGTAAAAAGCGCTGCTTTGTTTCCGAAGGGATATCCTCTCTTCTCGACAAAAGGATTGGTGTAAAAAATATTTGCTTACACGTAAACATCGTAAAAAGTCGAGGGGAAAGGAGTTTCTCCTTCATTTTCATGCGTAAATAGATGTGAAGCAACTAAACTCTATGAATGAACAACCAAAACGTCCGCGAGATGTGTCTCGAGAGGTCTCTAGATTCCACTTCCAACCTGTTAATCGCGGTCTCTTCTTTTACGCTATTGATACGTATAGAAGTACGAGTAGTGAAATCTTAGACTTTCAGAACTAATGGCGTCTCGGCGGAAGAGAGAGCCATTCCGGGGCACAACGCTGACATTTCGACGATGACAGCTGGTCCGTTAGTCTCCGCCCATATGGCGCGTCCCTTGGTGGCGGGATGTGAAGGCGCACCATGTGGCTGCTCGGTGGCCAAGAGCGAAACTCTATATTTTCGTAAGGACGTCCTCGTGATGGCGTCGACTTAATACACTCGCGGACTCTTTCATTCATCAGTGCACGCGTCGAGGAACTCGTGCATGCGACTTGTCATCGTCGGCGATCGATTAGTCCGGCCAGAAACGTGCGAATGTGAACGATTTGAAGTCTCATCAGTCTTAGCTGCAGTCAGAGTGGCCATGCAAGCTGCTGAGGCCGATATAATTGTTCAAGTATTTTATGAGCTCAATATATGGGTTTCAAACGCCGACGACATCCCTGTGGAAGCCTTTCTACGTCTACTTTTATCTTTACAACCGAATCAACAGATCGCGTCTCGGCGACCCTTCGGAGGTCCTTTATTATCTCACACTATTTAACTATTAAAAACTAACTTTATGTGACTTTTAATAATGTTGTTGTTGGTGGTGGTGGTGGTGGTGCTGGTGGTGGTGGTGGTGCTGCTGCTGCTGCTGCTGTTGTTGTCATTGCGTACTATTATGACGATTTCATGTTCCTGTTCTCTTATCCTCGCCTCCATCGACATCATAACCGAAAACAAAGAAGTCGTACGTGATCGCAGCCGCAGTTGTGGCCACGGAACAATTTAATATTCAAGTGATGCAACCGGGCAATAAAGATCCTTATCAACACCTGACTGATCGCGGAGCATCGGCGGCTCGTTGGCCGCGATGTACTATCGTTGGCTCTCTCCCGCCTCAGCTGCTGCCGTCCATTGAGAGGAATCACGGCTGGATTAAGCGTGGACGGCGACGATGATGCTACGCTTGCAATGCGGCTTCGGACGGGAATCAACGATGGTGTTCTTTGGTGGCATTCAAAGGTTGCTGCTGCTGCTGCTGCTGCTGCTGCTGGTGGTGGTAACTCGGCTTTAATCTGTTGTCGCTTCAATGAGTGAGAGGAAATATAACGAGGTCGCTGTGAAATCATAGCTGCGGCTGAGGCTGGATGCCGATTCCCGATTCCTCCCGTTTTGTTCGGAGCCGCACGTACGTATTTTTTAGTTTCCACTTTTTTATTTTCTACTCGACTTTAGTCTGTGTCTTTGTAATTTTTTCTACATTTCTGTTTTTTACTTTTATTTGATTTAATGTGCTCGAGATGCTTTTCCGTGGGTCTCTCCGTCCGACTTGCACGTGATGTCACTTGCGTGGATGTGACAGAATGCAGTAGTCGCCGGCGGCTACAGATGGCGCTTCGACATTAACGTCGGTTTCCTCGGTTGTCCGTATCGGCTGGAAAGTCGGTCGGAGGACTGACTGATCACTCGGTCGGCTGAATGGCGGGTTCGTTGCATGGACGGAATCTGATGGTTATCAGCGGGTTTTATGGGTTTACGTCTTCCAATTTAACCAAATACGTGTTTGTGCGTGGACCTCAAACTAATAAAATACGATTTTCGCTTAATTATTATTTGTTCGCTCGTACGCTCCTCAGATTTGAATTATGATTTCCGCTCAAGATTTTGAAAGAAGATATTTGAAACCCTTTTCCCCCATCTCACGGATCACACGCTCCCACTCTCTCCTCTTTTATGCTCTCTTCGCTTCTCTTCTCCGTTCTTCCCTTCTTCCTTCTTCTCTTCTCTTCTCTTCTGTTCTTCCTTCTCTTCTATTATTTTCTTCTTTCTTCTTCATTTCTCTTCTCTTCTCTTCTCTTCTCTTCTCCTCTCTTCTCCTCTCTTCTCTTCTCTTCTCTCCTCTTCTCTTCTCTTCTCTTCTCTACTCTTCTCTTCTCTTTTCTTCTCCTTTCTTCTCCCCTCTCCGCGTAAATTACGTTCTCCTTTCTTATGATTTTCTTTCAAGTTTTGCTTAACCTATTAAGTCCATTTTGAAGTTTTTACAAGAAACTACTTCGAGAATTTCCGAATTAATCCCGGAGCCGAGAAGAGATCTTCAGAAAGCGGGGGTCATCCGGTGAGTGAGATTTTTATCCATCACGTGGATGATAAATTGTGTGGAGGAATAAAAATTGGAACACACAAGTGGCTGCGCCGACGAGTGACAGGGTTGCCCTGAACGGCGCAGTCAGTGCTGATTTCCATCTCGGTCTCAGGTAGTCTGCGCGTGACATTCTTGCACCTGGATGTCAACTTTGACAAGTCGTCGAGACCACCAACCACCACGGCGAACACCCACTGCCGCCGATTCCGCTAACTTAAAACATTTCAAACTAGAACGGCAAACATCAGCGCGATATGGACTGCAAAGACCGAAATAATTTCTCTCCAAAATAGTGGGCATCCAGCGCGGCGGCAACGGCGGCATCGGCAGCATCGGCAGCATCGGCAGCCTGCTGGCAGCTCCGCCGCGGCCTGTTGACACTGCAACAGCAACGCATTAACGACGCTGTTGCGTCCGCCTGTAGTATTAACGCATTAGCGGCCGATTGCAACAAAAATTTACATGACGGGGCGCAGCGGGCGAGGGCTGCGGACGCAAATAGAGCGGTCGTCCGAAAGAAAAAGGGTACAGAATGTCACAGGAAGAAAATATTGGTCTTTGTTATTAACAAAAAGAGAAGAAACGCAGCGCTTTTATTTTAACGCCACCGCGAGCCACCAACAAAGTGGAAAATGGCCCATTGCTTGCACACACACACACGCACACACACACACACATGCTCATGAGGCTATCCGGTACCATTGAGCAACCGCGGCAACAACAACCATCACGACGAACTTCAACAACGTGGTCAAAAGTCGACGCTGAGTGGAGCATCTGGTCGAGTGGAGAGGTACGAGTGCGTACTTGTTAAGAATGTTTGGACAAAATTCGAAAGGAGACACAACAACAGCGCGAAATGAGTGATCAAGAAAAGTTGTGTCTTTTTTTGAACGTGCGCACACAGGAAAACTGAGTACCACCGCAATAACGAGACACCGAGTTATGACAGCCGAAACTGTAAAAAAAAATTACCAAATAAAAACACGGAGAAAGAATGACAACTTTAAAACAAATTAGTTCAGAAAAGTTCAACAACGTATAAAATTAAATGTGTGAGAAAGAAAACTGAAGACATGTGGGTATGAAATGGCAGACAAACAGACAGACAGACGGACGGGCAGACAAACAGACAAACGGACGGGCAGACAAACAGACAGACGGACGGGCAGACGGACGGGCAGACGGATGGGCAGACGGATGGGCAGACGGATGGGCAGACGGACGGGCACACGGACAGGCAGACAGACAGAGAATGTCAACGTTGAACGGATGAATGAGACTGGCTGATCGCAACTTGCACTTGGACGCAATCGTTGAGATGGATGAGTCAGGGAATCGCAGCGGTTGAAAGAGTGCCGAAGGGGTTAAAATGATTGGGGTTTTCAGTTCAATATAACTATCGTCAGAGTTCCGAAATGAAATCGAAACTTACTCGCTTTCTGTAACTTAAAACCCCGAAAATGTGGAATCGAGCAGCTCACTCGCCTTCTGTGTTGGGGAATCCTTTTTATTTCCCACGCAGTGGTAGGCAATCATCTTCATATGTAGACATGTGCACTGGCGTTGTTTCACTATGCGTCAGTCGAGACCTTCCAGACAACGACGGCAGGTAACCGTTTAAGTGGTTCAATTAAGTTTCCCAGAAATTCGGCTGAGTTTCTCGCGATTCTGCGGTGGATTCAATGAATTCCTCTGACTTCATTCACCAAACCTGAGAAATGGCAGTGTGTGAGTGTTGTTTCTATATGCGTGTGTGTCTGTATGTGTGTGTGTGTCTGTGTGTGTGTGTATATACTCTCTCACTACGTATCTCCAGTGTGGACTAAGATTTTGTATGCTCGGTGCAAACATAAAGTCTTCCCTTCCCGTTGATGTGAAAATATGGCTCAAGTGTACCCAATTACGGTGTTGCTGTACAAACGCACGCACACATGTGTGCTCGAGTGCTGCCTTTTGCACGCATAAATCATGTGTGAATGGAATTTTGGTTAAAGGCGCTTTTTGTCAGCAAGCGACTTCAACGGGTTCAGCGGACGTTCGTGTGTCGGCCGCATGTATCGCGTCGCGTCCATACGTGTGCACGTCGATCGCCTGATCGATTGATCGATCATCGCATTGAGCGACGCTCTGGATCGCAGAATAAACTTGTGGAAAGTGAGACGGTTTTGCTTGGTTCGCTAATTGGGCTCGGCTCGGCTTATCTTCTGGGCAAACGTACTTCCTGTTTCGCGGAAACCGTGGACATCAATATATTTCACTCAGATGTCTCGATTACTACGACGAGAAAGTTAGAAAGTCTTCCGTGGCGGTTTTAGTGATCTCCGGCGAGTAAGTATCACAACCGCCGATATCCTTTTTTATCCTCGATAGCCGATTTTTAGGAGGAGAGGAGTTTCCTATAAAGTCCACCCATTAAGGACTTTTCTGGTATACAAAAAGGCCGTAGTGGCGGGGTTTCACTGATCGGATCGACCCGTGACACGGTTTGTCCGCGATTATGCCGGCACTGCCGAGCTTTAGGATCGCACAGCATAGCGCGCACCATCCACGCACCATCAGTCAAAACGTCATTAGATGTCATGTCCTGAATGAGTAACAACATTCTTCCCATTTGCAACCACCTAACGATGCAGCCTCCCTGCCGCTCTGGCACTCCGCTGTTGCGCTGCTGCGCTGCTGCGTCGGATGCCCTTGCAGCCTCGAGGAGTTATAGCGCACCTTGCCGTCTATCTGGTTTGTATATAAATATCACTGGAGTCCGCCGTGCCAGCGAGTCGGGAGAGTTATGAATGACTTTGGGCGAATTTGCTGAAAGTAACTGAAATGTGGCCCGAACACTGTGGCCAGGCGAGTCGCGAACTCAACGCACATGGCGAGCCATGCACTCAATGAATCTTGAGGAGCAACATACTTCATACTTCAGCGCGAAGCCACAGACTCCTCGACAGGGGTAACAATTAAGTTGGTACAATGTTGTCAAGCCGTCAAAAGGAAAATCAAGAAGTAAGCGTGGGGAGAAGACGGAGACTCGCGCCGAGTGTTGGAAAGAAGGGAAGCTTTAAAGAATTACCGCCCAGATGAAGCAGCAGGAACGTCACCTTCGACGCCGCCATCGCCCTCACCAACCAACAACCGAATTGCTGCAGTCCTAGTTACACCGGGAGAAAATTTGTGGATATGACCGACTATTCCCTCAACAGTGAGAAGAAGTGAGAAGGTGGTTCACTACAAGATTCTCAAGATTCTCTATAAGCTCTCCATTTTATTTGATCCTCCGTCATGTCATTTCACCTATCGTCACCTTGATTTTGTCTCAATTTCATCACATATTATATGATCCCCCATATGTTGTGATCCCATCCCATCTTGCTTTCATCTGGATGGACTTAGCGATGGAGACGGCTGGAGATTAGGAACAGATCGGGGTAGCATGATGAAGCAGTGATGAGCTGGAATCAAGGAGATCAGATGTGAGATCCAAGACGAACTTAGGGAAAAAAAAGAGAAGACGAGATGGGACGCGATGAGTTGAAAATACAAGGCCAAACATCCATTTTTAAGTACAGAACTTACAAAATGTAAGTGTACGTAGAAAAATTCCATCCGTATATCCTTCCTCTCCACTATCCGCCACTCCTTCCACCCGCTCTTCCATTCATCTGCTGGAATCACGGACGTCCTGTCCCCACTTTCCGTTTCTCGCTGCTCCTGGCCATCCGAAAGCCGGTCCATGCTTGTGGTCCACCATCAAAAGCCTGGCGGCGACATTGGCTGCCACCACAGCGGCATCCGTGCGAGCGGCGGACTTATGACTGAGTAATTGCTGGCGATATTTATGCGAGGAAGCGTTTCAGCAGTCGATCAACGCAATGATCGTGCTCGCATAGCATCACATCGCGATCAGCGACGTATTTGCTGTCTCTCGGAATGTAAATCATCTGCTAAGTGCTCGATTTACAACGATCGCCGCGCAGATGGACGGATTCGCGCTCCGAGCCGAGCCGAGCCACATCCCATCTGACAGCTGGCTGCGACTGACAATGACGGCGCTGATGACGGCGACGACGTGGACGCGGACTATGACGCTGACGACCACAACGACGACGCTGAACGCTGAATGGGACGACGGCGATGGCGATGACGATGACGACGACGATGACGACGACGACGACGACGCGCCGTAATGCGCCGCACATAACTCATCGCACATAATGAGACTGCAATAATTCATTTACCGTGTTCTCGAGCGGCCTGCATCTCCAACTTCGTATTCAACGGCAACCCGAGGCCGACAGCGAGTGCAGCAGCAGCAGCAGCAGCAGCAGCTTTCGCTCGTTTGGCTTCGGCGCAATTGCAGTGCTTGACTTTGTGCTCACAACGCGGCGGTACACCACAGGCGGGTCGCCGGTCGCGCGACGCACTTGCACATGCGTGGCCCAACAGCAGTGCAGACGGCCAACCGGCTGGCGGCCGGCTGTAGTGAGCCGCCGCACGCAAGCACTCGCCGCCATGCGATGTCGTGCCGCGCCGTGCTGCGCCGATCTGTACGAATGGTCATAATTAACCATAATGAGTCTAATTGTCTGCCATCGAGTGAATTAAAATGTACGATGCCGAGCGTGCAGTAATGCGTTCGAAATTAATTAGCTGGCAACGCGCGGACTCGCTGTCTAATTGCTGCTGTCCGCCATCGATACTTTAATTGAGGTAACGCGAGTGCGAGTGCGAGTGCGAGTGACGGAGGCGAGCGATATCTGATTGATGATCGGAAACGAGATCGGCGAGATGCCGATTAAGTAAAGAGTCGGTCACGGCTTGGTCAGTCATCTGTCAGTATCGATCGTCGAGTGATCATGATGAGCTCGATCACAGCATTTGATCCACGGCGACCGAAAAAACTCGGAAGTGTAACTAAGATGATCGGTGAGGATGGTTTTCAGCTCAGAGCGGGGGCTCAACTCGGTCGGATCTGATAATTCAAAGGTATTGAAGGTCGTTGTAAAATTGCAGAAGCAACTATCATCGCGGAACCTCGACACCTTCTAACCAGGACGACTAGAGTTACGGAAACCTCGAAGAAGTATGTCAAACTTACAGACTAAAGAAACAAAAGACTGGATGGTGGAAATTTTTTGACTCTTTTTGTATCGAAAATCGGTAAGGGAGAGTTGTAGTCCACGCTAAAAATTGGCTATATTTGAGCTAAGAGAAGAACTCCTCACAATCCTTTGTTTTCCCCCTCAATCCACACGCCGATTCTTCACGGTGGCGACCCACCATGTGTTCTACCCGAAGTGCATTCCTTGCAGTTTGGTGCGACACCAAGCAGCGGACATCGACTTCGAGACCAATCGTGTCGTGTCAACCAATCAGCGGGGCGCGCAGTGTCCGGGGAGCACCTGCAGATAAGCTAATTGACGAATATTTTCTTTTAAGCAACTCAATTAAAGCGGCCGCCTGCAACTGCGACAACGGCACGACGACGAGCGTGAACGACTGAAAGTCTGCGGTGGTCAGCCGGGCAGAGGAGCACCGCAGAATCCTTAAAACTGCGCAGAGGAAGGAACTCCACATCCAGCAAGGACCACCCAGGCTGGGCGAAGGCAGGACGCACAGAGTGCAAGTTGAAATGGATCGCAAGCTGTGCGATATCGCGCTGAGTTAAAAATGCATGCCGAATGCCGACTGCCGACTGCCGACTGCTGAACACAAAGCGTGCAAGACCAGGATGAGGTTGGACAGACGCCGCACGATCGCACGTCCAGCCGGAACACTCAAGGCTGAGTGATAACATTATTAGCTCGACTGCTGTGCCCGTTTTGAATGCGAAATGATTACTTATTTACAATTCTTACATCGATTATATCGATGTCGGTCGGCGAAGGACTCCGGTAGACGTGGGTCTGCGCAACTGCGAGGGGCAAAATGGTGCAAAACTGCACCACAAAGGGAGGATGTGTAAAAATAAAGGAAAACAATCGCTGAAGGTAGCTGAAGCAACATCCTCAACACAAAGAGGACATGAACACTTAAGAGATTTCAGTGGATAAGAAGGTCTTTCGGGTGGGCTCTGGTCACTGTCACTCGGCGAGGCCTTCACTGGAGGCGACAGAATTCAGCAAAGCCACGATCTTGTCAGATAAATAGTTAAATCCTAAAAATTTCAATACAATTCTTCGGTCGAAATCAAAAATTACACCCAGTATGTGCATTTAATGAAAAACAAGGCGCAATAAAGAAAAATCTTCCCGAAATATTTGATGGTAAGCACGCTCGCGCCACTTACAACGCTAAACTAGATAAATAAATAAACGTCGACTCATCTACGAAGTCAATCAGTCGCCGACAAACCTTCCTACGTACGTCGCTGAAGGCATCGTGTGTCGGTGATGATGGCGCAGAGCGAAGTCAAGAGGCGAGCCCTTCAGAAGATCAAAGGCAGCAGCAGCTAATCCTTCAACAATGAAAGTGGACAAAATGCAACGATTACACACTGCATTCCACACGAATGAGAGCAGAAGGGTTTCCTCGCCCATAATGGGCGAACAACAACCAGAGCGCTACTTTCGTTTCTATTGTTTGATCGAGCATTCGGTGATCACACATGATCGAGGGCACTTCAGTGCTAGTCGGTCGGGCCAGCGCGACTGGAAGGGCACACGTATAGCCTTCCTTTAGGTTTAAACACGGTGGAGTGACTGTTGAGGTGGCCATCACAGTGATGGAGGATAATTTCGATAGGTGGTGATGGTGGTGTTCGTCCCTACAGGTTTGACCATCATCAGAAAAGTAGATGATCGTTCGCTCGTCGCCATGATCACAGCGATAATCAAGCTGAAATGGATGGCAATGACGGACGGATGATATTCCTGATGGCCATAATTCTGATTCCCGTGTACGTTTAAAGGACATAAGTCGCAAAATTATTTACCTTGACAGTGTCAGTCGTGATCATTATTGCGATAATCGTAATAACGATTTCCCTCGTGGAAATTCTTTATTATTATTATTGTGATCACTTTGCGTCTACTCTCACAACCCTCACAACCTTTCTGTTGGTCTTAATAATCTTGCGAGTTCTGATAATCGTGATGACGGCGCGATGTCAAGTGCTCTCCGAGATCGGCCCCGGCTTACGACCGCCGTTTCTGTTTTCACCGCTTCACAGCCGACATCCCAACAATATGTCAAAAATTAATAAAAGAAGCAGTTTCGCCCTTCGCGCTCGCCTCAGTTTGCCGTGCATGCATCGTGTGAAGTTCGCTGACAGCAGGGTCGGCACAGCGGCTGTGCATTGGTCGGGTTTCCCTGCACCGGTGCCGGGACACCTCAGCCGCAGCCGCAGCCGCAGCACTATGGAGGGTCCACTTGAGTGCCATGACTTAACGCATCGCTATAATAAGTCGATAATTGTCCGGTGTGTGTGTTCCGCGCGCTTAATTCCCTTGTTGAGTCAACAACTCCGGCTGCCTTTGTTGGTCTCTTCGTGGCCTTCAAGTGGGCGTGTGCATGCGTGAGCGCGAGAGCGATGGGGACGGCGTTGCTGACGTGATCTTGTAAAAATAAACATTTGTTGGGCTTGAGTGGATAATTGGAGGGCCATTGCAGGGACTTCAGTGCGGGCGATGTATGCAGATTGTATTTACATAGAAAGCAATTTTCGAGGCTGAAGGATTCGATTTCAAACGGGCTGCGAAAAGGATTCGTAGATGAGTGCTGTCCTAATATGGAATCGCGTCTTCAACGCGCTCACTCTCCTCTCTTCTCCTCTTTTCTCTACACTTCGCAATACTCAGCTCAGCGTGTTGCCTTCGGTCGGTAACTTCATTTCCTTCAACGATTCTCAACGCATCACACGCACAATACGATTTGTTTGCGTAGAGAATTAAGTCGTGTCGAGGCAGAAAATTGCAATAAATGATCGACGGCCGTCCTGTCAGTGGTGAGGTGAGCGCCATAAAATACGAGTACAACAACAAATACAAGGATGATGTTGTTGAATTGTGTACATCGCACTTGTCTTGCTAGACATTCGCATGCGGCCGCTAAAGAAGCGTAAAATCCGCTCCAAGGATTCTGGGAATCTTTAACGATCCATCCATTGATTCTCCTCGCAAACATTCACGGATACTCTCTGATCGGTAATAATTACGCTTACTGCTCTACAAAGATGTGGCGATTCTTTGATCAGTGGCGCGATTCTTAATGATCTCAACACTGCTCACTCTGATCTCTAGCGAGCCTCACCGATTTGTGGTGGTCCTTGTTGCTGTCCTTGTACGGATGTCCTTCAACGGTGGCCGTGGGCGGAGTGCAGCGTAAAATGGCCATTTGGAATGCCAGTATGTCGGTCACTGATCGCGAGTTCTACCATTCAGTAGGGCAATTCGTTGCACATGCGCGCTACTCGTAGTTAAAGTGGCGACTCGGTGTTATGGTACTCGTAGGATTGGGGAATTTTAGCTGACTTTTAGAAAGTATTCGCGAGTTTTACGAAGGCGAAGTTCTAGATGCCGAAAGGATTCGAAAGGCCAAGAGATTCAGGACTCTAAGAGCTTGAAAGAGTCTTTTGCGTCGCTTGTATTATTAGAGAAATTAAAGGAATTAGAAAATTATAACTCCCAACAGATAGATTTCAATCGTAATCGCTTCAGCCTGATGTTAGATGTGTGTACAGCACACAACAGTTCATATAAACGAACCTTTCGTTGAGGAAGATATAGTTTATAGAGTTTTTCCATTCTCCCGAACTCCCTCTGGGTCTCATTGTCACACTCAAACTCTGCTTCACTTTAATTACACGAACTCCTTTTACATTTGAAGCGTTGTTCTTTAATAAATGCCTTTAATAAAGTGCTCCAAAAACAAAGTTCGACAACGAGCCAACGATTATCACTCCAGCAATGCGGTAACCTTATCTAGACCGAAATTATGGTTAGCAGTCAAGTTCAATGTGAGCCAAAACCAGTTGGAGCGACGATTTTATGTAGTTTTTTTATGATTTTAATGAGCAACACCAAAGCCAGCAAACGCCACGGTAACCGCATGTTAGTTCAACGACATTTTTACGAGCATCACTCGGATCCCTCTTGACGATGAGGTAATTAAAAAAATTATGTAATTTAATTGCGGCGCATTTAGTCAGTACTGCGGGGCACCGCCTGGACTGCTTCTGCTTTTCTTCAGTGTAAGCAAGAGCAGCGCGAAGTTAATTAAAACGTCAAAGCAGGTTTAGAACAAAATCACTTTTCGTTAAGCGTTTTATACATAAAAGCATTTAAACCATAAACGGGAGCACACGAGGAAATTGAAAGAGTAAGCAATAAAAAATCACCAACATTTCTGTGTTAAACGCCGGTAATCCTTTTTTCATGGGAATTTTTGTGAAATTCAAGATGCCCATTGAGTCGTACGCAGTCGGAGATACTCCTTCTCAGATAGTTAGTTTCTCCAAAGTGCAGATTGACGACGACAGGACAGCATCGTGCCGACGACTCGCATCGGTCCCCAGAAATGACATTCGTTTTTTAAGCCATCTTGGCGACCCACGGAAAGTTTCAGTCTTCTCCTGCTTGTCCAGCAGCACAATATTCCGATTTCAAAGGAGTTTCCGCCGGGGCTCCGATGTGTGGCGAAACAATACCCGATGATGTTTCGTAATTCGGTGCTCGGGTGTTGCGATCGCTGATCACAGCCTCACCGGACACCAACGCAGAGTCGAAGTGGCTGAATGAGTGACACTTGACACTGGCGCAGGTGCAGCAGGTAAGCCGCACAAACACTCGGCCCGAGCAGGCCGAGCCGGATAAAGACGCTCTTAAGCGAGTGTCACGGCAGCCAGCAGCCAGCAGCCAGCAGCCAGCGGCCAGCGGCCAGCGGCCAGCGGCCATAAACGGCTTACGACGTGCCAAAAGTGAGCCCGGCCTCGCCGCTTGGGAGCCAACGCACCGCATCCTGGAGCGAGCGTACCAATCGCGAAGTAAACCAGCGAACGTCTCGAAGTGTCCGGCTGGCTGGCGAACCGCTAGCCGGCCGAGGGCCTCGCTATTGTTGGCTGCGAACCCGAGTGCTAATCCGGTCGCAGTTGTTGGTGTAGGCTGTGCCATTGAGCAACTCCTGGTCGAGGATAAACGCATAACGGTTCGTCACATCCTGTTGCAGCCTCCGAGTTTCCTTCCCGCTTGCCAGCCTCCTCCGCTAAGACTCTCCTTTCGCTACAAATGCGTGTACTTAAATTCCGGCTGCTCGGCTCTCTGAGCCTCGAGCTGTTTCCCTGTTAATCCTTTAAGTTCTTAATCCTTTATTTATTTAACCTCGTCTCAGGTTTGTCTAGAAGCCATTGGTTGATCTTGTCATCATCCCGCTTCGCCATTGTGTGTGTCTCCCTGTGCTGATCCTGCGGCGTTAGACGCTCAACAAGCGATGATCGTCCTGCGGTCAGCTGGCTAACGAAAGCATTAACATTTAAATTTGCATAAATCGCTGCTCATCCACTAAATCAACAAATTAGCAGTGATTATCGTGCTCGATTTGTTGAGATGAATCGGCTGCCAACACAATACTTGAGTCCTTTGATGCACTTTTATCCTTGTTGTAGTGTAAGTGGGGATTGTTTTGTTTGTCTTTCGCTCATTCGAAACTGGTATTTCTGTTTCCTTCATGTCGGAAATAGTGGTAACCACGGCTTATGAGCGATGAATTCGGAATTAGAATCAAAAATCGACCTTTTATTACTCTGTTTTCAAGACAATTCCACCTGCGCCTCGATATCGTTTCGACTTCGAAGTGATAATCGAAATGGACACCGATTCTCTTTTCAGTCGAAGCGATAATCGAGATCGAGACGTCCTGTTAGGGTAGTTTTGGATAATACAAAGCCTTACTCAAAATCAAGAAGGTCTACTCAGTAGAGATGGTGATGCAGATCGGGAATGTTTTGCAATCGAGACGATAATCGAAATCCAGACAGCATTCTATAATATTGAGCCGATAATAAATATCCAGACAGACTTTTTCGGTGTAGATGATATATGAAATCGGTGAAGTTCCTCCTCGCCTTGGATTTCGAAACTATAATCGAGTTCGAGACGGGTTTTTCAGTGGAGAAGATGATATTCGAGGTCGAAATTTGGCTCGGTCGGTGGTAATCGAGCTCGAAATCTGTCGAGATTGGTGGTAGTCGAGATCTACCTTAAGAACGATGGTAGCAAACTGATCAAACAAATAGATAATTCAAGTATCTAAGCGCCTGGAGGATCATTACACTCACGATCTAGCGAAGTCTGAAAAACTTGCAGCATCTACAGAAGTAGTTTTCGAAAGCAATTTCCAGAATCTTCAGAACCGAAGACACGTTGCGTATCTCACTGCAAGATAAAAGCAATAATAGCATTAATAATAATTGATTGTTAGACATCCCTTGGATTATAAAAAGTCTCAACTTCTCCTTCGAAATCCACCAAAATCTCGCCGGCACAAAACTAATAATTACAATCTTTTGTCAAACACTATTTTGTGAGCTCATAAAATAATCCGAGCCGGAATCACAGCAGCCCGAACGGTAACCGCCGCGATTTAAGAGGTCAAACTTGCATGCAGATCACGTAGGATCTCGATTCGGGATCGCCAGATCGGAGGGCGCAATTAAAACGCCGAGCACGCCGCGCCGAGCTTCGCAGGTAAAGGTGGCCACAGCCGCCGAGCGGGTCAAGTGAGCTGCAGAATATCCTGCTCCGATGCAATAAATCAATTAAGCAGTCCGGCGATATTGAAGCACGAGTGGACAGGACGCGCTGTCCCTACGCGCACACACTCACGGCCCAAAATGGCTCTGATGTGTGCGCAGATTCGGACCGAATTCCTGGAATGCACCGTTTCGGTTTCTCGTCGAACCTCATCATTTTGCTTCTCCCTCTCTCCCGATTTTAATCCTCTTGCTTGCAACTACATTACGAACGACGAAGAAGGAGGAAAACAAGCCGCAGCGAGAGCGGCAGCAGCCGCTCAAATCGTTAAACGACAAGCGTGAAGCGCTATAAAACAATAAAATCATCGCTTGATGTTTTATCGCGCCCCATAAAAGTCGCAGATACATGCGAACGCAAGCGACAGTCAGCCAGTCATTCGGTCAGCTAGTAGTCAGCGAGGTGTCCCGATGGCCGAATGCGAGGCGACTTGACTGCCTCGGTGAGCGCAGCCAAATCGGTGCTGCGTTTGTCAATAGTGTGTCGTGGCTGCTGTTATCGCGGCAGCGGCAGCGCTCATAAAACCGCGCTCAATCTTCTCGATCCTTCGCATCCTTTAAATACGCGGCCTACTTAACTTGCTGCCTTGCTGCCTCGCTGCCTCGCTGCCTTGCTGCCTCGCTGCCTGACTGCCTGCCTGTGGGTCCTCCGCGTACCTTTATTGCAGCGTCTGGGGGGCGTGTTTGCCGCGCTCGACAACTGATTTGGCTTTCGCGGGACGAAATCATGCCATCCTTTGAGGGTCTGCCTGCGGGCTTTTGTTCGGCGCGCTGGCGACCTTGAGTTTGCGCTGGCTTCTTTGTGCGATGTCGCGTTGATTTACGAGTGCTGTGTGCAGCTTGGGTGCGCGAGGAACCGAGCACTCGATACAATGCGCGGCGGTTTGCAGTGAAAGTCGAGTTGAACCGCCGATTAGTTAGGGCTGCAGTTGCCGGCTTTGTGTTGCTGTCTTCGTCCTTCGAACATGCAGATTTTTAGCGGGCGCAGGCTGTGCCGCATCTCGCGAGAGACCTGCGGAGTTTGCTGCACACATTTTTTATGGTTCAATATAATATTTGGCAACAGAGTGCAAATCGTTATTCCAGTTCTAAATACCAGTACAGTCGGCGCTTGTCAGCGCTGTTGTGTGTACTGAGATCCTCGCTGGAAGACGCCTTCTGCGGGACGAATGCCAGCACTTCGTTTAGATTTACAACTTTTTCAGGGAAATTTCGAAATTTCCATAATCTGGAAATGTCCAGGGAAGCTGAAAGTGTGATCAGCCCTCCGGATTGTTGCGGATATGCTAGCAGAACAATTCATTCTTCTCGCATCCGCGTTCCCCACACCTTCGCCAGAGAAATGAATTTAGACGCGATTTATTTGCCATTTAGATTTTTATTTTACAATTCTTTAGGTTCTTCTCAATTCGTAATAAAATAATACAAGGGTGCTTTACAAAACACTTACAAAACACTTACAAAACACTTACAGAACACTTACGAAGTAGTCGTTGCCTACCAAAGAATATCACAGAAAGGATTAATTTTATGCCTACCTAAAATTAGTTTGCGTTCGTGGGAGTGCAAAGCTAAAGCTACAAGAATACTTGATGTCCTTACGAAGGCTCAGTGGAATGCGTGGGGCGACCAGCTGCCGGTGCGGTCGGTCCCGCTCACGCGGTTGCAATAGGAACGAAGAGTGGTGGCGACTGTGTGGCTGAGGAACGCCGCCAGCGAGGCTGCAGCGCGGAACGCAGGTCGACTGCTGCTGAGCGCTGACTAGAGCACTTTGCGCTCTCGAAAGTGGCGAACGGGCGAAAAATGCTCGCTTCACGACGACGAGTTCAGCGACGACAAAATCGATTCCGCTGCCAAGTGCAGTTCATCAGTCCGCCGGATGCGCGCTTCTGAAGCTACGCGAAGTCTGTGGTGTGGGAGGATTTTGTGCGCGGCCTACGCAGGACCTGCTGTCGTCTCGTCTGACGTCGTGTGGGTCGCTTGTCTCTGTGCCGCCGCTGCTGCCGCTGCTGCTGCTGCTGCCGCTGCTGCTGTCGTCGCTGCTCTCTTCTGCTGCTCCTGGCCGCCAGGCTGACGAAGCTCTTCGAGACCTCGTTGAACTCCTTGCGGTTGGGACGCAGCGCAATCTGGCCGCGGCGCTTCATATTCTTGCGCAGCACCTTCCACATCGTCTCGAGGAACTCGTAGTAGTACAGCTTCACGAACTGCAGGTCGATGCTGTCCGCCTCGTGCAGCGAGTCGGGCGTGCGCTCGCTGCGCCGCTTGGTGCGCAGCTTCAGCCGCTTGTCCATCTGCTGGCGGCTGAAGATGAAGAGGTGCGGCTGGCGCTGCTGCTGCGGCCGTGTGCGGCGACGATGCGCCTGCGTGCTGTTGATGGCGGTCTCCAGTTCGCACAGCATGCTGCGCGAGCTGAGCAGCAGATGCTTGAGTTCACTGGCGGTGCGGCTCTCGCGCTGCCGCTTGTTGTGGTCCCACTTCAGCTGGATGCGGCGCAGATAGGCGAAGGCGGCCACGTACGTCTGTGTGTTGCGGTACCAGCGCCGCAGTGCGATCTGCAAGGAGGAGCGAAGCAGAAGGGACTTTGCGTTAGTTTCAATTCTCTCTCAAAGGTTTCGTTACGAAATTTCGTGGCTGTTGCCGACAGAGTTGCTCAGATTTAGCCTTTTGATTATGATTCCCACGCCCAGTTCCTGTTCTCAGTGCGCCCCTCGGGTAGGTCGTGCCAAATTTAAAGACTCTACGACTCTGACTCCCCCGAAGAGGCGCTCTTAAAATGTGGTTTGTGTGGCATCTTCAGCGCATCTTCCTCAGTTAGTAACTCAGTGAGATCTTGTTTTGTCTTTTCTATCATCACGAAAGCAAGCGTTTATCGTAAACTCGCTCGTCGGTGACGTCAGAGAGTGACAAAACATTGCGAGGAAACACGTGAATAGCGCGCTCACACGTCGACCAACCACATTCATGACTAATCTGAAATCCGCGCTCTGCCGACGACGAGGAGCTTTACTATTTTGTTGATGTTTCGCTGAGTTGTTCGGTAAATAAATCATCGAATGTGTCAACGAAGCGCGTCGCTTGTCGAGATCTACGAACTGATAGAACGCTATGACGTACCGGGGACGTTTGTTCGATTAAACGAGATAAGAAGGGCCGCTCGGCTCTTCTCATACCGAGATAACGATGGCTATCGTGGCTGAGATCGCGGGAAGCACAAGAAAGCTGCGAAAACCATCAAATCTGTCGCTGAAACAGCTTTTACTTGCGACAACAGAATGCTTTCGATCTGTCGTAAGACAAGGAATCGCTTCGTCTTCACAAATTACCCGAGATCACCGCGAATCACTGAACGCAAAACTCTCTCGACTTACACTTGAGTTCATCTTCAGTTTCGGGAGGAACTTGTACGTGTACTCGTACAGCGACCAGAGCTGTATATTGCTGACGTCAATATCTTGCTGGCTGCCGTTGAGGGTCTTGAACTCGTTGCCGACGGATCTTTTCAGGATGTTGAAAATCTGCAAGGAAGAATGGAAGGAAAGACGTGAATTTCCGCTGTCTGTCAGAGAGCGCAAGTGAAGGGATTTTCATTGCGAATGAATCGCAAATCGTAAACGATATCGGTGTTGATATCGGGAACTCTTGGTTCCTCGGGGGAAGTCGGGGGAAGTCGGGGAAGCCGTTCTCACCTCTTTGGTTCTCATGCGCTTCACGCCCGCGAACTCGACTCCGCCCATCTGCGTGGGATCGTAGAAGCCGCCGCAAGGATTCGCCCACTCCAAGATGGTGGAGTTCTCGCTGTTGTTCATGTAGTCGTACCAGTTGCTGTGGCGCTTGCTGTGCCGCTTGGGCAGGCGTGCCTTGCTGTTGTTGTTCTTGCTGTTGTGCTGCTGGTGGTGCTGCTGGTGGTGCTGCTGGTGGTGCTGCTGGTGGTTGTTGGTCGTGCTGATGAGGTTCGCCTGGTTGCTGCTGTAGCTGGCGGTTGCCAATGTGGACACCGTTTCCACCACGGTTGCGATTGCCGTCGCAGTTGCCGTTGCAGTTGCTGTTGCTGTTGCTGTTGCTGTTGCTGTTGCTGCTGATGTTGCTGTTGATGCTGATGTTGCTGTTGATGCTGCTGCAGCTGTTGGTGTGGCTTTTGCTGCGTCTGTTGCTGTTGCCGCAGCTTCTGTCCTTCCCGTCGTCCGCACCGGTGGTCCTGTAGTTAGTGGAGCTGCCCTGGCGCATCCTGACACCACCGCCAAAATCATCATCACCACGAAAGCTTTACGATGCGCACTTCGGTGACAGAAATTCTGTCTGTTGTCAGCAAGTTTGCTGCTTGTTAAATGGCGCCGCTGCTGCCGTCGCCGCTGCCGACACCCCACGTGACGACAACGTGAGGCGTGCGCGGCTGCGCTGTCGTTGCCGTGGTGCGCCGTCTTGCTGTCTTCACTGGCTGCCATGCAACCGCCACCTGTAACGAGCGCGACGAAGCGGGCGGGTGAGAGGGGGTGTGGCAGAGCTGCTCGCCCAGCTAGACACGAGCAACGGGGGAAAAACTTTTCCGTGTTCATCGACACTTCGAGTTTTGCTTTGCTGTTGTTTTCTCGACTTTATAACGAGGTTTAGCTGCTGAAACTGAATCGCTTCGAGCTGCGCGATGCATCACACAACAATGAATGCAATGCGATTGCGGAGAAGTTTGCAATTTTGTGCGAATTTAATGACACTTTTCGAACTTTAATTGTTTCCTTTTGCATTGCATTCGATGTTGATTGATTTTATTGGAGGTTCTTCGTCACTCTTGAACAGTTTTGCGTTGATTTTGACGTTCATTGGCATTCTTTAGAATTGTTTTCTCATTTTAAATGCTACTGAATGCGGAAAAAGTCTTCAAAAGACTCGTTTAATCCATTCAAAGGTGAATGCAAACAAATGCAATTTTGTTTTACTTCTAAAATATTAGAAAACTTCTAGAATTCAGCTTTGAAGAAGACGCGAAATTTTGAATATACGTAGATTTCGAGAAATTTCAATTAATGTTTCTGTAGCAAGCGAAGTTCGGGAAATTTTAGTTCCGTAAATCTAAAACTTCTTCAAATCAATAGAAAAAATTAATTCAATCAAATAACCTGAGTAAGTAAATTTAAATGAGATTAATAATCATCGAATTTTCTTGACTTTCTTACGGAAATAAAAAACACAATCTAGCTGAGATCTCGAAAATCTGAGTATTAAAAGCTGATTAAAAGTGGATTTCGTTTCTTAAGCTTGCAAAGAAAAGCATCAAAGCAGAAATATTTTGAAGAAAACTGAATTTTTAATTGCACTCAAATTACAAATTAAATTTTTTAAAAATTATATTATTAAAAAATCCCATGATTTTTACTTAAAATGCAGAAAAACTCAATTTTTCCCAATGAAATCGAAAGCTTTCTTCGCTCTGAAAATAAGAATGCAAGAATGAATTTTCTCGACTTTCTAGAAATTCCCGCTGGAGGTGCGCGATGAAACTAAAGAAATTCGAAATTTTCAAACACAAAAGCAAACTCGAAAATGCGCATCTGAACCGAGAATCACAGCGTGCAAATGGCGAGGAATTAACGATCGCATACGCACCGCATATCACGCTGAAGAAGTGCGAATAATCCACTGAGTGCGTCGCCGTCCAGCTGCTCCTCGTCTGCTGCATCCGCCCGACTGAACCGATTTACCGCTCTTTAACACTGGCAATTCGGCAAATATTCGGCACACGTCACTCTGTCACTCTGTCACTGCGTCACTGTGTCACTCTGTGTCACCAATCGACTCCCTGCGTTCGATTTCGTGTGATTCGCTGCGATTTCTTGTTTGTAACGCGGCGAGTTTTATTTGCTTCGAGTTGCGCGACTCGCAATTAAATCCTCCGTTTCACCTCAATTACAATCGTGCTGCTTATCAGATTCATTCATCTACGATTACTATTGAGTCGAGTGATTATCAAAGGGACGCCCGGACGCCCGGACGCTCGTCGCTCGCGCTTGCAATGAATTTCCGCTCCGCCTGAACGAACGCTTCACGCTGAACGATGCTCGAGATGCTCGGATTTCGATCAAAGTTTCAATTCGGCTTAAGCTGCGCGCTCACTTCTGCACGCTACGAGTTTTGATTTTAAACTGAAGTTTTAAAACTCGTGATGACAAGAAGTCGTTGCCGTCTGCCGTTTGCCGTGGCTGCTGCTGCTGCTGCTGCTGCTGCTGTGGCTGTGGCTGCTGCTGCTGCCGATCGTGTCGCTCTGTCTGGTTTGCTGGACGGCTGGTTGGCTGGCAGTTGGCTGGCAGTTGGCTGGCTGGCTCTTCATTGCCATTGTCGTCGCTGTCGTTGTCGTTGCTGTCGTTGTTGTCGTTGTCGCTGCTGTTGTTGTTGGTGGTGGTGTTGGTGGCGGTTGTGCCATTGTAATGTTTGTTGTTCTTGCGCGTGTTTTTGTTGCTGCGCTCGCCTCTTCTTAGCCGCTGCTTCTTGGCCTTGTTGTTGTGGTTTATGTTGCCGCTCGCTGCCTGCTGCCTGCTGCCTGCTGGTTGTTGCTGTGGTTGTGGTTGTTGTTGCTACCGCTGTTGTTGCTGTTATTCTTCCCCAATGATCGTCGACGGTTTCCACTCATTCTTTGCACTCCACTCGACGATCGCTCTGGAAACTGGATTCGCCTCGAAGACTTCCTGGCGTGCGTGTTTGCGCGCGTGTGTTTGCGTGCTTGTGCAGGTGTGTTGGTGGATCTGTAGAGGTGTGCATCAGTTTTTACCTGGCTGCCCAGAGTTTGAGTTGAGCTCAGGCAGCCATTGCTACCAACAACAGAACTCGACTCGCTAAATGAATTGAAATTCCATTCAAATATCTTCGATTTTCAACACTTTAGTTACATTTTACTCGCTAATTAATTGCGAAAAAGGTCGCGTTCAGTTCGAGCGGAACTCCGCATTCAGTTGCAGCCGCATTCTTCCCGAAAACAGCCGTCCAGGACCTTCCCGAGCGCCCTGGGCGACCCACCACCAGCTGCACCATCGCATCGCAGCCCCGCATTCGCATTCCGCAACGAGCATCGAATGAAACCTCCTTCGCTGCGAATACCTGTTGCTGTGTGGAAAATTGCTGCCTGTCGCTCGCTGCCTGCCGCTCGCCGCTCGCTGCCTGCCGCTCGCCGCTCGCTGCCTGCCGCTCGCCGCTCGCTGCCTGCCGCTCGCCGCTCGCTGCCTGCCACTCGCTGCTCTCCCCCGGGATGCAATATTGCCGTGCAAAATGGCGACAACGTGTTAATCGGCGCAGAATAAAAGCATCCTGCGGCGAGTGTGTGAGATTTTCATTCCGCCGAATTTGTGGAAAGTCGAGGAATTTTATTGCTTCCCCACTCAACACTCGACGTGTTGATGTTGTTGATGTTGATGATGTTGTTGATGTTGTTGATGATTGCTGCTCGCTTTCGAGATATCGAAGGCATTTAAAATCGAGGCGGGCGACTCAAATTGCAGACCTCGGAGACGACAAAAAATCTCGCACTGCTGACTTCTGACCGATTTCAGCGATTTTCGAAGCTCAAAACGCAATTTTTTACTTTGCTTTCCCCCTCCGCAGAATTGTAATTAGTGTTTGTTGTTGTTGTAATTTCTTGTTGACGTTGTTGTTGTTCGTTATTTGTGGCTTTTTCTAGTTCTCATTCTTCTTCTTCTTCTTCCTCCTACGCTCCCGCTCCTGATGATGGCGTTGTTTTCCTCTCAGAGCGAAAGATTTTTGCTCCCCGCTGAAATTGAAAATTGAAAATTGATTTCTTGTTCTTAAGACTTTGCCGTCCAAACAACAACAACAACAACAACAACAACAACAACAACGACAACAGCTACAACAACAACAACAATGAGGATGCTCTGGCAGGCCATCGCAACATCTTCATTACAACAATAACAATAAACAACAAACACGCCGATGATTGCATTGATAAGTCGGCTCGGCGCGGCTCGGCGCGGCTCGGCGCGGCTCGGCTCGGCTCGTCCTGCTGCTTCGGTCGGCACGCAAAAAGTGCGCAGACGCGGCAGGACATCCGCAACGTTGGCAGCATCAGTGGCAGCGACGGCAGCGACGGCTTCTCCCCCCGCGCATCCCTTCATCGCCATCGCCGGCCGCACACTTCGAAGTCTCGGCCGCTGCGCCGCACGTTTGCGTGCGTCCTGCCTGCGCGCCCCCTGCCGGCGATCGCAGCGGCCTGCGTGTGGACGCTGCACGCAGCAAGGATTCGTTCTGCCTCCGAGTTGTTGTGAAAACAATTCATTCGCCCATTTTTCTCGGCTGACCATTTCCACTTCGTCCTCCCCGCACCGCCGCCGCCGCCGCCGCCGCCGCCGCCGTCGATTTCGAAACAAGCAGAATTGAGTTGTCGTTGGCGCTGCTGCGGCCCGCTGGCTCGTCAGGACGAGCCTTTCGTCCTGCCGGCTTTGTGTTCCCTGCTTCGTCATGGTCCTCGTTTTCTGCCTTCTCACCTCACAGCGTGTCGAATCGCCGCCTTTGTTGCGTCCTGCAGTCGATCAGTCGATCGCTCGCGCGTTCGCTCGGTCGGTCGCTCGGTCGGTCGGTCGCTCGCTCGGTCGGTCGCTCGCTCGTTCGCTCGTTCGCTCGTTCGCTCGGTCGGTCGGTCGGTCGGTCGGTCGGTCGGTTGATCGCTCGTGTGTTGAATTCTGTTTGTTTGGACGCCGATTACACGCTTCTTCAACAGCTATTATTGCCGTAAGAAGAAGAAGAAGCAGAAGAAGAAGAAGTAGAAGAAGAAGAAGAAGATAAGCCAACAACAACAACAACACCAACCGTTTGGTTGCCTCTCTCGTGCCTCTTCCGTGTTGTTGTTTGTTTGCTCACATTTTACACGAGCATGAAAATCGATTTGCCGCTGCTACTGAAAACGAAATTAAATTAATTTCTGTGATTTTGTCGGGATGAAGAAGTTTTTTTTCCGAGTGAATTTCTGTATTTTTAGAGTGGATTTTCTATTTACGTCATTCATTTAAAAAACTTAAACTAATTTCAACTTTCAAACTTCATAACAATTGAATTTCAATATTATTTCGGTGATGTAAATAAAAATCTCTGCTAAACTCAGTTCACGTTCAGTTTTTTGCGCTCCGCCTCTCTCAACATCAAAATCAGATTTTCTATTTGTGTTTACTTCTCTTCAAAAGACAGAAATGGGCGTTTGCCACTCTCTCACTCGCTCTCTGTGCTTCATCAGTGTGTGTGCGGGCGGATGTTTTGATTGGCGGTTGAACTATTGAGTCGCTGAGTGAGAGAGCGAAGAAGCGAGAGTGACATCTCAACTATAAACGACTCAAACCACTGAATTCTTCACTCTCTCTCTCTCTTCCCTCGTTCAAGTTTCTGCTTTACTTCACGCACGCGATGAGTGTGCGAGTGACGTCATTGATACTCATTCATAATCTCAGTTTAATTGAATGGGAAGTTTTCGGCGTGAGAAAGAGAGAGCGAACAGCAACTAAATGGCGTGAGAGTTCGTCGCCAGCGAAGAGCGAGAATTTGGTGTGATTTATTGGTGTTTGTTGTTTAGTAGAGCGAGTAGGTTTTTGTTGTAGAAAGTAACTAAATGAGTGAGCAAAGTTGACGAGCGAAAATTTTCTAGTTGAACTTGAATCACAACAACTTTATTTTGCGATTGAGAAGAAAATAATTGTAAGTTTTAAGTTTCTGTGAATTCTTCAGAACGTTTTTCGGCGTTTGTTTTTTTTATTAAATGCAGTTTTATTTAATTTCTAGCTCGGCGTTTGAATTTGAAAGCTGTAAAACTCAACTGTGTAGTTAAATAATCGTTAATTTGAAGAAAGTCAGTCTCACAGCTCTCGTTCCCCGTCCGTGGGATCCGCTCTCGCCGGCGATCCGACGAACTCGCTCTCGCCGGCGATCCAACGAACTCGCTCTCGCCGGCGATCCAACGAACTCGCTCTCGCCGGCGACCCAACGAACTCGCTCTCGCCGGCGATTCAACGAACTCGCTCTCGCCGGAGATTCAACGAACTCGTCTCGCTCCGAGTTGACTTCTGCGCCGATTGATGTTTCTGTTTCCCCGATTGATTCCTTGTCACTGCGTATTCATCACGACGAGATGACTTGTGTGGCCCGCGCTGCGATTTGCCTGCGACGGAGGCAAGCAAGGAACACAATAAATTATTCAACACAAAAAAAGCAACTGGAAGCGGACTTCAACTGGAGGATGAGCGCCGTCAAAAAAAAAAACCGAACGAAACACAGCGAAAACTAATCACTTCGCAGAGACAAACGGCATCGGAATCGAAATCGGCGCCGATAACATCAAAGGATCGCTCGGCCGCCAGGATTACGCTGAGGATTGATGTCCGCTCATTTATCACGGCGTCAATTCACCGACTGCGGGCGTGTGTGCGTGTGTGTGCGTGCGCTGCCGGCGAGGGTGTGGGTGTGCGAAGCGTTGTGTTGTCGTCGACGGGGGGGCGACGAAGGCGGCAGTGTGTGTGTGTGTGTGTGTGTGTGTGTGTGATCCGTGTGACTGACTGAAGGCTGAAGTGAGCATTCGGCTTCAATATTTTGTAAATATTAATTAACCTGCGAAAATGCAAGTTTTCCAATTTTTCAATATTTCATTATTTCACAAAGCAAAATGAGATGAACTGCAATAAAAATGGGCATCCGCTGAAATTCCTCCTCTAAATCGTGTTATTTTCTCTCAATTAAGAAAATTATTTACTCTTCCTCTCTCTCTCTCTCTCTCGGTCTCTCGCTCTCTCTCTTTCTCTCTCTCGCTCTCTTTCTCTCTCTCTCTCTCTCACACATTTCGAGCGCATGAATCAGCTTGCGATCGCTTGTGCTGCAAATCGAGCGCCAGAGATGAGAGGCTGCGTTTTCTCGTTGGTTTCATTGAGAAACCTTAAAATTACAGCAACAGCAACAACAACAACAACAACAGCAACAACAACAACAACAACATCAGCCGTCACCACGACGAGACGCCGCTCATTCCAGCTATAAAAGATTCGGCGGGATTCCACCACCGCGCGGATGGGATGCGCCAGCCTTTCATTTAATCGCACAGAAACGCAGACTTCGGCTGTCTTCTGTACCGCGCCTCCTCCTCCTCCTTCTCTCCCTCCTCTTCCTCTTCCTCTTCCTCTCCTTCTTCTACTTCTTGTTCTTGTTCTTCTTACTTGACGGCCTCGGCTACCTTTTTGAGCGCTTATCTGGCCTCCGTGCATATGAATCAACTTGAATTATGAGCGCAACAGGGCGCGAAACGACGCACCGGCGCTGCGACGCGATCTCGAGTACATCGTGCAACCAACGGGTTCGTGAGGGAGGGGGAACGAGAGGGGGAAGAGAGGGGGACCGAAAGAGGGAAGAGAGGGCGTTGACTGAATCCCTGCTGTTTGAAAATACACAAAACAGACCTAAAAACGCCTTCATTTCCACTGATCAACCCGTTATACAGCCAGCGTTGAAATCAGTTGAAACCAACCAGTAAATTTAAGCCAAGTTTAACCCAAAAGTGGTGAGTGAATTCTGAGTGTAAGCTGAACTTTAGCGCCGTAAAACCCGCCGTCATTTTCAAAATCCATCGCCTCCCCTTTTACTCGGCATCGCAGAATTGATTTGCTTGATTTCACAAGCAATCACCACTCGGCGATTATCACCGGCGTCACCTTGATCTCGGTTTACGTCTTCATCGATTGCCGGAGTATTTTCTCGCCTGTTTAATCGGTTCCATGAACGGAGTCCACGAATCCCCCAGACGAACGGCGGCACTTTGTAAACCACGGCGGCGACTGACTGAAAGTTGTCGCGACCGCGATTGTCGTCTGCGCTGGAAACGGCCGTCTCGATCGCCACGGCCTCGTGAACGACTCGATCAGAAGATCCTCCTCGATCTGAGCTTGAAAACGCGTCTGGACTTGAAGTCGACGCGGGCGCGATTATCGTCTCGACTGGAGGGGGATTCATTGATCTCGATGATCGTCTCAACTTGAAAAGGAAGCTCCATCGATTCCTCTATCGAATTAGAAACAAGATCGCAGTGATCGAGGCGCGCATCACCTGCAATTGGGACGGAAACCCTCTTACCAGCAACTCCTCTCCAAGTTGCGCACTAAACGAGGGTCGTAGGGCACCCCAAGTGGCGGGACTTCACACCAACCATTCCTCCGTCACATTGACTTAATTTTTTCACCTCCAACGCTACACCACTGCGACCCCGCAAAGCGGACAAAAACCCTCGAGGACGAAACGCGGCCGTTACAACGCCAAATGATACCCAATCCCTCGTCGATCCCTTCGCCGGCTTATCAGCGGCGAAGCCATATCAGGACGCACCATCGCGATTGCATGCTGATGGGCCACCATTTTCGAGACCCTTGCCACGCGTTCCTGAGGACATTCAATACCTCTAACGGTTCTGCGGTCTGGCTGCAGAGTGATCGTCGAACTTCAATCCCTCACTCGCTCACTCACTCACTCACTCACTTTTTTGCGGCTGTCAGCGTGCGGCTGACGTTTTTGTAGCGTGCGTCTGATCATGCAAGAAATTTGAGACTTTTGCGAGACGGCGCTAAAATGAAGAAGCGTCTCTTCACTCGACGCTAGTGATGAGTAACGAGTGCGAGTATCGGGTATCGGGAATCGGGTATCAGGTATCGAGACGCGGCAATGGAATCTTTTCGGATCTCGTTTATATGCTTCGTTTTATACGGAACGGAAGGCACAACAACCATCAATGATCCCCTCCCGCCCAAACCCCATTCCGCCTCCCCCAACTCCCTCCAACTCGTTTCCAACCTCCCCCCCCACCCCCCCACTTTAAAATCCACAAAATCGTGAAACGGAAATAGCGAAATTGTGTTTATTTAATTTATTTCAATATTTTCAGCACTGACATCCATGGATTGCAACCAAAATTACAAAGTAAATCCTATATCAACTCGGATATAACGATGCGAACTTATCTTACCAGAGATTATGGAAATTAAGCTACACAGAATTGCTAAATGTAACGTTGAGAAGTTCAACAAATAAATAATTACACTAAAAATGGTAAAAATGCGAAATGTTACATTATAGATAAATTAAGTCAGTTGAGCTTAGATGTGTGTGTGTGTGTGTGTGCGTGTGTGTGCACACATGTCCGTGTGTTTACAAGCTAAGAATTACTAAGTACAGCACGGATGCGAAACTACGAAACTCGAAATCCGTAACGCTGAGTCGACTCGCTTGCTTTGCTTGTGCATAAATAAGATCAGATATTCAGCTCTGGATATTGTGTCTGTGTGTTTGTGGATATGTCTGTGTGTTTGTGGATGCGTCTGTGTGTTTGTGGATACGTCTGTGTGTTTGTTGTGCACTGGTAGTTTGTAGTTATTTGAGAAACTAGCGAGCGATCAGCAATTGCAATCGTTTCGTCAAGGACACTCTAAAATACTAAAACTAGCTACATCTACAGTGAATAAATATAAATAAATAAATAAATAGCGTTTACAAATATTTAGTTAGTTGGTAAGAATGCTAAAATGCGAAATGTGGACGATTGGACAGAAGAAAAGCTTTGAGCTTTCCATAATAAAAGGTTTGCGCAATAATTCAAAGTTAGAGGAAGCTTTAAAATATTAAAATTTAAACTATTCTGCATTACAAAATATATATTAACTGGCTCACAATCTTTACAGATGAAGATTCAAGTTCAAGTTAAACAATGTTTCTGCAATGTTGTGGGAAACCGACAGTCAGTCAGTAGAAGCGCGACGTGATACTTCTTCAGTTTGGGCTGCAACAATCGCAATGCTAGCAGTTGCAGCTTCGAAATCCTCGCGGCTGAAATGTACAGTCACGTCGGCCCAACTGCCAGGACGCACGGAGGCCAGGACGCACCCGAATTTGTTGGTTCTTCCGCGGCCACAGAAAACAAGCGAAAACTCCTCTCTTCGCCGAAGAAGTTGCTGATAAGTCGGCCCACATGATAAGTCGGCCGGCTTTCGGCTTGAATATTTGGCGCAACTGCGAGCAGCTGCTGAGTTCGACGGTTCGTATAGCTCTGCCACACCTGGACACATCTATATTGGCCTGTTGTTCTGAGTTCGAGAGCCAGGTTTCGTTTTTAACTGTAGTATTTTTGTATTTCTTTCAAAGTCCTCTCACATGCTTTCGGATTTTTGTCTCTTTGAATTTGAATGCCCTCGGTTGGATACTCATATATTTCAGTCGTTCTTTCGCTATCTTTTTGCTGTCCTCTACCAACGATAAAAGTTCTACCAACATTAACGAAAATTTCTGAATCTCAAAGTCTCAACAAAGAACAAAAAAGTGCCTCCTCATCATATGATGAGCCGCTTCTCGCTTTCGACTTTTCGCTTACGGACGCCGTGTCCGTCCTCTCACTTGCCCTCCACCTGCCACCGCCGTGAATCCGAGTGCAGCTGCGCCCCGCGCCCCGCCGGCCCGCCCGCTGCCTCATTCGGCCGCCATCTCGGGACATTTTTCCAGCAACGTGCTGTACAGCATCCGCAGATACTGCGTCACACTCAGATGCTCGCTGGCCAGCAGCCAGTCGCGCACCTCCGTCCGCGAGTGGTACGCGCTCTGCTCCTCCACCTGCGGCAGCGGGATGTCCAGCTTCTCCATGAACTTGCTCACCTCGTGCAGGTCCACCTTCACCATTTTCCGCACCTCGGCGAAGAACTCGTTGATCTTGTTGAAGCTGGACAGATTGTTGTGCAGGTCGTGCAGCAGTTGAATTTTATTCTCCTTGCGATTTTGTATCACGTGGTCGAGAGCGGCTTTCAGGATTCTCAGCGCTGTGTAGACGTTCTGCATTTCCTTGATAATCTATGTGAGGAGAAACGGTGGCGAGAAGTAGAGTTCGGTTAGATTTTCGCGGGAAAGCAGGAAAGCTTACATAATTTAGAAATAAAAATTAAGAAAAGTCAGGCTGTATGAGTGAATGGGAATGCCAACATAATAAGGGGGAGGAGGAGGAGGAGGAGGAGGAGGAGGAGGAGGAGGAGCTGGTTAGATGATCGCCTCCACCTGCGTTGAACAACTTCTACGAGTCAAATGAAATTCCTGTAGCAAATCTAGAAAGGAGACGCTGAGGTCAATTTTGAGTGGTTTCGAAGGCCCATTGTGGCGATGGAGGTATTTCAGCATGGATGAGCTTATTGTGGGGACCGATTGAGGTCTGCAATCGGCGAATGTGACTATATTCGTCTCAAATTGGTATTCGTTTGACGCCGTCAGCCATCCATTCCCACATTTGTAGAGAACTCGTCCACGCCTCCCCATTAGGCCAACTGTAAAGTCCTTTTAGCCAATGAGAGCCTATTGAAAGTGACTGAGATGTCTTATTCGGTCTTTGAAGATGCCAAAAGTGTACTTGAATTATTAAGTTCGTCTCTGAGGCCCTAGCCTCAGTGAGTGGAAAGACCATTCGAATTTATACTGTGAATCAATTCGAATCTGTAGAAAGTCGTGTGAGAGAGACTCGAAAGCAGTTTTTTGTATATCAAAGCTGAAAAAACCTATTGAAATCTATATACCTCGGGCTCCAAGGAGCCACTGAAGTCTTTTCGGAGTTCTTTCATTCACACGGAGGCATTTGTCGATGGCTGGGAGCAATTTTTAGTCTACAGGGATGATATGTTCGGATGAAGGCGGTCATTTCGTCGGGAAACGAGGGAATGTAGTATTTACTTACCATTTCTCTGGTGAGCGGCTCGTTGATGAACCTCGCGAAGTGCTGTCTCTCGGGGAGCCTGTAGAAGTCGCGCTCCAGTGCTTTGGTCAGCGGATGTTCCAGCTGGAACATGTGCTTCATCCAGGTCACGTGGACCTCCTCCGGGGTCTTCTTGTACTGGCTGTTGGTCTGTAAGAAATGCAACATCATAGCAAATTAAACGTGGTACGATGAATATTCGCAAGCCATTGACAGTCATATTTTAGTCACGGGCAAAGTGCGTTACACTTTTAAACGATTAAAAGCGACCAGAGAGGGGAAGGGGAGGGGGACGGGGACGGGGTTTGCGAACACTTACGTAATCACTTAGTAGGCTGGAGATGTAGGCGTAGGTTTTGTTGGCCTGCACGAGCATATTCTTCAGATGGTCTGCGTTCAAGCAGAAGGCGTTGTTGGCCCTACTGTAGTCGGCCTCGTCGTTGCCCGCACTGATTTCCGCCATCTCGGGCACGGAGCGATGTTGCAAGTGATGCTGCGGACGCAGAGGGGACGTCTGTGCTTGCGATTCCTGCGCCCGCTGTCGTTGCAGCTGCTGTAGCAGTTGTTGATGATGTCGCAGGCGATGTTGTGTTGTGTGCAGGACGATCTTTTGTCCGGATGGTGTTACTGGAAAAGCGGAGGATCTTTGGAGGATAATAGCGCTCAGGAAAATGAGTAGGAAACCGTAATATTCTGCGGACGAGATGAGAAGAACAAAGCAAATGTTGGAATTATTGTAAATTCTAAAAAATGACGCAATTAGAGTTTTAACACTCTGGAGGAAACTTTGTAAAGAGGCCTCGAAAGCCATTGAGAAACCCTGGAAGAGCCTTGAAAACTTCAGATGCCGCTGAAATAAAAGTCCAGGAGAAACTGAACTGAAAAAACTCAGAAGCCTCCTGTAAAAACCCTCACAATCCCTTCAGTAGCCGCAAAGCACCGAAAAACAAGCTCCGCCAACTCAAAACGGTCTAGTTTTGGTCCAGATTTTAATATGATCAACTGAGTTTAGTTGCTGTTGCTGTTGCTGTTGCTGTTGCTGTTGCTGTTGCTGTTGTTGTTGTTGTTGTTGCTGTTGTTGTTGCTGTTGCTGTGTGTAGTGAAGCGCCTGTAATAGCAAGAGTGGCTCTTGTTGCTGTTGTTGTTTTTCTTCTAGATCGACCACCGGCGTCACTCTCTCGCCGCTTCTCGCTAAAACGTGAAGGCAATTGTTTGTTTGTTGTTGTTGTTGTCGCTGTTGTTGTTGTTGTCGCTGTTGCTGCTGCTGTTGCTGTTGCTGCTTGTGATCTCCTTCTGCTCTTACAGTTGTCACTTAAATGAAGCGCAACCATTCCGCGCCGATCGCAAATGTTTCCACGCATATCGAGAGTATTTTTTAAACGGTACAAATCTGCGGATACGCTCAACGCGTGCATCTGCGAGCTGCACGAGCTGCAGCTGGTGCACCACTGGCGACCAGCGAGCGGCATTCAAGACCTCCAAGGATGTCGGATGCTGGTCGCTGGTCGCTGGTCGCATGCCTCAGAATGCCGCGTCGTGTGTCCATCCTGTCTGTCTGTCTGTCTGTCGGTCTGTCTGTCTGTCGGTCTGTCGGTGGTGCGGCTTGTGTCTGCTATCGGCGCTGGCAAGTTCAAGGTGTGCGGCCGTTTGTTACGGATTTTTCGCTCTTGTCGTCGCGGTGTGCGGCGGAATAACTCGGCTTGAGCTTTAATTTAATGACTCCGCGTCCGAATGCCTGAGATGGCTGAACATTAGATATTCGCTGGCTATCCGCTGCTGGTTGAGCACGAAAAAGAAGAAAATGTTCCACTCATTTGCGGAATAGTTGGTATTAATAAACAGCCAACAACAGCAGCAGCAGCAGCAACAACAACAACAACAGCAACAGCAACAGCAACATCGAAAACAATCGCTAGAAGTGAGAAGAGCAATGAAGAGAAAATCTCAATACAACTTTTACATTTCAGAAACCAGAGCTACGAGTTCGTTTTGTTTTTTTCCAATTTTTTGTACGTGTAGACGGAAAAAGGACACGAATATCGGAGAGGATTTTTCAAACCGCGTTTTCTTAACAAGGACGAGATAAACGCGATCAAACAAGGAAGACATTTGAACTTGAATCACACAGCTGCAACTGTGTGAAAAGCATCGCGAAAGCAACCTCGACCTGTCCCAACAGCATTTGCCAGCAACTAACTGAATTAATTTGCGTGCAATCGAATGCAGAAGCACGAGAACAACAACTCGCGTCGCCGTCTGCAGCTGCAGCAGCAGCAGCAGCAGCAGTTGTGGTGCTGCTCTCGTAGCAACTGCGAAATTAGCATGGCTGGCGTCTGTTGTTGTGTAGCGGTGGAGCAGGAGGTGGAACACGAACTGAGCGAATGATTGTTATGCAATGCGAAGTAATGAACACGTAATAACTGCAATATATTCGCCGGCAGCGGCCACACCGGCCGCGCCACAGCAGACAACGCGGCGTATGAGTGACTGGCAACTCGGCCGGCAGCGCGAGGAATTCCCCGAAGCGATTGCAAGAATTTCCCAGGGGTTTTTCGAGCCAGTAAGAACGGGTATCGAGAAAGCATTCGGAGCTGCAAATGAGCGAAACTGGGGGCGTGATTGACGATTCGAATTTCGGAAGCAGGGAAAACAGGAGCGAGCAGATGGGTGACAATCGGCGCATGAAAATCGACACATTAGCGTGTAGACAAGATAGACTTGCAGACAGACTTGCAGACAGACTTGTAGACAGACTTGTAGACAAATGATTTGTAGACAAATAAGTGCACAGACGCCGCTTTAGTTGTTGTAATCCGCTGGTAGAGTTCGAGTCAACCTCTTGCATTGTGAAAGCAATGAATTTCTTATCATTTACGAAGCAACTATTTCAACTACGACGAATCGTGTTGTTTTCCAGCAGCGTTTTCAATGCACCAGTGAAATTGCGACTCCTCCACATGTCCTTGCACCCGAGCACACACACACACACGCACACAGACGCACACACGCACACACACACACACGCACACAGACGCACACACTGCCCAACACATTCAACTCAGTCATTCAGCCATGAGAAGTCTTAACGAGTGTCATCATCAATTAATTGCAGAAAAGCGCCCACGCGCGTCTCCTTCGAGTAACGCACGCCACACAAACAGGAGCACACAAGCACAACCCACCCACACCCACACACACACACACATACACACACACACACAGGAATCGCGAGCGCGCCCGTGTCGCACTTTATTCGCTTCACTAATTCGCTGACCTCTTGATTCGCTGCAGGTGGAGGAGACACAAGTTAATTTTTGCTTTTCTATCCCTTCTTCAGCGCTATTTTTAGTTATAATTAACGTCGCTGTCGTCGTTCGCATCCACTTCGGTTGCCAATTAACACGCTGCAGGATTTAAGGTCGTGCGATTACAGCAAAAATAGTCGCCTTGAAGATATAAATTCGGCTGCTGCTCTTGCGCGCAGTTTGTTGCAATGAAAAGTGCAATAATAACGAAGACTAATAAGTGAAAATGGCACAGATGAGGGCGACTATCACAGGCAGACCAAAGAATACCAGAGAGACAACTTGAAACTCGCCCTGGATGCGATCGATGGAGAGTTTCTAAGTCAACCAGTCGTCTAGTTAATACAACGTTAATGTTTGCAATAATTTGGCGTGGACACCCTTTAATTTGGCACGGACGCCCTTTAATTTGGCGTGGACACCCCTTAATTTGGCGAGGACACCCCTTAATTTGGCGTGGACACCCCCTAATTTGGCGTGGACACCCCTTAATTTGGCGGGGACACCCCTAAAAATGCGCTTTTCGAAGGGATTCCACTGCGGAGATCATTTCTGAGGTCTGCATTTCTATAGTTTTCGAGAAAATATTGTTACTGAGCGCTATTTTTGAGCAAAAAGTAAATGTTTCCTCCACTGTAAGCGAATTCGTTGCTTTTTTTTAAAAGGATTTTAGACAGTTGGAAAATTGTCACGCAAAATTCTCATTTTCACAGGGGATCCATTAAAAAATCGCTTGTTTTTTCAATTGGATTAAAGAATTTCACGTAAAATTCCAAGGCAATTAAAATTCCCATACGAAATCCTACGCCAAAAATCCTCACACTCATTAATTTATCTCGCACAGACCAAAAAGTCTCACACGAGATCTCACAGCAATTACAAAAAAACTCCCATGAAATCTCACCAAAATTAAAAAATCCCATATAAAATCTGTGATAATTCAAAAAATCTCAAAAAATTATCGCACAGCACAAAAATCTCACTGAAAATCGCACAGTAATTAAAAATCTCCCTTCAAAATCTCACATTCGTTAAAATATTAAAAATCTCACGCGGATTCTTACAGCAAATAAAAAATCCCACGTGAATTTAAAATGTCAAAATAACTTGATCATAATTTTTGAAGGGATGACTTGAAAATGCTACAGAAAAACTGCATTTTCATTGATATTCATGGCGGATCTTAAATTTAAAATACGTATTTGAGGAAAAAAAACAGACTTACTCGTCCTGTGCGATTTGTGAGGATTGCGAATCCGCACCGTGGCAGCCTTGCAGTCTGCGCTCGAGGAGGCCGAGGAGGCCGAGGAATCCGAGTGGCAGCCGCCGCAGTGCAGCGCGGCCCACTCGCGACAGGCTGAGCGGCTCGGAGCGGAGCGCGCGCGCTGAATGGACAACGCGGTACGCGGATCCTGGCGCTGCAGCAGCAAGGGATTCGCGTGAGCGGCCTGCGCGCCTTCCGTGGTTCGCCGCACAGACATGCTTTCGCCGCGGAACTCGATTCACTCGATTCACTCGATTCACTCGATCACAGGCTCAGTCGCCACTTGAACTGGTCACGTCGGCGATCAAGGCGGTCCTTGCTAGCTGGCAGCGAGTCCTTCTGAACTGACGGCCGCCGCCTTTTTTCGGTTCACACTTGCGGGACACTCAACCGGAGCCGCGCTCGCAGCAGCCAAGGGCAGGCAGGTCTTAACACGTCCGAAACTGAAGTGTTATTAAGTGCTGGCAGCCGCGAGCGGAAGCTTTAAATGCGCTGCCGCCGCCGCCGCAGCCGCCGCAGCCGCCGTCGTCGCTCATCATCTTCGGCAGCAGTGACACAGAAGATGCGCTGCGTGTGCGTGTGTGTGCGTGTTTTTGCAAAGGCAAGACGACGCGACGACGACGACATCAAACACAATTAACAGCATATCAGAAAAATCCAACGACAACAACAGCGACGACGACAACAACAGCAGGCGAAGAAGACCGACAGCAGCAAATCAGTTGTTAGCAACGCGCACACACTCGCACCGCAACAGCAGCCGCTCCAACAGCAACAACAACGAACAACAACGAACAACAACAGCGAACAACAACGAACAACGAACAGCGAACAGCGAACAACAACAACAACAGCGAACAACGACAGGTGGAGAGCAGCGAGCGAGTGCCACACGCTTGGCCGAGTTTCAGCTTCGGCGTGCGACTCCGGCGGCCGCCGCACGTCACGGCTGCGTTGGCGGTGACGTCAGAAGCTTTGGCGGGACCGCGCGCGCGCTCCACACCGCTGCACTCAGACGAGCCCCGCCTGACCCTCACCAACACCAACACCAGCGCCAACACCAGCGCTATCAATCGAAGCGGCTTCGGCGCGCGCCGATGCATTTGAAAGGCAGTTCAACTCGTTGCTGTTGCTGTCGTTGCTGTTGCTGTCGTTGCTTCTGTTGCTGTTGTTGTTGCTGCAGTCGCTCCGCTGGATTGCGAGCAGATCATCCACGCGCCTCAACCTCAGACGTGCTGTCGAACATGTTGGACGAGCGTGCAGAGAAGCTGCTGGAGCGGCTGACTTCTTCTTGTCAGCTCGCAATTTTATAGCTGGCTGGCGCTAGCAAATACAGAAGAAGCAAAAAGCTGTGAATGCGACTCAACAGGCAACAAAGTTGTTGTTGGATTGCTTCGGCTGTTCGAATTATTGCTCGCTTCGATTTCCGAACGATTTTTAATAGTTTCTCTATTTTTTTTGGGTCTTTTTAACGCCGAATATTTCAACCCTTTTTTCAAAAACGCAAAACTCTAAAATTCCTCAAAAATACGACATTTTAAAGCTGCACATTTTCTCAATTTTTCTAATAAACTTTTTAAATTCCTAAAATTTCCTCTATTATTGAGAAGGTAAGGAAAAACTCGCCTCTGCTGTTAATTTTTCGGAATGGTCGGCTTTCAATTTCTCAGAATAAAAAGTCGATAAAGAGAAAAGCAAGAAATTAGTAGACGACTGAAGTGAGGCAACCTTGAGCTGATGCAAAGCCTCGCCCGCCGCTCCCCCCGCTCCCCACCCCCGTTCCCACCCTCCCTTCCACGACCGGAATTTCCAAATCGCGTCCAAACGCAAGCGCGGAATTTCCATGCATTGCCAACCGCCAAAAGATTCCAAATCCCGCTGAAGTCACTTCAGCATCACCGGCGACGCAGCCTCGCGTGCACTTGACAACAGCGCTGCGCGGCGAGTCGCGGCGTCCGAAAATACAACGCAACGCATCGCTTTTCGGCGGAGAAGAGAAGCGCGCGCGCCGTCGAAGACCGCAACGGCAGAGCGGCAGAGCGGCAGAACGGCAGAGCGAGCAGAGCGAGCAGAGCGGCAGAGCGAGCAGAGCGGCAGAGCGAGCAGAGCGGCAGCGAGCAGAGCGGCTGGAAGGAGCGACGGAGCGCGTTGAGAAACCGCGTTGACCAGCGCAGATGAATCACAACGCTGGCATTTTGTAAGTAAAGATTGCGTCTCCCTCCCTCCCTCCCTCCCTCCCTCACTCCCTCTCCATCTCTCTCTCTCTCTCTCTCTCCCTCTCCCTCTCTGTTCACGCGCCCTTTTTTAATTAGCTCGCTGGGAATTTCCTCAAACGTGGAAGCAAATCGAAGCCGAAAATTTTGGACCGAAGAGAAAAGTTGCTGCTGCTGCAGAATTGAGTCAGCAAATGAGATCGAATCGAGTGCGAGAGCAGCAAGTGCGTCGGCGCAGCAACAGCGTTACAACGACGGCAACGACAACAACAACAACAACAACAACAACGACAACAACAACAACAACACAGCAGACCACGAGTGCCATGAGAGTGAGCGGTGAGGACGCGCGGCACGCAGTTGACTTGTTTTTGTTCGGCTCGCTTTTGCTGACACTTTTTAACGCGACTTCGCTTCGCACGCATATTCTGCGCACGCACACACACACGCACACTGCGACTACATAGCCGCCTGCCCACCTCCACACCACGCCCCCCGCGCCACCTCTTGAGTCCCTCAAACTCCCGCCAGCAAGCGGCGTCCACTGCACGCTCTCGCGATCGCTATCAGCGATTAAAACGGAAATCGTTTATGCGTTCTAAAGGTGGTGTTGTTGTTGTTGGTGTTGTTGTTGTTGTTGGTTTTTTATATTCAGTGTACTCGGTGGTTGTGGTTTTCTCTGCGTTTGCATGAAAAACGGAAGTAAGTTCGTCACCGTCGCCGCCGCCGCCTCTGCGGCTGCCAAGTCTGCGGCTGCCACTGCAGCGCGCGCCAGACGCATTCTAGAGACGCCGACTCGCTGCGGGCGAAACTCTTGAAATTTACAATTTAGTTTCAAAGTGGACGCGCGAACACGCGAAAAATACAGGGAAATTTTTTCAAAGTTTCATTTGTTTTCTATTTCGCGACAGAATCGCGCTTAAAAAATTATGAGAAATTATGAAATTATAAGCTGAAACTTCAAGTTATTCGCACTTAAAGGATTTTCAAGTTTCTTGCTGCGGTTTTTGCAATTAATTTCTGCTCAGCGAGTCGCGCAAATCGTTTGCACTTCAAAATAAAGTCACTGAAATCGTATTAACAATCGCACGTTGCATTCATTTGACTTCTCCGTCATCCACTCGGAGTGAATCACTTAAAAACGCAGCTTCGAGCTCACTGACAACCTCAATTTCTTCGCCAATAAACATCAATAAACACCTAAAATTTCACAATTTCCGTTCCTTTCTTTCATTTTCGTTTTCATTTCTTTTCATTTTCATTTATTTAATTTTTATTAGCTTTTCATTTTCATTTGCTTTTCATTTTCATTTGCTTTTCATTTTGATTTGCTTTTCATTTTGATTTGCTTTTCATTTTGATTTGCTTTTCAATTTATTTCCACTTTATATCGAACAATTTGTCTCAATTTGCCCCTCACGAGCGTTGAAAACATTTAATTTAGCGTTTCGCTTCGAGTAGCATTGAAAATTTGTTGCTGGCTGAAGAACGACAGCGGGGACGCGCACACCCGCGACTGCTGAGAAAAAACGAAAGACTTCAGACACAAACTTGACACAAGTTAACCTGCGGCGCAAAATTGTTGCGAAAAAAAGGCGCAGAAAACAGAAATCAGAAGCAGAAGCAGAAGCAGAAGCAGAAGCATAGAAAAGGAAGAACTAATGATAAAAACAGCGGATACGGATTCAAAACATGGAAGCGCGCAGAACCGTCAACAAAAGACGACTTCAGAGGAGCGGCGGCGGCGGCATTCAGTGGAAAAAAGGAGAAAAAACGTCAATAGGAAGGTGAAAAATATTAAAAGAAGGAAGAAAAGTAAAAAACGCGGACCGCAGACGGCATGGAATTAAAATTTGAATACATTAGAAGTGAGAGAGAGAGGGAGAGGGAGAGGGAGAGGGAGAGGGAGAGAGTGAAGGAGTGAGAGGGGGAGAGAGAGAGAGGGGGGGGGGGAGAATAACAAATTAAAAGAGTGTGTAAAAATTTCACTATCAATGAAAAAACTGCTAATAAAAGTTTAGAAATTATAATTGAAAATTTTATAAGAGAAAATCGACTTTGCGATTATTAACACGTCTGAAAGAATTAAATTAGATGTCATTAAATTAAGCAGAACTACAAAAATCAAATCTAAATCAGAAGCTATTAAAAAATCACAAGAAATTTATATTTGAATCCAATTATTTCACAACCAACTGCCGGCAAGCAGAAATCAACAGCAGCAGCAACAACAACAGCAGCAGCAGCAGCAGCAACAACAACAGCAGCAAGAACAACAGCAGCAGCAACAACAACAACAACAACAACAACATACATATCCGCGACACACCACAACAAATATGAGTCAGTAAATCTGTTTGTGGAAAAACAAGAAGCGCGCCGCAATTCATTCATAAATTTCGTGCTCGCGGCGCGGCGGCTGCGTTACGCTAAAAACGTCAGACGTGTGCGGCGATAAGCGTCGACGAGGAGCAGCCTGTCGGTGCGGCGAAGCGATGAAGCGGCGAAGCGGCGAAGCGGCGGAGGGACGGGGACGCGGCGTACTACGTGCCAGTCATTCATTCATTCATCGATTCCTGCGCGCATACATATTCTGATTATTTAATACTTGCGCACGGCGGCCGCAGCTAGCGACGGCTAACGAAATTAAGTCTCCTCATGCTTCGAGTCTGACTGCGCAGAGCAGACTAGAGCGGCTAGAGATGTGGCAAAAGTTGCCGCAACAATTGCGAGATTGCGGCCTGAGAAACAATATTAATATTTTGTTAATTTTTGTGAAAGAGGAGGCGATAAAAAATTAAAAGGCAGAAAGTTCATAAAATTTAAAATTAGTAAAAAATTAGGGGAAAACTCAAATTTCGATTTTAATGTCTTATTTTAATGAGTTCAAGACATTTAAAAAATATTTCATGGCTAAAACTCATTTTTGCGCTTTTCAAGGATGAGGAAAAGCATGGGGCGGCTCAAGGAGACTCGGGGAGGCTCAGGGTGGCTCAGGGTGGCTCAAGGAAGCTCAGGGAGGCTCAGGGAAGCTCAGGCAGGCTCAAGGAGATTCAGAGAGGCTTAAGAAGGCTCAGAAGACACAGGGAGGAGGCTCAAGGAGGTTCATAGAGGCTCAAGAAGGCTCAGGGAGGCCCATGGAAACTCAAGGAGGCTTAAGGAGTCTCAGTGGAGCTCAGGGAGGCTCAGAGAGGCCCAAGGAGTCTCAGGGGTCTCAAGGAAGCTCAAGGAAGCTCAGGGAGGCTCAAGGAAGCTCAGGGAGGCTCAAAGAGGCTCAAGAAGGCTCAGGGAGGCCCTTGGAAGCTCAAGGAGGCTCAGGGAGACTCAAGAAAGCTCAAGGAGGCTCAGGGAGGCTCAAGGAGGCTCAAGGAGTCTCAGGGAGGCTCAAGGAGGCACAGTGAGGCTCAAGGAGGCTCAGGGAAGCTCAAGGATGCTCAGGGAGGCTCAAGGATGCTCAGGGAGGCTCAAGAAAGCTCAAGGAGGCTCAGAGAAGCTCAAGGAGGCTCAGAGAAGCTCAGGAAGTCTCAGGGAGTCGTCCCATGTAGGTTCAGAATAACTCAACATTTAAGTCGAAAAACAATCAGAAAGTTAAAAGTTCTTTTGAGTACAAATATTCTGTGTTTAAAAATAGAAACTTAGAAATGAAAACAACCAACTTTTCTATTCTATTTCCCGCTGTTATGAAATAGTAAGGAATTACGAGATAAGGAATAACTAATGTAGAGAAAACACGTCAAGCTTTTCGATCTATCAACAAGCATCTCATTCGATCAGAGTGTCAAATTAAAATGAAAATGATTTAAATTATTTACTTCACGTTATGAAATTCAGCGAGAGTCGCGGGAAAAATTCCCAGCCGTTGGAAGACTGCGAGCCGCGCGCTTCTGACAGCTTCATTCATTAATTTAATCACTCGAAATCACGCTTGCAAGCTTCACTATCAAGTCTCTGATTTCAATACGTGCTTCGCGTTCACACTTGCAGAGCAGAGAAGCGGAATAGAAATTTCAAATTCGACTTCTTCGCTGATGATGGCGGTGGCGGTGACGACATCGAAGGAGGGAATTTCCTGCGTCCCACGAGGCCAAGAATTGACTTGGTTGAGTGAACTGGACTCGGAATTCCGCGCGTACCCACTCTGCGCGTTCAGCTGTGTTGAGATTCAGACTTCGGATACTAAGAAAGTTCTATTGTTTCTGCTGTGGGGTAGAAAAAAAGTCCCTTTCCCCCGAGTTTCCCACGAAAATCGTCGATTAATTAGAGCCTCGGATCGACTGGTACATCGCTACAGCGAGATTTGAAATTGCTTCACTCAAGCATCTGACAACAGAATAAATTAGACATTGAAATTTCATTGAGACGCCGGGAAACCCACAGCGGCTGCTGCTGAGTTTTATAAATTCCAAGTGTAGACAGAAGAAATTTCACGCCCGATTAACACCCGATTTCGTGTTGATAGCCACTGCAGGCGGTGATGAGGGAAACGCAGTTCGCAGTTCGCAGTCTCGATCGCGATTGTCGTCCTGTCTGAGTTCGAGACGACGAACGAGTCGATTTCTCGCTTACATTTCGTGATTTAAAGAGTTTCTCGAACGTTGACTGGAAACTTTCGTTTCGGCTGATTGTCGCTTCCAGTCCGAGACGAGGAAAACGTTGCGTTGATCTCGGCTCTCGTCTCGATCTCGCGTGTCGCTCGCACATTCAAGGCGAGCAGAGTGCAGCGATCTTGGTTGCCGTCTCGACGCAAAATCTGGACATCGTCTGTATCTGGCTTCTCGTCTCGAATTCGAGTTTCGAGTTTCGAGATTCGAGATTCGAGATGAGAAGAAGACTGTGTCGACCTCCGCTCTCGTCCCGGCTGAACATTCAGCGCCCGATCGCGGCTCTCGTTTCGATTGGCGTTTCGAAGACGCTGTCCCGCCCGCGATGCTCGTTCCTCGTCTCGACCTGAATTCACGTCTCGATCTCGACTGACATTGAACTCCGCGTCTTGGCTGCGCACTCGAATTCGAGAAGCGAAAGGGGAAGAAGAGAAGATGAAGAGGAGGAGGGGGAGGAGGACAGCCTTGCAGGTTCCCCTCCCACCTCGTTGAACTCACTGGCACTCGCGCTGAATCCTCGCACTGCAGCAGAGCCACAGATTCGGCTCACGGGCACCCATTTGTTGCACTTCGTCGTCTTGCAGGAGTTTTTCGGCAGCTGGCGATCTGCAGCCCGCTGGCCGCGGACTCGTCAGGAGCGTCGACAACGGGCGGCCGGGATGGCGTGGGTTGGCACTTCGCGGCGGCGCTCTGCGACGACGACTCGCGCCTCCGATCCGCGTTGCTGGTGGGGGTGGCAGACGGCACGGGGCAGCCAGATGATGGGTCGCGGCAGCTTTCTTGCCCGAAGACCATCGAGTTCCCGTCTTCTTGTATTTCTACGATTTCTGAGGGGCGTGGAAAATCGCGGTATTTCAAGAAATCACAAAAATCTATTGCACGTCTAATTTATGTAAAAAAGGCGAAATAAACGTTTTCCGAAAGGTCTTTTTTTTGTTTTCTTTTGTGTGTTTTGAGGTTTCGCTTTCTTCTTGTTGTTTTTCTCTCTCCCTCGCTCTCTCACACTCACTCTCTCTCTCTCTCTCACTCACTCGCTGTGTCACTGAGCTGGACTGACAGTAGAAATAATTAAATTACAATTTAAACAATTGGAAACAACAATTCTGACGTGCGAAGCGACAGAAAGACGCGAAGAAAATGTGAAAGACAACCGAACATCAACAGCTGAAAGTGAATTCGGTTCATTTTCAAGGCCTGCTGCGAATGTAAAAACAGTTTTGTGTTTGAAGATTTCTTTTCTTTCACTCACCATTTCAAGCAGCGGATTCCAGCACCAGAAAATCAGAAAATCAACGCAACCTGCAAGCGGAAGAAAGAGAAACAGATTAATTTTTGTGTTTTGTTTTCGTTGTGTTTCACATGTTTGCGGTTTCAACGTCAGGTGAAGAGAGCAGAAATGCCAAGCCAAATTTCGAGTTACTCACTGCAAAAACATTCCGTCTTGCGGTTTCTTGATGGAGGAGCGGCGAAATTAACCTTGAAACAGCGGATCTCTTCACTCCGTCGCCAACGGCAACGGTGACACAAGAGGATCTAACATTTCTAAACATTTCTAGACATTTCCAAACATTGTCTAGAAAGCACGACCAAGACCTTGGAATTTTCAAGAGTGCCTAAAAGTCTGCCGTAGTAACTACAACGGAAGCCGTAGAAACAGAACGGAACGTTAGCACGCGCACGAACCACGAGCTGTTGGCGCTCCATACTTCCACGTAAAAACACAAATAACATAGCTCTGTTAACGCACTTAACAGCGTAAAAACTTAATCAACAGAACTCGGTTAGCGTAAACTTAACATCACGGTAACACTTCTGTTGAATTACTCATCTCATGTTACGAAAAATAAGACGGCAGAAAGATTTCAAATTTTTCAAGTCCTGCAAAAACTTGGGGGTTGGGGAAAACCTGCTATTAGTTAATATTAAAATCTTCTCTGCACAAACGTTTCGAAATCTTCCTTCTTCTTGGATTTCTGCCAGTGTAGCAGCAACAACAACAACTTGCGGATGAAAGTTCGTTTCGCTTATCTTTCGGATTCGGTGTCTGCTGCTGTTGCTGTTGCTGTTGCTGTTTTTGTTTTTGTTATTTATAACTTACCGGTTCCGCTATGCGAAGGCGATTCCGTCGTTCGCGAGATGAGTCAGTTGTTTGCTTTCACTTCTCTGCCGCTAAATTAGAAGTTGTCGCGACTTCTTGCAGCCGCCACGTGATTGCTGGCCACGCGATTACTTGCCGCACGATCAGCTGCCGACGGGAAAACGAAGCGAGAGCGAGACCAGCTGCGTGGGCGCTCGGCGCTCGGCGCTCGGCGCTCGGTTACCGCAGGCTGTTCGGCCTCCGAGAAACTCAACCGAGAAGCGCTCGCATGTACGAGTTGCGCGCAGCGTTTCGGCCTCCCGCAGCAGGTCGGCGTTTATTTATTTAGAAACTCCAAGCGACTCGTCGTCCGCACGGAAGTCTGGCGGCAGCAGACGCACCCAAGAGACGCACCGAAAACGCTTCCGTCTCACTCGACCGCTGGACGGCTACTGCGGGGCATCTGCGAGATTCACGCGGCGGCGAGCAAACAGCATTTCCACTCATTTTCGAACGCTTTGGCAAGCATTTTTGCCTACTTTTCTCGATTGCTTTTCAGAGACGCGCTGCGCTGCGCTGCGCTGCTTCACGTGTTTTCAGGTGGGAATTGCGGCGAATCCGCAATTCGGCGGCTCATTTTCAGCAAGCTTTGATAGCATTTCGCTCCTGAATAACCGCGAAACACCCGGGAAAACCGATGAAGAGACAGCAAATCGTGAACACCACGACAGACTTCGGAAAATACCGAGATGTGCATTTGATAAGCAAGTTTTGCGTTGTCTTGAATATTGTGAAAAATGAGAAAAAAAACCAACATTTGTTAGCAATCAACAGAAGTTAATAATAATTTAATTTATTTTCCTTCTTCTTCGATTTATTCAATTTCGTTTTGCTTCTGTTTTAAGTGATTTCATTCCTTTTTCTTTCTCATATTTTATTTCGTTTTTCTCACCATCACTTTGTGCGCTGCTATTTAAAAACAAGCACAAAAATGCCAATTAATTTGCCTTCACTGTGCGAAGAAAATGTTTAGCGCATCCGCACTCCAGCGAAGCTTTCGAAGACGCCAACCTTCAGTTGTCTAGGTTTGTGTAGCTGCTAGAAATGTTAGCGTTTTGTGCAGCCGCTGTTATTAACAGCGGGAATCACTGTTCAGCGCTGCGAGTAACCTAACATTTTTTCAATTCACAGATTCAGAATTAATTTCATTTCATTTTATTTTATTTTTATTTGCAATTGTATTTATTTCGATAACGGCATTCGATGAGAAACTGCAAGCGAGTCAAAGGGAAGCAAAACTTGAACGAGAAACAATCGCGCGTCGTTCTGTTCGAAATCATAAATCCAAAAATAAACAATCACGAGTGAGGTTCTCTCGGGCCGCAGTCCTTCCCGAGAAAGGACTCTCCAGCGACGGCAACTAATTGCGTGCACAGCCTCCCACATCAGCCGCCCTCAACAAGCGCAGCAGCGTGCTGCGGCGAAGACAAGGATGCTCGTCATCGGTAGCATCTTCGTGTTAAATGCAACCGCATTGAAGAGGCGTGACACGCCGAGCGTGGCGCCGCCGATGCGCGGTGCAGGACGCCTGCCAGGAAGCCGAAGCGCGTCGCGCGTCGCACACGCAGATGACGCAACAGGCGGGCGAACACACGAGCCAGCAGCCTGCGATCCACACCAACACACGCGCACGCTGCAGTTGAATATCCCGGCCGGGCTGGCGTTCGAACTCATTACGCGCCGCCAGCCGTCAGGACGAGCTGTTGCACACTGAGCAGCGACAGCAGCGTTGCAGCCGCGCGTTGGGCGTCACCGAACAAGTGACGTTTTTATTTGTATTTATTTGCTGCTTCGGAGTTAATGGCGCTCATCGCGTCAATAATTTTTCACCTAATAACTCGTCGAACTCCTCTGATCCTCAGATCCTCGGATCCTCAGATGCGCGGCTGCTTGTCGTTCTTTTTTCCGCTGCACCTCCTCGTCTCCGCTTGCTGCCGCGCTCGAGCTCGGAATGTTTCCACGCAACGACACGTCATCAATTAAGGAATCGCGGTTGTTGTACGGAAATGTTGCACTCTAATTAGTTGCAGAAGTGTGTGGCAAGTAAATTTAGAGAATGCAAGTCTATTTCCTCAGAGTGAAAATGTTGAAATAAGTTGAGGTTGAGCCGAAAGTATGATTGGATTTAAAGTCTGCTTTTGTTGAATTCGCTTCAGGTGGAGCTCGCACTCGAGTCGTGGCGTCTGCGGCGCCCTCTAGTGTTGGAATTTCAAAGTTGAGTTAGTCGAGAAACCTTTTAGAAGTCGTTAATTATAGAGGAAAAAATGTTACAACTGTTTCCTGCTATTGATAGAACTCCAAATTATCATAATTAAGCTTTAATTTGGGGAAACAAATAATTTATTTCCATCTGGAGGCAAATGAAATCAAATCAAACACAAAACACACGACGTTGCAATCCACAGCAACAACATTCGGACGCCACAAAAGTGCGCAGATCAGCCAGCAGAGGCCAGCAGTGCAGCTCATCTCGAATCAAAAGATCCATTAATGAGTATAAATAAATATTAGGAGAGAAAAAGGCAGAAAAAAGGCAGAAAAAGACCAAGAAAAAAACGAAGAAAAAGCACCGAAAAAATACTGAAAAAATACCAAAAAAATACTGAAAAAATACCAAAAAAATAGTGAAAAAATACTGGAAAAATAGTGAAAAAATACTGAAAAAGTAACGAAGACAGAGAGGGAAAACATAGAAATCTGGGTGTAACCACAACAAGCACTCACGCGATCAACGCCCAGCGTGGAGGCGCCCCAGCTGCCCGACGTCGTCGGCGCGCCACTCGAATTCGCACCGACAGCCGCAGAGCAGCCAATGGGAGCGCGACGGCTTCCATCAGCTCCACATAACTGTAAAGGACGCGACGGGAGCAAGCGAGAGCGCACACCCATCGCCGCCAGCTGGCGAGAGCGGAGCGGCTGCACTGATCCCAGAATAGCAGCGGAGCAGCGGCGGCGGCGGCGGCCAGAAGAAAGTCGCGCGTTGAAAAGTCTCTGGCGGATCGGCCGCGTTTGAAAGTAATTTCAGTAGTCACTCGACTGAGGTGTGGTTAGTGTTGCGCCAGCAATTAGCTTAATTAACTCATTTGTGCTTTCGGTTAATTCGATTAGCGGCGAGAAGCGCTGAAGTCGTCGCCGCCGCCACTGCTGCTGCCGCCGCCGAGGATCGCGAGTGCGCGTCGAAAAATCGAAGCGCGAAACAGCGACGGCCAAGGAATTTTCCGCGAAGTGCTGCGGGCAAAAAAAGGGGAAGAAGTGGCAATCTTTCGTCTTTTCTTAATACAGGTTGACGTTTGCACTGAACTTTTTCTGCTGTTGTGTGTTTATGTTGCACGTGACGTGAGCTCAAGTGACGTGAGGCTCACGCCGCTGAGCGAAAACGAATTCGAGTAATTAATTGTGGCTTAATTAAATTATTTCGCACGAGAGACGCGACGATTCATTGAAAATGTTGAATTATCAGCAACTTGAAAGCGTTGCCAATGCCACAGGCGGTGCAGGCAGCGCCGGCGGAGCAGGAGGCGGAGGGACAGGAGGGGCAGTGGCGCCGATAGGTGGAGCGACGGCAGGAGTTGCAAGCTCGTTCTTCTTTAATTCACAAAACATTTCGGCAACGACTTCCTTACAACAACTGCAGCGGTTGTCGCAGCCGCAACAAAATACGGGAAATGTTGTTGGTTATGCGAGCGAGCAACAGCAACAACATCAACAACAACAACCACCTCTAGAACAACCACAGCCGCAGCAACAACGCCATCAATTACATAATCAGAATAACGCCGTGAATGTTCTCATCAATCATAGCAACACAAGCAGCAACAACAACAACAACAACAACCATAACAACACCACCAACGATAATAATAACAACAACAACAATAACCACACCAATAACAACAATAACACTATTAATATTTCAAATAACAATCACAGCCTTGCAAATTCGACTTCGAATTCCCTATTTCAACAAGCTCCGCATCACCACCATCAGCCTCCTCAGCCGCACCCTCACCCGCTCTCGCACCTGCCGGCGGCCACTCTGCTCGCCGCCATTGAAATCGCCGACGAAGGCAACATCAAGGGTTCGGAGAACGTGCAACGTTTCTCAGTCAATAATTTGCTGGAGTTGGCGGAGGACTTCCACGGCAAGAATTTGAATCTCAAACTGCAGCAGAAATTGTTCACCATGGGCAACTCAAGTAAGTGAATCGATCGATCGATTTCATACTCGGCATACAAACATTCAGCTGCGGCTTGAATAGTCCGATTCCATCAATTGGAATTCACAATTGTGAAGAATTCAACGCGTTAACGATGCTCTCGTCTGAAGAAAAGCCGCGCCCCGATATCGATCGTCGTCCGGGCTGGAGAAACGGTGTCGATTGAAAAAATCGGCCGCTTAGATCTTGATTATCGTATCGAATTTGAAACGAAAGAAGGACTTGTTCGATCTCGGTTAAAATAGATTTCGATTCTCTGTCTCTCCTCGAAAGAAATGCTCGCGTTCTCAATTATTTCGCCTCCACTAAAAAGGCGATCCTCCTCCTCCCGGCTAAGAAAGACTACTTGGACTTCGACTAAGGAAGGTACAACCTGGAGAGTGAGAATTCGATGCGGTGTTGCTTCCACATTCCCACACAACTTACGGGTGTGAAAAGTGTTCTTGATTATAACTTGAAAATTCTTGCAGGTGTCTTGGTGCAAATTTACACGGCAGTTAGCTGTGTCCTGATCAAACTCCGCGTGAGGAGTGAACGTAGTTTGCTTACCGACGCGCCCACTTTAAACCGAATTCCTTGAGGACTTTATACGGGGAAATAGGTGTCAGAATCAAGGGAGAGAATTTGAAAACACTGCGAGTGAAGCCGCGGTTAAAAGCTGGTAAGAACAAGAGACTTCATACGGCACCAGCTACCCGACAAGTCCGCCCGCAGTGTGTTCAGTTAAATAACTCTTCCAAGTAGGGTTTCGCGAAAAGATCTCTTTGCTGAGAAGTCCTCTGAGAATACCAATTCAGAAAATCTTCGCAAACAATTAGGAATCTTCAAAGAAATAGTTAGGAAATCTCTTATGTTGATATTTTTCGACGAGTATTTCAAAATTTCTCCGAGAAGGAGGAACTTATCACTCCCTCCCATGCCTCCCATCCGCGCTTAATTACTTCTGCATAGGGCAATCCTTCATTCAAAGCAGAAAATCGCATCATTTCGTCTGAGCAAATCACGAGTCAACCCCTAAATCTTCCCAGTCCTCTGATCTCCGCTGACGTGCGCGCCTTACTTACACACGCTCATCCATCTTCGAAGATGTTCAAAAGCCGCGATGATTTATAATTAGGTGATAATTTAGAGCTCTTTAAAATTTAATTATTCATCTCGAGAAGGTTGTCACAGCAGCGGGCTGCGGCACGGACCGCGGACCGCGTCTCCAGATGCGTCGAGTGACGGTGGTGGGGTCGGCACGGGAGAGCAGGAGGCGGAGTCGGAGGCGTAAGGAGAGGGCCAGCCCTGTGTCGGACACCGCACGCATATGTGAACAGTTTTCGCGTCGCTTAGTCGCTTAGTTTCCCCATAGCGGCGGGGCACCCTCGCTGTCAACATGAAAGACGTGCGTCGAGGACGAGCATGTTTGCGTGCCCGCACTGTATGACAGCGCGTCAGTAGCGTCGGTAGTCGGTCGTCGGTCGTCGCCTGTCAGCACAGAGCGAAGCGAGCGATGAAACACCGGCGGGCGGGGAGGCAACTGAATCCGAGCTGCTCGGCGCTGTGAATGGGGTTGCAGAGTCGGCATCCGTTCAAAGGAAGGCGCGCTGGAGCGACTTCCTTGGCGGCCGCTGCGTCTAACGCGTTTAACGCGAAGGAGCTCCGCACGGCTTGGCATCTCCATGCAAGTCGCTGCGTGATGCGCGCCCGACAGACGCACTTCGCGAAAACGGCTCAATTTGACGTCGGTTGTCGGAAGACGCAATCAGCGCAGTTGAGATGGGAATTTTATGCGCGAATTGAATTCAAATGGAGCACGAACGACGCCGACGAGGGTGATGGGGGTGTAGTGTGGAGAGACGCCTCTTGAGACGCGCTGACCCTCATTTCGGTCGATCCAACTGCATTGTGACCTCTTTGGCAATCTCGCGGAGATTGTTGGGGGATTCGGCGGAGAGATGGGTTGGCGCCTCTCGCCGCGATGCTCCTCGTTTCGGTCGATCTTCTGACCTCTCTTGCAGTCTTGCGGAGATTGTTGGAGGACTTTCTCTCGAGTGCATGACGAGCCGAGCTGAATTACCTTCTCGTCCATGGGGTGCGTAGTTCATCCTTCGCCTTCCTCTCCCGTCAGCCAAGACCTCATCGCTGAGCAACCTTCTCAAACGCATTTGCGAATAATTACCGTTTCGGAAATCGCATCGAACCTCATTTCGGAAATCGCATCGTTCGTGATACCGAGACTCACATCTCACGAGAAAGTCGAGTGTTGAAAGAACCCAGTGATCCGCGCCGCCTTAAATGCTACAAATTCGGAGATGATCACCACTTATTCTCCACGTCCCTCATAGCGTCACTCAGGCACGGATACCGAGCATGTACTTCCAGACAACTGCGACAATCCGAGTCGTCCGACATGACAAAATGTTAATTCGTCTTGACATTTCGGCCGCACACGGGAAAAATCCGAAAATTATGCTGACAACTGAGATGAGTGCGGCTCGTCGTTTTTCCCCAGAGTCTCAGTGCCGCATGACGACGATTGCCGAGCTCATGCTGCTCCGTGCAGGAGCGACGCAACGCCACGTTCTCCAAGTACTCGATGTGTCCCGCGGGACTTGTTCGCTTTTCCTGCTTGTCATTCCAATTTAGTTGGTCGCGCTTGCAGAGTTCGCAGCATGTGCAGCAGGTTCTGCGGCGCGTTCAACCGCCGCTCCGCCGCTCCGCCGCTCCGTACGCGCGCTCGTGTGTCTGTGGCGCGCAGTCTAGTGTGCCGCGTATCCTTTTCAATGAAGGCAACCCATATGCGCTGCGTGCGTGTGCGTGTGCGTGTGCGTGTGTGTTTCTAAGTGTCGGTTTCTATGGAGTCTTTTTGTGGTGTTTTTTATGGTTTTCGTTATTTTCCCCCTTTTCTAGTTGGAAGGGGGTGGGGGGGGGGGCGGCAGAAAGAGTTTTCTACACTCGATCGCCTTTAATAAATTGGCGTTTTTTATCGCTCCTTCAATACTCTGTTCGGCTTTTTTATTTCTTCCCATCTTTTTTCTCCGTCGAATGGAGGGAGAGAGACTTTCGTATGAACTTCATTGGGTTGCTGTTGACAAATTGCAGCGCGTGTTTTGACAGATTTATTTGTGACAAATTGACGGACGGACATGCGACGAAATTAAGAACTCGCCGCAGTGCCGCGTGATTGATGAAAAAAGGGGAAGAAGTCTGCTTATCTATGAAGACGGATTCGAACAACTTGTTTTGTTAGAGGGGAAGTTTAATTTTAAATCAATAAAATTTTATAGGGATATTTTATTTTATTAGGGTCTCGTGTATTGTAGAGACGCAACACAACGAACTCAGACTTATGTTTGCCTCGAATTCAAGGCAATAATCGCGGTCAGGAAAATCGGAACCGAGTCGAGAGACCTTTTTTAGTCGAGGATCGTCGTTTTTATTCGATACGATAGTCAGTCTACTCGTTAGTGCGGAGTGTAATTGAGGCAAGAGAATCGCAATCGAGACAGTTTTGCAGTCGGAACTCGATTCTCGTTCGAAACACCGCTTCCCTCGCTTCGTATGCGACACGACAAACTCGCAGCTATACGAAAATATCCCCGAATTCCAAATCAATTAACTGTTTCGGCTGTTAGATGCATTTCTCCCCGAGTCCGCACTGCAGAGTGAACCCTTTTTTTATTCTCGGAACACTATAAACTGCAGCTATTTTCAGTTGTCAATGGTTTTCTAATTGAATTTCATAAAATTGCTATAAACGCTGCCGCCGGCCACCAAATCCCTCCCGATCAGAAGCCATAAAACGGAATCCGTTCTTCCACGAAGTCAAGCCTCGAAATATTATTTATGGGCGTACGAATGCGACCAGATATCGCGTGCTGTGCACGGGAAGTCGGTATCCTTCGGTGCGTACGGATGCATTGTTTCAGAATGCCACGCTTCAGTTCAATGAAAACAAAGAGGTGAAAATATGCAGCGCAACAGGCAGCGCCGCAGAGGCACTGGAGCATCCAGCGGCCCGGAATAGTAACAACTAAAACAAATCGCTACAAAATACTTAAGTGGCGGCCCCTCCCTCGCGGCGCCCATCGAATTTCCACATAAAACTCATTGATGCCAACCGAATGGGAGGCATAAAAATTTAACGACTCCTCACTTCTGTGCGGAGCCGTTTGCGGAATTAATTGCGGAATCGGGAGAAGGATGAAAGGTATTTGTGAGGAACACAATCGGTTAGACAAATACGGGCGGCCTTTCTGTTTTCACAAAAACTGATTCGAGAGTTTCACGAGTTTATTCGCTGCTCGAAGTTCTTCTGGGAAATGCAATTCATTGCCGGCGAGTGGCGCTCTTATCAGCGCGTTATTACAAACACTAACGAGGGCAGTAAAAATATTTGGGAAAACTTTATGGTCTCCGCAGATATAACACGGGAGATTTTATGTTGTAAAATACTGTGTAAATCTTGTAGGAAATTGAATCTGTCTACCGAAAACGGCGCCTCAGACCCTCTCGCCTCCCTTCTTCTTCTTCTTGCAGCCTCGGCGTACGCGTGCGATGACTTCGGCGCTGAGCGTTCTCGGAAGTCCAGGAAGTCGCGGCGCAACCGCACCACTTTCAGCGCCAACCAGCTGCTCGCCCTGGAGAGGATCTTCGAGAGGACACACTACCCGGACGCATTCGCACGGGAGGAGTTGGCCACCAAGGTGGGGCTGAGTGAGGCGCGTGTACAGGTGAGCGCGACCCCTTCTTGTTCCTTCCATTGCCTCTCGTTCACATCCGTTCATCCTCCGTCCGCGGCTCAGGTCTGGTTTCAGAATCGCCGCGCCAAGTTCCGTCGCAACGAGCGGAGCTGCAGCAGCGGTCGCGCCGCATTGTCGGCCACGCCGCAGCCGATGCCACCCATCACCAGCGCACACAAGTTGAGCGGCAGCACCGCCGCCGCCGCCGCCGCAGCCGCCGCCGCTGCCGCTGCCGTCGATAAATCACCGGCCGCCCTCTACCATCAGCAGTTCCATCACATGGCCTCGCCGCACCCGGCCTACTCGATGGGCTTTCCCACACTCAGCATGTACCCGGCCGCGGCCGCTGCGGCGGCGGCCAAGAGCTACACGAACTCGTACAACGCTTTCGGAGCGGCGGCCGCTGGGGACTCAATCAACGGCGGTTGTTCGTTCTTCGCACCCTCGAACTACTGTGCGCCCCCCAACTACCAACACGGCTACGCATCGCTGCGCTACAAGGGGGGCCAAGGGTTCTAGTGCACCTCTGAGGAGAGCGCGGAGAGTTCTCAGTCGTTAAGGGACGCAGTCGGACCGCTACGTGCAGAAGTACTCGTAATATAAGAAGTTCTAAATTAATAGCAAAATATATTAGCTGGCTTTTCCGTTTAACTTTAGTTTCTGATTCTGAGAACAATAATCAGAGAATTATTTATATTGTATTTACAACTGCAGTAGTTCTACACGTGCTACAAAACTAATATTAATAACAAGTGTTATTCGACAATAAAAACAAAACTATTTCAAGGTTTAGCGAGGAGTTTTTCTTACGTGCTTTCAGTATTTCATTATCGGTAAAGATTTTCCGTATTAAAACCGAATAGAATTGAATTGAATTGTTTGATTTCCCTATTTCGACTCCTTTTAAACTTTTTCTGCCTGACTATTTTGTAGTCCCATGTTGAAGAAATTAACTTGAGGAAATACATTTCCAACGACACGCGATTATTTACTACGCGCTATTTTGAGAAAAGCTATAGTTTGTCAAAGAAACTACATGCGGTGAGTTTAGACGTCAATCCTTCCTCAATCCTCGCGGAACACCCAGCCGAAATTCCATTTTCAGCGCCATAGCAGATGGATGAAGTCTCGGCGGGACATCGAATGAGCGGCGACGTGGGCGCGCACTGATGCGCCGGGAATAATCACGTCCTCATTGTTCAGATGACCTTTCTGGACCGACAACAACGAATAGCTTCTAAATGCAAATCCTGTGCTGTGCTGTGCGATTTGAGTGAACCAAACGTTTTGGAGGGAATAAATGAAATAACTTAAATTGCTAATGAGGATGGTCGCTGTGACCGAATATATTTCGCAGCTACTGATTATTACACGCATGTGTGAGTACGGCATGCGTGTGTATGTAGGTGGAAATAAATAGTTTTCAAAACTACAATAAACTTCTAATGCAATTTTGCGGAATTCATGTCAATTCATGATGTCAATTTTAAGCGAAACACGACAATGAATTCATTAATTTTTAATTTTTTACCTTTATTGAGTGAGTGCATTTATTGCAGCTAAATTTCCAAACCGCATAAGCAACTCTATCAACTTTTTATAACACATAACATCGCTTGTGATTCCAGTGGTTTTTTGTTGCAAATAAAACGTTCAGAGCATGAATAACAACAGAAACTTATAAGCCAACTTATAAGCTATTTAGCTGTACATATTTATATACGTATGTACAGTAGATGTGTGTGTATGCGAGCACATGAGGACCAGGTTTCCCATTCACTTCTACCCACATATCATCCGTCGACTTTCGTGCTTCCATCCATGCACGTCGGATGCTTCCATCAGTGTGTGGGTTGACGTACATGGTCTTCAACTACTGCATTTTTTCGCTTGGCCACGCGAAATCCGCATTCAAGCTAATTAAAAAGGAGCGGAAAAGTTCAAAAGCAATGCTTTAGAATGATAACGAATGAATGTCGAACGATGAACATTCGGTTTTAATATCTTGTCGCAATATATATCGGGCAACATATTGCACTCATGCTGACGAAGAAATGCTAAAGATTTGTGGAAATTAAGGTAATTGCTTTAAAAATAATGACAATAAACTTAGAAGAGAGACTTCGTCTGGCAACTGTCAGGATATCCTGCATTCTAGAGACATCTGGATACAAATTAGAAGGCACACACGAAGTCTTCGAGACACCAATCACGTTGAGGCAATGAAATGCAAAAACTATCCACAAACAATACTGTCATAAAATATAATAAATAAATATCGAACGACAAACATTCGGTTTTTATAATTTGTCGCAATATATAACGAGCAATATAATACACTGATCTAATGGAGAAATAATAAAAGTTTATGGAAAATAAGGTTTTTCTTTCTTCATAAGATTAATCTTCATTCTTGTTTGAAGACCAAATACTTTAAGAATATTGCAAATAAATATAAAAGAAAGTCCAGAATTGTTGTAGATACTCACCCGTGTTGCCATGAAACCCTCGAAAAAAACCGCCTTACATACTTCGCTAGCCGGTTGTACGAACTATTTTTAGCTACCCTTTCGGTGCGGGCGAAGAAAGCATCTGGTCGAAAGAAAACACTTCGGAATTGTAACATTTAATGAGAGAAGGTCTGTTTATTGTTATACTTTGTTGCCTCACTTAATTAGGTTGTTCACTAAACTTCGGTTACTAAACAAGGTTAACATTAATTTTACGTTCATTCTCCACATATTTATTGACATCGAACAAAATTATATTAATTTTAGTACACATTAGAAAAAGTTCGCAACATTTTGCAATCGAATTTCAACAGCATAAGATATTGGTAAGGATTTCTGATGGTTTTGCGTAGTTTCATTTTCCCCTCTTTTCTGGAAATCTTATTATAGTACATTTTTCAATTACCTCTACTCTTCTAATTATAGTTGCTCTTATAGTCCTTGCAAACATAAAGCAATTTTGCGTCTTTTATATTTTTAAATTCATTACATTTCCAACATTAATTACTATCAAATTACACAGAATCCTAGAGTAACCATAGATACGCAGATACACTAACGGTTACTGTTGTAACGAATGTAAAGCTAGCGGGATTGTTTTGTGTTGAGCTTTGTTGTAACGTGATTTTCCATTGCTAACAATAACACGACGTCACTGTAAAGGTGTGTAAATATATATATATGTATATAGGTATTTTTACTATTACAGTTTTTAGTTGTATTTAAAATTGTAAAGACTTTTGCGGGGATTTTCTTTAAATACTTCGAAGCCGCTGGAACATCAATTTCAACTGTAAGTTAGAAAAACTCTATGGAAAGTTGTGGGTTTTCTTATTGTACTTCAAGGATTCATCCATAAAATGGAGAATATAGTAGGACTCTTAATATCTCGCATGCTATATAAAATATTACAAAATTTAATAAGGGACTCGAGATGAAATGTAAGTGGAGCGGAAGAAATTTAACATTTTGTAAACTTTGTAACTTTAACTTCGTCAATGAATAGGAAATTTTTGTAATCTTGTATTGTCTCCTCGCGTCATCTGTAAGACCCAGCGCTAGTTTATAATATAATCCTTGCTTTATGAATTCTCAATGTAAATATATTTCTATTTTGCATAAGGATTGTTCTATGAAATACCTTGTCGTTCCTTTTTTATAGAACTTTTTCTGTTGAATTCGTTATTACATTCTTTAGTTAACTTTGAGTTACAATTGATTGAATTTTATAAGCACATTCAGAGGACAATAATTTTTGTTTCTTTTTTTTGTTGTGGCAGAAGAAAAAGAGAGAAGGAGAAGGAGAGAGGGAGAGAGGGAGGGAGAGAAATAAACGCACACAACATTTTATTTCATTGCACATTTAATAAGAAGAAAAAACATGTAAGATTTACTGCGGCCAAATGTATCCATGACTCTTTCGTAGCCGTAGATACTTCCAAAAATGCGATTGCATCTGTGAGAAACACCATTGAGGAAAACATTTAGAGATTCTGCTTTAAAATTCAAATTTTGTGCTGTTTGTGGTTGCTTGAATTTATCCTTTTATGATTTCAACAGTCATTGTGTCTCTCCATAAGATTCTTTATATTCAGTTGTTAGATTTTGCCTCTTAAATGATTTGAAGTTATTATTATTGTTACGAGTAATTTTAAGACATGAAAACTTCAGTATGCCGAACAAAATGTGATACACCGAAGTAGTTTTGTATATCGGAGGGTTTTAAAGTTTTTCTGAGAATAGCAATTATTTTAATGATATATTCAGTGATATAGTGATCATCTTCACACCACATACGGAAATAGCTACTCTAGTTTCGTACTTAACGTGTGGTTTGCTTCTTTTGGCTTGATTCGGCGTATATACAATAGCGGATACCAGTTCCGTACACGAGTATCCTCTCCAAACTGGCCCTTCCACATTAAGTGCTCTCAACTTTTGTGCGTCGTAATCTATTTGACTTTGTCTACTTTACAAATATCATGCCTAAGTTAGTGAGCTTCACCATTTGCCACCATTTGCTCACGACAAACAATGTAAACCTATTCAGTATATCGTGTCTTGTGAAAAGTGTCGTGTTTAGTTTACAAGTTTTTACCATCCAGCGAACACAAATCTAATGCAAAGTGACACCCATAACTAAACTAAATTCTATGAAGTTTCTCTACAAATATGTATTTCTGTGATATGAAGTGGTAAGTTGTGATATTGTACTTCTCTCGTTCTTGCCTTTTAGTGTGTTTATTTACTCAGTTTCATTTGATACCTACCTCGATTAAAAACTAAAAACTAATAACTACCAATCTACAAATTCGAGGGCGTGTTTTTGCCTCTCTGCTTCGAAAACCACCCATGAGTACGACTTTTAACAGTGTTTATTTGTGTGGTACATTAAATCAAACCGCCTTTTAGCATCAAAAATACCGACCAATAGGTCTACCAGGTGTGCGCACACCGCCTGCATAGTAACTAAGTAACCTTGTGACCGCCCACATGCATTAATATTTACAAGTATTCCTCTCTTAGTTTTATTCTTTTCCTGATTGTTAACATTAATTATATGAAAAAAGTCCTTTTTAAGTTTACTAGCTCCATCAACCCGATGTATCCTTGTACCTCCGAAGTTCATACGACTTTGGAATGCCATCTTCTAGTTTAATGAAATCAGTTTTATTTAACTCTGATTTGTATTTTGTACGGTATCTACATGTTTCTATCTCTTCTGTTGTAATAAAAGTATTTTATTTGAATTGTGTTCAGTATACCGCCCGTGCTTTACTAACGCTATAAAATTTACGCAAGTACACCGACCGAATGTCGATGAACCGCCCCTAAATAATTGCACCTCCTGTTCTGAAGGCGGTACTGGCGTGCTACGTTCAACGAAGCATTCGTTGAATGGATTCGTTATTACAATTAATATCATTTCCTACATTTATGTGCGGCACACCATCAGTATCGTAAGAGAGTATCACGTCTTTGAAACGTACCGCCTCTTGTATATATAACTGCACCAATCGGCTTGAAAGGTGGGATAGTTATCCACAGCGAGACTATTTTCTATTTCTACTCATATAACTTTTTATGGTTTACTATTAATATTTTTTATAAGGTACACCACCTGCGTTTTAAATGTTTTCCAAACACGTACCAACAAAATTAAAGAAATCGGCTTGGTGTAACTAATGTTTCCAAATTTGCGAAGATATACTACAAAATATAAGGATTCCTCCCAGATACTTGAACCACCCTACTTTTAAGGCGGTATTTAAGTCATCAACCAAAGTTAATAAAATTATACCGGACTTAACTGCAGCCTTCCATGCACCACCGCAACCGCGCGGTTTTTGTGCTACCGTACATGAGTACTTAAAAAGTTTGAGAAAACATTAATCTAAATTTAGCATGGGCAACGACAGCGCCACGTAAAAAGCCGCCGGCCGCCCTCCCCCTCTACCGCTCACTAAAGTTGAAGGAGTACCAAGCTTCACCGTCCATTCTTCCTCAACTCCAACCATCCTCACATGCCACATCCGCTGCCCCTGCTGCTCCCCACCTCCTCCTTCAAATCGTCCTCACACAATTCATTCCCCAAGCCCCGCCCCTTACTTGAATTTTAATTATTTCACAAACAGATCCTTCAGTGTCGAACACAACGACGCGTCACACGTATCCTTCGAGTCGTCCTCCTCCGCTTTGCTGAACCAGTTCAACGTTGACCGCACAGCATTTGTTGCTTGTGTCTGCGTACGACTGCGACGATTGCTGCTGCTGCTGCTGCTGCTGCTATTCTTGCCGATCGCCCCCTTCCCCCCGGACCCCGATGCACCGCGAACGCCCACAGATGCCGACGCCGATGCCGCTGAGACCGAACCCTTCCGCAGGAAGCCCTCTATAGCCGAACCGATTACCGCGGCATCGACCAGCGTGCCCTTGGTGGTGTCTGTCCAGCTCTTCTGCTTGCTGCGCGGCTTCAACTTCGGCTTGCTCTCGCGCCGTACATCCTTCGCCTGCAGTCGCTCCAACATGTCCTTGGAGAGCGCCATGGCGGTGCTCTTGCTGCGCACCGTCTTCTTGCGCGCTATCGGCTCGTGACGCTTGGCGAACCAGCCCGAGAGCGCCGCCGAACTCTCGCTGCCCGCGTCGGAAACCAGCTGCTTGGCGTTGTTGAGTATGGAGACATCGAAGCTGTTTGAGCGCGTTGAGCGTCCCGCATTCGGATCGAGCAGGTTGGAGGAGCTGGCGGATGTGGTCGCTGCTGCTGTGCTGCCAAGAGTGGCACCCGATTTCGGTTTGTTTGCGGAGGCAGCGCTAAAGCTGGAAGCAGCTGCCGTCGGTGCGGGCGAGTCGTCGCACTTGTGTATCTCGATTGCCGAAGAGGTGAGTGTGTTGAAGATTGACGTGATGTTGGATCGACTGCCCAGCAAGCCGGTGGCGTTGCTGGTCTTCTGCTTCATGGAGCCGCGCTTGCTGCCCGGCGTTTGCAAGCAGGGCGAAATGGACGCAGGATACTCGGAGGCACGTCGGAAGGCGGGCGCCGGCGAAGTGGCCGCTCCAACGCACTCCGAATAGCGGCGGTTGGTGTAGCGCTGCGGTGTGCCGCCGCCCACCTCGTCCAGGGTCTGCACCTCGCACACCTTCTCGCTGCTGGTGGTCCAGAGCTTCATGCGCGCTTTGCGCGACTGCACGATGTCGTCCATGATGTCCAGCTGAAGGTTGTGGATGCTGCCGATGGGATCAGTCGAGGGCGGCCCGGTCGAAGTGTTGCTCTCGCGGCGCGAGCCTAAAATGCGGCTAAAAGAGAGCCGGAGAGGGAGAGTAGGTTAGTTAAAATACTGCGCAGCGCATGCAGCGGAAATCAGAGAAACGCTGGTGAATATTTACCCGCTGGTAGGGTAGGCCGCCACCGACTCGCGGCGTGTTCGCGCAAACATGGCGGTGGGCATTTTGGAGATGGTGACCACTGAGTGGCGTCGTCCGGTCGGCGCGGGAGCCTGTGAGAGCGTCGCCAGGAATGCGGCTTCCTTCGGTGACGGACCGGAGCCTTCGCCGCCGCGCTCCGACAGCCGTCGCACTTGGCTCGCGGTGATGCCGTCGGTCACCTGCTGCGAGGGCAGCGAGTGCTTGCGTCCCTCGCGTGGGTCGCGCCACGGCGAGAGCAGATACGGGTTGACGGGCGAGTCGATGTCGAGACTGGCCTTGTGTGACGGAGCCTCCGAGCTGTCTGGCTCCTCGTCCTCGACGACATTCGACTCCTCGACCACAATGAGCGGCTCCTGCTTGACGGGAGCGCCGAAGCGCGAGAATGACGAACGGCGCAGTCGGAAGGAATCTGAAGGAGTAGAAAGCACGGTGAGTTACAGTGAGCTCGAATAATTGGCAGGATGCGAATATTGCCAATTAGCTGAACGCATGGTGTGCGCTATTTTCTCCTCAACTGCCATGAGTTTTCAATTCATTAAACGAAAGTTCAGGAAACACGAAGGGGTGGGCGATCAGAGCCGACAGGACGTCAATGCGTGGGATTCCTTTGAAATCCCCTGTCGTGCCGGTTCTGCTGGAGCGCAGCGATTTTCCGCGCCATTCGTTTCGCGATAAAATGAGTATCCGAATGTACTCACTCGTTACTGGCGTGGGTCACTCGCTCCATGCATTTATTTTCCAACAACATTTACGTGGGCGAGATACAGATTTTTTCGTTTAATGAACTCTTTTTGAAGGAGATCGAATCCATTAAATTGAGACGTAATTAAAATATCGATCTGTGTGTAAAAGAGAGAACCAATAATCGTAAAACGTACGTTTTCAAGGCTTCAAATAAGCGGAGATTTAAATGCATTTGATTCTCCGAAAACTAAATTTTTACATTTTCGCTTGATCAGAATTTTTGATTTCGTTAACCTCTTCATTTACTTACCCATTATTTGGCCTTTACCAGGTGATTATCTGATTATTGCGCTCTGGAAATACGGAAATAAGTAATTTTGTAATTAAAAATATAAATACAATTGTCCTGATTTCTTTCCTTCATTAATTTTATCATGAAAACTTGACAGGTAGTTGGTTTTTTTAATTTAGTACGTAATTAGATGCATATTTTCTCGCTGAGGATACATTTTTTAAATACATAAATAGAATATGGAATTCGCCAAACGGATTGTAGAATCCGTATCGATTCTGTGTATTTTCTAAAAATCACAAAACTTTGGAAAAACATCGTCACGAGCTAAATTTACGAGAATTTACACGCGTTCTTCTCTCCAAACACTTTAACAGAAAGTTTCCCACTAACTTAAGTTGTGTAATAAACACTCAAGGAATTATAAATAGCTGGGTTCTTCTCCTGGCTAACTAGTTATGTACTCGTAGATATGTATATTTATCACCTGAAAGTATGTGTGCTCTTGCTCGCAGTGGTATTTAGCGCCAAGCCTAAAAGTAGGCAATGCAAAACAATGCGGCTACAGATAAAAATTGCGCTACATATGAAAATTAAAAATTATTTTTAATTTCTACCGATCACATTATATATTATATATTCGTAAGAAAATATGTATATTTCAACAATTGTATAGACGCTAATTTCTTGCAGTTTCGAATTCTTTTAATCAAACTTCTTCGTTATAAATTTGCAGAGTAAATAAATTGTAAAACACGCTTCGAAAACGCTTAAAACGACTTTTTCGCTATTTTAATAACTCCAGAAAGAACTCCACATTATATAAAACAATTTAAACTACGTTTATTTTAAACGTTTATTTTAAACGTTTATTTTAAACGTTTATTTTAAACGTTTATTTTAAATACACAGTCATTTCAAAAACGACGACTTGCCTTTTCTTTTACTGGCTGCTCACGCCGAGTTTCCTCATGCAGATTCCATTGTCATGGATGCGATTATTTGTCGCGTATGCTGGAAGAAAGGAAAGTGCAATCAGTTATTCACCAATCACAATTACATTCCGAATATATTAATTTACTTGTATCAAATAAAGAAACTTCCCGCTACAGGATTCTTTTTAATGCACAATTGAAAAGTCTTCTGGGTGAAAACTAAAGATATTTAGAACGAATCACAGAATTCAAAAGCTCGACAGAGATCTGAATTGGCGTCACGTCACGTGTACGGTTATTGCCGACATTTGGAGTATCAGGAATTTCACCAGTTACACTCTCGGGAACGTCGGTTGTTGCGTACTAAAAACGTGACCGCGATAAAATAGCAATAAAATGGAATTTCGAAAGAATGGCAGGATAAAGTGAAAATTAGAGAACTTAAAAAGACCAGACAATGAAAATCCAATATTATCCTGCAAGGAAGAGGAAGTGGAAAGAGAGAGAGAGAGGAAATGGCTCTTCCTCTCCTCTTTTCTCTCCACTTCGAGAATTTCTAGCGATGTCATTTGGAAATTTAAAGGAATTTCGAAGAAAACATCGTGTAGAAATCTTTTTTGGTATTTTGTAGGAATTTAATTTTAATTAACTTTATATACACGAGTTGTTAGTTATTTGAAAAATAACTTATAAAGTTATTTGAAAAATAACTAACTAAAAAAAAACTCCCCCGAAATGAAGATCACACGTGAGCAGCAGAATTTCACGAAACTGATGATATGAAACTTTATTAGCATCAATTTTGGAAGCAAGTTTTAGTTACTCTCGGCGAGCAGAAATTGCTGTGCACTGAAAAGTTTCGGCCGACAAAGTTTCATCTTTGTGTCTGAGTGAGAGTGGAAAACGGCGAGTCAGAGTAGAAGCGAACGCGACAGCAGAGCTGAACAGCGTGGGAATGACTAAAATTAGATACTCGTATCAGCTCGAAAGCAGCGTTCACACCGGAGCTGATCAAACGTTTCGGTTGCACATCGAGTTTTAAAATACGAAAACTCTTCACAAAGAAATGAAATAAAATGCGATTAGAGAAAATTTAGCTTTATATTAGTTTTTTTCTTAATAAAATGACATACATCAGGTTGAGTTTGTTTGTATGTTTGCTGTTGTTGTTGCGTGTTATTTGTTGTATGCAGCATTATAAATGCATCGAAAACAAACGTGCTACGCATCAAAATGTTCGCAAGGTTTGCCCTTGGTCAGCGTTTACGGATTTCTCTCAGTCGCTGACGGTTATCTCTCTCACCCAATCATTCGCTCCCCCTCTCCCTCCCACTAACAAACTTTCCCTCATGCCAGCGCGACTCTCTCACCATTCCATCCTTGCGTCTCCGTTTGACTTTGACTGAAAATTTTCAGCTCGCTGGGGAAGAAGATTTTCTTCTTTGCCGCTCTTCTCAAGATCCGACGATGACTTGCGAGTGCAACGATATCATGGTGGTTGTTCTTGTTGTTGTTGTTTATAGTTGTTGTGTTGTTGTGTTGTTTGTGTTGTAAAATCTGTTGCAATGTTGATGTTGATGCTGCTGCTGCTTACTCTGCTAATTCTGTATGCAAATCAAGTGCGTGAAATATTAAAGCGCCAACGGTAACCCATTCGAAGGAGCGAAAGAGAGAGGATTGAATTTACTCAATAGTTGTTGTTGGTTTACCGTAACTATTTGCATGTGTGTATGTCTACGCGACGAGTTGGGGTGCCGCGAGACCGCTGCGAGTTATTTTGTGGATAATTAAAGGAAATTAATTCTCAAATCTACATTTCAAAAGTTAAATCAAACAAAGAAAAAAACAAAAAAACTCAAATAACAAGTTAATAGATAACAATAAAAATTTAGCAGTGAGAATGCTGGCAAAGGATACGCGAGGAGCCCTCACGCGAATGCACTCAAATTAATTCCTCACACATTCTCTCCTCAGATGAGAGCTTATTAGGTTTCCGTTTTAATGATGCGAGGGGAATTGAAATGATTTAAATAATCAACTCATCCGGGCGCGTGCTCGTGTCTGCGCTGACGGTATTAAAAGGACGCCGGAAGCTCCGTGCTGCGACCGAAGGACTGCCAGTGGCGGGTGCGAAGGGGGCTCCGCGAGCGCGCTGCTCCAACCTGAGAGACTCAGTTCTCGCACAATTCGCCCCTAAATATTCGAAATTAATTCCTCAATCACTCGCACTGCCTGAAATACTTTTGATTTCTTCATTCCGTAAAGGAACCACAAGCGCGGAGGAATCCTCAAGGACTCCTCAAGGATCGGATCCCTTGATCCTTGCGAGCAGCGCGCGGGCGCGGTGTGGTGAGTGGAAATGGCGAAGCGGAGGAGGAGCTCGAATACGCGTGTATAACTAACGGGATAACCGACTGTGCTTGCATTCCCAAAACAATTACGCAGAGCGACGAGGATGTGCAGGAACGTGTCCTTCGAATGCCGAGCATCCTTGCCGGCGTTTTCAATGCCCGAGGGCGGACGTGCCGCTGCAGCCCTCTGACAGTCTTCACTCTGCTGCCAGCACTCGTTCGTGTTAATTAATAAAGATTTACGTGGAACGCTAAAGATTTTCTGCTACAAAGACTTCCTGCAGCAGGATTAGCTTTTCTACACACACACACACACACACACACACACACACACACAGACCTACACATGGTGGTGAGTGTAGTGGTATGAGTTGATAAACGCTCGTACGTGGTATGCAAACCCTTTGCGCTCTTTTTCTCCTCACTTTCGGCAGTTCGATTCGATCGAGAGTCCTTCGGCGGGCTTCACTCGGGCTTTCAATTAGTAATCCAAGCAGGAATCTATTTCCTCGAATTGTATTGATTTGCTGGCAGCCTCCTGCATTAGCAAACTTCTCGACGAAGCGGCTGTCAAAGCCAATGACGGGCTAATTAATAAAATGAAGTCTGCGGTCGAAATGTCGGAAAAATGCTGCGGATGAGCGCCGCATTCCCGCCTGGATTTGCAAGGAGGGCAGCAAGGTAAGGAACACGCAAATATAGAGGATGCTGTACATGTCTCTGGAGGGATTCTGAGTTATTTATGTCTGTCCACATCTGCACATCTGTGTGGCTACGTGACGGCGTGACAACCTCTGTCCGTCCGTCCACCTCTGCACCAGGTGACTGTATGTCATTCCACAGATGTGTTCAGCTCTCTCTCTCTCTCTCTCTCTCTCTCTCTCTCTCTCTTTCTCTCCTGGCGATCTCCATCTATTAGAACTCCCTTGGCCACCGGAGCGGACGTTGCAGATTTCATATGCCAATAAATTACATTCACGTAGTTTTTGCGTTTTCTGTATAGCATAAAATTTAATTAAGCTCGAAATTGTCTATTTATTTTTATAGTTTTTAAGTTTTTCACTTTCCTTGAAGTTGCATCAGGAATGAAGGAGAGAAAGAGAAGGGGAGAGAAAGAGAAAAACTGTAAACTAAATTTGCTATCACTTTCCACTTTTATGCTGACATCTGACCTCCATACAAAGTCATGAAAGTTTCGAGTCGATCTAAAAGAATTTCTTCTCGTTTTTTAATTAATTTCGTTCAAGTTGAATTCTTTGCGAGATTGTTTTTAAAATTGCTTTTCTTGGATTTCCTCATTCTAGAATCTGCTATTAAAAAGGCCAGAAGGCCACTAAATTAACTGAATTAATAACCTCATTTTAATAAGTAACACTTAAACTGAATTTATTAATTAGGTTTTCGCTTTCGCTTACCAATAAATTATTGCAAACTAATTCTTTAGTTAGCGTTGCTCTAAAATTGCTCTAAAATTGCTCTAAAATTATTCGAATAATTTAAGCCTAAAAATGATTTTAAAGCAAAACAGTTTTGCAGCTTAAATGAAGAGAAAAAAATTCACCTTCCTCCTCCAGCTTCCACAGTGAAGCGGAAAATCGAAAAGCCAGCTTAAAAAAGAAATTATGAATGCCTTTTTCTACAGTGGACACGCTTCGAAGCCACGACTTGTGGTTGCTTCTTTCTTGCCTCGGCTGCCGCTGAAGAAAATGCAGCACGTGATGCCAGTCTTGCGTGAACAGAAGTCAGTCATGTATGTCATGGGGAAAAAAGGGGAAACGCAAACTTCATCCAGCAAACTTTCCCCTCCCAGTCCACCCGCTTATCATCGCACACACACACCGGCAATTAATTATATTAAGCTGGGATATGACAGCAATTTTAATAGACAAAAAACGACGCGTGCTGTCATCGCTGCGTGCAGAAGTTTTTCCGAAACAAATACGATCGCAAGTGTGATCTAAAATGCGTCGGGTTACCAGGGCTTTGAAAGTTTTCAGGTGCTCGTGAAGGGAGCCCGTTAAGGGGGAATTAAATATCATTAACTTCACTAAAATGTCTCCTCTTCTTCAAGCAAATAAAAGCTGGCTGAAACTGTAAAATACGCCAATTTTGGTGTGAAAAAAGAAGTAGCATCCTGAAAAGTGTCTCTTGCTGAAGAGAAAGAAAGAGAAAGAAAAAGAAACTCTTGCTCTCTCTTAACTTCTTATCTCTCCCAACATCTCTCGCAACGGAGCGGAAGGAGAGCCACGAATTCATACTGTAAGTAGATTCAACTCTCTCTCTCTCTCTCTCTCTCTCTCTTTATAATGCTTCGGAAATCATAAAACTTTTTTAACTTTAGGAATTCACAAAATTCACAAGTTTCAAATTGATATTCAGTTCAACGACAGGTATAAAGTTCAAAATCGATTCGAAAAATGCTTCGTTTCAAGCCTCGTTTCAGGCTTCGGTGAAGTAGATGTGATTGACTTCCCATTCAATTCTTAATTAAAAACCCTGTTGACAGCCGAGTCTTTTCGTTCCCTCCCTCGCGCTCTTGCTATTAACTTCTCTATCAAACACACTCCCTCTCGCTCTCTCTCTCTCTCTCTCCCTCTCTCTCTCACTCTCTTTCTCTCTCTTACTCCCTTGCCGACGTGTTCATGTATTTAATTTATAGCTCATCACTACCGGTTTACGTCGCTGCAACATGAAACCGAAATGCACTTCAAAAGATTTTAATTAAAACCGGCAACGCGCAGTAAGCACGACAGCTTTAAATCAGATTTTATACTTTTTGTTGTTGTTGTTTTTTCTCCTCTTCTTCTTCTTCTTCTTCTTCTTCTTCTTGTTCTTCTTCTTCCTTTTAAGCCGCAATCAACGGCTGTTTTAGTGTGCGAAGGGTTGCGAAAGTTGCGAGAGAAGTAAAAATTGCACGAGAAGATTTCGAAGCAGTGAAACTCGCCTTCACCTTCTTCCTCTTCTTCTTCTTCTTCTTTCTTCTTCTTCTTCCTTTTAACTTGCTTCCCTTTTTTAACTTTTCTCCCGCCTCTGCTGCTTCTCGTTTATCATTATTTTGATATTCTTCGTTCAGTGACGTTCCTGCGACGGCCTTTTCCACGCAATTTATCTGTGTTAGTTGTAATCTTGCTGTTTGAAATTTTGTAGATTGATAAAAATGTATTCATTTTCTTCCAAAAAAAAATGTTAGTTGATTACAACGTCCTGCCTGCGTTCATCGGTGCCGTGAAACGCAACAGTAAACATTCATTTAGCAGTCTATCTTTAAACTTTGCCAGCATTTCTCGTGAATTATTGCGAAAGTTTGCTCATCATTTAATGTACACAAAATGCTGAGGTAGTAAAAAGACGATGCATTTAATACAAGGATCTCTTCTCCCACCCCGTCTCTCTCTCTCTATCTCTCTCGTTCAACCTCTCTCTTCACTGTTGCCTGAAATTGTGTAATAAATAAAGCGTCAACTGAAAATTTGCAAGAGACATTCATCATCTTCGCAAAACTCTCGTTAGTTGTGGTTAAATTTTCATGCAGTTGTTTCCACCACTTTGTTATTGTTGTTGTTGTTGTTGTTGCCGTTGTTGTTGTTCTGTAAGTACTTCTTTGTTTTATCGTACAAGACTTTGAAGGTCACAAGCAGAGCGGCCACAAATTTCCAACAACCGAAGAAGCTAAAGCAAGCATCACAAAAAGTGATTTATATCGCTTTAATTAAACTGTAAATATATTGAATATCCATCAAATTATTGTAAGTAATGGAATTGAGACGAAATCAATTATGAATGTATTCTCGCAATTCTAAACCGTAAACATTATAAAAATTCGTTTATTGCGGGGAAATATTGAAATTTTATATCAAAGTCTTGAGTTTGTCGATCGGGAAGGGAAATGAAGGTCTAATTATAAGAAATAAGTTAACAATTTAGACTTTTTGTAGCGTTTGAATGCGAGTAACAGAACTATTCGATTTCGAATATCCGATTTCGAAGGTCGTCCCCTTCTCGCTCTCAATTATCATCTCGACTTCGAGCCTGTAACGAGAATTAACTCTCGTTGTGGCAAATATATTGTGGAGGATATCCCTCCGCATGTAGAAGTAATTAATTGTGAAAGTAATTAAATGTGATTTGTGCTAATCGAAAAGATTTCATTACCACTGAAGGCTTTTATTTAATTTTCTAGCTAACACTTGAGCACCACACACACACACACACACACACACACACACACACACACACACACACACACACACACACACACACACACACACACACACACACATACACACACCAGCATACGTCAGCCAACGTGAAAAGGAAGTTAAGAGGCGTTGCAGGAACCATTGTGGGCGGAGAAAGAAGAAGCGCTTGTGACGATTATTGTCTGGTCGGAAAAGCTGTTAAGCTCTTCTAGTTGGCCTTGCGACGCAGTGACACCCGCGCGATGTCTTGTGGCACAAGAATGGGAAGAACGAACGGTGGCAAAACGCTGGACCGAGAGAACTGAAATGACTGTGTGACACAACAGATGGACGAACAGGAGTACAGCAGATACACTTACAGATGGACAGACAGACAGACAGACAGACAGACAGACAGATCTATCAGCGGACAAACAGACCAAAGGAGCGACACAATCATCGCAGAAAACAGCTTCTTAGTTGCGACCTTTGCAGTGCAAGTGATAAAAAATTGAGTTACTTTTTTGCTGCGTTGGCGAACAGCGTGGTGACTGGGGGGGGGGCGCTGGTGGGTGGGGCAGATGTGCCGACAGGACTGGAGCTGAAGAGATGAAGACGCCCACGCAGCGTGACATCGTCGTCCAGCATGACAACTTTAAGTTGTCAGTGGAGTGAAGTTCGGAGATAATTGGGTAAAATATTGGATTTTTAGTAGAGCAATTGCAAGAATTACGGAATGCTTTTTCAAATATCAACTATTAGTGTTGTTGTTGTTGTTGCTGTTTTAGTTACATCAAAATTATAAGCGGATTTCTTTAACGAGATCAACCTCGAGGTACGAATTCACATGGTGACACCATGAAGAGTCATACGAGTGACAGCCGTGACAGGGAGTGAGGGTCGCTAGTTTTAGTATTGGTACTTTAGCATTGTTGTTGTTGTTGTTGTTATTGGCCTAAAACTGTTGGAGAGTAAAGCCTATTTGAAAGTGTTTTTCGCTTTCTCAAGTGTATCCGTTCCGAAAGCATTTCTATATTTATACAGTCATTTTTATTAATACGCTTTTATTTTTCTGCTCTTCGTTACACAGGATTTTACCCTAAATCGTATAATAATATATCGTATATAATATATAAGTCGCATAATAATAGCCCTATTATAAAAAAAGGCGAGAATGCTGCGTCCCCATTATATAAAACAACCCTAAGACGATAATTCGCCAGATTGCAAGCCTCAAATATTCACTAAATTATGACTTGAGTAGTTTGTATCCATGCTTTTCATACGCCAAGAATTCCCAAGCGTTGCGAATGCGAACTACAAAATTTGCTCTGAAGTTTCACCACAATTCCTTGCCACCAATTTGTGGTGTTTCGAATTTTGCTTGATTTATACGAACTTCGAGTTCACTAACAAGTGCGCAGCGAATATCGGAGAGAGGAAATATCTTCTCATCAATATTTGCACTTATATAGTATTTAAAGGGCTGATGGATGCGCCGAAACTTACTTAAATTTTTAAACCACCACACTGCCTGCCACAGGATTATCAGCTGCATTTTTGCGGCTACATTAACAATTCTAACAACATCTTAAATAAACTGGAGTTTGTCGCGCACTAACTGCCTTCATTCCTCCTGTCGTGGTTCCATATTCTTCGTGACCTCATAATACTCGCACTTTGCTTTCTAAGATGTTCTTCATTGTTTAAGTTTCATTTTTATAAACTCTTATTTCTGTGCGATCTGCTGCTTCTTGGCGAGATGCCTCTCCTCTCTGCGACTTCCTATTGCTTAAAAGCTTCCCTGGAATTCCGTGCAACACTTGCGGCCATACAAAACTTGTTGCCGTTGGCGGAGAATGCAAAGGAGAGCCGTTTTCTCTACTTAAAAGTACATAAAAAAATAATAATAGTGTCACATCCTTTCGCATCCTCGCTGCCATCAACGACGACTTAGTCTTCAAATGAAATTTTCAACTCTATTCTTTTTAATTACGTCTTTGATCGTGCAAATAAAGAACTTTTCACTGCAGAGACTCATAAATAAATACATTTTTTGCTACATTGAAACTTTCTTGAATGTGAAAAGTTTTCGTTGAGCTCATTTCGCTGAAATAATTTATTTCGTTTAGCTGGCTTTAAAATTAATGTGTCGGGATGGTAGATTCTACGGAGAAGAGGGATGATAAGGTGGGGCTCCCGTTTAAATTTTCCTCGACTTTAAATCGAGTTGCACAATTAACGACCATGAATTCAAGTTAATTCACAGCAAGTCAAGCGAGAAGTTGACGTCAAAATGTAGTACAGCGACGAAAGTCAGAGCGAACAGATTGAGTTCTTTTTTAAGAATTTTGTAGTTTACATTTCGACCGAAGTGAATTGCAGTCTCCATTCTAATATGAATGCAAATAAGCACTCCCAGTACACTCATCGGTTGCAATGCAAACACAATCCACACACACACACACACACGCACACACATACACGCACACGAACACACCGACACAGGAGATCAACAAGTCCTTGTCGAGGTTTCCTGCGTCAAAAGCGATTCGTTACATTGCGTTCTTTACTGCGGCTTAATCGACTGTAGAGGGGAGGGATGGTTTGTGTGTGTGTGTGTGCAGAAAAGAAGAAACACACCGTTACATACCTACATCCACACACACACACACACACCCACACACGTGAGCATAACAATGTCCTTCAATGTCAAAGGTGAGCAGACACTGGACAGAGTTACACAATTGTAAGCCAATTTCGTCGAGCTGATGATGGTGATGATGATGATGATGATGATGATGGTGATGATGATGATAGTGATGATGATGGTAATGATGGTTGAGTCAAAAATATATTTAGAGCTTAGAGTCAGAAATTATGTTTACTCTAAAAACCTATTAAAATTTTGCTTTAACTAGAATTGAAATAAATAAATTGATGCTTTTCAATTAACCTGAAATTAATTCATATGCTAATTTAGTTTAAATTTAACCAAGTAATTAATTAGAATAGTTAACTCATATTAAATTTAATTGATTTATTAATAAGTTGTCTAATTCATTGATTTTCTTGCTCGGCTGAATGTGGAAATTAACGAAATACTTCTACAATTAAAGTGAAATTAAATGTTACTTATAATTGAACGAACAGGGAATTAATCTTGTAATTAATTAATTGTTTATAACAGAGGTAATTACTTAAATATTTCATCTAAATATTAATGAGTGAATGAGTAAGTTAATTAATTAATTCTGGATTAGGTATTTGTTTCTTTTATTTGTTATTAATTATTAATCAGGTAATTACTTAAATATTTCATCTGAATATTAATGAGTGCATGAATACATGAATTAATTAGTTCTTAATTAGGTATTTGCTTTTACTTAATTACTAATTATTCTTAATTTTTTTTATTATTAAGTTTTAATTACTTTTCATTACTTAATTTTTTAATTATTAATTCATTTTAATTAGTTAATTAACTAACTTAATTTTTTAATTATTACTTAATTTTTTAATTATTAAATTTTAATTACCAATTACCAATAAACTAATTTAATTTCACTTTTTAAATACTTCCGCTATTGATTTTTCCTTGGTCACTGACTTCATAATCAAATATGAAAATCAAGTGCAAAAACTGCTTTTATTTCATTCTTAAATTTATTTTGCTCTTCGTTTCTGCCGGAAAATCCGTTTGCAATTTCTCAGCACAAGTCCGTAAATTGCGGGCTGATATAAGCGGAATATCTGAACGATGCAGCACAATCCACGCAGCCTCTGATTGCCAGTGCGTGCAAAACGGATGCATTTGTTGCAAATACTTTAACGACTCGCTCTGAAGTGTGGCATAAAATGACTCCACGCACACACGCACGCACACGCACACACACACACACACACACATGTGCACGGATCTTCTTCTCTAATTGTTATATGCGAGTATATGTGCGCAGATACTCACATACATGCACATAAAAGGCGTGCACACGACCACACTGAGTATCGCACAACATAAAAACGAATCTGAGCACGTTTTGCAATATTAAGTTATAAATTACGCCAATTCAATATGGTTTGCTGCTCGTCGGTGGCGACTCCTCGTCGGTGGCGACTCCTCCTGCCTTACTTCGACTGGATGCAGCGTGTTTTGTGTTTGTGTCGGCGAGTGTGTGAATGTTTGTGCTTCAATACCGCAATCGTTATTCATGCAGCCAACTTTAAAGGATTTAAAACAAATCTTCCGCTGTCCCATATTTTTAAAAACACAGGCGAACGTGTAACGATTATTTGAAGGAACTCGATTTTTCTCACCCATATTTGAACGAGAGTACGATTTGAAAACACCAAAGAATTTCACTATTAAATTAAGGAATTCACTCAAAATCTCTTTCGACGCGTTTCTCCCAATGAATTTTCCTGTTTCTCTTTAATTTTCATCACGGCATTTCTGCTGAAAAATTGGGTCAGACTTGAAATCTTTTGCTTCGTCCTTCTCCGCCCCCAATTTCGCTTCCGAATCTGCGAAAATCCTTTAATTAAAATTTCTTAATCTAACGGTGAAGAGGTGATAAGCAAACAAACATCAATAGCCGCTCACTGAAGTTTACAACCGGATGCTGCAGGAGATTTTGTTAAATTTAGCAAATCGTTGGTTGGAGATTAATTTGAGCTGTTAAAAGCAGAAGATACTCAGAAGAGAGGTCTTCTGAGAGGAAGAGAGGTCTTCTGAGAAGAAGAGAGGTCTGCTGAGAGGAAGAGAGGGAGAGCGAAAGAGGGCTACCGATAGGACGGAAGATAGATAGAAGCGGAGGGAGAGAGGAAGAAAGAAATAGAGAGAGAGAGAAGAACAGAAAGAAAGAGAGAGCTAAAAAAGAAAAAAAGAGAGATGAAGAGAGAGAGATATAGAGAGAAAGAGAGAGATGGAAGGAAAAAGATATGAATAGAGAAAAATTGTTATGGAGAGAGAGAGAGAGGGAGAAGGAGGAGTATGAGAGAGTGCCAGAGAGAGAAAGAGGGAAAGATAGAGATAGAGAGAGAGAGAAAAAAAAGAGAGAGAACGAGAGAGAGAAAGAAAGAAAGAGAGAGAAAGAAAGAGAGAGAAAGAAAGAGAGAGAACGAGAGAGAGAAATAAAGAGAGAGAGAAATAAAGAGAGAGACAGAGAACCCGGTAGAGATAAAGAGGAGAGAGAGAGAGAAAGGGGGAGAAAGGGGGAAAAGAAAGAGAGTGTGAGAGGGGGAGAGAGGGACAGATAGAGAGGGTGGTTGATTCTTCGTTAGAGAAGAAAAGATTACCACTTCGTCCAAAATAAAATAATAATGAGAAAAGAAAACAATTTGCTTACTTTTGCGATTAAGTTTCACGTATTCGGAAGGATCAAAGGGTCCTTTAATTTTTCCTCCAGCTGTTTCTGAGAAGAACAGCAGACTACAATCGGCTACACAAGTTCATCGATTCGTAGCAGTGGCAACAAACTCCGTTGTGATTCCAAGAAGTACTGGATAGCTAATGGCAACGGGCAGACGGAGACTGATAAATCTCTGTTCTGCATTTGTGTGATTGTTGTTTTATTTGTCTTCTATCTGCTTTCATTTATCTCCTAACTGCAGTGAAAGCTTCCCCCTTTAATTGTTTCTGTTCCTTGCAATAGTCCCACAATTGCTATTCCTCGCTATTCCGACCCATAATCTATCTCTACCAGAAAATGAAAGCTCAACGGAAAAAAGTTACAAAAAGTAAGCGAAAGTCATTTGTAGCCGTATTTTGAAATTTGCGAAAGCATTATAATAGAAAAAGCTATTCGGGAAATATCATCGGAAATGTTGCCAATATTTGGAACGTGTTTTCGCAATATTGCCTTCCAATAGTTCCAACTTTTCATCAGGAAATTGGAATTTAAATGGATTTTTTAGCTTTGCGAAAAAACGTCACTTCAATAATATCGCGTATTTAACTTGTAGTCAACCTTCAGCTAACTTCACGCTACAACTCGGCGATGCGCACGCCGCCACAACCTGTTGTCGCAAACATAAAAGTTTTCATTGCCAACAGAAAAAGTTTTACAGCCGCTCAAAGCAGGATTCCTTCCACTGGCGCTGTTGTTTCGGTATTTTAAAATTACTTAAATTCAGTTGCCTGAAAGACTAAACCGAAACGAAGGGGAAACGAAAGGAAAGCGAAAGAACAACGAAAGAAAAACTTTTAGCAAAAGGATTAGCAAGAAGTATCTTTCTCCACAGGAATTTTCTCCACCTTCAAATCATTTATATTAAAGTTTTTGTTAATTTTAACCCATTTTTGCTGAAGTATTTTCTGCTGCAAAAACTTTAACTAGAGAATGAGAGGACGGGGTGGGGGTCTGACAGGCTGGAGTGGGGTATAAGGGGGCCACTCGCCCCTAACTTGTAGAACAACAGAATTTAAGCTGAATACATCGCAAATTTTAGTCTTCAAAGTTAAACTTACATGTTCTCCATAAACTAGAGGACTCGACAGGCGACTTTCTCCCCTCTCTGGCTGCACCCGTGTGCTAAGGCGACAAATACACACAGCTACACACATACACATATAACACATATAAATACATACCAGCCATTTTCTATTTGAGTTCAAGTATTTTTACAAAATAACTTTATGTAGGTGATTTAGTTTTATTACAAATTTTATGCGACGATAATGCAGTCAAAGCTGACTTTCCTTTTAGCTATTCAGATGCACGCAAACACACACACGCACACACACACACGCACACACACACACATACAGGGACACAAATACGATCACAACTGCGAATACATAAAGTAAGAGAAAAATTCTATCATTCAACTAAATTGTTGAATTGTTGAAACTCAATCACAATAAATTTGAATGTGTTCATTTGGAGTTTTTACTTACACATACGCGCGCACACACACACACTCACACACATGCACAGACCCCACAGAATCCTCACCAAAGCCCTGAAAACGCCCCGAAATCATTTGTTATTGTCGATTTCATGGGTTTTTATTTAGTCATCCGGCTTAAGAAGACCTGAATTTAAAATAAATGAAATGAAATACACACATGAAATGGATTAAAATAAGATAAAATAAAGGAAAATCACATAACATGAAATTACGTAAGATCAAGTAAAATAAAATGGAATAAAATAAAATAAAAGCAAATAAAATCGTATAAAATTTTAATATAATCGCACACAAGCATTGATACACACACACACACACACACAGAGAGAGAGAGAGAGAGAGAGATCCACACATACACACATACACACGCTCACATATGCACACACACACATACACATACACATACACATACACATACACTTTTAGCTCACATTCCACACGTTAATACCATTTGAAGTGAATGCCTGTTATTTAAGCTCATTCCTCCCTCTCCCTCTCTCTCTCTTTGCTCTCCACAAACTCCTAATCGCAAACCTAAAAAGTCGACAAGTTCGCAGTGAATGTGTATGGAAATTTGGGCCAATATATATATATGTGTGTGTGTGTGTGTGTATGCATAAAGCAGCCACACGAACGGCTTTAACGGCGACGGGTTGGGCTGGGAACGCGACACGCTCCGAATACCAGCAAGCGTTGAAGCGAAGTAAGCGTTTCTCCTCCTCAATTCGGTGACATGGCGGTCGAAGAGTGGCAGGGCGGGGGAAGGAGTGACGATAAGGAGCTTCTATGCGACTCCTGTGTGGCTTACATGCCGGTTGGACGCGTGGATGGTTGAGTAACCGATTGATGCCACGGTTGACTGAGTTAATTGATAGTCGTCGTCTACCTGGTTCGCCGTATGGCTGACTGAGTGGTGAAGTGAGCTGTACCGAGGGCAAAAATGAGTACATGTAAATGGCATGTCAGGCAAACCCTGTGAGCTGGTGTGTGGTGGGTGTGTGTGTGTGTGTGCGTGGGTGTGTGGAAAGGTCACTTTTTCAGTGGGTATCTGCTCTTGGAAATGTCCTGCAGACGCATGAAAGCACATTTGAGTCCTTCAGCGTGAAGCGAGTCTCGATTTAAGCAACTGAACTTAATTTTTCTCACAATTCCCACCTCTATAAATGTTGCGCTGGCCAGAGTACGACTCAGCGAGTCGCCAACGAGTTCGAAAGTGTTATGAAGGAAAGTCTCACAGTCCATCCATTTAATTCTTCCAATCTACACTTGAGCAGCATTTTGTAAAGTGCTAAAGACACTCTTTTCCACGGAGAATTCAATACGATCTGTGATATCTTTCGATTGGCCGCAAACTTTGTGAAGGACTCTCTACAGGATTCAATGTAGTTCCTCATTAATACGGATAACAGCAGCAGCTGGAGAATTCATAATTTATTACATTTGCGGTCTACCAGAGCGCTTTGCTGTCATTAAATAGGATTTGCTTGCCCTCGGAAGTTATTTTCCCTCTTTCTTTCTTTACTATTTTCAACATAAATCATCCACATGCTGGCACTCAATGCAACAATTTGGAGAAATTTTAGAAAATAGTTTTGTAGCTTTTTGTGCTTCGCGTTTTACGACGCGATTTTTTAGCTGAACTTTAGTATTGTAAAAACAAAAAAAAAATTAGTAGAAGCAAACCAGAAAACAAAGTTTATTTTATATTGTATTTTAACACAAAAAAAGAGACTCGCATTCTCGCTTTTTTTGTGTATTTTCCACTCTCTGAGAAAGATTTTGTACGAAAAAGTCAATGCAAAAACAAAAAATATAAGAGAATTACTATACAAGAATTTTAACGTATATTTTAATATAGAATTTAAGTGCGATTTTTAAATTTTAAAGCGAGAAACTTGACAAAACTGTCAAGCAATTTTTGCGGATTTGTTTTAGTGAATTTGGAACACTTCATTTTATATTAAATTAGCACGCAAGCACATGCGACGCGCAACAATACACCTGCAAACATCCCCGCACACACACGTACACACACACACACACACACACACACACAACACACAACACACATGACTTGCAGCAGCAACACTTGCTGTCAACTAATGCAACTGACAGCGTGTCATCAATGCTTCCCGCACCGAAGCACAAAACATCTCTAGTTTTTGTTGAGTTTCCTATTCCGCTTTTCCGCTTCCTCTCCGCCTCCCTTCCGCTCCAACCCCTCAACCCTCGTGCCGACTTCATTGTATTCCCAGCACATCCGACATTTTTGCTGCTGTTGCTTCCCCTGCCTCATCACGAGTGAGTGCTTTCTGATAACTTTGAGATCATTTTAGATTCTCAGATTTTACTTTTCTATTTCAAAACTAGAGAAACTTTAACTCGGGCGCAAATTGTCATGTAAGAATAGAGGAAAAGCGATTATAATTTCGAATCCGAAATCCTTCAAGCTGAAACTATCAGCGTAGAACACGAAATCCTGAACTCTAAAACTCTGAATGTGCTGAACTCTAAAACTCTGAAGTCCTTAAATATGACATTTTTAATGTCAAAGTGCTGAATCTCATTTCCGTCCTTTTTCGTAATGTAAATTCCAGTACTTTGTGAATTCCTATTTAAATTCTGAAGTGGCTTTTTAAGTAGCTTTCTGTCGCTCCCTCCAAATAACAGACTTCACTGAGCACTCAAGTCGATAATACAATAATTTTGTTGGGAAAAAGTAAATAACGAAAAAAAGTGGCTGACATGAGCTTTCTTTCGCTTTGAAGTTTATAAAATTGAAATGAAAGGAAAGAAACAGATTTCAAGGACGAACTGAGGATGTCGTCAGTGAACTGCTCGTCTGGGATACGCAAGTCCTTTGTGGGTCTGAAGGCGGCACTGATGTCATTACACGCTCTGCCGAGGGTTTCTTTAAAGTAGGAAATTTAATTCTGTCGATTCCGTAGTTTTAGATGCTGCGAAGGGAGCAAAATGTGAAAATGTACAGCAAACAGTAAAGAAGAAATAATGAAGGGATTTATGTATGAAAAGTTCATATTTATTTCTTATATTAAAAAAAATTACTTCTTAAAAAAACACACCACTTTCACTCTCGAAATCACTTTCCAAATCACTCGGTTTTTTGGTAGCTTTAAAGTGCAATAAAAATGAAATTAAAGCAGGAGAGCAACAACGCATCGACGAGCAGCAACAATTGCTGTTGCTAGCTAAATTTTATGTGCTTTCGAAAAAGAGAAACACAAAAAGGAGTCGAAGTGAATGCCTTCAAAGGAGTTGCAACAGCTGCGATGGGTTGAGATTCGAAGGACTCCGCGTCGTTGCAGTCACTCGAAAGCAACAAGTTATGACGATGAACGAGGAAATGACAGATTAACAGAGACGGGGAGGGGGCGAGAGAGAGAGCAGCTCTCAGATTGAGCTTTCGCTGGCATTGATGCATGACGATGTGACACTTTGATGGATGGACGGATGCGTGCGGAAAGCATCGGCGCTGCTATACGGAGAGAGAAGAGAGCAGCGAACGGGAGCACGACGTTGCTGACAGAGAACAGAGAATTTTAAATTTAACTCCAACGCGTTTAATATATGCGTAAAAAATATACTCCGTGCGTGACGCTTTTATCGACAAATGATTCCCGAAGCCCGTAGCGTCCGGATTGCAGGATATCCGGATCTAACGACGTTTGGATTACCGAGAACGTAATGTAGTAACAAAATCGTTACACAGAAGCAACAACTTAGAGGAAAGGAGAGAAATGGTTTTATGAGCACACAAAAAGAACTTTCACTCCTTGCTTTTGTTGTGAATATCCGACATCCAGGGCAAGGATTCAATGCGGGGCGGTCAGTACTTTGATTGGGGAAAGTGGAAAGCTTGGTGGATAAGTTGGTTGAACTGTAAAAGTGACACTAACTGGCAGTTCATTTCCGTTTGCTCAACGATTAACTGTTGTAAAAGTTTCAGTTAAAACTTTCCTGGACATGGTTAAGTCGTCCTAAATGATTGACGATGGAAAATGGCGGAGAGTTTAGTGATTAAATGAAGAAACAGTCGAAAGGTTGGGTTGTAGAAGGTTCGAACAGTATGAGGATGCGATGGCGCTATGGTTGGCAGCTACGACGACGGGATCGTATGACGCTGGATAGTATGGTGGTTGGATGGAATGACGGCTGGGTGATATGATGGCGATATGGTTGACGGCTCGGATGTGTAACGTTTGGATGGCCTGGTGGATGGCTAGTATAGTTTGCTGGTCTGATGGATGGTTGGTTGGTATGCTGACTGAATATAATATAATACGATTTAACGGTTGGTTGGTGTGACGGCTGCCTGGTATGACGGTCGCATGATATGACGCTTGGATATCGTAATGGATAGTTTGATGGTCTAGTGGATGGTTAGTATGCTGGTTGGTTGGTTGGTACGATGACTGAATATCCGTAATATGACAGTTGTTTGGTATGACGGCAGGATGGAATGACGGTTTGACGCTGTGATGATTACTCAGTACGTCAGCTACAGAGTATTACGGTTGGATAATACGGCGGTTGGTTGGTATGATGGTTGTTGATGTGTGACGGATGACAAGAAGCAGGTAGCAGGCAAAAAGCGACAAGCAGGCAAATACTAGGTAGGTTGTAAAGTAGTGTTAAATACACAGCATCAAATAACACATTGGAAACTCTTTTGGGATTCAGTATAAAATAATAAAATTTTAGAAGAGGTATTTATCACTATTAGGTTCCTTCGCTCAAAGTCTTTTTTTACCCCAGTTGCCCGTTAACGTCACATCTTTTCTTTGGAATACCACGAAAGAAGACGAAATAATGGAGGCAAAAAGCGATATTGTGTTCTACAACATTTGCCAAACTACGCAATTCGAAAGTCTGAACATTCAGTTAAGTCGATCGTAAGTTTTTATTTAAAAAGGGAGGTGCACAGGAATCTTTCCATTTGCCAGAATGACGCACGAGCTCACTTCACCAAGTGCGAAGGAGAAACACAGCCTCTGAAAGCCTTTTATGGATTTCCGAAAGGGATAAACGGCTAACGGCAACAATGAATAAACATGCCGAAGCTGGGACCGGAAGAGGACAAAAGGCTCACCATGAAAATAATCCTGAAAAATGTGTTCGACACAAGTAGGCACACAGAAATGGAGCAACACTGAGCAGAGATGGTCTCATTAAAAGCCGGGTTGTTTTTCCGAAGAACTGGCTGCAGTCGCTGGCTCCCGTTTACGAAGGGAGTTCCAGTCCTGCAGAACAGATTGCGAGGGTGGAAAATCCCAGAGGCTGAGAGACACGTTATTTATTCATTGCCTTGGTTTCTAATGAGACGAGAAGGTGGGGAAAGACAGCGGTAATCCAGGGAACGGCAGCTTGTAAGTGTCGTTAACAAATGGTCGTGTTCGTGTGTGATCAAGTAAAGAAAGGAATTCTGATTTAAAGCTCCCAAGCCGTGAATATTGGAAAAAGAGATGTTTGCACTTTTTGCGCACTTAAGTTTCTTGCTATTACTCGCATTTTAATCCTCTTTCTCCAGCTTCTGTCATGTTTTACTATACGGATTGAGATGAAATTTCTGTATTTCGTAATCACAATTCAGGGTTTTTGATGAGATTTAAATCAAATTTAACATCTTTAACTTGCAATTAACTTCGACTTCAGTTTCGAAAATAGTATTCCGATTTCATATTTCCGCTTTAATGGTGCGATAAGCAATAAAATTTATTTAAATCTTTACGAAAGCAAAGCAAACCATAACGAAATCAATACAGAACACGAGCAGTAACAAACACAAAGCAACTCGGACAGGACACTAAAATCCTTCGAAAGACGGCGCGCTCGCTGAAATTTTGAAATTCTTTCAGCTTTCTGCTGAACGCAATTGGACCGAAGAGATTACGAAGCTGTCAAGAGGAAAGCGCCGCTTGCTGCGCCCTCCTGCTGCTCCCCTCCCGCACCTTTTATGTCTTCACTTGACAGCACGGACGAGCGGCCGGAAACCGAGGCGCTCAAATCAAATTTGAGAGTGCGATTATTAGATTGAGGCGCGGCAAAGTCAAAGCAATGACTCGACTCCGACGCTCGCAGCCTTCGCGAGAGACTGATTGCGATAAGTGTGAGAAATTAAATTTGCCACTCCTGAGAGATCCAGAGTGAAGTTAGGAGTGGGAAACTTCCACTGCACAGTCTGTAAAAAATTACCCTATTCACTTCAAAGATTCGTCAATTTCGAACCACTTCACTTCAAAGATTCGTCAATTTCGAACCAAAGAATTGGTACGCCTCGCACTCGACGGAAGGTGTCGATTCCGAGACGAATGGGCGAGAATTTGACTCCCTCCCTGCCCTCGACTTCGCCCTTTTCAGCCTTGAATACTTTTTCGCACCATCAACAAGGGAACCCCATTCTCGACGCCTGCTGTCGCATCTCTTTGCAGGGATGCTTTCAAGTGGGGTGATTAAATTGCCTTGACTGTCTTTTTTTGATGAAGGTAAAAATGGTTGCTTGCTGTCTCTTTCGCTCCGCTTTCATTTTTCTCTTCTTTGTCAGCAGAACTTTAAGGAGTCATAAAAATTTAACTCTTCATTTTGCGCACAAATTTTGTATGGGGAAATGAAAGATCTTTGTATGCGTGTGTGTGTGTGTGTTTGTGTGTGTCACTTGTAGTGCAGCCTTCAGTGTTGCTGTAGCTGCAAACATGTTGCTGCCGAAATTCAAGTGTTTCACAAACATTATTATAATTTGTGAGGAAAACGAAAGCTTTGCGGTAATTTTGAGAGGATGTGTGCGGGCGTGTGTGTGTGTGTCCGTTCTTCCTGTTTGCCTTTCTCACCTTCGTATTTTTTTACACCTTTTTATTTGTGTTTTTACTTTTTCAACCACATCAACGTCATCAACATCACTGACAGCAGCCGATTTATAATTAGCAACTCCATCATAATCGTTACCATCATCATCGCCATCATCATCATCATCGTCGTCACATAATCATTACCAATTACAGCAACAACAACAACCCTTTCCTACCCACCCTACATAAACGTGAGCTACGACAGCAAAGCCGTCAACGCCACAAATACATCGTTAAATGCGAGGGAGAAAATTAAAATTGCTCAGGTCAAAATAACTGTTTTTGATGACTTGCGGTCTGTTGCGTTATTGCTGCCGCCGCTGCTGCAGCAGCTGCTGTCATGACTGGTGCTGCTGCTGCCGCTGCTGCTGCTGCTGCTGTCGCTGTTGCCGCTACGGTCAGGGTTTCTGTTGCTAACGACGGACGGAAATCTGTTTTTCTCACCTTCAACCTTAAAGTTGAAAACTGAAAGTTGAAGAGGCGAGATTGGCTGAGTGAAGTTTTATAGGTGGCATTGAAGTGCCCGCGTCGCGTCGTTATTAGCAGTTGTTGCTGCTGTTAATGGTTGTCGCGTTATTTTTCAAAGTTTTCCACAACGAAGGGAAAAACATTTTAAATATAATTACGAGCAACTAAACGAAAACTAAATTCAAATAATTTTCAAAGAAACCAACTCTAACATCACCTGAGGCGATTTTTAAAGTTTTCACTTTTTCAACGCTCTCTCACTTTTATATTCACGAAATAATTTATTGCTTTCTCATGCAAGGTTTCACCGGAACTTTAATATTGCAACAGCTTCTCCTCGCTCGCATTTTTCGTTGCACGAAACTGGCGTCAGCTTGTCCTTGCATTCGGTGGCACCAACTTGCTGTCGGCAGCAGGGAGAAGGAGCAGCAGCAGGAGCAGCAGCAGGAGCAGCAGCAGGAGCAGCGGCAGCAGCAGGAGCCCAAGTAGCAACAACTAATGCAACAAGTGGAAGGAAAATCATTAATTTGAAGCTCTTGCAGCGGGGTGTTTGTGTTGCTCATGTTGTTGCTGGTCGTATTTTTACGTGAGTGCTTTCTGTTGCTGTTGCTGTTGCTGTTGCTGCTATTGTTGTTGTTGTTGCCCAGCATGCTACATGCAGCCTGATGCAGTCCTCGATGCGTACAAGCAACAGTGTGATCGTCATCGACAAGCTGTTGCAAGTTTACTCCGTCGCAATGAAGAGCGAACAGCAGGCGATGCAGTTGCAATTGCGGAGGATGTGCGGGGGTGGGTTAAATTTCGAATGGAAGAGTGGCTGGGTTAACGTAGAAAGTGGAGGAAAGATTGAATCACTGATTTTAAAAAAGGAAAATACAAAACACGAACGAGAAACTTCAATTAATTACAAGAAATGGAATTTAAGTCGAAATTGAAATCAAATTAAATATTTTCGTAGCCGGAAGAAGAGAAACAAATCTTCAGAGCGGAGAAATACGAGACTGATACCTCAGCACCAGCACACACACACATGCATACACCTACGCACACACACACACACACAGGGATATACATACACACATACTCGTATCCATGCATACATATACACACACACACACACACAGGCACACGGCAGTCTCGTATTTAATTTCATTTCATCCTTCCTACTTTCAATTTTACAACTTAGCTAACTTTTACAACTAACAACTGTTGTTGTTGTTGTTGCTGCGGTTGTTGTTGTTGTTGTTATTTCTAGGTGACCTTTGCCACCATCTCATCCATAAAAACCAAGTTTACAACTACAACACACAACGTTGTTGTGTTTGTTTAATTAAGCTTCAATGGAAAAAGCAACAAAATGTCACCTACAGAGGACATTCAATTTTACGGTGTCCTTTGGTCGTGAAGAAGGACTTCTTTGAAAGTCAGAGGAGGCTGAAAATTTAGAGAAAACATAGACGATTATTAGAAATACAAGATTTCGAACACACGATTTACCGAATCCGGATGCCAACTTATCAACAAGGGACCGAATTCGATCGCAATAGCATCCCACCTAAATAAACATCCGGTCATGTGTCGCGTGTTAGTTAGCGCAGCTGCCCCTCACACACGGGAACGCAAAAGGAAGTCACTGATTTATTGCTTGACTGGGACGATGACGATAACGATGACGACGCCAATAAAACCGGACGAGGGAAAAGCCTTTGTGTGGGAAGCAGTAGAGTGAGGAGAGTAATGACCTCAAAATCGGGGATATTTTCGCATAAAAGCTTCTCTATGCAAACCAAGCTGATAATAATCTGAACAATAATAAGCTTTCTACGTCGGAAAAAATGGCCAAGTTTCGAAAAGTTCCTATTTTCCCTCAAGAGTCTCTCATCTCAAATTACGAACTAGAAAAAAACCAGAAAAGGCTACTTTCGAGAAGAGCAAAATACAATGCAAAGAACAGACGATTGGCCAACGCAAGGAGATTCTAATTATATTTGAAAAGCATGAAACTGAAATCAGAAAACATAGTAAACTTTTTAAGGATTCAGTGGAAATGGCAATGAACGCAGGATTAAACAAGGAAGTCATTCTTCTCCCAGTGCTAGCCAGCAGTTTCATCACCAACCCATCATCGTGCGGAAAACATCGCCCGGGTAGCGAGAAGGAAACGAAAAACAAAGCAAAACGCATCAAGGAGAAAAGCTGTAATCGAAAATCAATCCGAAAGATAAACACACTCCAGAGATACAAATGCGGAGGAGTTAAATTTTCAGGACGGACGGACAGACCGCTCGAAAACGGTCCAGGAGTTGGGGGAGGCGACGGGGGAGGCATTTCAAGGCAGAGATTTTCGATGAAAACAACATTAGGACGATTATTCGATTTTGCATTGAGTGGAGAAGAAGTAGAAGCACAAAAAAGAATGGAAAATTAACAACATTAAATTCTGTATTAATTCCTCTGCTTGATGCTTCCGTGAATTCTAACATGAAATCTAGAACTTGTTCAGCTCTTCTTTCTTCACACATGAATCCAGCCACGAAAAGTCGTAAGCAGCGGTAGACACGCGAATAAGCGGAGGTGTAGGCTGACCCCGCCCCCTTATTTAAGTGCAGTTTTGTCTTTCCTCTTCGTTCACTAATGAATTCTTGTGTCAATAACACTTGCGGCGGACATCCATCTGTGAGTTGGTCGGTCTTTCATTTCAGTCCATCCGTCGGCTGTTTATCATGCTTTCGTCTTTTCGCATCTTGTCCTGTCAGTCCGACTGTCCGTCTATTCGTGTGTCCGTGTGTCCGTCTGTCCATCTGTCCATTTGTGCGTCTGTCCATCTGTGCGTCTGTCTATCTGTCCGTGTGTCCGTCTGCGAGCGGCTCCATCTATCATGGCATCATCTACTATATTCGTGCTGCCTTCTGCTTCTCTGTTCTGCGTGTTCGTCTGCCTGTCTGTCTGAGCTGTAAAAGTCTGTTCATTTGTTCCTCCGTCCGTCCACTTCATCCACCAACTTGCCAGTGGTCAGGCAGTGGCGTAGTTAGTGGGTTACGAGGGGCGCAAAAGGGGAAACGAATATCTTTCGCTTAAAAAATACTTGTGATAAATACTTCTAAAAAAACTAAACTTTCGGTCCTTGTAGTTTTCGGGCACTCCCCTCCCCTCCCTCCACCCCTCACCCTCACCCCTCATGAAACTGCTATCAGCTTCCTAGTCTTGAAATACTAACGCCCGCTGCCGTCACCAGAAAAACGACTTCGATCTGGTGATGCAGACGCTAACAGGTTAATCTGAATCGCTTTGCCACATTAAAAGACTCTCGACGCGTTTGCTCGCCCCTTGAGTTTGCATTGATATGCATTCGGCGAGCCAGCCGAGTGGCAATAAAATTCAATTTCTCGAACAGCTTAAGCGAATCTATCGAGTTTATCGAGTTCTTGTGGCTGATTTGATTGACTGCGATTACCAGTTTCCAGCACTCGAGTGTGGTCGCCGCAGTGCGAAGTATTTTAATCGATAGGTGAAGGAGAAATTAAAGCAAATTGCATTGAATTGCACCATCTAAGAAATTGGAAACATGCAATTTGGAGTTGTGGAAAATCATTGAATTGAATTGCATGCTCCTCTGCTGCTTGAATTGTTAATGTTGGGATTTTGTGGTCGATAATCGGTCGCTGTTGTGCGAGAGTTGAAGTGCATTTGCTTGCTAAATAAGATGCAATGACGAATCTTTATAATGTAAATTCCTAGAAGGTCCATAATTGGGCAGAAATTGTGAACAATCGAAAATTGTCTCTCGCAATCTTCTTGAATATTTAAAAATTCAAAGTTTTCAGACATACAATCCTAAAAGTGTCCTTAATGAGTGGAAATCAAGGACGGAGAAGAGAAGAAAATGAAACTTTCAAGGTCGGCGCCATTTGTGTTTTTAATTCAGCTCATCCATTCTAATAATCATCGACTTGCAACTTTCGTGTCAACAATCTTGTCATCGCGCCGCCCTACTAACGAGAGTGTGCGGAATTTCGTTGTCCTCGCTCTTGGCCGCCATTCCATCCCCTTCAATGCCTCCTTCATTCGTTACTTACTGACAGCTGGGTGAGCTCAGTTCACTGGAAGGCTGGGAAATGGAATGCGGGCGAGCATAAAAACGACGGCTCGCAAATAATTTAGAAGAAATTTTGAATGCATTGATGTGACAATGAAAACCAGCATTTGATAGCATTGAATTCTCATTCACACACACACACACAGCAATCACACACAGACACACACGCACACATACAGCTAGACGTACACACGCACACATCTAGAAGTACACGCACACACACACACCTAGACGTACACAAGCACACGCGGCGAAGCACGCGCGATCCACTCGTGATCCACTCGTGGTAACGAGCAGCAACGTGTCTCGCTCAGCATGCGCTCGTTACAACAGCAGTTCATGCAATCGTTGTTGTTGTTGTTGTTGGTGTTGTTGCTATGGTTTTATAACATTTTTTCTTTTTTACAAAGTAGCAGTTTTTGTCACACAGCTGGCTGTGAAGTTGACGCGGTTGTGCAAGCGTCTTGCGTCCGTAGGAGAGAAGATTCACCATCCGCAGGAGAGGAACGAGAGCAGAGAGTAACAATTCAGAAGAAACTTAATTTGCAGATAATCAGTTTGACAACAAAAAAGAACTTCAACAATACAAAACGCGTGCTTCGCTCTGTCCACCCCGCTGAATCCTCTGAGTCCTGTGAGCTGTGAGTTCCTCTCTTGTGTTTTTTATTCTTCTTCTTCTTTTCAGTTCTGCCGAGTGCCAAAGTCTTTTGATTTGACTTTAACTTTGCTTTACACTTCAGGACAAAAATAGAAATATCTTTTTAATTTTAATCACATTAAACTTCTTCGGTGAGAATGAGTTCTCTCGAAGTTCTCTCTCGAAGATCTCTTCATTAAAAGAAGGAGCAAAAATAGAAGAAAAGTAATGAATTTCGCGAAATGTCTTTTGTTCGAAGGAAATGAAAAGAAAAGTTTATTTTTAGAGCGTACAGAATGGGAGAATAAAAGTCATTTAGAGTGACAGCTTTCATTTAATAATTTTCTGCCTTTATTTTTCAGTTTTCAACTTTCATCTACTGTTTTTCACTCTGTAAAGCATTTTTTAAAGTGCTTTGTAGCAAAAAAGGGGAAGAAGAGAAGAGAGAGAGAGAGAGCGAAAGAGAAAGAAAGAAAGAAGGAAGAGAGAGAGAGAGGAGCAGGAGAAGAGAAAAATTGCCTGCCACAAGGTACGCAGCTGCTACTTGGCGTTCGCTGCGATAATAAATAACTCTATAATTCTTTTGCCCCCAACGCTTGGCCATTTAAGTGCTTTGGGGCAACAGCTAGCTAACGGTTTAACTTTCTCTCATAACTCATAACGGTACTTCCTCCCCTTATCAGCCTCGATCGAGCCTTCGGTTTGCTCTGCCTTGCAGTTTGTTTCCAATTATATTTCTTTCCACCAACAACTCGATTTATTGTGAATGATTTTCGCTTAATTTGTCGAATGTCTTTGCTGTTGATTGCATTAAATAATTAGTTGCGTTGTGTTCTGTTATTTCATTTAAATTGATTTTTGATTCATAGCTTCCATACTTTTAATCAGCTTTGATTTAAAACGTTATTATATATTAATAAATAAATTTTAAAATTAATTTTAAATATTCAGTCAAAAGCAAAAACAAAATCACTGCTAAAACTTTTACTACTCGAACAGAAAACTTGCTTTTCACTTATGAAATGACGAGAATTAATTAGCTTCTTTTTGAAGCACTTCGGCTAATTGAAATCCTCGTCCGCGTCAACCTGCGGACCAGTGGCACAGGTGTGAAAGGGGGCTTTGAGTGGTCAACAGGCGCTCTTTTATCATTCCACTTCTCGATTTCCTTCTCTTCTTTTCTGCAACAGCAGCAGAGATGAATTTTTTAACAACTTTTTGCTCATTGCAATATATAAAAGAAGACTGAACACGCACACACAAGTTATGAATTCTATACGAACACACGTCGCTTTTTATATGTGTGTGTGTGTGTCTGTGTGTATGTGTCCCGATCAACGCTTGTCCAGCCACTTACATTCCCTTAATTATTCACCCACCGCAGCATCACACCCTCCCAGCCACTCCGGAATCGGTTAATTCCATCCTTCCACGCTAAAGTCTGACGTCGCCGCACATTACCACTCGTATTATTTACGCCGAAATAATTATTCAACTCGAGTGCCTTCGCGAGTTAGAGCGACCGGTAATTCCTCATCCATTCTGCCAATCCAACTTGTTGCCCCAAAGCCACACAATCGTATATATCTCGCTATATATGCAGCTTTGAAGGTCACTCCCCGCTTATTAAAATCAACTTGACTAATCGCAATTTTCTCATGCTAATTTGCTTCTCTTGTTTTTGGTTTTCCTGTTGTCGTTGTGTTTGTTGTTGGCGTTGTTGTTGTTGTTGTTGCTGTTGTTGCTGCTGTTGTTGTTGTTGTTCTTATTAATATATTATGCTGACCTTTGACTTAATTGGCCAAACAATTTAATGCCAACACAATTATTGGTTATCATCGTCAACACCGCCGTTTAAATGAATTTCGATAAAGTCAGTAAGTTTTTTGAATGTGAGTGTTTGCATCTATGCATGCATGTTGTGCACGTTGTGTGTGTGTGTGTGTGTGTGTGTGTCACACACACACAATCAATTAAAATTGCGCCTGTTTTTGTGCGAAACTCGTCGCATTCTAAAAGCAAATCAATTTGAGGCTTTAGAAGTCTAATTTAGCATCTGTTCAAATTAATGCACACGTACGATGCATTCACGCCAGAAATGTGTGTGTGTGTGTGTGTGTGTGTGTGTGCGTGTTTGAGTTTGTGTTTTTGGGTTTGCGTAAGTGCTTGCGTGTGTGTATTTGTGTCTGGATGTACGTGTACGTTGTGTGTGTGTGTTTGTGTTCATGTGTGTTTAAGCCAGTTTTCGTTTGTTCAGGAATTTTTTCAAGGGATTTTTGAAAGGGATTTTTTGTGGGGATTTTTTGGGGGGATTTTCCATGGGATTTGGGGATTTTTGGTGAGGATTTGACCTGAACGATTGCCACAATCTCCCGCCCATTTGCCAAAAGCGCCATGGTCGTCGTCTTTCTTTTATAGAGATAATAAAACGCAACGCGTATCCGTGAAATGTCGCGATGACTGACCGAGGAACAGAATTGTCGACGCTCATTTTCAATTACGCCCACAACTCTATTAATACGCCAAATTGATACAATTATATGAGCTTCTCTCAATTCCTCAATGAGGGGAATAATTGCATTATTATGATTGTTGTGTCCAGGATAATAGAAGTCGTAATCTATCCACGAATTCATTCGGATCATCCCTCCTCATTTTGTTGTTCCCCTTCAGGTAGATTTTGATGACACAATTGTGTCTGTGTGTGTGTGTGTTTGCTTGTGTGGGTTTTTGTGGAAATATCCAAACAGATCAAGTAATTTCGTTTTTTCAATTATCTAATTTTTACCTATTATTAATTTTTACCTTTTTAACCTTTTAGTGAATTTAATTCTTAATTTACAATATATATGTGAATAATGATTTTTTTAATACTTGCAGGAAAATTGAAATACATATCTTTAATTTTTTTATTACTTACTTATATAAGCTAATTAATTTTAATTTGAAATTTAAACTTTTAATGGAATTTTTTATTTTCCTTAAAATTAAAATAAATTGAAATTCTCCAAACTCAATGAAATGACACGACACAAGAAAATATGGATTTGTTTTACTGTGTTTCCTTCTCTGACTTCTTCTTCCTTCCCTTTTTTAATTTAAACGAAGCAGACTACTAGAAAATCCATTTCAACGACCAACAAAGTTTCCCCCTCCTCGTTCTCCTCCACCCAACCCACCCCTCCGCAACACCATCCCCTCTCAATGCTTTCAGTTTTGAAATGCTTATAAGCGCAGAATTGGCTGCTGCACTTACCGTTGCGCAGAAAATAAATCAATGATTTATCGCCGAAATCGATCACAAATTAAATTGTGTGCGAAAAATTCATAAGAAATAAACAAAAAAAAACATTTTCCTCTCTCAAAATCACGAAATCACGTCTCTGAACTGCTTTCGAGGAGCCGCCGAATTCGCTGCGAGCGGCGCGAGTGAACGAATTAAATGGAAATCGATTGCCAACTGCAGCAGCAGATGCAGTCATCGTTGTGTGCGTGTGGAAAGCTACAGAGCACCACAAACCCCCCCCCCACACACACACGCACACGTACAAACACACACACGCACACGTGCCTGGTTACGTTACGCTCAATCTGCTGGCAGAAGTCATTTCGCAGGTTTTACGCTGTCCAAATCAAGGCCAGTTTTTGTAATTTTGAATTTTTCTCCCTCAAGTTTCCGCACTATTTTTTGTAAAAACTTTTTTTTAAAAGCTTACAGATGTTTTTAATATTGAAAATTTAATAAATGATACGAATAAAAATAAGAACACCATCAACACGCGCGCAGTGTGAGCGGGAAATTCTTAGAATGCAGAGTTTCAAGTTAGTCATGACTTGAAATGTCAAACAAAGTGATGGCGTCCGTTGATTTGAGGCAAGCAAACAAAAGTCGTCGTTTATTTGCCATTCTTTCGAATGGAAACGGTTTTTTAAGGGAAAAATATAAATATGATTCCATTCATTTCAGAGGAGTTGAGAAGAAATGCAAATTCATTAAGATTTGGTCAATATCAATCAAAGAAGTCAAATTTCGAGCATAATAAATGAATTAAGAGAGGGAGTAGAAACAAAAGAAATGCTTTAGATATGAAATTTCAGCATTTTTTAGTTATTTATATAATGAATTTGTGCCCACCGGCTACCCACCCACTAGGAATTCTGCCGAGTTTTCGTGTCGTTTTTTGATGGCAGTTTTTAAATACAGTGAATTTAATTGAATGACTCGTTCAAAGTGGTTCGTGGTGCCCAACGCGTAGAGCGACCATTCAACCATCAATCTTCCACCTGAAGAATGCGCCTCCGCAAGCCCTCGGCCACCCCGCATTTATGTCCCCCAGCCCCCTCCCCGAACATTCCAACATACATTGAATTCCTTAATTTCGAAATTTGAACCCTGATTACAATTTTCGATGCTATTCGTGAATTCCTCCCCCTCCTACGCCCCCCGCCACCAGTTCAATGCGCTCGGAATGCCAAATTTGATGTCGACGCCGCTCTCACTCTGACACACGCCCTCGAATACTCTGCGCCCGCGCTTGGTTGTGGCGGCGCGAGACGAAACCAGTCCGCAGCCAAATAAACATCGTTAAGTTTTGTCAAATTTATCCGCACTTAAGCGAAACCCAAGCCTGTGCAGGCTTAAATGGAAGTAGAAAAGTTTCAAACTTTGCGTTTGTATATCATTTATATTTGTGTTCTTCTTGGCTTCCCACTTCGCCTCTTGGCTTCCCACTTCGCCTCTTGGCTTCCCACTTCGCCTCTTGGCTTCCCACTTCGCCTCTTCACTCAGCCACCCCAAGCCCTCGCTTGAAAACACCCTCAAGTCACACCCTTCGGCACGCATTAACTTCGCTTAGCGGTTTTAGCCGCAATTTGAGCCGCTTGAAATTTTTCCTCTTTAGCTTTGTTATGATTTTTGTTTTCCTTTATTTGTATCTACTCACTGCCATTTAAATGTACTGCTATTTTTCACAGTTACCTGCTTTCGCTTAATCGTTCCGTCTCTTTTTCTTGCTCTCTTGCTCTCTTCCTCCGTTTCCTCATCGCTTTCGTTCCAATTTCTTTCCATTTATCTTCATTAAGAAAGTTTTTTTCCCGACTTTCTTTTGATTTCTTTTATCTGATTGTGAGCAGAATCGGGAATCTGTTGATTTTACATGACTTTTATTTTATCTCCTGGATTTGTATTTTCGCATCAGAGAGGCTTGCGCGAATTTCGCGTAAGAGGCTGAATTTAATAGGAATTTTTCAACTAATCACGCAGAGTTTCAGAAATAATGAATCTAATGATGTAATTTGATTCGTATCCTCTAATTCGGGGAATTTCTTTAAATATCGACATCGTCACGGCTAAGAAGCCATCCTGTGTTCGATTATCATCTCGACTAAAACCGTTTTTATCTTGACTACCGATCTCGCTTATAATTTCAATCTTAGGCACGAGAAAAACTTCGTCTCGCTATCGGTTATCGCGTTGGACAGAGAAGGCCAAACTGAATCTTTTAGACCGGAATAATAGTCTCGATCTCGATTATCCTCTCGATCTTAACGATCTTAAGACGAGAACAAAACGGTCTTGATCTTGGTTTTCGTCTGAACTCAGAAGGCGCAACTCAATCTATATTTTCCTAGCGACTGAAAAGGTCTTTTGGTCTTCTATAAATTATTTCACCTTCTAGAAATATCATTTAGAGAAATAATGATCGCAAAATTCTACATAAATACCTTGTTATAAACAAAGTGATATCAAAATAACATTAAAACTATAATAAATCAACGAAAAGTAGTTTTCATATACGAATGCTAATAATAAAAAGGCTGTGAAATATAAAATGGGAGCAATTTTTACTTTCCAACCAGAGAAAACTTTTAACGCAGAAACTTTATTTTCTCTCTCTCTCTCTCTCACTCTCTCCCTCTCGCTCTCTCACCTCTGGTGCTCTCAACTTGCTAAAACTAAACTAATTGAATGCCAAATTATTCTGCGAACAGTTTTCAGTTATTATTTGCAGGAAAGTTGAAAACACAGAGGAGTTGAAAGGAAGAAAAGGCGAAAGCAAATTAGTGAAATGTCCTTATAAATGAGGAAAGTGAATTCCTTAACTCAAGCAAGCCACACTGACAGCTAGACAAATGGAGGGACCGATGGAGAGCCAGTTTAACAGTTCGACAGGTTGACAGTTTGATAGGTTGACAGTTTGATAGGTTGACAGTTTGATAGATTGACAGTTTGATAGGTTGACTGATGGGCAGCTTGATAGCTCGACAGTTTGACAGTCTGGCAACTACAAGTAGATCGGTGCAAATGTAATGCTTGAATTTTTTGTATATTCAGAGATTTACGAAACCGAGTTCAAGAGTTCATTTAAGTGGAAAACTAATAAAAACCTACTAAATGCAGATTTGATGTTTTATTTGCGAAAATCAACTTCTGAGAGCTGATTAAATCAAATTTCATTTCTTGCTGGAAAGCTTTCAAAACGTTTTTCCTCTCTTTATAAGCGGATGCACACCACTTGAGTTTCGAGGAAGAGATAAAATCTGCCGAGTTCTTCTTCTTCTTCTCCTTCTTTTCTTCGAACTGTCGGATTTTTATTCGGTTTTACATGCTGGTAGAAGGAGAGAATTTTTCTTATTTCTTCACTTTATCCTGCAAACGAGGAGGGAGCAAAATATCATTTAAACAGTTTGGAAAACTAAGTTTTCTTTTGTGTTTGCAAATCTTACGAAATCTTCTCCATCGCTGAAATGCAGCAACGATTTACAAGACAAGAAACAGCATTAAAATCTATTGGAAATCTTGTTTACTCAAAGTTATTCCTAATTTGTATAATAGACGCTAAAGAACAAATTAATAGTAGTTTCTAAACGAAATTCTATATACAATCAAGTGTTTTTTTAAAATTACAGTTTTTTATTTATTTTATTTATTATTTTATTTATTATTATATCAAGTACCATCTATTTTTCCTGGAAAGTGTTTGCAAAACTTCTTAAAATGTTGATAAATATGAGTAAAAAATAAAAACAAAATTAAAATAATAAAATTTAAATAAAACGACAAAAATGCGTGCCGCATCGCTATAAAAAACCACGCAATCACTATAAAACGCACCGAAATAATAGATTCACCTTTATTAAATTTTAATAATCCCGCCTCACTCGCTTTACTACTCCACAAATCTGTTGAGCGACGATTTCCTCCACACACAGCGCACGACTTTCAATGGACAATTTTATGGTTGCGTAAATATAAAAGATTTAATACCAGATCTACTGAATAATAAAGGGGGGGATTGCGAGAAAGCATCGAGTAAATCAAGTGAAGGCAAAAGGAGCGGCTAAATAGAATACAAGGACGAGGACTCGCAGCAGATGCATTCAGACGCAACACATAAAATCGCTTACGAGGAAGTAAAACAGCTCTTTAGAGTCACCGCAAAGCAACGGGGAGCGGAGAACGAGAGACACACGCAGACACAGACACAGACACACACACATATACGGAGACAGGATATCCAATACTGAGCCAAGTGTGAAGAAACAGGCGAGCAACGGCAACGAACAACAGCACCAACAAATATTGTAATTGAATGGGAAAATGAATGCTGATGATTGCTAGAAACTTGTGAATCGTTCACCACTGATAATAGTCAATCAGTGAGACAGATTGAAGCTCTTTAATGCAATCGACTGCATCTGCTCGGAATCGAGGACGAAATCAATGCAACTTGAATTAAAACTACAGCTACAATACCCGGTTTCTATCAATAGACCGAAATGTTTACCATACAATGAGACAGACACCCGCCTCCACCAAAGAAACAACTAAGAAAGCTTCAATTCACCGCCTAAACGACAACAGACACTCCACCAGATGCCACGAGATTGCTCAGACACCTCTGATTGCTCCGAAATACCCGAACAATGTACTGTGGAGGGCGGAACCTTACAAAATACTCTGGAAACGGTGCTTTCCAATGAGACAGCTTCTGCTGAAGTAAGTAGAACTGTACGTAATATGAACCTCATGACAGCGATTCACCGTCACCAGCAACAGCATCTCCAAGAAATGCAACGAACGCCGCAGGCACAGTAACCAGTGAACCCAAAGCTCTGGGAAAACCGTCGCACAGATGGCCACTGAAAGTTTTGAGGTGACCACGGAAATCGGGACGTCCAAAGAACTGGGTAACCACTCAGAAAACGTGGCACTATCAAGGAAGATACAAACGAACAAGTATCGCAAGATGAAATGGCAAAGTAGACCCTTTTCACCCAAGCAGAGCAACATCGTAGTCATTTGAAAACAAAAAATTCCTACTGTAGCGCACGTTATAAAAATTTTTAAAACGCAGTAGTCATTTGAAAACAAAAACTTGTGACTACCGTACGGTATAAAAATTTTTAGATCGTAGTAGACTCAAATGAGATTTTTTCAGTTGATACATAAAATAAAAAAGCGAAACGTGAAAATTTAGCTCCTCTAAGAATACGGAAAAACTAAATCGAAAAAATTTGATATAATGGATCCGCAATCTTGCGAAAAGTCTTCTACTTTGTCCGAGACCAAAGCTGACGCTCAGCAGCCGAAGGACGAACCAACGCCTGAGACCAAACCGCAGGAGTCCCCTGCAGGCGTGGCGGTAGTGAAGGCAGTAAAAAGCGCTCTAAAGACGGATCAATCTGCCAGAATGACTCCGCAAACTACATCGAGGATGGACAAACCAACACCAAGGCTGTCGTTTGCAATGCCAGCACAGACGCTGGCCTCTAAACTGCGCGCCAGTTACATAAGTTCCAAGGACATCCGTACGAAAACGGCCCTTGACAAGGTGATGTCCACTAAGGCGAAGCCTACCAATGCGGCGTCCCCTAAAACGGCGACTACTAAGACGGCGACTACTAATACGGCGGCTACTAAAGCGGCGAATACTAATACGGCGAATACTAAGACGGCGACTACTAAGACGGCGACTAATAAGACGGAAACTAATAAGACGGCAACTACTAAGACGGCAACTAATAAGACGGCAACTACTAAGACGGCAACTAATAAGACCGCAACTAATAAGACGGCAACTAATAAGACAGCGACTACTAAGACGGCAACTAATAAGACCGCAACTACTAAAACAGCGACTACTAAGACAGCGACTACTAAGACAGCGACTAATAAGACGGCAACTAATAAGACAGCGACTACTAAGACGGCAACTAATAAGACCGCAACTACTAAAACAGCGACTACTAAGACAGCGACTACTAAGACAGCTACTACTAACGCGGTGGTGACTCAGACGGCACTGACTAAGGCGTCGGTGATCAAGGCGGCAGTGATTCAGACGGCGGTGGCTAAGGCAGCAGTGACCAAGGCAGCAGTGACTAAGGCGGCGACTACGAAGCAGTTGACTGCGAGGAAGGACACTGCAAAGCCCGCGGTGGAGAAGGCAACTGGTAAAAACGCAAGTGCTAGGAAGATGATTCAGAGTCCCTCAGAGCGGCCCACTCCTAAACGAGAAGGTAAGAAAACCGGTAAATACATGAAAAAAGCGTCGGATGGTGACAACGAGAAGACGTCAGCGGTTGCCAAGAAGACCACGAAAAAGAAGCGGTCGAAGGATGCCAAGAACGCCACGGAGGCGGTCTTGGTAAAAGCTCAAAGCTCAGAGACACCATCCGGTACCGGACAAGTGAGCCGCATTCGCGACATGACATTAGAAGCCACCAGTTCTGAGGCAACTTCCAACGCAGTCTCTGTGGCTGCGTCTTCTGCAGGAGTCCCTGACCATCCCCTTCAGAATCTAGAAAAGCTCACTGAAGATGGTCTTCAGCTGCTACAGGTCAGCCACGAAACCGCAGATGCTAGCAAGAATGAGACTCTCGCTGAGGCTACGGCTACTGTAAGTTTACAACGACCCACGATAGCAATATCAGCTTTGCAAAATCTCTGCAACTCGCCCCTTTCTTCCACCTTCCACCACGCAGTCGAACCGTGAGAGCGCCGATGACACTACCCACCGAACCGCCGAAACGGAAGCCCATGACGGCTCCTTATACAACAAGGGCTTCCTGGTGCCTCCGGATGACAAGGAGACCGTCAATATTTTAATGACGAAAGGGCCACTGATGCGCTCATTGTCGCCATTGCCGACACTACCGACACTGCTCGAGATGGACGAGAGTGCCGGGCCCAGTGAGGGAAACGTGGCAGCCGCTCTAACTGCCGCCACTTCCGAGTCTGCAGCAGAGCACCTGAAGATGCGAAGAGCAGACGATGCGGCACCAAGCCAGAGCGGCCAAGCGGAGGGGAAACTTTTCGATCTGAAGAAGCAATTCCGCTACGAGATAGCACGCACCATTGTAGACCATTTACTGCCATATCGTGCCGACAGTTGCCTTGTGGGTCACATCCAGAGTGATGATGACTTGAACCACTTGGCCAGGAAGGTGCGCCGACGCGTGGTGAGTGTGGCACGGAGCAGTTTTTCTAATACCCGTACCTACTTGCAGTTAGCACATATCATCTTGAGCAAGGAGTTGAAGTACTGCCAGTACGTCGGACGGCCGCTAATCGTCAACGAGTCGGTCAAGACCAAGTCGCGCGAACTCATCACGAAGTACATGGCGACCCATGGCAAGGTGTACGTGAAGTCCCCGAACGATCCAGAATACAAGAGCATTCCCCACACCTTGTAAGAGTGCGCTTGACTTCGAAGCATCGTTCCGCAGAAGTTGGCTGGTCTTCGTATCGACAGCACTAATTTGACACTGTTTTTGGTTTCGCTGATGGGTCGCAAATTATGCACGTTCAATCATTGCAACTATTTGGCACGGGGAGACAAATTATTAAGTAATTATTTTATGGTATTGCATTTACTTGAGTTATAATAAATATTCAATCAAAGCCTGTCAAACTGCTTTCTACAGAATGTTCTTTGAAACGCTTTCGAATGAATCCTTACTGATTTAGATCTGTTCACTAGTTTACGCGCCTTGTCTGCGAAAAGTAAATCCTGCTCTCCTCTCGCACCAGAGGAAACTCCTTTGAATTCTAGGAGAAAAAGGATAAAGTGAGTGATAAAATGATAAAAAGGATAAAGTGGGTGATAAAATGAGTAAACGGGGGAGTGGGTACAGCAGTGAGTGCCGAAGTGAATGAGTAAGTAAGCTTAAAAGTTATGAAAACGAATGAATTCGAATCCAATTGCAATGCAACTGTGAAACGAGGTCATGTTCACTTCCCACTCCTTTCTGCTCCTTTCTGCTTCTTTCTGTTCCTTCTTGCAGCGGCAACAAATGAAATTTTGTACGCTGCATTGGAATAAAACTCCATTTGTATTAAAAACGAGTGTCAAGCAATCGAGTTAATGGTGTTCGTCGGTTGGCGCCGGAAATAAAAAAACGACCTCAGGGATGCACGTGCGAAGCATCTGCTGCTTCTTGTTGCACAAGGACACTGTAGGTTAAAAGTGTGTGTGTGTTCCTGCATGCATGTGTGTGTGAGGGTGGTTGAGGAAGCGTAAAACCGAAATGTGAACTGAATAAAATGTAGTTGTTGCGATCAAAGGTATGCAAGGAGCGAGGATGTAACAAGGACTCAGGCGAACTTCCGCTCGGCAATAATTTCATATTTTATAATAAATATAAAAAATAAAGTAAATGTTTTTCCCAAGAATTCCTGGAATTTAAGCCCATATCAGACCTTCAAAAGCTCTTTTCTTGTTTTTTCATGTGATTTTTCTCAAATTCTCCGATTATTTTCGTTTACTTTAATAAATTCGAATCTAATCGCGTTTTAAATTCAACTCATATTAATCTCAACATCTTTTCCCTTCTTTGACTTCTTTTTATTGACTTATTTTTTATTGACATTTTTTTCAATATTCTCCTTAATTTGATGAAACTCCTCTAATTATTTCATGAAGTCTCTCGTCTTCTTTTCATTTGCTTGCTTGGTCCTTCGCATTCCTTTTCCAGTTCAGCTTTTAAACGAAGGTTGTTGATTGTGTTCGTGCTGAGCATCATAATAAAAAGTAGTTGGCGCCTTGCGGTGGCCCAGAAAGCCGCAGACCAACCTAAAATCAACCTTTTCATGAGCGAGGAAGATGGTGGAAACGGTGGAGAGGAGAAATTCCGCAGACAGTTGGGGCTTTTTGAAGAAAAACAGGCAGACGTTGAATGGAAGACAAGCAGGCAACAGATAGAAATAAACAAATACTCACAGTCAGACAGACCAACAGGCAGACAAAAGGGTAGACAGACACACATTCAGGTTATCAAAAAGGCTGAGAGACGACAGTTCAGGAAATCAAGCTGGAAAACAGCCAGCTGACCAAGTTTTGTGGCTTAATTGGTTTTTGATTCCACGCCAACCTCTTTTTGGTTGCCAACTTTGGTTGCGCTCAACAAGTGTTGCAACTTTGGCAAGTGGACACCAAGCTGGTCTTTTGGTTGCTTGAGTTCGTCTGCTGCTGCTGCTGCTGCTGTGACGGTTGCGGTTGCGGTTGAGGTTGAGTAGGTGGAGGTTGAGTAGATCGAGGCTGTTGCAGTTCATATTCTGATTGTCGTTTGTCTGGTGTTGTTGTTGTTCTGATGTGATTCTGATTGTCCTTTCATAGTCCGAGTTTCGTTTGCCTATATATTGTTGTTGTTGTTGTTGTTTATATTCTGATAGTCCTTTCACAATCCGATTGTCGTTCGTTCGTTCGTTGTGGTTGTTGTTTATATCCTGATTGTCCTTTCACAGTTCGATTCCCGTTTGTCTATGTTGTTGTTGTTGCTGCTCCTTTCCTTTCTCTCTAATTACGCTGGGCTGGGGCACAACATTTAATTGCGAAAATATGGAATTCTTCACGCTTTTCTGAGGTTTCATTTTTCATGTTTCGGTTTTAGTTGCTGTCAATGCCAAAGTTCACAGTTTAGAAATCCGAGATAACTTTGTATCTCAGAGATTACGTAATTGGCGGAACTTTATTATTAGATTAAGCAGAGATTCTTAAATTTTAATAGGAAAAATTTCATTTCTTCTATTAATATCTGAAGAAATCAGAGTCTTTTGGACTCTGTAAATTTTAAGTTATTAATTAATAAATAAAGAAACGCGAGCTTTATTTTTTACAAACCTTCTTATTTCGCTTCCACAATTTCTATAGTTTTGCTGCAATTAATAATTTCGGTTTTATTAATATTAACAATTTTCAGATTTTATGAAAATTTTGCTGTTTTTCGTTTCAAAGCTTTCAAATTTTTAGCTGTATTTTTATGTAATTCTATTCAAAGTTTCATCCACTCAACTTGTTGAAGTTCTTTGTATTTTTCTATTATTTATTTTAACCTTTTCAAAATGTTTTATTTATTGTATTTATTTATCTTCTGAATTTAACTTTATTAATTTTTTTATTCAACTTGTATTTTTATTAATTTATTATTTTACAAGAACTTCAATTCGATTTCTTGTTTTATTTTAACTAGTAAGTTAATTAATTTTTTCCGCTTAACTGCCTTCTAGTAATCGAAATCAATTGTGTCTGCAAATATTTGACTTCTTTTAACTTCTTCACTGATGTTTCAACAAGTTAAACAAGTTTATTGATTGCATCTTCTGAAATTATATTAATATTCGCGCACAGCTTGAAATGCACAGTAAAAATGCACAAAAATCAGCAAACTTTTGTTAGCATTTCAGTTTCCCGCTTAAGTTTTTCCTTAGGAATTCAATGCTTCTCCAGTCGCTTCGCTTTTTCTCACTCCATCAGTTGCACACGAAGTATCTCAGCCGACTGAAGCTGTCTTCCAGCTGAATCCTGTTAATATAGCAAGCGAGTCGGAAGGACCTCCGTGTGTCACGCCAGGATACGCTGATAGCGCGCGCAACAGCATGAAGTTTGTGTCAATAACAAGCTACGTACAGCAACAACAACAACAGACACAAGGATAGCGAGCAAGGATGTTGGTGATAACAAAGCTTGCAACACTTCCAGCCAGCGCTGCTTTGAAGAGCTTTCCGTTTTCTACGGAAGCTTTAAGCTTCTTCTGATGCAGAACGCCATTCATAGATGTCGCTGGCGAGGGATAAAAGTGTGAATTAAGCTCACTTCAAGGATGAGAAGCTGTTTTCGGGACGCTTCGGCGCCTGGCAGCCTGCAATAGAAATTCAAGTTCAAGTTTAGGCTGCACGTAACAACTTCGAACGTATTTGTGCAGCTCGCGGAAAAGCTCTCTGCGTGGCGTTTTTCATTGGCCGCACAACTGGCCGAATTTTGTGTAGTTTTGTCGCTTTTGCCCCTCTTCAAGCGAAGTCTAATCACCACCCACGAGAGTCTGCGTGAGCGTGAGTGATGGTGAGCGGGAGAGAGGGGTGAGAGTGAGTGTGGGGAGGGAAAGAGAGGGCGAGAAAGGCCGACATAAGTAGTTGCCAGTAGAAATTCTCACGGAAATGTAAAATTTTAAAATACCCACAAAATCCCCAGCAATCAAAACATTTCAAATAATCTCATGTAAATTCCCGGAGAATATCGCGGGCATTAGAAATCTCACAGCGTTCTTTTCAAATCTTAAAACAAAATCTCACAGTCCAATCACTGAATTAAAAACTGACAACTGTCGGCTGTGACTTCTTGTTTTTGTAAAAGTAAAAGAATATAAAACAACAACAGCAACAACAACAACAAGATACACCCAAACAAGACTCAAATAACGAAGAGAAGAACGAACGAAGAATGCGATGAAAATGCGGAAATTCCTTCTAATAATCCTGCATATTTTCAAACTACATACAACAATTTCATGGTTTTCTCATCCGAAATTTTCCTTTCAAGCTCTTTGGATTAAATTTAAGTTATTCTCCCCTTTTTTTGTAATTTCAGTGGAATGTGAAAACTCAATTTAATCTCTAGCTTGTTATTTAAATTAAGAGTAGCCCACTCTCCACGATTGAGTGAGGGTGTGTGTGTGGGGTGGGGGGGTAAATTAGAGAGACCCACGCTTGTTGGCACTTGGCAAGTTATCGTCATTTTAAACTGCTGGACGGCCGCAACCCAACATTCGCACAAACAAATAAGATGTGCGAAGGCATTTTAATCGAAGGCTAGCTGCAGCTTCACCTTAAGTGTTAATTAAATGGGCAACTACGTGGAAACCAGCGAAAACTACACAAAAAATAACACACAAAAAACGGACAACATTAAAGGTCAGCATGATGCAGGCAGTAAACATTCGCAAAAACATTGTAGCACTCACACACATTCATATATGCATGCGCTGACAAAAACACACATTTACGCTCTACAATCACCTTGCGGGAGGGAGAAACGGGGACACGACTGCAGCAACTTCTGTGGTGGAAAAATAAAGAGGAAACTTTACACTTGGATGGGATCGTGAACGCAGAGCATTTGCATCCATCAAAGCTATTTGAACTAAATTCTGTTAAAAGCACACACACACACACACACACACACACATGCTTGCCTATTCCCAAGTCGATACGCTTGCTAACATTACAACTAAGGCAAACAAACCAACAACTGAAGTTTTAAAAAGTTCTCCGCTCTTGACGTATCCATCCAAAACAAAAGCCGGAAACGGAAGCAACCACCAAACTGTCAACAGCGCTAAACTGTGGCGTAAAAACCGCAATTGAAACTGGCAGGCTAAATTGCTGAAGAGCGCAACGCAGAGTGTGAAGAAATTAATGTACGAGTCTCCTGCTGAAATGAGTGACTGGTAGAGGGCAGAGAGAGAGAGAGAGAGGTTGCCTAAAATTGATACGCGCTCAACAGAAATTGAAAAATTACTGGTTACAAAGGATTCATCGGAATGATATAACTGAAACGACAATTAAAAAATAAATTAAATATTTTATAAACTTCATTTTAAAAAGCATTTCCCTCTTCAGCAGAACTTGAGCGGCACTGTATTTTTTAACATTTGAAAGGCACAGGATTTCTGCGACTTTTATTTCCTGCTCCTTTCAACACGTGTACAGTACGGACCAAAAAGAGAGACTATCACTGTTCCCGGTATTTCTTATATATTTTTTTCAGATACCCGCAAGTGGATTTCCTTTACACAGAACGATAGATTCTCTTGTTCCACAGCTGAGATATTTAGAACAAATTCTTTTAAAGGAATTTTTAGGCAGGACAACAACCGTTGAAAATCTTAGCAGTTTAATTATAGCACATTTTTTAAAATATTTCACTTCTCAGCGATATTCTCACCTTTATTCTCAAGGAAATGGAAGGTGGAGTTGCAGAATAAGAATTCCCCGCAAATATTTGTTTAATTTTATTTCTCTAATCCGTCTTAATCTTACAAGCGTCCAGATATTTCGTTTAGCTGAAACTCAGTTGAAAGTAGAAAAATTGCATACGTAAAATTTAAATAAATTAACTTTGGAATCCTCTATTGATAGTACAACTCCAGATTCATGCCATCATGTATTTCATCTGCAAGGACAACGGGTTTTAAATATACTGCAGCCACTGTGGAATTCATTGCACATACAGTCCGATAGTCGGATGGGATCCTTGTAGATGGTGTACCACTTCTTCAGCACAATCTTCTCATGTTTGGTGCCCGTTTGCGCCGCAATCAGTTTCTTGAGGTCGCCGATGGTGTCATCCGGATTGCATTTGACGCGCACCTGGTAGGAGCGCGAAATGCGCTTAACGATTACCAAAACAGAGAATTATTACTAACCTTCTTGCCGAGCCGATCATTGCATGTAATTTCAATCATCGTGCAAAATTTTGGATCCTTTTTTAATATATTTTTACAGAAACCTCTTCCAATGGAACGTTCTTCGAGGAAAACAGCGAAAAGTAAGGGTTGCCATAATCACTCAATAATATAATCTTATTTGATAGAAGAATTGTAGGCATTTGTATTATTTCTTTCCTTTTAAGATTAATAAGAATATTTTAAGAGAAAATAATGAAAAACTACACAAGGCTAAAAATAAATAAAATAATTTAAACTCTAATGTATTATTTTAATTCTATGTAAGAAAAATTATTAGAATGCTTTATGCTGCTGATATACTTCTATGCTGATAATTATAGAATGAGGTTACGATTCAAAATTTGCAAATTTAAAACAAGGAATAGTTTTATCGTTAAATGTTTATTAATGACTACTCATCCCCTTAAACCTTGATCCGAAGAGCGACACAGCTGTGAAGAAATTCAAGAGCAAATTAAATATTCGATTAATCACTATTCTAACTTAAAAAATCGGTGCTCAAAAGTCCTTAAAACTGTCTCCTACTCAACTTTAGGAATTCAAATTCACCTTCACATTTACGGAATTTCATTCTGTGTTTGCACAACAATAATTCAAGTTACGTAAATCTCATAGTTTCGGTTCCTGAAGGCATTTAAACCGCATTTACTCAATAAATACTTAAATTTAAGACGTCAGCAAATGAAAATCAAATTACAATTAATTACTAATGTGGCAATCATAAAATTCTCAGATTCGCCGCGCGCAAATGTCAAAGAGAAGAAACTGCAAAGTGAATAGATAAAAGAAGGAATGAGAAGATTATAAAAGCTTTGTCGAACAGGACAATCGAGGCACGCAAGCAATAAAATCGTGGCGGTGAAATAGGTGGCCAAATTGAAATCTAAACAAATTGGTCCGATTTCAGTTATAAAACAAACAACGAATGTAGTGTACTGCGATCAATACAACGTGTAAAATGCGAAATATATAAACGCCACCAGTTAGGGAGAAAAAGGTTTGTGTGTGCGACGAAGCGTGGTTGAATGCAAGAAGCCAGTTTACAGTGGGATCAAAAAGCATCCATTGCGAAATTTAAGAATTTTACAATCGCCGGCCACAATAGACTCGCTGAACGGAGTATACAATACAGTTGTAGTTAATTGGAGTTTACCTCTAGTTCCTGTTTTAGCCACGGCTGAAAACAACAAAAGCTTCACAGAGATTGCTATTATCTCGTCTATTTTTTCCTAGCACTCATATTTTTAATTTATTATTATCTATTGGCTAGAGTCCAACTATTCATTGTTATATAAAAAAACTTGTTTACATAACCTTTCGTGAAATCGGGCAGGATCATTTGAAATTTGGAGATTGTAAACAAATTTGGTTCAAATAAGGGTTTGCAAACAATTCCAGGTTAGTGAATTCGCCGCATTCTTGATTGACAGCTCGTGTGTGTATTTGCCGCGCCGCCGCTTAGTATCAAACAATCAGGGCTGCCCTAGCGAAATCTCGCAAATTGTAGTTAGAATTCCCCAAAAATGTTTGTTTCCCCATCCAATTTTCTTTTGTTATATTTTTTATTAGTTTATATATTAAAAATAGACTTTTACTAATATATATTGAGTTGCCTTTAATATTTAGAAAATTTTCAGGGAATTCTGCTTTCTGTTCCACTTTCATTTCTGAATCCTTTTTTATTCGAGCATACTGGAAAAGATAATTGCTTGAAATTGTAGGTAATGTGGTTAATATATGTTTCTATCGTATATAATATATTCCTATTGGATGTATGTTCAAAAACTATATTTTAAAAAAAACAATTTGCTTTTCTAGTTAACGAGATTTTTCCATTTGGGAATTTCTAATATCTATATCTCGAAAAAGGGATTTTTAATGTGAGCGTGAGAAGTTAAGGTGGAAGCCCTTGTATAAAAGTATTTTTTTTTTAATTTGTGAAATTCTTTCCCTCCGGACAGAAAAACCACCACCACCAACAACAACAATACCGTCGTCAGGGCTTTGCTAGGATTTGACTTTATTTATTAAAGATAAACTAACAAGACAAGTTTGTTGCTTCAACACTCAACAATTAATTCGCAAAGCAGTCTCGGATTTCAATCGCAAGAAGTTTTTGCGGAGAAGCTGTGGAGAGCGGATTTCTCCACTTGAGCGCCATTCTTCGATTTTATTGATTTTGTTGTTGCGCCTCTCTACAAAAACATACAATTGCTGCTGCTGCTACCGCTACTGCTGCTGCTGTTGCTGCTGCTGCTGCTGCTGCTGCTACTACCACTACCATCATCCACTGCAATTGCTGCTATCATCATTGCAGTTGCTGCCATCTATCAACGGCAATTTGTCGTTGCTGCTGTTCCTGTCCGTCAGCAAAGGCGTCCGTCGTTGTCATCATTGCTCATCCAACATCGCCACTTCATTGTTGCATGTTTGCCGTCGTCAACTTGGCTTATGTTGTTGCTGCACATTGGTAAGCATCCTACCGATGTTGTCACTGGTTCAGATGAAATTCCGTGCGCTGCTGCTTCTCCTCTCCAAAGTATGGACCTGCATCTGCTTCATCTTCAACCGCCAAGTACGAGCTGTAAGTAGAAGTTGGAGTTGGCATTCGTCATCGCTAACACATTCTATTAACTAAGCAATAATTTTGGCTTCCTGCGATTATTTTTAGTTCGCACAGCTACAGTGCGCTGGGTAAAATGAAAAGAAAAACGAAAACGGAATAAATTCGGCTTGCAAATCATGTGTTCGGTTTTCGTTCATTTCGTTTATTTTGCATATCGAGTGCAAATTTTTCTTTCATTAAGAATTTTGTAGATTTTATAATGGCGCGCCAATTACGCCAACACATGAATGGTAAAGCGTTCAGTAAGCGGTCACTGGTGCAGTAATTTTAAAGAATAACGAAATAACTAGAGAGAACTTCACTCCCAGCAAACATATTGGCCACAATAACAGTCAACAAAAGTTCACTTCACTTTGTTGTTTCAAACTTTTTGAGTCGAAATTTTCTACTAACGGAAGTGCTTCTCGAAATAAAGTCTTGCAACTGTAAGTTAAAGTGATTGTGGGAAAAATTAAACCCATCTGAACTAAAGATCGTGAAATTTCCTTTCAAATTTGAAATTACTGTTAATTTCGCCATTTTGTTATTTTGTCGTCGAAATTCCACTTTTTTACCAGATTTCTTGGTATGAATATCGATAGAAGAACTCATGTTTGATAAATTGTCTCTCATGCCATGATTTATTTTAACTTTAGCCGCTTTGTGTTCAGTTGCCGTTATTAGTTTTTCTTTAAAGCTCCTTGCCATAAAACACTGATTCAAGCCTCTTTAGATTGTACAGTACCAGCCAGTGAAGTATGAATTGTTCCCACTGTCGCCGGTGTCGCGGCACCGCCTCAGTATCGTGCATCGCAAGACTCTGGTACTCGATCTCGACGAGACGTTAATCCACTCACATCACAACGCGATGCCCAGGAATACAGTGAAACCAGGAACGCCGCACGACTTCACGGTGAAGGTGAACATCGATCGTCATCCAGTGCGTTTCTTCGTGCATAAACGACCGCACGTGGATTTCTTTCTAAATGTTGTAAGTTGAGCTGAACAAGAAATCCAAACTCTGTATTTTCAAGTGGTTTTTTTTCTATACTATCGCATTTTTGCAGGTCTCCCAATGGTATGATCTAGTGGTATTCACTGCTAGCATGGAGATTTACGGCGCAGCTGTCGCCGACAAACTGGACAATGGCAGGAATATACTACGCCGCAGATTCTATCGCCAGCACTGTACGCCCGATTTTGGTTCATACACCAAAGATTTGACGGCAGTCTGCAATGACTTGAATAGGGTAGCTATAGCTGTACCGCCCTAACTTGTGCACGAATCGCTTTGTCATCCGCGAAATTTATTCCTTCCATCTAGATATTCATCATTGACAATTCGCCCGGAGCATATCGTTGTTTCCCCAATAATGCGATACCAATCAAGAGTTGGTTCTCCGATCCAATGGACGTGGCGCTGTTGTCGCTGCTTCCCATGCTGGATGCGCTGAGGTTCACAAACGATGTGCGATCAGTTCTGTCAAGAAATTTGCACTTGCATCGTTTATGGTAGCAGGTAAAACAAACTCTTGAAAGTAGTTTTTTCCGTTTTTGTCTTGTCAGATAGTTTGCATTAAGGAAGATTTAAGGAGCGACGGATACGCTTTGCGTCGCTATTTTTCTAAGTAGGATGCCTTGTTCTGCAGACTCTTCACAGATTCATAGTAGTTTCTTTACGATAATCTTAATTTTTTCTACTATCGTTTCAGATATACAAATTTTGAATTTGGTGCTGTGACACTTAAACGAATTTTTTGTTTGTTTTATATGATAAGGATTATAAATACATGAGAAAGGAAAATATAGCGCGTTGTCTTAAAACTAGTCTACAATCTTTGACTTTAACTTAATGTATCTCCATAAAATCATGCAAGAGTTGTATTATTTCTGATTTATTTACTTAAGTTAGGAGGTTCTCAAGCAGTTGGTTTGGAATTTTTAAAGCTAAACGGTTACTTAAGTCTAAATTAAATAAAATCTAATTTTTAAACAAACCCTTTGCGTTTTTTTCCACAATCTGTATCATTTTTAAAAGTCTTCTTCATGGAGAAGTCCCAATTTTCTTAGAGGAATTAAAAACTAGTAGAAAAGTCGGAATCTTTATATAAAGGCTGCACAATTTTTTTTTCAAGTTTTGTGAAGCGCCAAAGCTGGATTGTAAGATTTAGAACGCTCAGGCCACATTGATCGCGAACGCATTGAAATTTTTTCCACGTAAACTAGGAAAATCAAGTGTGGGGATCGAATTCTATTGGAACACCAATTGCCGCGAGACGAAAAACTGGCGGGAGCTCACCCTTATGGTGAGAAATCCTGCATACTGAAGAAGATAAAGCTGAAGTTTGTCCACCTATCGAAATTGTCCTACGGCGAAAAGAGAAAAATTTCGATAATACTTTAAAATTTGATTTCACGACGATTTAGACTATAGAAGGAAAAAATATATTTTCGTGCAAATTTTTTCGAAATAATCGACTGCTTTCCAGTGTAATTTGGGTATAAATTTTAGGGTTTTATACATGGGCCTTTTAACTATGCTAAAAAAACTAAATAACTGAACACACCCCAACTTTTCCAACATAGAACGTAAAAAAAATGTTGGAATGTTATTGTTTTATCTCTCTTGCTCTCGCTTGAAAATCATATAATTCGTTACTCTTCTGGAGTTGTGGAAGGACTGTAGTTGCCATACCTTCTGCGAAACCCCACAGTTGCAAGGTCAGTCAGCTAAAATTCATATGGTGCGAATTATGTAAGCATTTTGTATTATTATCTGAAATTTGGTAGCTACATTTTAGGGTCATTGGTATTTTCAAACATAATTTTCACCGCATATAACTTACGTTATTATATTAGTTATCAAAAATAACATATTATGCAATTCTACAAAATTTATTCATCAGGAAAAGCAAGTATTATCCGTGTTTAAAATATACAAATGCGGATTGGATTGGATATACAAATGCGGATTGGATGGACGCATGAGTTGGCACCTCTGGCTGATCATAATTTTTATGTATAGACTATTTTTCCATGTTTTGAGTTCCGTGGCTTTAATGACATATTGATTGGATTTTAGTGTATAAGGAAATGTGCATCTTTTATTAAAAGTGATATGGTCATGTATGCGAATACTGGTAACAAATAAAGCTGTCTATATGAGGTAAAGAAGACTCAATGGATTTCAATTTACACTTGTCGTTCTTCATACTTTTAGATGGGGTGTCGATTACTAGAATTCCTACATCCAAAAAAATGACTGAGAAGTGCCGTTCTAAACAGTTATTTATTTCTCAGTAATCAGCACGAACGCTAGGTGAAGCTTAGGTGGCTGTTTATGTAGCTTCGAAAGTTTGGGAATCCTATGTTTTAAAATGGACAATCCAAGAAGCTGGAGTGTACGTTTTTTGTACAGCAAATGTATGTAATATGCAACATACTCGTGGTACATACATCTGTACATACATAAAGTACATGCACCACGGAGGAATAGTGATCTTTTGACCCAAAGTGGAGTTCACGAAGGTACGGATGTGGGTTTTTGCACAATAAATGTATGTAATATTTAACGGAATCGTGGTACATACATAAATAAATAAATAAATACGAGCATAGCTTCTTGTAAAATAGATAAACCAATATTTTGAGGAATGATTTGCATTGATTGATGAGATTGTGCAAAAGTAATATCGCTCTCGCTTGGTTTAGGAGACACAGTTTCAAAGCTTCAAGAAACAGGGTTTGTCGTAACATTTCTTTTTCTCCTGACTCATAATGTTGATTCCAAAGGTAGAGAAACAGATTCAGAATATGTAAAATGTTGAGCGCAGCAGAAGCATTGGGAGAAATTATTCGTGTTAAAACTGTCGCCCCATAGAAGCGACGACGAAAAACTCTAAGTTTCCTTAAGAGCTCAGGGTGCCCTTTGGCTTTCTTAATTGTTCTTATCGTAGATAATTTTATGAGTTTATCAGTAGTAAATAATAATAATTTTACTGTAAACACGTATTAAAAAAACGATTTTTAAATAGCAAAAATGGACGGCGGCATGGCTTCACATAAAAAACGAGGTGGAAGACCAGCTGCAAAGCTGAGTACGAGTACACCACAGCAAAATGCCGAATCCTGCACAATGGTTTCACCTGATTCAATCAGTGCAACCTGTGCTGATCGCGTGGACCCCAAAAACTCTCCCACCTCAACTTCGACAGCTGCCACCACAGCTTTCGGCAGCAGTGCAGAATGTCGACGTAGTTCACGCAAAAAAATCATAAAATTCGATGTGCGTGATTTATTGAACAAGAATCGAAAGCCTCATAAGATACAAATTGAAGCGCGCATCGATTCGAATGCGCCGACTGCGACGAATGCGACTAGCAGCGGTGCTGCTAGTTCCTCATCCTGCCTAAGTATACCGTCAGCAGCACAAGCCCCTGGCGGCGATCTCACTAGCAAACAGAAGACATTCATTGAAAAGTCAGCAATATTTCGCCGCTACTCCATATCATCCGCCGACCAACAGAACAAAGTCGCTGCAGCTCAACGACCACTGCCACCTGTTGCCAAGTTGACGAACGCGGGTGATGATAGTTACCTGATCGAAGCCGAGAGAACCAAAATCATGCAAGCGCGACGCCTAAGTCGCACACAAGAAATTTTCAACGCCAGCATGCTAAAGTCTAAGATGAACTCCAGCCTAATTATTGCTCAGATGGAGAGCAGCAGCGGACACACCAGTTCCTTCACCAATATTCAACGGATTTTCGACTCTACGGGGACTTATGTTACTGGCAAACGAAGACCATGTGCTGCAGCAATAAAGGGTCTCGGGAGCAATGTAACAAAACGACAAATCGCTCCGAATGCACGAGCAGAGGAAGACCCGAAGTCATCATCATCCGTAGCAAATACTGCTCAAGGAAATATGCAAAAGAGGAGAGGACGTCCACCCAAGAACAAAGCGCCGGTAACAACAGCGACAACGACAAGAACAACAACAGCAGCAGCAACAACCAAGTCGACTAAAGAACCTGCCAGACTTCTAATAACTCCAGAAAAAGCTAAGAACTGGCAAGAATACAAAGCCTTCTTGAAAGGGCGCCACCATCATACGGAACCTCAACCCAACAGCAGCATCTCACAGTCAGACGTCATTTTAGAAATATCATCATCGGAATCCGAATCCGAGTCGGACGTGATGCTCTCACCTCCAAACAATGGAGGAACTACAAAACAACGTAATTTCGCTGCAGTTTCCTTCCTACAAGAAATCTCTTCTAACGTTAATGACACTCGAACAGCTCCGGAATTTATTGTTGCAGCTGTAGAAGAAATTATTGCTGAACCAATAATGGTAGACAGCTGTGAAAGTACTCGTACACAACAAACACAGGAGCAGTTACATAAATCCGAGTCTGATGGCTTGACAGTCGAAAAAGCCTCCGAGAATTCAAAATCTGCGAAAACAGAAAACATTTCTGTAGAAAAAGAAACAAAGAAACCATTGAATCCCATCGTTGCAGACATCAGATGTTCGCCGAATCGCAAGGGTAGCTTCAGTAGTTCTGAATCGGAAACAAATTCGGAACGCAGCCTGAATAAAGTCTATAAACATGGCGACAAGTTACGCGTTACCCTGAAGCGTTTATCCTCACAAGAATTAAGTCCTAAAGGTATCAAGCTCATACCCACGAGTCCTACAACCTCAGCATGTTCTTCTTCGTCATTCTCATCGACGACATCGTCACCGAACAGCAAAATATCTGACACCAGCCACACGCATATCAAAAAGCGTTTAAAACGTTTGCAAAAACAACGGAAGGAAGAGTCCCTTTCCTCCAGTTCACAGAAAACAACTTCATGTGAACTCGAGCAAACTAACTTACCAACACCGCACTCCAATTTAGATATTTCCATCCAGACGAAAACCAAAGAGTCAAATTATACTGTTCTATCAAAATCAGTTGGAGATATCATCGAAATTGATTTGAATGATAAAATCGAAGATATCACTGAGGTGAACGAGGTTGAAATTGAAAGTAATAAAACTCCAGAGGCAGAAATCGAGTACTTAGAAGTATATATAGATGATGCAGAAGAATTAGATACAAACATAATAGCTGAAGAAAACCCCACAGATATAGAAGAGCTTAAGAAGGGAAAAGAAGAGGAGAAACAAAAATGCAGTACATATTCATTCGTCGAACCTGAATCAGATACAATTGAATCGATAGAGATTTTAAACATCAGGGATCTTGGGAAATCGGTTGAAGACGACGGAAAAGTCCAGAAAACGGAAGAAACTGTAGAAATACTTGAGATAGATGATCAAAAAGATAAAAAGGAAGAAGTCATACTTACCAAAAACGAATTTGAAATAGAAAAAAAAATTGCCGATAGAGATGTAGGACAAGATAGCCGAAGAGATCTGGAAAGTGTAGTGGAAACAGTTGTAGCAAGCAGAGATCTAGGAAAGGAAACAGGAAGCAGCGATGGAAAAGAAGTTGAAAGAGGAGAGCGTATGGATAAAGCTAAGAAAGATGATGATGATGTAATAGAACTAGAAAGCAAACAGGGCATGAAGAAAGATGGAAAAGATACTGGTGTAATAGAGGTAGTGGAATCTAAAGGAGTTACGGAAAAAGATGTTACGGATAAAGATGAAATCAGTTCAGAAGTAATGGAAACAAACAAACAGCCGGATTCGTTTATTCTAATAGAATGCGAAGAACGCAATGAAACGGAGACAATAAACTTAGAAAATAAAGCGGAACAACTCGATGGTAGAGATAGTGAAGAGCCGAATTCCACAGAAAAAGACTTTGGCAAAGAAGATACGCAACCATTACATCAAATTCAAAAGGAAGCATTGAAGGACCAAAAAGAAGAAATTGAAGAACCAAGTGAAAACTGCACTACTCAAAAAAGGAAAACTGAAATAAGCAACTTTCCAACTTACAATTCTGATGAACAACAGAACATAATACAATTAGAAATCGAGAAAGAAACTCAAAATTCAGGTTCGCAGAGTTTAAAAGATCAGAGTGTAATATCAGAACAGGATTCAATTGAAGAGGACTCGCCTTCTACTACAAGAAAACCTCGACGCCTGCTAGAAACTTCTTTCAGTAAATCGAAAACGGCCGAAATTCCTATAGATCAAATTTTGAACCAACCGGCTGATAGAGAAGAAGGGACCGCAGACGAAAATATTCCATCTTCGAGGAAGGAGGAGAATATTACACCAACTACATATTCTACAGTCGTAACACCTTTTGTAGAACATGAAGAAATCATAGAAGACTCTAAAGTAGACTTTGTTAGAAAACAACAACAACCTGAAAGTATTTCGTTCACAAAAGAGGAGACAAACATAACACCAGCTCATTCTTCTATCGAAGAAAAGGAAACACTTGTCGAGGACATTACTCAACCTGTCGAGAACGAGAGCTCCTTGGATTCGGTGGAAGAGAAGGATGTGAATTCGACTGCATGGTCTACAACTGTAACTCCCGTTGTGGAAAGAGAAGAAATCGTAGAAACTAAAACGTCTCCAACGCGTCACTCACCAATAACCGTTGCAAGAGGATCCAAAGAGTATCTTTCAATCGAAGAAGCTGACATAGTGACCGCAGAATCGAAAACAACTTCTACTCGTCACAGCTCCCCTGAAAGAAAATCTAAGAAAGACAAAATGGGCGAACATCAACTTGGTATTGAGAATCCCGACATTGTATGTTCAGACGAAGGTGCTTTCTCGTCAATAGAAAAAATGGCTATAACTCCTACTGTGGAAGAAGAAGAGACCGTAGCAACTAGTCCTCACATTCCCCCTGTAAAAAAATCTAAGAAAGACCCCATCGCCACACATCATGTTGAAAGAGAGGAAAAGTGCTCAACAGAAAACACTTTGCCTCCAATCGAAGAGTCGAATAAATCTTCAAAATCATCTTCTCAAACGGTTTCTTCTACCGTAGAAAAAGTGGAGATCGCTAAGACGAAAACTCACTCAACTCGCCGTAAGCCAATCACATCTTCAAGGAAATCTAGAAAAGTTCCTATCAGCAAATATCTACCTCTAAAGAAAGATGAAACTTTAGCCGAAAACGCTTCTGTTTCAGACGAAGAAGCACTTCCTTCTGCTGTAGAAAAAGAAGAGATCTTAGAGACCAAAACGCCCGATATCCGTAGCTGCTCAGTAGCCACTAGTCCACTAACCGTAAGAAAGTCTAAAAAAGACTCTGTCGGTACACTTAAATCACCTGAGAAAGCCGAAACTTCTTGCTTAGCCAAAAAGTCCTTTGTTAACGAGGCCGTTGCTTCTATTGTAGAAAAAGATATCGCGGATATAAGCACAGTTTCACCACAACAGTTACCAACTATTCCTGCTGGTGAATCGAAGACATCCATAAATCTTTTCGAAAGTCGCAGCGAACAATCCAGTGGAAGGACAGACATTGAAAAGAGCATAAGTTCTCCTGAATATTCGACACTAGACATTCCCGTTGTAGAAAAAGAGGAAATCGTTGAAACTGATATCATTCAAAGCACAGAATCGACCGAAGAGCCAAAAATAGCAGAATCTACCGGAGAGCCAAAAATAGCAACCTTAACCGAAATAGATCAGAAAGAAGTAGAGCAACAACCCACTGTGTTTACCAATATTCAAAAATCTTCACAATCCGATGAAACAATAACACTTCCGCCAAAGAAACAGCTAAGAAAGCTTCAATTCGCTGACACGAGAACAGATACCCCACCAGATGCGACAAAATTGACGTCTCTGGTTCCTCAAATAACCGAACAATGCAATGTAGAGACCAATACCTTATTAAATATTCTGAAAACAGTGCAATCCAATGAAACTGCTGCTGCTGCCGCTGCTGCCGCCAAAGCAAGTAACACTGAAAGTAATATCAAGGCGTCCAGAACTTCTGACGGTGATTCACCAGCAAGATCATCTCCAATTAATGCACTTGTTGTTAAGAAAACGACCACTGCACGTCGTTATGAACGTCGCAGACGCGGTGGTGACGAAGATTCTGTACATAAAACTTTAGAAGAAACGTTTGCAGAGATAGCCGCTGAAAGTTCTAAGGCGATTATGGAAATGTTTTCAAGACGGCATGATGAAGAAGGTGAGACATCTAAAGGCGACCACCCAGAAAATGCAACAATTGCCAAGGAAGATATGATTGAAAAAGTATCGGAAAATGACATGAAAAAAGAAGATCCCATTCCAAGCACAGCAACGGAAGCTCAAGTATATTCAGAACCGAAAACAGAATCATCAGCACAACATGCAATAATTTTGCCCGTAGACTCAAATGAAACTTTGCCAGCTGATAATATCGAGCGACAAAACTTAGAAACTAAAGCTACTGCTAAAGAAACCTCGACCACTGAAACCACCTCAACAATACTTATTGAAAAGGATGTCACAGTGGAAACATCTACCGAAGAGAAAACCGCTGAAAACAAATCCGAAATAATGGATCCACAAGCGAGCTTAAAGCCTTCCACTCTGCCTGACACAGAAGTTGTCATTAAGTCGGCGAAGCGTGGGCGAAGGCCTAAGGCCAAACCAAAGGAACCCTTGCCAACAACTGAGGGAGTAAAAGGTAGTGAAAAGGTTGGTCAAACTGGAAATAAATCGAAGAAAAGAGTTAAATCTAAAGAAACTAAGGAGGGCAAAGATAAAAATACTAGTGCGCAAGATACTATTTCAAATGAAACAGACACCAAGAATAAAGAGAAGTATCAGAAGAAAATATCGAAAAACACTACGGAATCCTTCGAAAAATCGAAAGTTGTTCCAAATATATTAAAGATTCAAAAAGAGGCTGAAAGTCGAATAGACGTACCCAAAGTTGATGGGGAATGTCAAGGACCCCAAGATATATCGAGTTCAATAGAAAATAGCACTAAGGTTGAAAGTTCTGAAAAACCAGAAGCAGCGATCGCAAGGTCAACTGATTCAGAGGGGAAAAATACTATTTCAGAAATAGCAGAGAAATCAAGGGAAATTTCACAGGTGAAAGAAAAAGTTGTTACCACAGATGAAAAAGAAAAAACAAAGGAAACCCACTTTTTACAAGAAGGAAATATTCGAACCCCAACAATTGAAACAGCCGCAACTGAAATAAAGACCTTGAATATCGGATGCGATAAAGTCTTACCTCTACCCCCACCGAAAAAACGGTACCTAAAAGCACAGAGGACTGGTCTGGAGGATTCCATATCTCCGAAAAATATTGACACAACGACAGGGACCAATACTGCCAAGAAGAATCCGAAAAAGACCACAAAAACTACTGCTCCAACAAAGAAGGATGTTACACACTCGAAAAATGCGGATACAACGACGGCAAAACGTGGACCCAAAGCCAAACAGAAGCTGCCTTCAGAAGCCCAAACAGAAGCTGTAACTTCCAAACCGCGAAATAATAAAAAAAATTTAAAGAAAGCAACTACAGAGAAGGCTACTAATCCCTCATTGGAGGTCAGTACTAAAGTAGAGAAGACTACTAATCCCTCACTGGAGCCCAGTGCTAAACCGGCAGAAAAGAAAACCAAAACATCTAATAAGAAAAAATCGTCCGATACTGATAACGGTAAGACGATATCAGTTACCAACACGACCGCAAAAAAGAAGCGGAAGAGTCGCCTGAAGGATGCTCTTGAGGCGAATTTTGAAACTCCTCCAAGCTCAAGGGCATCAAATCCTTGCGATGATATGAGCGGTGATGAAACAATGACTCCTTCCGATACCAAGCACATAGAGGGGGTCTTCTCATCAACACCAAACAAATTTTCGCACAACCTTCCGCCAACACCTACTAATTTTGAATCAAATACCAGTGCTGTATCATCAGGAATGATAACTCCACAATCATCTCTCAAGGCTGTTTCTATGGTTTCATCTTCTGGAGCAGACCCTGACGATCCTCTGAAAGATATAGAAGAGTTTATCGAAGCTGGTGTTAACCTCTTAAAACGTGGCTACAAAATCGAAAATGAGGGCGACGATAGCGTGGATGGAACTACTCTAAACCAAACTAAAAAGCTTACTGAAAAAGACTTGGTTCGAAATGGTCCAAAAGACAGTAAAGCGAAGGTTTCATCAAAGGCCTGCGAATCGCAGGACCATTCAGAAGATTCTGGACTTGCTGAATCATCAAAAGAGTGCTTACTCGAATCGACTGATTTAAGGGACATTACAAGTTTTGCAGAGACACCTGCAGGCACACCATTAGCTACCCCTACCGTTACACCTCCGCCTTCGTGCGCTGGCACCGAAACGCCCCCACTCGCGTTTTCAGATGATTCCCTTAGTGCATACGGTGGTGTACGTCGTTCGCATCGCATCAAACAGAACGCGAAGACTCCAAAGGCTCTTGTAGGTCGTGGATTGGTACGTGATAAAGAGCGCTTATCTCTGAAAGACGACGTCGAGACCAAAACGGCCTATACCATCGACGACCATCGCACGGACTTAGCTGAAGTTGAAGCAAAGAACGCCAAGTTTCTGAAAGATATGGAAGAGCGCCTTAGTAATTTCCGCGTTATAAAAGAGAACGAGTATAAGTGCGAACGCGTGATCAGCAAAGAGGCAAAGAAAATGATTTGCGATTGCTTTCTCACAGCCGAAGAAGAGGGACGCGGTGAATTGGCTTGCGGCGAAGACTGTTTAAATCGTTTGCTGATGATTGAATGTGGTCCGGACTGCAACGTTAAAGATCGCTGTACTAACAAACGCTTCCAGAAGCTGCTCTGCTCTCCGTGTCGGGTCTTTCGCACGGAAAAGAAAGGTTTCGGCATAATGGCCGACATCGAAATACTGCCCGGCGAATTTATAATGGAATACGTGGGCGAAGTGATCGACAGCGACGAGTTTGAACGTCGCCGCATGGCATACTCGCTGGAGAAGAACAGACATTACTACTTCATGGCACTGCGCAGCGATGCCATCATCGACGCCACCAGCAAAGGCAATATTTCACGTTTCATCAACCACTCGTGCGACCCGAATGCCGAAACTCAGAAGTGGACGGTCAACGGAGAGCTACGTATTGGTTTCTTCAGTAAGAAATCAATTATGCCGGGTGAGGAAATCACGTTTAACTATCAGTATCAACGCTATGGTCGAGAAGCGCAACGTTGCTACTGCGAATCCTCCAACTGTAGCGGTTGGATAGGCCAAGAGCCGAACTCAGATGAAGGGGAGCAGATTGTCGGAAACAGTGACGGCGATGAGGAAGAGGATGAGAATCTGACTGAAGGTCTGATGGGCGACGACGATGAAGACAGTGATGAAACCGATGCTGAAGTAGAGGTCCACAAGAATTTAGAAAGCGTAGCCGCAGAGGTGAAGCTGGTCCCGGTAATTGAAGGGGATAAGAAGGAAATTCTCGAGAAGCCTATCAATGAGAAGAAGAAGAAACCCGAAGCTGGTGCCAGCGTTGATGGAAAACGCAGTGAGGTTGAAGAACACTCGAAGAACAAATTCCAAACAATGCTGAGTAAAATGGTCAAAAAGAAGAGGAAGAACCAGAAGGAACGTACACGCAAACAGAGTAGTCGTCGAGAAGATAGTCCTCGCGCTGCTGGAGCCACAAAGTTACCCAAGTCACGGTATCTGGAAGATCCAGACATTGAGGATGAGGTGCATTTCTTGAGCCGTTCTGGACTGAAGAATCAGTCGGACACACTACGTCTCTCACGCTTAATGGTGAGGGCGAAATTGGTACAGACGCGTTTGAACCTCTTGAAGATACTGCGCAGTGGAGACCTGCCTTGTCGACGACTGTTCCTCGACTATCACGGCTTGAGGTTGCTGCACGGTTGGATGAGTGAGGACGGTAAGAACTTGAACATACGCATGGCAATGTTGGAGACTTTGGCGAGCCTGCCAATAGCAAACAAAACCATGCTAACAGACAGCAAAGTCTACCAAGCAGTGCGCAGCTGGTGTAGCAACGAGGCAGGCACTGAGGGCGCTGTCAGTTCCCTCTCTCCTAGTGATGAGTCTTCCAAGGAGAGCACGAGTTCACAACCAAAAGCTTCAAATGCTCCTCCGCATGAAGTATCGAATGAGTTGAAGAATCTGGCACTGAAACTCACCGCCACTTGGGACAGCCTACCAGAAGTCTTCCGCATACCAAAGCGTGAGCGTATCGAGCAAATGAAAGAGCACGAACGTGAGGCGGATCGTCAGTGTGCAGTTACGACTGTTCGAAATGAAGTACCCGAGCGTAGCAACACAGATCCCTACCAGCGCGATCGTTTCGGACGCGGAGGTGGTTCAAATGGGTCACATCGTTTTACGTGGACACGTGGAGGTGCTAAGGAACCACGTAACATATCCGTAGTAGGATCTGCAGTTACAAACACCGACCCGCGTCGTCGTGGCCATGGGCTTGAGAGTTCCACATATTCGTCTGCTTATAACACGAAGTATCTGTCGAAAGAACAGCGTCGTGAAATGTTTGCAGCGAAGGTACCGCTAATTTTTATTAACCTTTTAAAACCTTATGGTGTTTAAAATCGTATCATCATCTCATCTTTTAGGTTGCTCGTGACGAGGCTGAAAAACGTAAGGCCGAGGAACGCCGTGAATTCGAAACCAAATGTCGTTTCTTTGGCTTGGATCCTAAAAAAACACGACCACAAGATGTGCCCCTCTCTGTTGATCCGCGCAATGGTCAGTGGTATTCAGCGGAGTTGCAACCACTTCCCACACCGCCAAGCTATGCGCACGTTCAGGTTCCGGATAAGTCAAGGTCTACAAACCCAGCGGACTACAAACTTCCAGAAGCAGTAGCGAAACTGCCGCACAAGTGGAAGTGCGCCATTACACCGCAGGGGAAACTCTACTATTACCATGTTCAGCACCGAGTTCCGCAATGGGAGCCACCCACACCTGAGCAGATGTATGGGTCACGAGCGAGACGTGCAAGTGAGCTTCCAACTGCTTCCGACAGCGGATCCGACACCACCACAGATATCGATGATGAACTCCTTAAAAGTAAGAGGGTTTTAAAGAATTATTAAGAAATAAAAACCTATTTCTTCATTATACTTATAATTATTACGATCTCTTCTGCAAATACATTTTTATACTGGAACAATTCTAACCTTTCCTTAAGCTATGGATCCTTCGAAACTGCAGGAATATGTGTCTCAAAAAGTCGAAATACGCCGCAATCAGCGTTATGCAAAATTGGTCGTTCAGCGTGCTATTAGTGTAAGTTTATGAAGATTCACAAAAAATATAAACTTAACGCGAGTAATAATATCTTTAATATATCTATAATCTCTTTAACTCGCCCTTGTTTTCACCTTCCACACAGCCGCGTCGTGAGGAAGACCACATTTACAATCAGATTGAGGTGCGTAAATACAAGGAGAATAAAGACAAAATTCGCAGACGTAAAGAGGATCTACGTCGTCGTCGTATTGAAGCGATGAAAAATCCTGCACTCAACATGTGTACGCTAGGAAGCTTGCATCAAGTGCCGAGAAACGCTGCTGGCTCTACTTACCAAGGCGTCAGAACGGAAAGCAGTGATACAGCCCTACCCATCCAGGACTATCTGCTGTCTTCGGATGAGGAGGAGAACATAAAAGAAGAATGTAATAACAGTCCGCTGCTCGCTAAAATAGTGCAGGGTGATAAAATTGTCGATGAACTCGATGCTTTAACAACAAATCGAACACTAAAGCGTCCACTGCCGCCACACCGCGAAATGGAGCAAAGCACTGGGTCAAGTGGAGGAAGTGCAGCTTCAATTGCGTCCAGGTCAGCATCTGCAGCGGAGCTTTATGATTACAAGAAGCGTAAAATAGATAAACGGGAATCAAGCAAAAGGTAAAATATAACTTCATATTTAATCTGTTTTTAGCAGTCAGTGAGCGAAGACGTTTATCTTAATTTGTCCTACCCGCTTATTATATTCTACAAGAAAATTATCTACGCTTGTTTTTTACCGATTTGGATTATAATTGTCTTTGCTTTCTCTTCGTAGTTTTTAGGTTTCAAGAAATTTTCACTCCCCACAAAATTCTTTTAATTTTTTCTTATAATTTCGGTTTTTTCTTCTCGGGCTTGTGATTTATGACTAAGCTTGTAGAAAAAGCAGAAAAATGCTGCTTGAATTTAATTATACAAATACCCTAAAAATTAACTCAACTGAACTTAAATATCTTGACGAGTCGATAGCTTTGAAAATCGTTCAAACAAATCTTCAGTTTTAATTAAAACACCATTGATAGGGTTTAAGGAAGTGAAGTCGATGCTATGGAAACTGTGGTGAAGAGCAATATCACAAATATCCCTGGCGATAACTTAAAAATGTATCCTGAAAATGTGTTCAACCGATTGCAATCCTAACTCCAGTCTGCTATTAGAACATCATTATGAATTTAAACTAAGATCTAAATATAACATAACATAACATATAACAAATATAACATAACAATAACATCTAAGAAATTAAGAAAAATATCTTTATAAGTCCATGAACCCATATCCTTATCAAATAATTGGGGCCTTTTGGTACTATACAGATGCTTACTACTAAAACCCACATTGGTTTAAAATTTCCCATTTTAGAAACACCACTTCGTCATCGTATATCAAAAATATTTTGGGGGAATCCCACAGACAAATTGAAACAATATGCAGTGATTTTCCTTGATGGTTCGTGGTTTAGTATCACAAGTAATAATGGCATGAGTCCATAATCAGATTTATAACTCTGTTATATCATTCCAATTCAAATTGGTAAAATACCCTATGTGCTCTGATTGCCTTTCATCATTGGATGCCAATGCTAATATAAAGCAATAGTTTTTGTCCCAAATATTTAAGAAGTATTTGAATTGAAATCTCCTAAAAATACTCGTACACTCATTTAGATTCCTAGCCATTCACAAAATTGAGATGACGATTCGTCAATCGTGTTTCTAAACTACATGAAACTTGTGATCTTATATTATTTAATGTAAGGTTTCATATTCCATTTTTGATTATTATTCCACTTTATGTTTTAATTCACTGTATTTATTTGATATTTTGTTATTTTAACCACAAGCAAGTCCTACTTAATAAACCATTTAACCTCAAGTTAGTGAGAGCCTTTGATGCTACAGCTAGATTTTTCCATTCTTAGTTTATTATCTTAAGAGAGTTTAATAATAAATATTTGAACTCTCCAAAGCGTTCTCTCTCTTGAATACGTCTCTAATACTGTTTTTATAGCTCTTATAGCGCAAAGAGAAGCAAAGAACAAGACTCGAAATATCGAAAGATGAAAGAGAAATTCCGCTGCGAGATAGCAGGCATCATTGTGCACTATTTGAAACAATATCGAAAAGATAGTTGCCTTATTGGGCGCATAAAAAGCAGCGAAGACTTCAACCATTTGGCCAGAAAGGTACGCTGGACTCCTGAATGTCGCAACATGTCATTTTTCTAATAATCTAATGTACTTGCAGCTAACACATTTCGTAATGATTAAAGAACTCAAATATTGTGAATCCGTTGGACAAACGCTAGTCGTCACCGAATCAGTCAAGAACAAGTCGCGTGAATTTATTAAGAAGTATATGTCTAAGTATGGCGAGGTGTATGTGAAGCCCCCGAATGACCCGGAATTTAAGAGCATACCCTACTCCTTATAGATATGCACATAGTTTTAAAATAGTTATAGTGTTTTTTAAGTGCTAATTGTGTTGTCAAAGTTCCATTCAGATTCGTTTTTCTTCTATCGTTAAAGCGTTCATAATCCTTTCCCTTTTATTTTGCTATTTTACTTTAGTATTAATGGATTCCGCATTTTTGGCACGGTTGAATTGATATAATGTGTATTTACTTTTTTTAAATTAATTACTTTTAACGATAATCGAAGAAATATCGGAGCCATGGAAAGTGTTTGTTAATCCTAAGAGTTTACAGTGGAGTCTTGTTTAAGTAAATAAGGAATAATAAAAAAATTAAGTACAATCGGTAAGGGTTCCTTACAGTTCGTACAATTCATCGGAGGCATTTTCGCCATCAATCTATGTTGGAAGAGTTATCTAACAGAAAACAATTTAAGGCGCCCAAAGAGGGTTATCTAGAAAATGTAGCAATAGCCAGGCTAAATTCCAAACATCCTGCCCTCGCAAAGTTAAAAAAGATGTCTGAAAATTCTTAAAGGCTCTGAGATCCTTTATATCAATTCTAGCGCACGGGACAAATCTATTTTTGCGGATATCATGGCAATATAGATAAATACTCGGGAATTTAATTTCGTTTCAATTCACAAAATATATACTTGTACATTTGGTATACAAAGTAGGCGTGATTGTCAACCGATTACGACCATTTTCAATCGCAAACTGCCTTTATACGCAAAGCACATTTGCGCCGAATTTCAGCGCAATGTCTCTATCACTCGCTATCAGTGTCTTTGCACTCGTACTGCCCTTAGCAATTTGCAGCGCTAAACGTCTATTCCACCAGCATCCTTGATGTGTTCTAAGCAACACGATCACTTCACAATTTCAAGGCACAATTTCATTTTCGAAATTGTGGCCGACGCCTCAGCGCTCGCTCTTTGAACGCAAGAAATGTGAGCGTGCTGTAGTAAAAACAAGCTGTTGCACGATACTGGTGGCTTTTTGTGTTTGCTCTAGCACTTGTGACATGTGCTAGAAGTTCGTTTTGCATAAATGCATAAATGTGCCCGTTTTTTGTAAGGGGCAGGGCCCATTTTGACAATTATTCCCATCTCTTAACATGCCATACGGCGGAAACTTTTAAACATTTAAAGAAAGAGGCGCATTTGATATATAAAGTAGACGTGTTTATTAACAATTTTCCGATGTCGTCCCAATCTCGTACTGCCCTACATAACACAGAATATAAAATTGTATCCGTGTATCAGAAGGAATAACCAAGTGATATACCCCACTCCCTTCGGTTGAAGGGTACAAAAAGTAAAAAAATTTTAGAAAGATGGAAATGGAAGACCCTACTCCACGAAATTAAAAAAAGACCACAACAGAAACTTAACGCAAAGAAAACTCAAGTACATTCTGAACACACAGCAAATTTAAAAAATTAAAAACGTAGATACCATTTTAATTTGAGTCTGATAGCTGAAAATATTAAAATTACAAACTTGAAAACTGGTATATATAGTATCTCTAAATAATGGATCCAAAAAGGAGCTCAAGGCGTCCTATTCTGTGTGATGTACAAGTTATCTCTATGCCTAAGAGTAGAGGAAGGCCGAAGGCCAAGCCGAAGCTATCCTTGTCAGTTGCTAAGGAAGTGAAAAGTAGTGATGAAGCTGATCAAACTATTAATGTATCGGACCAGGAAGTACCGAAGACTAACAAGACAAAACGTGGTCGGAAACCCAAACAGGGGCGGCCTTCAGAATCACAAACACCAACAGGATCCCAAATTTCAATAGAATCACAACCACCAAGACGTGGTCGAAAATCGAAGCAGACGATTTCAGAATCAGAAATACCAACAGGATCACAAACATCATCAGAACCACAGCCACCTAAGCGTGGTCGGAAACCCAAACACACGCTGCCTTCAAAATCACAAACACCAACAGAATCACAAACATCAACAGAATCACAACCACCTAAGCGTGGTCGGAAACCCAAACAGGGGCCGCCTTCAGAACCACAAACACCAACAGGATCACAAACATCAATGGAAGCACAACCAGCAAAACGTGGTCGGAAGCCCAAACACACGCTGCCTTCAAAATCACAAACACCAACAGAACCACAAACACCAACAGGATCACAAATTTCAATAGAACCACAACCGCGAAAACGTGGTCGGAAGCCCAAACACACGCTGCTTTCAAAATCACAAACACCAACAGAATCACAAACATCAACAGAATCACAACCACCTGAGCGTGGTCGGAAACCCAAACAGGGACCGCCTTCAGAACCACAAACACCAACAGGATCACAAACATCAATGGAAGCACAACCAGCAAAACGTGGTCGGAAGCCCAAACACACGCTGCCTTCAAAATCACAAACACCAACAGAATCACAACCACCTAAGCGTGGTCGGAAACCCAAACAGGGGCCGCCTTCAAAACCACAAACACCAACAGGATCACAAACATCAATGGTAGCACAACCAGCAAAACGTGGTCGGAAGCCCAAACACACGCTGCCTTCAAAATCACAAACACCAACAGAATCACAAACATCAACAGAACCACAAACACCAACAGGATCACAAATTTCAATAGAACCACAACCGCGAAAACGTGGTCGGAAGCCCAAACACACGCTGCCTTCAAAATCACAAACACTAACAGAATCACAAACATCAACAAAATCACAGCCACCTAAGCGTGGTCAGAAACCCAAACAGGGGCCGCCTTCAGAACCACAAACACCAACAGGATCACAAACATCAATGGTAGCACAACTAGCAAAACGTGGTCGGAAGCCCAAACACACGCTGCCTTCAAAATCACAAACACCAACAGAATCACAAACATCAACAGAATTACAACCACCTAAGCGTGGTCGGAAACCCAAACAGGGGCCGCCTTCAGAACCACAAACACCAACAGGATCACAAACATCAATGGAAGCACAACCAGCAAAACGTGGTCGGAAGCCCAAACACACGCTGCCTTCAAAATCACAAACACCAACAGGATCACAAATTTCAATAGAACCACAACCGCGGAAACGTGGTCGGAAGCCCAAACACACGCTGCCTTCAAAATCACAAACACCAACAGAACCACAAACACCAATAGGATCACAAATTTCAATAGAACCACAACCGCGAAAACGTGGTCCGAAGCCCAAACATACGCCGCCTTCAGAATCACAATCACAGCCTGAAGCCGCCAAGCCGCGCAATACTACTGCTGTAGTAACTGATGTGATCATCCTTCCACGCCTTCCGCCATCTTTCTTCCACCATCATTACAATCAGCGTTATGCAGAATTGGTCGTTCAGCGTGCTATTAGTGTAAGTTTATGAAGATTCACAAAAAATATAAACTTAACACGAGTAATAATATCTGTAATATATCTATAATCTCTTTAACTCGCCCTTGTTTTCACCTTCCACAAAGCCGCGTCGTGAGGAAGACCACATTTACAATCAGATTGAGGTGCTTAAATACAAGGAGAATAAAGACAACATTCGCAGACGTAAAGAGGATCTACGTCGTCGTCGTATTGAAGCGATGAAAAATCCTGCACTCAACATGTGTACGCTAGGAAGCTTGCATCAAGTGCCGAGAAACGCTGCTGGCTCTACTTACCAAGGCGTCAGAACGGAAAGCAGTGACACCCATCCAGGTCGATCTGCTGTCTTCGGATGAGAAGGAGAACATAAAAGAAGAATGTAATAACAGTCCGCTGCTCGCTAAAATAGTGCAGGGTGATAAAATTGTCGATGAACTCGATGCTTTAACAACAAATCGAACACTAAAGCGTCCACTGCCGCCACACCGCGAAATGGAGCAAAGCACTGGGTCAAGTGGAGGAAGTACAGCTTCAATTGCGTCCAGGTCAGCATCTGCAGCGGAGCTTTATGATTACAAGAAGCGTAAAATAGATAAACGGGAATCAAGCAAAAAGTAAAATATAACTTCATATTCAATCTGTTTTTAGCAGTCAGTGAGCGAAGACGTTTATCTTAATTTGTCCTATCCGCTTATTATATTCTACAAGAAAATTATCTACGCTTGTTTTTTACCGATTTGGATTATAATTGTCTTTGCTTTCTCTTCGCAGTTTTTAGGTTTCAAGAAATTTTCACTCCCCACCATGATGAGATTTATAACTCTGTTATATCATTCCAATTCAAATTGGTAAAATACGCTATGTGCTCTGATTGCCTTTCATCATTGGATGCCATTGCTAATATAAAGCAATAGTTTTTGTTCCAAATATTTAAGAAGTATGTGAATTGATATCTCCTAAAAATACTCGTACACTCATTTAGATTCCTAGCCATTCACAAAATTGAGATGACGATTCGTCAATCGTGCTTCTAAACTGCATGAAACTTGTGATCTTATATTATTTAATGTAAGGTTTCATATTCCATTTTTGATTATTATTCCACTTGAATTTTGTTCTCCACTTTAATAATATGCGATGTTTTAATTCACTGTATTTATTTGATATTTTGTTATTTTAACCACAAGCAAGTCCTACTTAATAAACCATTTAACCTCAAGTTAGTGAGAGCCTTTGATGCTACAGCTAGATTTTTCCATTCTTAGTTTATTATCTTAAGAGAGTTTAATAATAAATATTTGAACTCTCCAAAGCGTTCTCTCTCTTGAATACATCTCTAATGCTGTACATTTGGTGTACAAAGTAGGTGTGATTGTCAACCGATTACGACCATTTTCAATCGCAAACTGCCTTTATACGCAAAGCACATTTGCGCCGAATTTCAGCGCAATGTCTCTATCACTCGCTATCAGTGTCTTTGCACTCGTACTGTCCTTAGCAATGTGCAGCGCTAAACGTCTATTCCACCAGCATTCTTGATGTGTTCTAAGCAACACGATCACTTCACAATTTCATTTTCCCTTAGGATTTCTCTCAAAGCTCGCCCGCGCAGCACAATTCCATAAGGCTGATAGATGCCTGCCGCGCTGTGTGTATCTGCGCGCAGCGAATACAGGCTGGTACAAGTGCCAAGGAAAAAAGGATTAGAAATGAAGTTCGAAATTGTGGCCGACGCCTCAGCGCTCGCTCTTTGAACGCAAGAAATGTGAGCGTGCTGTAGTAAAAACAAGCTGTTGCACGATACTGGTGGCTTTTTGTGTTTGCTCTAGCACTTGTGACATGTGCTAGAAGTTCGTTTTGCATAAATGCATAAATGTGCCCGTTTTTTGTAAGGGTCAGGGCCCATTTTGACAACTATTCCCATCTCCTCTTAACATGCCATACGGCGGAAACTTTTAAACATTTAAAGAAAGAGGCGCATTTGATATATAAAGTAGACGTGTTTATTAACAATTTTCCGATGTCGTCCCAATCTCGTACTGGCCTACATAACACAGAATATAAAATTGTATCCGTGTATCAGAAGGAATAACGAAGTGATATACCCCACTCCCTTCGGTTGAAGGGTACATAAATATTAGAAAGATGGAAATGGAAGACCCTACTCCACGAAATTAAAAAAAGACCACAACAGAAACTTAACGCAAAGAAAACTCAAGTACATTCTGAACAAACACTTGAGTTGTGATGTGACCGCGAGTGCGGTTGTTGTTTATTAATTTGGCAATTGGCAATTGTGTTTCAGAGATAGAAACATAAATGCTGCAGCAAAATTGGTAGAAAATATAATTTTATTTGGTATGAGGTCTTTCATACCCAATAAAAGAATCTCCATTAAACCAAAGGACCATTCCTGGTTTAATGCGACTTGCAGACAAGCAGTCAGGTTTAAAGAGGAAGCATTTAGGAATTGGCGTTAAAACAAAACTGCTGATACTAAACTGCTGCGCAATCAGGCCAGAAATAGGTGCAATGCCACTCTAAAGCGCGAGAAAGTTCTCTACGAACAGCGCCTTAGACGTAGAGTTCTTGAATACCATAAGCAAGAACTTTTGGTCGTCCGTGGGGAGAGTGAAAAATCAGACACGATCGTCTATTCCAACTCTCCTCAGGGATGATCAGATCTTGATTCACTTGGTTGATAAGGCAAACTTATTAGCCAAAATGTTTGCTGAAAACTGCTCTCTTCCTGAGAGTAGCCAACCACTGCCCGCGGTCGATGGTGTATCTCATGCTATGCCTGAGATGCATTTTCGAACGCGAGCTGTTAAAAGAGTGCTTGCAGACTTCAATGTCAACAAATCCTCGGGACCGGATGGCATATCAGCCCATGTGTTGAGAAAGTGCGCCTCAACACTGGCTCGCCCATTGCGCAATCTCTTTAATTTATTATTTACTTCAGGAGTTTTTCCCACTTCCTGAAAGATTGCCAATGTGCAGCCAGTTCCCAAAAAAGGTGAGGCTACGAATCCTGCAAATTACCGGCCCATAGCGATCTGCTCAGTGCTCTCCAAAGTCATGGAGAGCATTGTAAATTTTAACTTGATGAGGTATCTAGAGAGCAACGAGTTCATCAGCGATCGCCAGTACGGCTTCCGTGCTCACCGTTCCACCGGCGATCTGATGGCGTTTCTCGCTGAGCGGTGGAGCAGTTGCATTCACCGGTTCGGTGAGAGCAAGGTTGTTGCTCTGGATATCTCCAAGGCATTTGACCGGGTGTGGCATAAAGCACTCGTGTCTAAACTGGCTGCTTATGGTGTTGGTAATACTTTCACTCGATGGATATCGAGTTTCCTCAGCGGCCGTTCTATTCGGGTTGTAATAGACGGCTTTGCTTCCGAAGAGCACTCCATTAATGCTGGAGTTCCGCAGGGTTCGGTCCTGTCTCCGACACTTTTTCTTATTTTCATCAATGACCTTCTGTCATTGACATCAAACCCCGTCTTCTCGTTTGCTGATGACAGCAGCATTTGTCATTCATATTCATTCTCCAGGCGTCCTTCCATTCTGGAGATCACTAGAAGACGCAGAATTATGAAGGACTCACTCCAATCCGACCTCAACAAAATCCAGGAGTGGGGTCGTGCGAATCGGGTCGACTTTATTGCGCGGAAGACCCAATGCTGTTTGTTGACCCACAAGCGTTTGGGGGGTGACAACTTCCCACCTCTAAATATGGGTGGTGTGGATATTAATGAGTCGGAGGCTCTTGATGTTCTGGGCATGTCAATACAATGCGATCTTCGTTGGAACGATCACATCTTTGACGTGTCGAAAGAAGCAGCCAAGTGCTTAAGCTTTCTTAAGCGGTGTAAGAAATACTTCACTCCAACCGATCTTCGTTGTATCTACACCACTTATATCCGTCCGAAAATGGAGTACAATTCGCATATATGGTCGGGAGCTTCGCGGGCATATCTTCAGCTTCTCGACCGTGTCCAATGTCGTGCGTTAAAACTTATAGGGGACAGTAGGGTATCCAGCTCTATTGAAACCTTGGAGCGTAGTCGTGATGTAGGGTTTGTATCATTATTTTACAGCTACTTTCATGGTAAATGTTCCTCTGAAGTAGCCGGCCTGATTCCTCCGGTTCAGGTATTTAGCAGAACTACTCGGCTTTCCAGAGGGGTGCACCCCTTTTATGTCACGATTCCATTCCAACGAACCACGCATTACCGTGAGAGTTCGTTTTTCGGTCGCGTCATTAGATTGTGGAATAGTTTCCCTGCGCATGTCTTCCCAACCACTTACAGCGTCGAGGTGTAAACCGTCACTACTCCCTCTTTCCCCCTTCCCACTAATGTGTCATCCCTTCGGAACCATCAAATGCTTTGCATGGATAGGGGGCAACCCCTGAGCTTGGTTTCATCTGTCGTAAAAACAAAAAAAAAAAAAAAACTTACACACAGCAAATTTAAAAAATTAAAAACGTAGATACCATAGATTTTAATTTGAGTCTGACAGCTGAAAATATTAAAATTACAAACTTGAAAACTGGTATATATAGTATCTCTAAATAATGGATCCAAAAAAGAGCTCAAAGCGTCCTATTCTGGGTGATGTACAAGTTATCTCTATGCTTAAGAGTAGAGGAAGGCCGAAGGCCAAGCCGAAGCTATCCTTGTCAGCTGCTAAGGAAGTGAAAAGTAGTGATGAAGCTGATCACACTATTAATGTATCGGACCAGGAAGTACCGAAGACTAACAAGACAAAACGTGGTCGGAAACCCAAACAGGGGCGGCCTTCAGAATCACAAACACCAACAGGATCCCAAATTTCAATAGAATCACAACCACCAAGACGTGGTCGGAAATCGAAGCAGACGATTTCAGAATCAGAAATACCAACAGGATCACAAACATCATCAGAACCACAGCCACCTAAACGTGGTCGGAAACCCAAACAGGGGCCGCCCTCAGAACCACAAACACCAACAGGATCACAAACGTCAATGGAAGCACAACCAGCAAAGCGTGGTCGGAAGCCCAAACATACGCCTCCTTCAGAATCACAATCACAGCCTGAAGCCGCCAAGCCGCGCAATAATAGGAAGAATTCGAAGCAAACAACTACTAAGAAGGTGATGAATCCCAAACCTAAGCCGGCACGCAAGAAAACCAAAAGTTGTAATAACAAAAAACACTCCGATTCGGATCACGACGAGACGTTAACGGTGACATCGACACCGGAGGGATTCTGGCCACAGTCGTCATTTTCGCACAATCTTCCACCAACACCTACTGATTTCAAATCGAACCCAACTGCTGTAGCACCAGAAGTTATCTACCTTCCACCATCTTTCAATGCGATCGCTCCGGCTCCACCCTCTGAAGAAAATCCTCTGAAGAATATAGACCAGTTTATCCAACACGGTATTAATATCTTAAATAGTAACGGCATAAACAAATATGATAGTCTCGTTATCATGGATGGAACTGCGCTAAATGCCATTAGAAATCATATTGTGAAAAACAGGGCGCGAAGTGATTCGACGCGCAAACTGACGGACTCTTTCGAAGATTGTGAACTTCATAGCTCATCCATAAAGCCCAGACTCTTATTCGAATCGCCTAACTTAAGCACCATTGCAAGCGTCACAGAAACCCCTGCAGATACGCCCCTAGTCACGCCTCCACCCAAAAGTCCAGCTGGGCCCGATACCCCACTAGTGACGCCTCCACCCAAAAGTTTCGCCGGGACCGAAACAACTAGTGTACGTCGTTCGCATCGCAGACAAGAGAGCGCGAAGACGCCAAAGGCTCTTGTGGGTTGTGTACTGGTATGCGGTAAGGCGCACTTGTCTCTGACAGACGCCGTCGAGACCAAGACGGCCTACACCATCGATTACCGTCGCATGGATTTGGCTGAAGCTACGGCAAAGAACACCAAGTTTCTGAAAGAAATGGAAGAGCACCGTGGTAATTTCTGCGTTCTAAAAGAGAACAAGTACAGGTGCGAACGCGTGATCAGCAAGGAGACAAAGGAAATGACTTGCGATTGCTTCCTCACAGCCGAGGAAGAGAAAAGCGGAGAAATGGCTTGCGGCAAAGACTGTTTGAATCGTTTGCTGATGATCGAATGCGGTCCCAAGTGCGCTGTTAAGGATCGCTGTGCAAACAAACGCTTCCAGAAATTTTTGCACCATCCGTGTCGGATATTTCGCACGAAAAATAAGGGCTTCGGCATCACGACCGACATCGAAATTCTGCCCGGCGAATTTATAATGGAATACGTGGGCGAAGTGATTGATAGCGACGAATTTGAGCGTCGCCGCATGACATACTCATTGGAGAAGAACAGACATTACTACTTCATGGCACTGCGCAGCAATGCCATCATCGACGCCACCAACAAAGGCGGCATTTCACGTTTCATCAACCACTCGTGCTACCCAAATGCCGAAACCCAGAAGTGGACGGTTAAGGGAGAGCTACGTATTGGTTTCTTCAGTAAGAAATCAATTATGCCGGGTGAGGAAATCACGTTTAACTATCAGTATCAACGCTATGGTCGAGAAGCGCAACGTTGCTACTGCGAATCCTCCAACTGTAGCGGTTGGATAGGCCAAGAGCCGAACTCAGATGAAGGGGAGCAGATTGACGGAGACAGTGACGGCGATGAGGAAGAGGATGATTATCGCGCTGAGAGTCTACTAGCCGACAACGATAAAGCCGCAGAGGCGAAACCGGAGAATGTCTTGCCTACCAATGACAAGGAGAAGCAAGACTCCAAGAGGCAATTCCAGCGGCTGGTAAATAAGTTGGCCGAAAAAGTTGCCAATAGGAAGAAGCTAAAAAAACGTAAACATAAACAGTGTAGTTTTCGGAAGGATGATGCACGTGGTGTTGGAGCCGAAATGTTACCCAAGTCGCGCTATCTGGAAGATCCAGACATTGAGGATGAGGTGCATTTCTTAAGTCGTCGTGGGCTAAAATATCATTCGGACACACTGCGTCTCTCACGCTTAATGGTGAGGGTGAAATTGGTACAGACGCGTTTGAACCTCTTGAAGATACTGCGCAGCGGAGACCTGCCTTGTCGACGACTGTTCCTCGACTATCACGGCTTGAGGTTGCTGCACAGTTGGATAAGTGAGGACGGTAAGAACTTGAACATACGCATGGCAATGTTGGAGACTTTGGCGAGCCTGCCAATAGCAAACAAAACCATGCTAACAGACAGCAAAGTCTACCAAGCAGTGCGCAGCTGGTGTAGCAACGAGGCAGGCACTGAGAGAAGTGGCAGTTACCTCTCAGTCAGCGATGAGTCTAATGAGAGCACGAGTTTACAGCCAAAGGCTACACATACGCCTCCGCGTGAAGTACCTAATGAGTTGAAGAATCTGGGCCTGAAACTGACTGCCCGTTGGGACAGTCTACCAGAAGGGTTCCGTGCTTCGAAGTGGAAGCGTATCGAGCAAATGAAGAAGCACGAACGTGAGGTGGATCATCGGTATGCAGTTACGACTGCTCGATATGATGAACCTAAGCGTAGCAACACAGATCGCTACCGGGGCGATCGTTTCAGGCCCCGAAGTGCTTCAAATGGGTCACGCCGTTTTAAGTGGATACCTTCAGCTGGCCAGCAGCCGCGTAACGCACCCATGTTAGTTTCCGGAGTTAGAAGCTCCAGATTTTCGTCCGATGAAGGCACGAAGCGGTTAACTAAAGAACACCGTCGTGAAATATTTACAGGGAAGGTGCGGTTAATTTTTACCAACTTTTTAAAACCTTACGGTATTTAAATTCGTATCATCATCTCGATCTTTTAGGTTGCTCATGATGACGCTGAAAAACGTTTGGCGGAGGAGCGCCGTGAATTCGAAACCAAATGTCGTTTCTTCGGCTTGGATAAACAAAAAACACGACGACAAGACTTGCCCTTCTCTGTTAATCCGCGCACTGGTCAGTGGTATTCAGCGGAGAGACAAGAAGTTCCCATACCACCAAGCCATGCGTACGTTCAGTGCTCGGTGAAGCCGCAGTCTACAAACCCAACGGACTACCAACTCCCAGCGGCAGTAGCGAACCTATCGCAAGAGTGGAAATTTACCATTACACCACAGGGCAAAATCTTCTACTACCATGTTCGGCACCGAGTTCCGCAGTGGGAGCCGCCCACCCCTGGACAGATGTACAGCACACGAGCAGTACGTGCAGGTGGGGCAACTGCTTCCGACAGCGGATCTGATCACACCACAGATAACGATGATGAACTCCTTAAAAGTGAGAAGATTTTAATCAATTCTTAAACAGCAAAAAACGTAGTTTTTTATTTATTTATAATTACTACGATCTCACGCTATAAACAAATTCTTAAGATGAAACAAATCAACTTTTCCCTCAGATATGCATCCTTTGAAAGTACAGGATTATGTGCGTCAAAGAGCCAAAATACGCCGCAATCGACGCCGCACCCAACTGGTCACTGAGCGTGCAATTAGTGTAAGTTTGCAAGGATTCACACAAAATATAAACTTAATATGAGTAAAATATATGTAAGATATAATCTCTTCAAATCTCCCTTGTTACCCCGTCCACACAGCCACGTCGTAAAGAAGATTCCATTCGATATCGGCTTCAGACGCGTAAATACAAAGAAAACAAAGAAAAAGTACGCAAGCGTAAAGAGGCTATTCGTCGCCGTTATACGGAAGCGATGAGGAAAGACGCACTCTCAAAGCATAGCCCAGGAAGCCCGGATGAAGAGGCGAAGCGCGCTGGCGACACTACTCACCAAAGCAACAAAACGGGAACCGATTACACCGTCCTACCCATCCCGAAATATCTCCTGTCTTCGGATGACGAGGACAACGACGAGGAAGAAAGCAATAGATGTCCGCCATTAACACAGCAAACACTGAAACGTCCACTGGCGTCAAATCGCGAACTAGAGAAAATCACAGAGTTACATGGTGGAAGTGTGGCGCCAACTGTAAATGCAGCGGAGCAGCAGGAGCCCTACAAGAAGTACAGAGCAGTTGAAGAGAAGTCAAGGCAGAGGTAAAAAATAACTCCTAAAAGCGTGCAGCTTTTGAATGCTCCTTTAACACTGCTTTCATTGCTATTACAGTGGAAAAAGAAGTGAAGAACCCAATGCGAATAATCTCAAGATAAAGCGCAAATTTCGCTGCGAGATATCGGGCACTATTGTGGACTTTCTGAAGCAATATCGCGAAGACAGCTGCAAGATTGGGCGCATACAGAGCAACGACGACTTTAATCATTTGGCCAGAAAGGTACGCTTAATTCGCGAACGCCGAGGTGTTTCTAATATTCCAACCTATTTGCAGTTAACGCACTTCGTCATGATTAAGGAACAGAAATACTGTAAGTCGGTTGGGCACTCGCTCCTCGTCACCGAATCAGTCAGGTACAAGTCGTGTCAGTTTATCAAGACTTACATGTCCAAGGAAGGCGACGTGTATGTAAAGCCCTCGGATGATCCATATTTCAAGAGCATACCCTACACTATATAGAGTGCACGTAGCCTTGATATAGTTACAGTGTTTTCAACGCTCATTTGAACCTGAAAAGCCATTTTATGAGCCATATATATTTGTATATTTTAATCTCTAGTATTTTTAAATTGTGTGATAAATTGTTATACTATTTCAGATCAGATATCGAGTCAATAAAAATTAGCTGTTTCTCTCTTTAATCAAATAGACAAATCGAGCAGATTATTTTTGTTATTTTTCAATAGAATGTAATTATATATATACATATATGAGAATTTGTTATTCTTTTCGTTAGGAATTCTTTTATTTATGCATTCATGAAACCGAACGCTACGGTATTTTTACATTAGTTATTTCAAGATTACAAAAACAAAATCTAATAAGCGCTTTATTTTTTTCTGATACTCGCGTTAGAAAGCGAAAAAAAAGCAAGAAAATGTTTCATGGTTTTCGATTTTATTACTTGAGTTGGTTTTAATTATCTGTTTTTATTACACTTTGATTTATTATATTTGGGATTGTTTTTTGGTTTTATGCACTTTTTTTAGGCAATTTTACTGTTGCATTTTCTTTTCGCTGCAGAGCACTTCCAGTTGCCTTTGAATTTCGTTGATTTGCCACCCTATGGAAAAGCAAAAGCAAAACAACGCAGAGTGCCAACATTTTCATATTTTCTTCGCTCACCTGAAATCAGTGAGCATGTAGAGAGGAGGCAAACGCAAAAGAGGCTCTGCGTTGTACTCAAAATGGGCGTGTACGCAAGGCTACGTCCACCGAAGGCAGCTTTCTGTGTTTGCAACATATACGAGCGAGACGCGCGTTCTACGTATGCATGTTGTTAGTTCAAGATATGCAGAAGTTTTCAGATGTGTCACCTGTGTGGCCAACCTGGATGCGTTAGTCTCCCGCGCAATCTTAAACGAGTTAACTTTTTATTGTTTATTAGTTTTGTTCCAGGCGGCTAAATCGAATATGTAAGTTCTCGTTCTCTAAATTATAGAAACGCACCCGTTATAAAATTAATTTTTACTGCCTCATATTGCTTCCAATATTAATAGAATTTAAAGTTTTTATTTCAACCAATTCTAGGATTACAGATTGTTTTCACATACATATATTGGGACAAACAACTAAAATAATATCTTGCTTAATTAAAGAAATAGCCAAAAATAATAATAAAATTATTGTGATTAAGTTGTGTGGCTTTTGTCAGGAAACTAATTCTGCGTAGTCGCGCTTTTTGCTAAGTCAGCGGGATGTACACGATTTGGGTCATCAGGCTTCATCGCGGGGAATAAAAGCACCTCCTGCAGAAGCGAAGTACGCAATATAACAAAATATCAAGGCGCAAATGCCTTCAAACTCACCTTTATATTATTAGCATCCGTGAGGAACATTGTCAAGCGATCGATGCCCATTCCCCAGCCGCCTGTTGGTGGCAAACCGTATTCGAGTGCGGTACAGAAGTTCTCGTCCACCATCTGAGCCTCATCGTCACCAGCGGCTTTATCGTTGGCCTGCTGTTCGAAACGGTCTCGCTGAACAGCCGGATCGTTTAATTCGGTGTACGCATTGCACACCTCCTTCTTCATGACAAATAATTCAAATCGTTCTGTCAACCCGGGTTCGCTTCGATGATATTTAGCCAGTGGCGACATAATTTGTGGATGTTCGGTGATGAACGTCGGATTAATACACGTCTCTTCGATGAATTCACCCACCAATTTGTCGAGAAGCCGCGCTGTAGTACGTGGTGCGGGACATTCCACTTCATGCTTGATGCACAGCCGCGAGAGGAATTCATTTGTCTCCTTGGTGTCCAGTGATGTGGATGGGGGAAATTTAACACCCAACTTTTCCTCAAGAGTTTTTATCATGGAAACACGTTTGAATGGAGGTGTAAAATCAATTTCTTGCTCCGACCCTTCTGGACCGTCAGGATGATATTTAATTTTGTACGTGCCATGAATAGCTTTGACCATCCCGGACAACATCTGCTCAGTTATTTCAATTAAATCATTGTAATCGGCGTAGGCCATATAAAATTCGCAAGTTGTGAATTCCGGATTGTGTGTCAAATCAATGCCTTCATTGCGGAACTGGCGACCGATTTCATAGACGCGATCAAGGCCGCCAACAACAAGCATTTTGTGGTACAACTCGGGTGCTATTCGCATATATAAATCCATATTTAATTCGTTGTGATGTGTTATGAAAGGTTTTGCGGTAGCACCGCCAGCTATCATATTCATCATGGGGGTTTCTATTTCCAGGAAGCCCATGCGATCGAGGAATTGACGCACATAAGAAATTATCTAAAAAAATCAATAGCGAGAAATCTTAAGAACAAAAAAAAGTAGTCATTAAATAATGTCACACAATATAATTGTGTTTAACAAGCAATATGATTGTGTAGGCCCTGTATTCAAAATAGCTTTCTATTATTGCTCCACATTTTTAAGGTAAATAATAGTTGTCGTTTGCATCGAGAGAATTCATGTCAAAATCACTTACATACCTTAGCGCGTATTTGGAAAGTTTCCCGAACTTTGTTATTCAGTATTAAATCCAGATAACGTTGACGGAAGCGGGTTTCTTTATCCTTAAGACCATAATGCAAATGAGGCAACATATGAAGACAAGGCGATAGTAGTTTTATCTGAAAAGTTTATTTTAATGTAGAATATTGAAAAAAATGGAAAGAGTAACCACACTTACTTCCTTTGGCACCACAGAGAGCTCACCCTTCTTGGTTTTGGCTGGAAAACCATTAATACCAATAATATCACCACGTCGAATCTTATCGGTATCCACCTCGAAAGATGCCTCGCTTTTGTAGAGCCTAGCATTAGCCATCACTTGCAGCTTGGTACCCTCACCACGCAAGTCGTAGAATATCAGCTTAGCACCAGATTCTCGAATGGCATGTACTCGTCCAGCGACACTAAGATGAGTTGGTGAAGGAAAATTTAACTCAGACAGTTCGAAAGCCTACCTCAACTCCTCGCTCTCCAACATTTGACCCTCCTGAAGCGAGGCGTATTTTTCGATAAAGCTCTCCAGTGAAATGCTAACATGGAATTTGTGTGGATATGGATGCGTTTCGGGCGATTTCTTCAGCTCGGCCACTGCGGCTGAGCGTAGTTTAAAGTATTCGTTCGGCGAGACATCATCTTCAGCGGCGGCAGAAGACCCTTTATTTTCACTAGCACTCTTGGCAGCTTCAACTGGTTTAGTAGCCTCCTTCTCAGCCTTCTCTTTGGCTTTTTGCTCAGCTTTTAAGCGACGCTTTAGCTCACTAAAATTACACGAATCGTTCAGAAAAGCAAATCAAATAAATCTAGTTCTTAATTTCATTTAAGACAATTATAAAATCCAATATAGTTTTATTAGTAAAAAAAATCTACCATCTCATTGAAATGGCAACTCTGCCACCCGGGAGCAGCCCGTAGCAGGGTGAAACCCATAGAAACCAGTTCAGGACAGTGAATCGCCATGAGGCACAGTTAATAGTACTTAAGATCATAAAATTTCATATTCACTTTCCTTAATAAATCGATTTCCTTAAAAAATAACTACTTAATAAATCGATTTGCTTACAGTTTAGCTTGCTTGTTCGGTACGCTCAGCATCGGCGTCCACTTGGTTAACGAAGTCCACGTCAAACTTAAATACTTTGTATGTTGTAGCAGTTGGACTGCAGGTGGTGATAAGAGACGCTTGCCTAACGCTATCATTTCTTCAATTTCACGAAGGAATTAGTCACACAGTTTTCATTGAAACTTTTCCATTTGCATAGCAAATTGAATTCTAAAGTGCAACGCAATTTTTTTGCTTTCAAGAACACCTTTTATAGCTGTTTTTTGCTAAACCGTCTGTTTTATTAATAAATTCCACCTGAAAACACGTGCACACTTCTTGAAATTTCTTCTTGAAATTCCTCTAGAATTTGTGGATTTCCCGTGCTTAACTCTAACCTCACAATTTTCTGTACTTTTGCTTGCGTTGGGTTGGGTATTTTTCAGTAATTATTAATTTCAATTAACTTCATCTACTTACTTTTTCGACACCTCAGTAGTTACCGCAGCCATTACAACCTATTTGCTAGAATAAACCACACAAATTCTTAAAAGCCAAAGAGATCGCCAGCATCCGCCAACAAATCTAAACGTCAAAATAAATACGGGCAAAAAAAATTCGATTGAATAAACAGCTGTCTCAACAGTGCTGCCAAACGGAAGGAAAAATAATCACATATTCAAATGATAAAATTAAGTAGGCACACAATAAATTCAATCGTACGAATCACGATTTCCAGATTTGAATGACTGAATCGTTGGGAAATACTGAGTGTATTTAACATTCATTCAGGCCATGCGATATTCTTGAGGGATTAGGAAAAATACAATTTCAGAAATATTGATTACTATTAAAAGCGAAAAAAATAGCACTACATGACTAGTAATTGTTAAATTAAATTCATTGCATTTTTTGGATAGCAGAATACGCAAAATGCTGTGCGCGGGATTAATGAAATCTGGCCACACAATCTTTGACAGCACAGACAAAAGAGAACATCTCAACATTTGTGAAAATTTTCCCTGCTTGGCAGAGGTCGCAAATTTATTTGAACTAAAGTTTATTGAAAAAGCTCTATCTTGCAGTTCAGAAATATGTGCGGATAATTGGTAAAACTGTGAGATGATTCGTGTCAAAATCTAATTTGAGTAAGAATCGTGCGATATGGTAGCCGAGATATGTTGTACTCTACGTAGGCAATAAAATGGAAGAATTTAATATAAAATTTGAATTCCTTTGGTTTCCGGTCCAGCCAGGGAACAATTTTCGCTGCACCGAAATTACAGCTATGAAAAAAGGAAAATGTTTGAGGAAAATAAGTAATTTTTAAGGTAGTTAGCCAACAGCTAGAAAAATCTATAAATCAAGTAGGACAACATGAGAGGGAATGTAAGAGAGAAGCTTTAGTGAGAATAGGGAATTTTTTAAGAGAACCAAAAGTGCAATCAAAACAAAAATCCTGACAACATGGAACAGGCAGCTGCTGAAGGTGGCTCCGTCACCTGTCAGATGGACACGACGGTGGGGAACGAGTTGGGGGAGATAGTTGTGCCTCCGAAGACTGCTGACAGCGAAGCAGATGACGATGACGACGAAAATATTTTCTACGAAGCGGCATCTATACCGAATGAATCGGAACTTGAGGCTGCCCTTAAACCGAAAGACGATGCAGCAGATGTAAACAAAACTCAGGTGGATGAGCTTAAACTGATGATAGCTGATAAGCTCGATACGGAGGAAATGAAGGCGACGAGAACAGGCGATGTTCGTAGTCAAAGTCCACAAGATACTAGTCAAGCCGCTGTAGACGTCGTTGTGCAAACTAATGAGAATCTAAATGACATCGGTTACACCGCAGACAACTCTTTTGAGCATAAGCAAAACAGTGTGGTGGTTCTTCGTGAAAAGCGACAAAAGGGTGACCTATTTATTGCTCTCTTCTACCTGTATTTATGTAACTGGTCTCATTCTTCCAGCGTTAAAAGACTTCAATCAACTGAATCAAACTATCGTCTCGGATGATCAGCGGCAACGACAGCAAGCTACACTCCTGACTACAAAATCATGTGAAAATCCAGCAACTTCATCACTCTCTCCCACCAGTTCGTGCAACGGCAGCATCGGCAGCGGATCCTTGGATGATGGCAGCGTTGGTGGAGGGGCTCGAAGAAAATCCTGGACTTTGTCTCCACAAAGTGCCAGCAGTGGTTCCACACCTGCCTTCCACGGATCCAAAAAGAAGCAAAAAAGCACCGTAGATCCACAGCAGCATCACCATTTGTGGGTAGCACGAGAATGCTACGAAAACGTTCCGTCCGAGACTGTTTACGAGGTGGTCAAGGATGAGGACGAAGATGCGGAAGAGGCAGCTGTTCAAAGTCTACTTGGAGCAGCAGCTGCTTTGCATGCCGCTGAAACCGCACGTTATGCTAACGCCGCCAACTCTGTACAGCGTAGACAAAAGAACTTCCTGCGCCAGCCACCACATCATCGTCCTCTGGAGCGCTCATGGCCACCGCGAGCCGGCGTTGGAGGATTCGATCCTTCAGTGGGTGATGTTTTTAAATTCGATTTACTTGACTTGGACGATCGTTACATTGATGAATCACCGCATCAGCCACTGAATGGTCCGAATACTAGCAGCAGTGGTAGCAATTCTACGACAAACTCGCCTTTATTGCTGCTCAACGATGAATCCAGTTCTAGTCCGCAGTTCGATTTAAATGAGCCTCTGTCGCTGACACCGCCTTCGACATC